>JAYESD010000005.1:112026229-112626229 GCA_036927565.1 Tuctoria greenei
CACCTTTTTCCTATAGACTACATGGGACGGGGAGGCTTGTATCGGCGGCGAGGTTGAGCGGCACCGGGCGGAACTGTGGTTGTCGCGGCGGCGAGAAATGGCGCGGCGCGAGCGAAAAGTGAACCGAGGAGGGACTTCGGTCGACGGTGGGGTGAATATATAGCCTTTACCGCAGTAGATAAGGAGTTGGGGGCAGCTGGAGGCGACCGACGGCCGATCCGCATGCTGGCGGCATGCAGCCATCGCGGTGTTGCACGGAGAAGGAAAACAGGGGCGGTTAAATGTTTCCCTGGCTGACATGTGGGCCCCACCGCTCTCCCTTATGTGTTCCTCTAAATTCAACCTTAAACATTGTCCAAAAATTCCCAAAATTTACAGACAGGTTAAGATAAATATGAGGAACCCAAATCTGCTATGAGAGTTCAATTTGGACATAGTTTGTTTCAAATTCAAAATCAAATTTGAATTCAAACGTGTTTATAAACCTTATTGAAATAAATAGTAGCTGAGGTCCATAAATCCCCAAACTTTGAAACAAAGCTCACTGAACCATAAAAGTTCTTAGGAAAAATTGTGGGTTAATTTGGGCAAGGTTCAGTGCAAAGCTAAATTTGAGATCGATGCGAAATGAATCCTTTGTACGTGTCCAACTAAGTGGAAGACGTACTTCAAAAATCTTGAAAATTTTCCGAGAAGCTATTTAAAATATTTAAGAGGTCAAGGAAAAATTTGGAGCCTTGGATTTGAATCTTTTTGACAGGGCAGATATACATAGCAACATACTCAAATTACATTTGTTTTGATTTTATATTGCTGTAATATAATTTTTGCCCTAGCCATATCATTCAATTAAGTTCCCAACTTTGCAGGAAGGTTTAGTTAAACTGGTTCTAGGAAGAGTGGTGAAGTCCAATCCTCATATTAATAAAATTAAACATGAGTAGAAAGAAAACTTTTTAGTGAGGTCAAGTTCATGTGCACAACTATATTGTCCTCAATTATATTTGATAAACAACTTGTAGTTGAACTTCACATGAAAGGAAAAAGTGGGATTTTACATTCCTCCCCCTTAAAAGAATCTCGTCCCGAGATTACAAAGGAAAGGCAAAAGGTAAAGATCTACTGAACAAGTGCCGCTAACAAGTCCGGATAGTTCGTTTTAAGATATTCCTCGCTTTCCCACATGGCTTCTTCAGCACTGTGGTTGCTCCACAAGACCTTGTAGAAACGCAAGGTGCGCCTCCTTGTGGTGCGAGTTTTCTCATCAACGATCTGGGTTGGATGCTCGGAATACGTAAGATCTGGTTGGAGAGCTTCCAAATCCTCAATACGTACATTCGTTGGGGCTTTAAGACATTTCCGCAACTGAGAAATGTGGAACACAATGTGGACCCCTGCCAGCGACGGCAGTAACTCCAATTGATATGCCACAGGTCCGCATCTTTTGATTATTGCGGACGGCCCAATGAAATGTGGAGATAGCTTCCCTTTCACTCCGAATCGATGAATTCCCTTCATTGGGGATACCCGAAGATAAACTTGATCCCCAACTTCGAAGTGAAGAGGTCGACGTCGTTTGTCCGCATAGCTATTCTGAGAGACTGAGCAGCTTTGAGATTTGCTTGAATAAGGCATACTTGCTCATTGGCTTCATTTACCAAGTCGATGCCATATACCACTTGTTCACCAGATTCGCACCAGTTCAAGGGTGTGCGACACTTCCGGCCATAAAGAGCTTCATATGGCGCCATCTGGATGCTAGTCTGGTAACCGTTGTTGTACGAAAACTCTGCCAATGGTAGATGATCATCCCAGTTCCTACCATGGTGGATGGAACAGGCACGAAGCATATCCTCAAGCACTTGATTCACCCGCTCGGTCTGTCCATCAGTCTGAGGATGATAAGCCGAGCTCTGAATCAGTTTGGTACCCAATGCAGTGTGGAGATGCTCCCAAAATCGAGCAACAAAAATAGATCCACGATCTGAAATGATAGTGCGGGGTACTCCATGTAGGCACAAAATTCTAGAGATATAAAGTTATGCATACCTCTTTGCATCATAATTGACACCGACTGGTATGAAATGAGCTGATTTGGTCAACCGATCAATGATCACCCAAATTGAGTCGTGCTTATGGAGAGCGGGAGGCAAGCCAACAATGAAATCCATGTTGATATCCACCCATTTCCAAGCCGGTATGCTTAAAGGTTGAAGTTGCCCAGCTGCCTTCATATGGTCGGCCTTAACTTGCCGACACGTATCACATTTGGATATGTATTTTGCTACTTCTCTCTTCATCCGAGTCCACCAGAACTTCTTCCTTAAGTCATGGTACATTTTGTTACTTCCTGGATGAATGGAATACTTGGTTAAATGAGCTTCATCCAGTATCTTCTTCCGAAGTTCCATGTTGTGGGGTTCCTCTATGCGGTTTTTAAACCAGAGGGTACCTTCATCGTCACATCGAAAACATTTCATCTCCCCCTTTTCCATTCTTTGCCGAATGTGTGACATCCCTTTGTCCTCCTTCTGAGCTGCTATAATATCCTCCCTGATAGTAGGAATGAGAGCTAGGTTGTAGAGTGCCCCATATGGAACCAAGTAGAGAATCGGTTCTTCTTCTCCCATTGAGGTGATGGAATGATTGTTGACATGGGACTTGCGGCTCAGAGCATCTGCGACTACATTCACCTTGGCTGGATGGTAGTGGATCTCAATCACATAATCCTTGATTAATTCCAACCATCTACGCTGTCGCATATTTAAGTCATTTTGGGTGAAGATGTACTTCAGGCTCTTGTGATCAGTGTAGAGATGTACTAGATTACCCAGTAGATAATATCTCCACATCTTCAATTCTAGTACCACAACAGTGAGCTCTAGATCATGAGTCGGATAGTGCTGCTCATGGTTTCGAAGCTGCCGTGATCCATAAGCAATCACTCGTCTGTCCTGCATCAACACACAACCTAAACCAATTCCTGATGCATCGCAATACACGTCAAATGATTTGGTTGTGTCCGGTTGAGCTAATACTGGTGCTGTTGTGAGGTGTTTTACCAATGCATGGAAACCTCCCTCACATGCCTCTGTCGATACATACTTCTTCCCCTTTTTCAGAAGTTCTGTCATTGGTTTAGCTATTTTGGAGAAACTGGGAATGAACCTCTAGTAATACCCAGCTAAACAAAGGAAACATCGAACTTCATGTACAGACTTTGGAGACTCCCATTTGATTACTTGCTTTATCTTGTTTGGATCAACTACAATCCGTTCTACGGATATGATGTGCCTTAAAATGGCACTTGGCTGATCCAGAATTCACACTTGCTGAACTTGGCATATAGCTGGTGGTCCCGTAATCGTTGAAGCACGACACGCAAGTGTTGAGCATGTTATTCTTTGGATTTCGAATGCACAAGGATGTCGTCAATGAAGACCACGACAAACTTGTCCAATTCCGGCATGAACACCGAGTTCATGAGATACATGAAATGAGCCGGTACGTTGGTCAATCCGAAGGACATGACAAGGTATTGATAGAGTCCATACCTCATCGAGAATGTTGTCTTAGGTATATCTTCTGGCTGGATTCAAATCTGATGATAACCAGAACAAAGATCCAGCTTCAAAAATACTTTAGCACCCACTAGTTGATCAAAAAGAATATTAATGCGTGGTAGTGGATACTTGTTTTTGATAGTGACAGCATTGAGTGGGTGATAGTCCACACATAGTCTCAAGGTCTTATCTTTCTTCTCCACGAACAATGCAGAAAAGCCCCATGGTCATGAACTTGGACGAATGAAACCCTTGTTCTCAAGTTCCGTTAACTGCTCCTTCAGTTCTGCAAGTTCCTTGGGTGCCATCTTGTAGGGTTGCCTTGAGATTGGCACTGTTCCTGGTACAAGCTCAATCATGAACTCTATGTCTCTTTCTGGTGGCATACCAGGAAGATCTTCAGGAAACACGTCCGCATACTCACATACTACCGGAATATCCTTAAGTTCAAGAACCTTGGTATTGTGAGTAGATGGATTCACTAGAATGGTCCCCTCAAGATTGAGGACTTGGGAAGGATGAACTGGAGAATTTAGATATATTTTTCGAGGAACGAGATCTAGAATATCACCATGGTATTGTAACCACACCATTCCCAAGATGACATCTAGCTTCTGATTCTCTAGTATTAGAAGTAAAGTAAGATATATAGTTCCATCTAGGTTAAGTGGTATCCCAGGGACCATCTCATTTGTTACTGTCTTCCCTGCCGGAGTGCAAATCACATATGGAGTTTTTGTGGAGATAATAGGCAACTGACTTTTAATGACAAAAGACTTTCTAATGACATTGTGGAAAGCTTCAGAGTCAAAGAGTATGACTACGGGATGATCAAAGATAGAGAACATACCCGTGAGTACGGGTGCTCCTTCCGGAACGTCCTCAATGGCGAGGTGGTGGACGTTGCCGAGTCTGGGAACCGACTTCTTGGGCTGGTTGCGGGGCTGGTTGGTGCCCTGGGACGATGACTGTCCTCCGCCATGCCTAGTCTGCGGGCAGTCCTTGGCGAAGTGCCCCGTGCGTCCACACATGAAACACGTGTTCGGGGTTTGGACGGTATGAATGGGAGGACGGAATCCCGTGCACGCGGTGGAGGTGGAAGTGCACGTGGTATCATCCCCTACTGCTGCAGCGGTCGGAAACCGGCGTTGCCCAACTGGCGACCACTGAACATCGGTGGTCGCGATGGTGGTTGCCACCTCTGTACGGATGGTGATCAATACACCATTCGGTACTTTTGAGGAGCACCACCTCCGCTGCCCTGTGGAGCACTCCTCTTCTTCTTGTCTGAGGACAACTCTCGAGTAGCGTCCTCTTGTATGATCGCGACGTTGACAATATCGTTGAAGCTGCCGCGGTTGAACAAGGCAAGCTTGTCCTTCATCTTGGGGTTCAAGCCCCGGTAGAAGCACTCTCGCTTCCTGTCTTCCGTGTTCACATGGTCTTGTGCATACTGGGCCAAGTGGTTGAAGGTCTTGGAGTACTCGTAGGCACTCCTTCCTCCCAGCTTCAGCTCCAAGAACTCATGAAGCTTCCTCCTCATAATCCCGGGAGGGATATGGTAGGCGCGGAGCGCCTCCCGGAATTCTGTCCAGCTCACGACATAGCCTGCGGGGCATGCGGCGAGGTAGTTTGCCCACCACGCACCAGCAGAACCCTGCAGTTGTTGAGCTGCAAATAGAGTCTTCTGTTGTTTGGTTATCTCGAGTAAACCGAACTTCCCATCAATGGTGCGGAGCCAATTGTCCGCCTCCAAAGGTTTGTCGGCCTCCCTAAAGACCAGCGGATGCGTCGATGTGAAATCCGACTAGGAACTTGGATATGGCTGACGTGGCCCATCAGCTTGTCGTCCCCCTTGACGGGACAAATGCTGTACAAGGGTACGCAATAACTCGGTTTGCTCGTCGCGCGAGCCGAGCACTGCTGCGAGAACCTCCGCGAGACTTCTGGGAAGTGTAGGTGGAGGTGGTGGAGGTGGCTGCGTCTGGGGCGTGTTCTGCCCCGGTGGTGGTGTGTCATCCCCCTGTCCCCCACTTGAGCCTCCCACTTCCTGGGCTGTACGTGTACGCACCATGCTGCAACACATCGATTAACACCATAAGTCTCATTGCCTCAAGTTCATCCTTCCATATAAATAGTAATGTGGTAGACAGCGATAGATAATATACAACATCAACATATATTGATAAAGTACAAGCTTTATACAAGATATATTATCTCGTGACCAAGGTTACAGTAGTAAACTTCAAAATGATGGACTCCCACTATGGAAATACATCTCTACCATACTTGGTCCCCATGAGATGTCGTACACATCTTGTCATCTTAGACATAACCACCATTACTCTTAATATGACACAAACATGGTCACAAAAGAAACACACGAGCAACTATTAAACTATATGTTGCCCCGTGTCGGCAGAAGAGTTGCCACATCCCACTTCAATACGTCCTACTCAACGTACTCGAGTTCTTCAGGATCTTCTTGTTCGTCATTCGAAGGCAATTGTTCACCCATAATTAGTGGTATATTATGGGCCGGTGGATACACCACTGGTTGCAATTGTGCTTCGGCCTCAATTACATTATCTTGCAGTTGTCCTGCCTCATACTCCCAATTCTGAGCTGTCTCAATGGCGGTGTCCCGCTCTTCAGTGACTACTAACAGCTGCTCTTGCTGTTGTTGCACCTCCAACTGACTTGCTTGCAACTCACCACGAGCTTGCTGCAGTTCAGTGCGAGCTTTCCGTAGCTTAATGCGAGCAGAATGCAGTTGACGCTCGCACTTATTTAGCCGGTGATTCGCTGGGGCTAGGAGCGAACGTAGATTCTCGTTGATATAATCAAGGGTATCACCCTGCTCCGTCGCTTCCCGCAAGGCCTCGATTTGCTCCATAATAATGGTGCCTTGTGTAGCAACTACCATATTGGAAGCAGCTGCATATGTCCCAAGTGTTGTTGAGGTTGTGTCGCCATGCGGTGTGTAGGCAGCAACCATACGATGCTGCCATTCAAATCCAGCCATACCACAAACTGGAATAAGGGAAAATTGAGTCCCCGCCATGGCATCTTGATGAAGCTCACAATGCTTCATAAGTGCTTTGCTTCTGCGATTGCCCAAGTGTCCTCTAAATGAGCCCCCTCGATGGTAACCGAGAAAGTAGCCCATCCACATTGACGTGGACTAGCCGGGATGTGTACCAAGATGGTGCACGACCGAACACCTATGTCGATCGTTTCTCTACCCCAATAGCATGACATCTCGATGAAGCCAAACTGTTGGAGCACTTCCCGCAGCAAACTTGGAAAGCCCGGATGGCTAGCGCAAGTGGCAAATACCCATCCATCCGGTAGTAGCATCCTTACATCCGTCATCTATATAAAATAATACTGGAACAATGAGAAGGTTTCCAACTCTCAACAGTTTACGAAAATTTAAAACTGGAGTTGTAATCTCAGTCTGTTCCAGCTGACCTTCCTGTATAAATTCAAAATTTTCATACAGGAAACGTCATAACCAGGTGTTGGGCTGAATACAAAAGTTGTAGTATACTTTCCAAAATTTCCATATTGTACTCATAAAGCTACAAGTGAGCTAGGAAATAGAATCTATACAGGTTTTAAGTTGATCCATATTTTCTGGAAATTTTGACAGAACCTCCCCTGTATATGTAGTGATGTCCACAATTTATACAGGGATATCATTACAATATTTTGAGGTAATGACAAAATAAACTTTGTATAAAATCAAGTGAACAATCAATAAGTAAAAGATTTACCCCCCTAAAAGTTTGTTATACAGGTATCGCGCGCGAACTCACAAACATGTGCAAACTGCTTCAAGTTCTGGACTGCCCGAACCAAGTTTGCGACAAATGGAATTAGACACAGCTGTACCCCGATTCAGATCATGAATGCAAAATAAAGTTGATAGAGGACTTCTAAGCTTTCCAAAAACGTATATATGTGATGATGTCACTATTCTGGATTAAAAGTTATAACTATCCAAACTAAACAGTTGAACTGACTGGTTTGCACCAGCAGTCCTGCAGTTCACTGTTCTGATTTCCAAATTTGATTTGTCTCAAATTCGAATTAGGAAAAACTTTAAACATAAAACCTGTAGATATGCTCCTGCCCTTTCCATACATGTATTGCAATAAGGCAGAAGATGTTCCTACAGAGAGTTATGGCAATATTACTGGAACTGGTACAATGGGAAGGTCATCTGGAGCAGTTTTAGTATACTCCAGATTTCAACAGATTATCCAACTTTTCTGCCCTGATGGTCAACACAAAAGTTGTAGAGGTTTTGACGAGGTTTCCATCCATTTATAATACCCTTATTTTATCTATAAGATAACCAAGATTACAACCCGGCGAAGTTGAGCCAACTTCTGCCAGAAATCAAGAAATCTTGATTCTATCTACCCTATTGAGTCGGAGTCCCTTTTAGAGAGTCCAAACCTACCAGCATCTGATATTCGGACTTTCCAAAACATTATGCATCCATTCTGTCATTGGGGATGGTCAAGTATCATGTTTGATACTGACGGTACTACGTACCTCACCAAAGAAAATTCTATCCGGTATATCCGGTTACGTCTATAGGTGGTTCCTATATCGTTCTCTCGCAAACGGTTTCTACACAGTCTTCTAATGTAGTCAATGCTGCAGAAGACAAACAATCCCCTTTCACACTTTCACACCTCAAGGATGGTACGGGGAAACACAACAGGTAGTCATAATAATACATATGAAAATAAATGCATACGACTCTGGTGTGAGTCGCCCTCGAGCGAGGTCATGCCTTGAGGTACATGGCTGTAAATATGTCTGTACAGCAAAGACTCCCGTACGATCCGGCTTATACACGCTCGGGCATACGTGTTTCGCATGCTCCCATAAAACATGAATGGTTCTAGAGATGCATACTATCGGGTTATACACCACCCGATGGGGGCTCCCACTAACTTTGAAGCACGCTGGGGTACCGCGTGTCATAGGTTCTTAGTAACATAGAGAGATTCAGAGACTCCTATTAACATTTCCGTGCTAAGCCATGGAAAACTTCCATGCTACCTCTTGCATGGTGAGCTTACCATAATTGATCCGCTTACGGTGGCGTACCTTACCTCTTACCTAACGTCGGGGCGTCGTTACAGTATTAATAACATATAAGTTAGTTACCACCTTTATATCTTATATTAATAATATTTCTTATAAGGGCATATAGCTAATTCCTCACTCAAATCCTAATTTTTGAAAATATGTTCTTTTCAAGTACATTGTTCCCAATGATGCTCACCATGTCTGTGGGGACCAGAATCTCGACATCCGAGGATCTCATTGGGTGGTGTCGTGCGATGCGACAACCAACAGTATACAAGAACAGAACGAGAATAAAATACAAGACGAAGTCTTTTATTTATCATACAGCGGAAGTTTTACAATACTAGCGGAAGGAAAGAAACTTATATATCATAGCTACGCTCTCAACACTAGCTATGCAAAAGCAAAGTCATCCATGCCCTAGATACTTCACACTAGCAACACCCATGTCACAGCGGCGTGCAGGGTTCCCACTCGGCTGTACACCCTGGAGGGGGTGAAACCTCATCATCGAACCCTTCATCAATCATATAACCTGCAAAAACTCATTAACTGCAAACATGAGCATATGGCTCAGCAAGACTGACCCGTCTCACTAGACATATGCAAGGGTGAATACTAAGCATAGGTAAGGTAAAGCATAAACGACTCGCCTACAAGTGGATCCTTAAACTCATATTTTAAGTAGCAAATGACATTCTCCAAGGATGGCACATCATAGACTCCACAATCAAACAAGAAACGCTTTGCCGATAATATAACATGCCCAGAGCACATAATGCTATTACAGCTAAAGTATGGGGAAACTATAAACTTTAATTTTACTATCTCTAAGTCATACAAGGTTGCAAAGCAAATATAATTCATTACAACATATTTTTCTGCCTTCTTTAGTATTTACTACGTCACAGCTCAGTGAACAAGTGGTACTCTATTACCGCAAGGGACAGTGATTGCAATCAGGACGCACCCAGACAACACGACACATACGCACGTTCGGAAGTGTCAGAGAGTACACCAGTACCTACGTAACACTTCAGTACTAGTCGTATATGGCAACCTTTCACAAGAAACCCAAACGCCAAACCCATCTCACCTCCGCGAACAGAAGGTCTCCGCATGGAACACCTCTTGCGTCCGCCGACCGATTTACACCTTACTGTGCTCAACCCACCCCCATCGATGGTGAGTTAATGGGCCTCGACATCCCATTTATCGAGTTACGTCAGTTTACTGGAGTCCATTTGTCCAGTATGTCGCCGGTACAAGTCAAACTTGTTCGAAGGGGCCGCATACAGACGGGCCTTAACTGACCAGTCAGAGCTATGTGACCAGGACCACGTCTTGCCGCTTCCTATCCATCTCTGACCGGTCTCAAGTTTGGATTAAACAGTTATTTTCTATAAATGTTAACCCAGTGTAAATGAGTGTCAAGTTTCTATCTTGCGAGTAGATTCCGACTACTCGACTTCTACCGGTTCACCTACAACATTAGCATAGCAGTTCTACACGTCGAGCTATCAACCTACCCAATTAACCAATGGGATTGTGGGTCATGCATCTGGAGTATTCAAGCTTCCTGAACGTAATGCACAATTCATATGCTAATCAACATAGTGATAAAGCAAAACTTTATAAATGACTTAAATGCAAACCGGGGCTTGCCTGGTTGTAGGTCCAAGTCTGTGTTAGTATCCGGCAGGTGTACTTCCAAGGCCTCTGGTTCCTCCTCGACTTCGGTCACTACACGATATGCATATAATATGTATATGAATGACTTGAAAAATAATTACTGCCAAGACCAAAATTTAATCTATGGTGATCTATATATGATAATGACCTAATTGGCTTTGGGACTTTGATGGTAGATACTAGGGAATATGACAGAAGCTCTTGCAAAGAACAGGAGATGAACAAAGTAGTTTGTTGTCTCTAAAATTATGGCAAGCAATAAAATCCCAAGAATTTTAGAGAAGAAACTGTAGCTTGAACATAGCTGCTAGTTGATAATCATGATAGAGGAGGTGTCCTGGTTCTAGCAAAATTTGGTTTCATAAATTTCTAAGCCTTGGTGAAGGAGTTATTGAATTCCAAAGTTGGCAAGAATTTCTGGAATTATTTTAAAATTGAATTTTTAGCTTTTCAACTAATATTCAGTTTGCAACTGAATTAGGTCTAGGAGATTAAGTCAATTAAGTCCAAAATTTTTACTGAAACTAGTGCATGACTAAAGGAAGGTTCAGTCCAAATTTGGGACATAATAAAGCAACTGAACATCTGTAAAAATTCAATGACTGAAAAAGGTAATTGAACTATACAGAGAGTTACACAGGTGCAATGGCTCTCAAACTTGTTCTGGTAGTCAAGAATATGGCAATGTATTTTATGTGAATTTTGGGGATTTTTTCAGTGGAAAGTTCACCTAGAAAAAATTGTATTTGCATTTGGAAAGATTGTTTTCTACCGATTTAAGTAAGTTTCACAGAACCTAATTGGTACTAACAGAAACTAGAGCTCAAGGGCTTTCAATCAAAATTTGTTTGAATATTTTTGGAGCAGCCTAAAGAGAGATATTGATTTCTAATATGGAAATGGTTCTGCATCAATTTGGGATTTTTAGCTTTAAAATTTGGCGCCTGGGCCCACCGGATTTAAAATCAGCCAACCAGGAGTCAGCCACACCGGAGGCCATAAACATTTTCACGTGGCCACAATAGATCCCTGGCCACAGGCTGATCCCAGACGCGCGATGGCTTCCGGCCCACGGGAGGTCTCGGTACTCGCTGCCCCACCCTAGTTTCGCACGGGGAACATGCTGGAGTAATTCCTGACGGCGATGGGTGACCAGAAAACCACTCCCGACGGCGGCGGCGGGTGCTAGGGTTTCGGTTATGTCGAGACCTTCGATTTCCTAGTGAAAACTATCATTTGAAAGCTTGGGAAGCATCTTGGAAGCATGGGAAAGAGTTTAGGAGGGTCTAGAGCTCGTGTCATAGCCGGGAACACGAAGGTCGACGGTGAACCGAGCTCCATCAATGGCAAAAGGGGAAAAATCGGATAACTCGTTAATTAGTCGATGGTTCTTTCTGAAATTTTTAGGGAAGGTGCACTAGGATACGTAGATTATGTTGTCTAACTGGATCAAAGAATTATTGTGCATGCAATAAGAATTAAACCAACGACCTAGCTTCAAAGCTATAAAAGTGCTTCAGTAATTCATGGAATACGGACGCTAGGATGCACGATATGAGTTAAAATTTAACCAGAAGCTACACAAGATCATGGCACACCTTTTTTCTTATAGACTGTAGAGGACGGGGAGGCTTGTATCGGCGGCGAGGCTGAGCGGTGCCAGGCGGAACTGAGGTGGTCGCGGCGGCGAGAAATGGCGCGGCGCGAGCGAAAAGTGAACCGAGGAGGGACTTCGGTCAACGGTGGGGTGAATATATAGCCTTTACCGCAGAAAATAAGGAGCTGGAGGCGACCGACGGCCGATCGGCGCGCTGGCGGCATGCAGCCGTCGCGGTGTCACGCAGAGAAGGAAAACAGGGGCGGTTAAACGGTTCACCTAGCTGACATGTGGGCCCCACCGCTCTCCCTTATCTGTTCCTCTAAATTCCACCTCAAACATTGTCCAAAAATTGCCAAAACCTACAGACAGACTAAGAAAAATATGAGCAACCCAAATCTGCAATCAGATTTCAATTTGGACATAGTTTGTTTCAAATTCAAAATCAAATTTGAATTCAAACATGTTATAAATCTTATTGAAATAATAGTGGCTAAGGTCCATAAATCCCCAAACTTTGAAACAAAGCTCACTGAACAATAAAAGGTATTAGGAAAAATTGTGGGTTGATTTGGGCAAGGTTCAGTGCAAAGCTAAATTTGAGATCGACGCGAAATGAATCCTTTGTACGTGTCCAACTAAGTGGAAGACGTACTTCAAAAATCTTGAAAATTTTCCGAGAAGCTATTTAAAATATTTAAGAGGCCATGGAAAAATTTGGAGTCTTTGATTTGAATCTTTTTGACAGGGCAGATATACATAGCAACATACTCAAATTACATTTGTTTTGATTTTATATTGCTGCAATATAATTTTTGCCCTAGCCATATCATTCAATTAAATTCCCAACTTTGCAGGAAGGTTTAGTTAAACTGGTTCTAGGATTAGTGGTGAAGTCTAATCCTCATGTTAATAAAACTAAACATGAGTAGAAAGAAAACTTTTTAGTGAGGTCAAGTTCATGTGCAAAACTATATTGACCTCCATTATATTTGATAAACAACTTGTAGCTGAACTTCACATGAAAGGAAAAAGTGGGATTTTACAATGAACCTCAAGTGGAGGAAAATGATCAAGGGGGAGTTTTCACAAATGATGAACCTCAAAAAGACCAAGGTGATCAACACACCAATGAAGGCAACTATCCAGGGGGAGAAGAAGATGATGACCATGAAGATTCAAGATCACAAGTGCCCCATCCAAGAGTACATCAATGCATCCAAAGAGATCACCCCGTCGACAACATGATCGGTGACATCCAAAAGGGAGTAACAACTCGATCTCGTATAGATAATTTTTGTGAACATTACTCTTTTGTATCCTCTTTGGATCCACACAGGGTTGAAGCTGCATTAAAGGATCCGGACTGGGTGGTGGCAATGCAAGAAGAATTGAACAACTTCAAAAGCAACTAAGTGTGGAACTTGTTGAAAGACCCAAGTTCAACGTCATCGGCACTAAATGGGTCTTCCGCAGAAGCAAGACGAACACAGGGTGGTGACAAGGAACAAGGAACGACTTGGGGCCAAAGGGTATTCACAAGTCAAAGCACCTTCCTCAACGGATCGATCAAGGAGGAGGTGTACGTGGAGCAACCCCTCGGGTTTGAAGATCAATAGTTCCCCGACCATGTATACAAACTGCGTACGGCTCTCTATGGCCTCAAAAAAGCTCCTAGAACTTGGTATGAGTGCCTTAAAGATTTTTTGATTGAAATGACTTTAAGATTGATAAAGCTGATTACACCTTGTTTACTAAGCATTTTTAAAATGATCTATTCATTTGCCAAATCTTTGTTGATGATATTATGTTTGGTTCAACTAACAAATCTTTTTGTCAAGAGTTTAGTAAGATTATGATAGATAGACTCGAGATGTCCATGATGGGAGAGTTAAGATACTTTTCGGGATTCCATGTGATGCAACAAAAGGAAGGGACATTCAAAAGCCAAACAAAGTACACTAAAGTCATTCTCAAGAAATTTGGCATGGACAAAGCAAAGCATATAAACACTCCCATGGCGACAAATGGACACTTGGATCTCAATGAAGACGGACCAAACGTGGATCAAAAAGTATATCGCTCCATGATTGGCTCCTTACTTTATTTATGTGCATCTAGGCCTGATATCATGTTGAGTGTATGTTTGTGTTTAAGATTTTAAGCCAATCCTTAGGAACGTCATTTGACAGCCGTAAAACAGATCTTGCGATATTTAGTTCATGGACCCAACCTAGGCCTTTGGTATGCTAAAGGTTCAAAATACAATCTCATTGGATACTATGATGCAGATTATGTCGGATGCAAGGTAGATAGAAAAAGTACCTCTGATACTTTCCAATTTCTAGGTAGATCCCTAGTTTCTTGGTCCTCCATGAAACAAAATTCTATTGCCTTATCCACAGCCGAAGCGGAGTATGTTGCAGCCGGGAGTTGTTGTGCACAACTCCTTTGTATGCAAAAAACTCTAAGGGATTACAGTTACAATATGAGCCGTATTCCACTTTTGTGACAATGAGAGTGCCATTAAAATTGCCCTTAATCCCGTTGAGCGCTCTAGAACCAAACACATAGACATCCAACATAACTTCTTGAGAGACCACTCAATGAATGGAGACATAGCCATTTACCATGTCAACACTGAAAAACAACTAGCCGATATCTTTACCAAGCCACTTATGAAAAACACTATTTTGAGCTCCAAAATGAACTAAATATCCTTGATGCTCGGAACGTGGCTTGAAAACTTGCATACCTATATGCCACCTTCAAAATCATGTTGATTGTGTTGAAAAAGTATCTCTCTCTATTTTTTTCCGAAAAACTAAGTTATTTTCTTGATCTTGGTGAATTATGGTCATAGCTTGATTGTTGTATCTTTACTGATCATATTCATCAAGAATATTTGTGTGTTTTCGCCCCCAATTTTATTTTTGAGCACCTTCGAATATATACGAAAGGTATATTTGTTTCTGTCCTTGTGACCACGGACTAGTCTGTGGTTACCCCAGACTAGTCCGCACATTGCAGACTACTTCGCAGAATGTCCGCTTGACCGGACTAGTCCGGTCAGACCACAGACTAGTCCAATTTTTCGACTCCATAACCCTAGGACTGGCCAAAAACCTAATCTTCTACCTCACAACTCTTCTTACTTTCTCTCTCCTCACTCAAGTACTCCCAAGGCGATTTGGCAAGTCCTCCATCAAATCCACTCAAGTTTTGGTGGGATTTGATCTCCATTGCAAGGGGATCGAAAACCACAGACTTATCTGCATCAAAACCCCTTCAATGCCGCAAATCGAAGGATTTGTTAAAATTTCTCACCAAACCCTAGAACCTTCAATTTTCCTTGTTTTTGTTCAAATAGCCTAGTTCTTCCTGTCAATACATGCTCCCTTGTAGTAGTACAACTACATTGCCTCATTTTTGCGTTGAGAAACTCCATTATCCTGTTAGTTAGGGTTCGAACAGCTAAATATCGGACTAGTCCATTATCGATGCGGACAAGTCCGGTACCCCGGACTAGTCCGCCCCTGAGCAACGGGCAAGTCCGATGTTAGCTGAAAAAAACCCTAATCTTCTTCAACTCAATGCCTTTCCTTGCTACCAATCCTTATCTATGTCATGTATAACATTCTTGTCAGGACAATGTCGAGCTCAAACGATGACATCTCTGACTTCGAGACCGAAATGGATCAAGAGACCATGCCTCGTGTTTCGACGGGTCAAGCCAAGAAGAGACAGGATCTTACCGCTGACCCCTCGCCCACCCCACCAATGGTGCATCCAAAGGTTTCGTCCAAGAAACTAGCTTCGAGAGCACAAGATGTGGTTGGCCCTAGTTCAGCAGTTCCACGCCAAAATAAGGGAAAAGGCAAAGGAATTGCCTCTGGCCCGATTGGCCCCCTCGAGATGACTGCTCATAGACGGGGGAATAGGGACCCCTCGGAGGAAAAATTCAATGGTTAAGGAAGTGATGTGGCTTGGAAGCTGAGAAAAATTGATGCTTATAGTGATGGCAATAAGGCAGTTGATCCCAGATTTTGGAGCAACTTCCACGCGGACTACTTCAGTACCATGTACTTTCAGATAAAGAATCCAATGGTCCACAGCCAATGGATCGACTGGACACACTTTGTGAGAAAGAGCTGTCGCCTTTGATGAAGTGATAGAGGTTGTGGAGAGACATGACCTCAAGGATTTGTTTGCTTTCAGGTATAACTCGAATGATGAGGTCATCGCTCAATTCTTTGCAACTTGCTACTTTGCCAGTGATGAAGAAGAGAGAGTGACTTGGATGACTCATGGATCCAAGTACACTGTTACCCATGATGAGTTTGCTAGGCTGCTGCACCTTGAGGACACCAGCAGCAATGATGTCATTATTCACAATATTGGTGTTTTGAAGAAGGACAAGATGGACTTTCACTATGATACTCGCCTCAAGTAAAATCCTCCGTCAACCAAGAACATGAAGATCTTCTTGATGGTTCTTAATAGAGTGCTCCGGAAGACGATTGCTCCAAAGGATGCAGATGTTGGGAGTGTCCAAGGTTACATGACAACCTTGATGAAAATGATTAGCAAGAAGAGGAAGTTTGACATCTTTGACTACATCTGGAATGACATGGTGAACATCTCCTGCACGCTGAATCGATCCTGTGTCTATGCACCATACTTGATGTTTATTATTGAAAAAGGCACAGGAATTGAGTTTGTGAAGAATGTATAGCATACTCATCTGAGGCCTCAGAAGCCTCCTCAAGCCTCTCTCCCAGCTGCTCCCTCACATGCCTCAAGCAAGGAACATCCAGAAAAAAGCTCAAGAAGATACAAGGTCAAGCTCTGGCACTAGGGCCCCTCCTTCTAACAAAGGATCAGCCAGTGGGATAATGAAGTACCTAGCAACTATATTTGGTTCTTGCCTCAAGATTGAGGTGAAATTTCACAAATTGAAAAAGGCAAAAAATGAGGAAATGCGGTACATGAAGGACAATATCAAAGCAATATGCCAAAAGCTGGAGATTGAGCCTGCTGGGTCTCTAGTCATCTTAGAAGACTCCACCTCTGACTTCTCAGAGCTTCCTCCACTTTCACCTTTCGAGCTTGCCTACTTTTGCATTGGGGGCACGATGAGTGGCACTCATCCTCATCCTTCTCAGCCTAAAGATGAAGACGACGAAAGGACCGACAGCACGGAGTGAGCCCACGTTGATGTTTAGATCCCTCTTCTCCTTCTTTTTGGTGCCTTGATGCCAAAGGGGGAGAGATTCAGGGGGGAGTCTTACGTCCTAGCAGTAGGTTGAGAAATGAGAGATTTATTTGTGTTTCTTTTGGTGTTGTAAATCTTTAATTATGCTCTCATTATGCTTATGGACATCTGCTGTGAAATGATGACTATGTTATGCTTATGATGAATGGTTTATGTTTGAAACTGCTATGCATGCTTGAGATTCTTGATGTCATTATGATTATGTTTTCATCTTATTCACATCAAGATTATTGCTTACACGCGTGTAGTTTTGCACCGCCACTATAAGGAGTGCACAAATGTCTTATGTCTACTATCGATACCCTACATACCGGGTACCTTATGATACCACAAGAAGTGCAAAAGAGTTCTACCCATCAAAATTGAAGGCTTCCTCAGGCCCCACATGTCATATTACACTGGACCCGCATCCCTCATATAGGTAGCTCCGGAGATTGACACGTGTAATATAAATCCGGAGCTAAACTCTCGACACAGGAAAGCTCCATGATCAACACGTGTATAATGACTCTGGACCTAACTCCCACCAGAGGGAGGCTCCGGTATTGACACGTGCATAGCGGTGCCGGAGCTATCTCCCCGGAAAGGGAGTCTCCAAAGCCGCCACGTGTGGGGCCTCCGGATTTTTATCAACGAATACATTGGTGGATCTCCTTCAGCATGAACATTCAAGGGACAGTTAAAGCGGCAGTTACAAGACTTGATTACATGTCGTTCATACTGTATTAATGACACACGATCAGAGCATTGTTAATAGAGGTAACACGGCCATTAAGGCATGTTATCACACTATTAACCATGCTTAATACCCTAGACAGTGTAGTAGGCAATTTAATATGCTAGGGCCACATGTCAGGCAAAGCTAATGATGTATTGGTCAGTCCTTGGACTATAAAAGGACAGAGCCGCACGATACAAAGGAGAAGGAATGCCGAGCTGAGCCAGAGACTATGCTTTCTAGCGATTCATAATACAACACACAAACACACACACTCCGTGGAGTAGGGTATTACGCTCAGGCAGCCCGAACCACGTAAATCTCTGGTGTCGCCATCTTGATCTTAATCTCTGTGCGCCCCAACTGAAACAAGAACCTCCGCGGGCTACACTTTAGTAGTAGCGGGGGAAGTGTCGTTGCTACAATTCGACATTTGGCGCGCCAGGTAGGGGCTGTCACCCAAGATTTTAAGATGGTGAATTCCGCCGCAGGATCTTCCAACGGCACTCGTGCTGAACAACCTGCTGGAGGCAATCCCTCCAACATGCAGCAGCCAGCAGGTGCCATTGTTCTAGCAGGCACTATGGCACCACAGCCACCATCTATTCCTGCAAACAATGTTGGGCAACAAGATGGTGCATCTGCGTCGATCACTGCATCGACGATAAAACAACCCAAAGCACGCGCTCATTGCTGTGCGAGCTCTCTTGCAACACCCACCACCTCCAGGAGCACCCCAGGGTGCTATGGAGCCGTGGAGGGCTGATGCAGATCATCTGGTTGCAGCTGCAGCCGTTGGCATCAGCAATCAAGGTCCTCCCCCTTCGGGGCGAGCACCATCACAACGACAGACCTTTACAGGCTGACATGGTCCACAAGTCTCGCAGGAAAGGAGACGTGCAGCATCCCAGCAGGTGACTTCGTTGCCTCCTGGGCACAATGTACCCACACCATCACAAGGATTCAGACTCATGACCTGCGGTCGGAATTGGATCGCCGGTACCGGCAGCAAGATGGCTGCGTCCATATTGAGCGTGCTCATGAGAGGCGAGAGGCTCGGGACAACCCTTCTCCACAGGGAGTAGGAGGAGGCTGTTCTGCCCAGGCCATGCATTTGCACATGGTCAGATGGCCCCAGAAGTTCCGGCCTCACTTGCCAGCAAAATTTGACGGGACTATCAACCCTGCTGAGTTCCTGCAAATCTACTCAACTGCCATACTGGCAGCGGGGGGTGATGAGCTGTGATGGCTAATTACTTCTCGATGGCTTTAACTGGGACTGCAAGGTCCTAGTTCATGAGTCTTCCACCCGACTCCATTAATAGTTGGGCGGAGCTATGCCAACAATTCACTGCCAACTTCGGGAGTTCTTACACCCGGCTTGGCACTGAATTGGATCTTGTCGGAGTCTGATTCCTACAATTCTCCCGGTACTACGGTTAGTAGCATGTGGAGTTTCTTAGTTCGGTTATGGGCGCGCGGAGATTCTGGACAAGATGGTGATGTGACACGAGTATTTACGTGGTTTGGGCCGCCTAAGCGTAATACCCTACTCCACAGGTGTGTGTTGTTGTTGTATTGAGTGTCTGAGCGCTTGTGTGTGAGAGACCAGAGTGTCCGTGCGCAATCCAGCAAGAGTCGCTAGAGCACGCGTCCGAGAGAGTCTGGAAGTCTCCCCCTGTGTATCGCTCGGCCAGTCCTTTTATAGTACAAGTACTGGTCGTTACATCATCAGCCTGGCCCGACATGTGGCCCTGGCGATTACTAACGCTTAGTACACATTTAATGTACTTAATTCCCCTTAACAGCATGGTAACGCACATTGATAGCGGCCTTACTGGTATTAAGGGTCCTCCGATCGTGTGTCATTAAGACAGCATTAATGACACATAATCAGGTCTTGAAGTCTTTAATGTTCCTTGAAGGTCCGAGCCGTTGGAGGTCCACCACATTGCCTGTTAGGATTGAAGGTCCGGTGATTGGACGTGTGGAAGCTCTGGACCTTATCGTCCTGGACGAGTAGGTCCAGTGTTATTGTACATGTGTCCGTACTGGAGCTTCCCTCTATCGGGGGTTACGTCCGGGGGTGCCACACAGGTATCTAGTCCGGAGCTTTCCCAGGTATGGAATGTAGCTCCGGTTTTTATGATACACATAGCGGCACTAAGATTGAACATAGAAGGGAGGCAGGTCCGGTTCTGAGTGACAAGTGGGGCCTTCGGAGGTCTTCAACTCAGATAGGTGGAGTTCCATTGAACTCTTCGCAGTTCCAAGGGGTATCCGATACGCAGGGTACCGGCAGTGGCCTCCTGGGCCCACCTCTGGGATAGACCTTTTGGATTAAGTCATTCTGCCGAATGTGGGTCCATCTTTCAATTTCTGCGCCGTGTCTTCAATGGTTTTGGATGTGCCGTTGAGGTGGTGGTTCGCAGTTTAAACCAATGACACGTGGCATCTTCAGGATGCGGCAGGTGAGATCTGCGCGTGCGGATATCATGCAATTGAAGGTCGCCGGTTCCCAATACGAAAACTGTATCGGTTACGCACGCCCTGTCAGGCCGCCGCCCTCTTGTTTCCCGCCTTTCATCATGACAACTGTTCGCCTGGGGTAAGGACCTCGACTTGATCGTCTAGGTGGCCCCGGGCCCCCTTGTCATAGGCAGGGTGAAATTATTGAATTGTATCCTTGGCCCTTTTGCGGTTTACATCCAAGCGTTGCGGGGGCTTAATTAAGAAGAAAAGCGTGCACCATTTGGGGATTCCTTACGCCTTCGTTTGAACTTGCGCTCGAATCCTCCAAACTTTTGCTTGCTTTTTCTCTCTTGCCCCGCCGTGCTACGATGGAGTTGGGTCTCCGCAAGAGCCGTCTCACGACCAACGACGATTTGAAGAAGGTCTGGACCTACATGGGGTGGTCCAGCGACTCCTTCAACCACCTAGTCCGCACCGGCAAGCTCCCGTTCAAGAAGAAGCGCGTCGGCGACATGGTGTACTTTTCTATGTATGCCATGGTGGGACTGATCCCACCTTTCTCAACTTTTCTCTTGATGCTGCTAGACTTCTATGGTCTGTAGTTGTACCACCGTGGCCCCCACTCCATTCTTCTTGTGTCAACATTCATCCACTTCTGCGAGATGTGGGAGGGTATTCCCCCCTGCATCGAGCTTTTCCGTACCTTCTTCACCATCCACACTACCGGCAAGAGTGACGAGTATCTTGGCTTCTACTATTTTGTGAAACACAAGAAATGCCCCTACAAGTACTTGAGGTCATTCCTTTCCGGCATGTGGGATGAGTGGAAGAAGGATTGGACTGTCATCATGGTAGAGGAGCACGAGAAGCTGGAGCTGCCTGAAGGTCTTCCCAATGTTGACACTGAGGCCTAGAGCGAGGCTCCGGTGTTGTCGGAGGCCTTCAACCCTGCCTTGACCAGGATCCGCCAATGTGTGGAAGGAGGGGTGACACCCAGGTGGTCTTCTGCAACTTCCTGGTCAACAGGTGGGCTCTGCTGAAGAAGAGGGAGAAGCTCGCCTGGGCCCTCAACAGTGTGATGGACGATGACTGGATTGAAACTGGTTTGAAGTCCAATTTGGAAGGCGCTGCTTTGGAGCTTCATCTCAATAAGTTCCAGCACGACATTGATGTTAAGGGCAACGACCTAACTCCACCATCGGCTTTCCTCTCTTTGAACATGGAGGCAGAGTTCAGCAGGGAGCTCCTGCGGATGATGCTGGTACTTGACGACCTCGGTGAGGTAGAGAGGCGTCCGACCACCAGATTGGCGATCACCGGAGCTTTCGAGGGTGGCCCTGCTTCTGCCCCGAGATAGAGAGCTGAAGTCCAAGGAAAGGGAAAAGAGTTGGCTAAGCCCTCCAGCCGAAAGAGGAAGTTGAAGCATTCTGACAGGAGGCCCGTCAGTCCTGCTCCTTCCACAACAGCTCCTTCTCTCCGGCGGGGGAGGTCTTCAACGGCGATAACAACTCCAGCATCAGCGTCTCCTCGGGGCGCCAGCTCCGACCGTGTGTCTTCGGCACCAGGGCCAATTAAGGGCTCTAGGTCCGAGGGTCCTTCCCAGTCGAGGAAGGCCCCAACCAAGACGTTGCTGACGGCGGCAGTAAGCTCCGAAGAGCCTTCTGGAGCTACTACCCTAGTTGCGACTAGGTCGGGCTCTGAGCATCCGGCGGAGAGGTTCCGCACTAGCTGGAGCGAAAGTCTTCCAAGGTAAATTTGCTTTTTTACCTCAGTTGGTTATTTTTGTTGTAACCATATTTTGAGTTTCTTTATCCTTCATCCACATGGTCTCCAAAAAAGGGGCTAAAGCTCTGGTTTTTGCGACAGCGGCTGATGCTATACAGGCGGAAGCTCCGGCTCCAATTCCAGCGCCGCCCCAGGTGGTTGCTGAGGTCTTGGCATCTCCGGCACCAGCTGTCGAGGTCCTGGACCTCAATTCATCTCCCGAAGCTCTCGTGGTAGCGCCGGACCACAGGAATGAAGACGTACCAGCGGCACGAGGTCCGGAGGTTGAAGCTCCAGTATTGGATGTTGTGATGACGGGCGCTCTGGCCTCAGAGCCAAAGGTAACTGCAGTTCCGGCCTTAGGGACGGATGTTATTGAAGCCCCGGCGGCAGAGCCGATGGTTGATGAAGTTCTGGCCCCTGAGCCGGTTGTCTTGGAGGTGCCGGCACCCGAACCGGTGGAGGTCAAAGCGTCGGCGCCTGAACCGGCAGTAGAGGTTGAACCAACACCGCAGCCGGAAGTGGCCTCAACTCCGATCGAATCTTCAATGCTTGCCCCGGATTTGGTAGTTCCGGAGGTACTCGCGCCTAAGCCAGGGTGTCAAGATGAAGCGACCGGTCCTCTGCTTGAGGGAGCAGTTGCTGATGACCAGGCGGCGGGACCTTCGGAGCCGACTCTGGAGGTAGAAGCTCCCATTTCTGGACCTTCCTCGGCGATGACTGAGGCACTCCCAGAGGGCGGCCCTAGTGCCGCGGAAGTTCAAGGGACTGCTCTTGTAGAGTGGGACCCGATTTTTGTTATGGAGAACCCGCTAGAGTCAGCGGAGAGGACCCCGGCAGGTCCAAAGCCAATCCTCCTTTCGTTATGCATTGACAACGCCTGCTCTAGCCTTCGTCAGGTCCAGCTCGCCTTTTATCACGATAGCAAGGTCCTCGAGGAGGAGCCCCAAACCCTTAGAAGGTGGCGCAACCGGTTCCAATTTGAGACCAAGCTTGCGCAAACAAGGCTGGCTGACAACAAGGAGTGGGTCAAAAGGGAGAAGGCCCGGATGGAGTACTGGGGCCAGCTGCTGGACGAGAGGGAAAGCATGGTGCGATCCCTCGACAACCAGTCCCGGGCTATACATGAACAAGTTGTGGCTGCTAATGAAGCAGCGAATGATCACCAGGAGAAGCTCACTACAGTCCACAAAAGCCTCGTCAAGCGCCAGGAGGCTCTTGAGGAGCGGCAGAAAAAGCTCCAAGATGAAGAGCAAAAACTCTTGGAGTTAAGGGATGACCTCGTGAAGAGGGAGGAGGAGCTCGCCCAGAGGCTCGCACTGGGTGACAAGAGCCTTGCAGAGCGCACCAAGAAGCTGGAGGAGCTCTGCGAGAGTGAGAAGAAGAAGGCCTGGCAGCGGGAACAGGACCTCACCAAAAGGGAGAATGAAGTTGCTGCTAGGGAGAAGAAGGTGAGGGGCCGAGAGAAAGACCCGATTGACCACCGGAACAAGATCTACTTTGGGGAAGAGGAGCTTGCCAACCTCGAAAGGTAAGTTGCTGAAAGGATTCAGCAGCACGCCAAAGAGGTCGAGCACCTTGCCCGGCAGGGTTCGGAGCTTGCGGCGACCAAGAGGTCCTTAGAAGAGATGCGAGGCTCAAGGGCTGCAGAGTCCCAACAAGTATGGGACTTCTTGGGCAAAGCCAATGATGCACTGACGCCGCTGGGCATTAGTCCCGTGCGTCCAGACGATCCGGAGCTAGAGCTGGACCATGCATTCAAGGCGTTGAGCTCTGCTGGCAACAAACTCAACAATATGGGCGATGTCTTCGCGGATCAGTTGGAAACTGAAGGGAAATCGCTTGCGCAGAACGTCGTAGAATACATGCTGACGTGCTACACAAGCCAAGATCCTCACTTCCCACTAGATCCGGTGCTTGATGGTCCCATCAATGGAGAGGGAGATGCCGCCAAGGCCATCGTGTCCGAGGTTGCCCAGAAGGTTGCCTCGTTCTTCCGTAGGATTTAGGACTTTCTCCTTGTAGATCCCACTTGTATCTTCTCTTCTTTTCTCTAATTTTGTAATATCTTGTCCTCAGATGAATGAAGTCCAAGAAATTTATGAATTTCATTTTTTGTCTTCAACCTTTGTCTCACTTGGTCCCCTGGTAGATGTACACAATTTGATTGTGAACATGTACCAAAAGGAGGTAGCACTTTGTTGAAGTCTTGCGTGCTTCGAACTTGTAGAGTATAGGTCCAAAGTCATCGACAGCAGGGGCCCCTGAGGTTGTCAGAGCTTTGTAGCTCCGGCAGCAACCATTGTCAACACGTAGAGCGTCGACAGTTGGCCCTCTGGGGTTGTCGGAGATGAGTAGCTCCGGTAGTGACCACTATCAACACGTAGAGCGTCGACATGAGACCCCATTCAGGTGTCCTTTCTACCATCTTTTCTTCACGTTGACGGCTAGCTCCCTGGATTTGTCAGAACTTGATAGCTCCGGTGATGCCTACTATCAATGTTTAAAACATCTACAACGGGCAACCATAGGGGATGTCGAAGCTTTGATAGCTCCGGCATCATCCACCATCATCATGAGATTTTTATTTTTCCTGCACACTGAAGTCAAGAAAAACAGTAGAATCCATTTCTTATCTATAACTCGTTTGCGGCTTACTATTCCCGAAAGAAATTTTTAGGTCGACCGCAATTCTATATACAATCAAGTGCATTTGCTTATTTTCTCCAGGTCCGATCATTTTCTGGACTCACCTTACTCAGGCCTGCCGGGGTGTATGTAGAGTGGCGTACTTAGGGTGCAAGACCAGGCTAAGTCGATAGCACACTCCGGACCTAGATTGGCTTGGTGTTCAGGCGAGTAGGACATTCAACAATGTTAAGACCCGAAAGAATTAATAAAGCAACTTGAATTATATATAAACTGTTCAAGCTAAAGTTTCTTGATAATTGCACAACTTTGTTATAGACAAGAAAGAGAAAAAGAATGAGCCTGTAAAAAAATAAATGCATGTGGAGTCTGTTTTCACATAATGATGTCTTTCATTATAGGTCCGGGGTACAAGGGAAACAAGTACACTCTTAGGGTACGGAACCAGGCTAGGTGTGTTGCATTTCTTGTTTGACCCAAGGCAACTAGCTTCACTTTTAGTTCTGAGACTGTGTCAAGTGTTGCTTTAATGTTGTGGACCTTCCGGGAAAGGTCCGGCTGTTCTCCCGGAGGAGCTACCCGACTCTGTACAATGACGCTATAACATACATCATATGTAATTACAGACTCACCTCCGTGATATTAAGTGTAGAACTTAAGGAGGTGCTCAACATTCCAAGTATTAGGGTGCGGTGTCCCATCCTCGGTTGCCAAGCGAACACATCCGGGACGGGATACTTTGATCACTCGAAAGGGTCCCTCCCAGTTGGGGGAAAGATTGTTTAACCCTTCTCGAGTTTGTATTCTCCGTAGCACTAGATCACCTTCCTCGAGCTGTCGATTATGCACATGCCTTTGGTGATAGCACCGGAGCGGTTGGCGGTATCGTGCATTTCGAACAGCTGCTCGGCACCTTCCCTCCTCAACGAGGTCAAGGTCTTCACGTCGGAGCTGGTCCCGTGTGGCTTCGTCGAAGGTCCGGACCCGGAGCGACCCAAAGGTGATTTCTGGAGGAAGGACTGCTTCAGCTCCGTACACATGAAATAAGGGTGTCTCTCCAGTTGAATGGTTTGGAGTTGTCCTGTTCGCCCACAAGGTGGGCGAAAGCTCTTCGATCCAATTGGCTCCATGTTTTTTCACGTGCTCATATGTGCGCGTCTTGAGTCCTTTTACGATTTCTGCATTTGCTCTCTCAGCTTGGCCATTGCTTGTCGGGTGAGCTACGGAAGCCTAGCTGACTTGAATGCCGAGGTCTTTGCAATATCCTTGGAATGCAGAGCTTGTGAATTGGGTCCCGTTGTCAGTTATGATCATGTTTGGGACTCCAAATCTGCATACTATGGACTGCGAGAAATTGTAGCTGATGGATTGTTTATTGTCACAACTGGAGTTGCTTCCGGCCACTTGGTGAACTTATCGATGGCGACATGCAGTAACTTGTAACCTCCGACGGCACTTCGGAAAGGTCCCAAGGTATCCATACCCCACACGGCGAATGGCCATGTCAGAGGTATCATTTGTAGAGGTTGAGCTGGTGTGTGAATTTGTTTCGCATGGAACTGGCATGCTTCACATTTCTTCACTAGGTCAGTTGCATCCTGGAGTGCTGTAGGACAGTAAAAACTATGCCGGAAGGCTTTACCGACCAGCGTGCGGGAAGACGCGTGGTTCCCACACTCGCCTCCATGGATTTCCGTGAGGAGCTCGCGGCCTTCTTCCCTTGTAAGGCACCGCATTAGGACATCGTTGGCACCACGCCGGTAGAAATCCCCTTCTACCAGTGTGTATCTTTTAGCCATTCTGACTATCCGGTCAGTAGATACATTGTCTTCAAGAAGGATGTTGTCTTTCAAGTAGCTCAGAATCTCTGAGATCCATGCATCGGAGCTAACTTGAGCTTCTGAGTCTTGCGTGCTGGTTTGCTCGGAGCTTCCTGTAGCACCTATGACCCTTGATGGATGCCATGGTAACAGGGCCATCAGGACCACCAGCTTCGAGGTGCTGGTCTCGCCCCCTTCGTCAGTTCGGCAGGCTGAGCTGTTGGTCTTGACAATCTTTGGACGAAGGTTCCATCGGGAACCGGAGCTCCGGTTGAAGCTTTCGTCGAGAGTTCATCAGCTTCAGCATTGTTGAGACGCTGGACATGGCAAAGATCTAGGACTTCAAAATCCTTCTGAAGCTTTTGGACTTCAAGTAGATATGCAGCTAGTTGAGGGTTGTTGCAGTAGCATTCACCTTTGACTTGTTTTATAATGAGCTGTGAATCACCCTTTACCAACAGCTGCTTGACACCATATGATAGTGCCACCTTGAGACCATAGATTAGTGCTTCATACTCCGCCATGTTGTTGGTTTCATTGAAGTCAAGGTGAACCATGTATTTGACCTTCTCCCTTGTCGGAGCGAGGAGAAGGATTCTAGCTCTTTCCTCCTACTTCTGCACAGAGCCGTCGAATTAGAGAGTCCAGTGAGGATCAGTGAAGACCAGAACCTTGGGTTCCGGCTTCTGCTCACTGGGGCCCCCAGGATTTGATGGATAGGGGGTCCATTCCGCCACAAAGTCTGCCAATGCTTGACTCTTGATCGCTTGTCTTGGGACGAATTCAAGATTGAACTCAGCCAATTGCGATGCCCACTTTGCAATGTTCCCAGTAGAGTTGGGGTTATGCAAGATTGCACGCAGTGGATAAGGGTTATCACTGAAATCTTGTGAGCTTGGAAGTAGTGACGAAGCTTCCTAGAATCAATAAGAACTGTATAGAGCAGCTTATGCACCTCTAAGTACCGAGTCTTGGCGTCATGGAGTACCTCGCTGATGAAGTACACTGGGCGCTGGACTGTCCGAATCCTCCCGGAGGGGCCCGGAGCTTCCTCCTCATGAGCCCGGACCCTCCCGGAGGGGCCTAGACCTTCTTCGGGGACCTCTGGGTTCTCGCTAGAGTAACCCGGAGCTTCTTCTGGACTGACCTGGATCTTTCCAGAAGGATCCAGATCTTCTTGTTCGGCAACAATAACTCCTTTATTTGAAGAAGGTTGATCCTCTAGCGTCTCGCCTCGAGGATCCGGGTCTGGGGGCTGGGACCCAGACTCGCCTTCAGGTAGCTCCGACATTCCCGGAGGGGTCTGGATTCATGAACTGGAGGTGGTTCCGGTCTTTCCTCAACAAGGACCATGCTAACAACTTCGTCAATTGCTGAAATGTAATGCATAAGTGGCTCACCAGGGTTGGGAGCTACCAAAGTTGGTAGAGTGGTGAGGAGCTGCTTTAGCTCTTGGAAAGCCTTTTCTACTTCGTTAGACCATTGGAATGGTCCGGACTTCTACAATAATTTGAAGAATGGTAGCGCCTGTTCCGCCAGTCTTGAGATGAACCGGCTGCAGGCAGCTAGACAACCAGTCAGCTTCTGGACATCCTTGATGTGAGCTGGTGGCCGCATGTCTTCAATAGCTTTAATCCTCGCCGGATTCGCCTCTATTCCTCGGTGATTCACCAAGAATCCAATAAGCTTTCCGGAGCTAACCCCGAAGACACACTTGTCCGAGCTCAGTTTTGTGCGTGTGATTCGCAACTTGTCGAAGATAGCTTGCAAGGTGTCAAGGAATGACTCCTTGTTCTTGATCTTGACAACGATGTCATCGATGTACACTTCCACTACATCTCTGATGAGCTCTCCAAAAGTTTTGTACATAGCTCGCACAAACGTTGAAGCAACGTTTTTGGGACCGAATGGCATGGCAGTGTAACAGTAGAATCCATCTACTGTGATGAAGCCAGTATGATCTTCATCTTCCTTAGACATTCCGATTTGATGATACCCAAAATATGCGTCTAGGAAACACAGTAATTCACACCTGGAGGTGGAATACTCTATCTGATCTACTCTAGGTAGTGGAAATGGATCCTTTGGGCATGCCTTATTTAATGTTGTGTAGTCGATACACATCCGAAGCTTCCCACCGGCCTTGGGTACAACGACTAGGTTTGCCAGTAATTTGGGTGGAAGACTTCTCGGATGAATCTAGCTTCAAGCAACTTCTTCACTTCTTGATGTATGAAGTTATGTCGCTCTACTGATTGCTTCTGGGGCTTCTAATGTACAAGCCGAGCGTCGGGATTAATCTTCAGATTGTGCTCAATCACTTCCCTAGGGATCCCAGGCATTTGTGACGGTTGCCAGGCAAACACGTCGACATTAGCCCAGAGGAAAGTGATGAGCGCGAGTTTCTATTTGTCGTTCAAACCTCCCGATATACGAGTGGTCTGAGCAGCGTTGGAACCAATTTGGATGATCTTGACGGGAATGTCGGTGTCGCCGCTTGGTTGCACACGAGGTGCGGAGGTTGAGCCTCGATGACAAATACTCGGAGGCTTCGGAGCTTGCTCCTTTCCGGATTCTTCCTCCTGCGCTGTAGCAAGCGCGTGGAGTTTTTCCAGAGCAGTAACTTCGACGGTGCGATCTCCGCGGATCTAGAGAACGCCTGAGGGTGTTGGCATCTTCAACACTAGGTAGCCATAATGAGCAGCAGCAATGAATTTGTACAAAGCTGGCCTGCCCATGATGGCGTCGAATGACAAGTTGATCTGCGCCACATCGAAGACCCACTTCTCGGTCTTGTAATTCTCCCGAGTTCCAAAGGTCACCAGGAGAGTAATGGCACCGAGTGGAGTTATGGTCCCCGGACCTACCCTAGAGAAAGGTCGAGAGGGGCGAAGATCCGAAGGTCGGAGCTGAAGCTTGACGAAGGCTTGGAAGCTTATGAGGTTCAGCCACGAACCTCCGTCCACCATTACGCGGTGGAGCTGGATGTTATTGATGGTCGGAGATACCATTAATGGAAGTTGGCCAGCTCTGAACATGTTCTTAGGGCAGTCCGAAGCATCTAAGGTGATGGCAGTATCCACCCACTTCCGATGAGGCTCCGCCCTGGCGGTGGGAGCTACCGAGGCCATGTCCCACCGTATTGTCTCTAACACACAGCGGGAGGTGATGTCCCACGAACCACCAAAGATTGTGTTCATTGTCTTTGGACGCTCATTGTCGGAGACGTCAGAGTCGTCGTCAACGGAGGTGTAAACAACCTTCAAGACCTTTTTGTGGTCCTGAAAGCCTAACTCCTCTTCAGCTGGAGTTTCGTTGACTTTTTGTTTTCCTTCCCTTTGACGGAAAGGAGCTTCTTCCCGGCGCCTGTTGTAGCGCTCGGCGAGGTTCTGGACCTCTCGGCAGTTTTCCAGGTTGTGGCTATCTGTCTTGTGTATGGGACACCACATCTTGGAGCTGCCACCATCTTTAGACAATGGACGAGGTCGTTTCTCGGGGTGTGGCCCCCAGCCACCTGGGGCTGCGGCAGCAGCGGCAGTAGGTGTGTCGGCCGACGGCTTCTTCTTGCCGTTGGACTTTTTCTTCTTCTGGCCACACCCGAAGGTAGCGGCTCCACCCTTGGAGGATTTTTTGTTGACCTCCGGAGGTGGTTGGGAGTGCATTTCACGGCCCTCCACAGCTTTGGTGCACTTGTCTGCCTAGCTGAAGAGTTCCGTGACGCTGGTGACTTATTTGGTCGCCAGCTTCTCCAACATTTTCTTGTTTCCAACGCCCTGTCTGAATGCTACAATAACAGAAGCGCTTGTGATAGAAGGAATGGTATTTCGTACATGGGAGAACCTCTGGATGAAAGATCACAAGGACTCTCCCCCTTTTTGCTTGACAGTAAAAAAAATCTAGTTATGTGCATGGTCGGGTGTATGAGCTCCCGAAATTGGCGGTGAACTGTTGGCACAACTCCACCAACCTATTGATGGACTCAGGCGGAAGGCTCATGAACCAAGACCTGGCGGTCCTAGTTAAAGCCACAGGGAAATAATTGGCCATCACGGCCTCATTCCCCCCAGCCGCAAGGATAGCAGTGGAGTAGATTTGATGAAATTCGGCGGGATTGACAGTCCCATCTAATTTCTCCGGCAGGTGAGGCCGGAACTTCTACGGCTATCTGACCATGTGTAGGTACATGGCCAAGGCAGAACAGCCTCTTCCTACTCCCTCAGTAGCAGGACTGTCCCGAGCCTCTTGCCTCTCGCAAGCACGCTCGATGTGGGCGCGGCCATCCTATTGCCGATAATGACAATCGAGCTCTGCCCGGAGGTCATGAGTTGAAAGCCTAATTATCGTGTGAGTACGTCGCGCCCCGGAAGGCAGCGACGTCGCCTGTTGAGATGCAGCACGCCTCCCATGCTGTGAAGCCTGCGGACCGAGTCTACCTGACAAGGTCCGACGCTGCGATGGGGCTCGCCCCAAGGGGGGAGGACCTTGATTGCTGATGCGATCGGCTGCTGCTGCAACCAGATGATCCACATCAGCTCTCCACTACTCCATTGCGGTGGACGTTGGAGAAGAGCATGCGTGTTGACGGTCCTTAAGTACCATATTTTGACCGTCAATTCACCTTGTAATGTGCATAGAAGAAACAAAAAACATAGTTGTAGGGTTATACACTAACCAAATTCCACAAGTGTCGGTGTTTATTTGTATGCAAGTGAATTAGTACCCAAAATATCAAAACATGCAGTGATGAATCCATCAAAATGGATTTCAACGAATCAGGTGATGACACGTGGCAACACATGGATCCAATGGCCCACAAATAGAAGAATACGAGGAGATCCAATGGTGTTGCACCCATATATATCAAGGGGGCCCACCTGGAAGCCACCTGGAGGAAGCACTCCCCAAGGGGAGCCTTGACCAGGTCGGCCGAACCAGGGGTTCGACCGACCTCTTCCTGGCGTCAAACTTGGTCAAGTGACACGTGTTGGCTCCTCCCGACTCCCTGGAGTCAATGGTGACTGATTCGTGTGTTAATTGTGGTGAGAACTGACCCTTCTCCACCTATAAATAGACCCCCTCACCTCACTTCTCACACACACCTAAAGTTGAGAAAAGTGCTACACTCCAATGGTTTAGAGTTGTCCCAGAGGCTACCAAAGTAGAAGGAGAGTGTGGTGAAGAGTCTAGGAGAAGGTGGCGTGGGCTTGTCAAGTCCCTCTTCTACACTTGTACCCCTACAAAGGTTTTACTCAATCAAGTAAGCCATTGTGAATTCAATACAAGTTTGATCTTTTAATCTTAGTAGTTTGCACAAGTAGTTACTTGTGGGTTCACTGCTTGAATTCATTAGATGCTCTAGTTGTAGCTTTGTGTTAAAAACAACTACAATAGTGATTTAGAACGTAAGCATGGTGCTTAGGTTATAAATTCATCAGTCGATATCTCGTAGACCCACAGATTGAAGAGGTAGGCAATAGGTGGTGACAGCCCTATCTGTCCTTCGTAATCGTCCATGTTCGGCTATGCCATAGGCTCTTGGCGGGAGTCGTCCTAGTATTGCTAGGAGTAAGCCCGTGCTCGAAGCAAGCATCTACTGCAAACTACCTTGAATTAGGATCAATACTCTGAATTCCTCTCTGTTCCTTGCCGACCAAACAACTTTGTGTCCTTGGGTGAGCTAGTTTGAAAGATTAGCACACACGTTCTTTGGATTCGATACCCTTGGGAATACTCCTTAAGGGGAAGTGCTACAACGGTATTTCCGTGCGCTTGCGGATATCTCCATGGTGTTAAGAAATACTAACAATCATTTCTGGCACCGTTGTCGGGGAACGGTTGCTGTTAATCTTCGAGCCAAGATCAACCTCGTATCATATCCCCCTTATCTATCGTCTTACCTTTCTTATTCTTACCATACCACCACCATATAAATGGAGCAACCCACCATTCTTTCTTACTCTGCTCCGAAGTACAAGTTCCATGAGCCACCACCTTCGGTGGAACCTATTTGTTCAACCAGCTATGAACTTCGCCCTAGCTTTATAGCCATGGTTCGGGAGCAATCCTTCTCAGGAACGGATTGTGAAAACCCTTACCACCATCTACAAGAGTTTGAACAACTGTGTTCATGCGTTCTAATTAAAGGTATGAAACAAGAAACTCTCAAATGGAAGTTGTTTCCTTTTTCCCTCAAGGAAAAAGCCAAACAATGGTACAAACACTACATTGGGAAGATAAACGGTGATTGGAGTGAATTACGAGACAAATTTTGTCTTGCTTTCTTTCCAATTGCCACAATTGTTTCCTTACGAAAGGAAGTACTATGCTTCCAGCAGATGGAGAAGGAATCCATAGGTACAACTTGGGACATATTTTCTCTTTTGAAAAATTCTGGCCTAGATTTGTTAATCCCTAATCCAACGCTTTTGCAACATTTCTTCATGGGATTAAACAAAGAGTCTGCCCTATATCTTGACATTACAGTTGGAGGATCTTTCCTCCATAAGACTCTAGAAGAAGGCAAGGATCTTTTGGACAGAATTCTAGAAAATTCTTCCTTCATTATGGGTCTTAATGAGCCTCCCCAAGTGGATGTCGTGTCAAGAACGGAGGATACACTCTTGGACAAGGATGAACCTATTTCTTGTTTACCCCAAGCCTTGCCAGAGGAATCCTCTCCCGAACCTGAGACTACGAAGGTAGAAGAAATTCAAACCTCGCAGTTTCCATTTTACTTCATGGAAGAGCTTTTTGAAGATTATGGAAATACCTTGAAGTATTGTTGCTATAGGAAACCTTCATTGCCACCAACTCCACCTGAACCACCTGACGGGGTGTTCGTCCGTCAGACGGTCAAGGAGTTGACCTCTATCCTAAGCAGAGAGTGGGCAGCTGAAGTCGAGAATTCACCCGAAATTCTTCGGATGACCTCACCTTTGGCTACCATTTTATGTTCTATTAGAGGGACACCAATGAGAATCCTATACAACCCTACTGTTGGAGCAAATCTCATTTCCGATTCTTGTGCTGTCGCCATTCTTGGCGATGTGCCATTGGCACCAACATGCAAATCCTTCCGAGATTCATTCAGAACCATTCTTGAAGGAAGTGGGGTTCTGCAACAAGTGTTTGTTAGACACAAAGATGTTGAGGCTCTCCTAGATTTTCACGTTTTCAAAATCCAAGATTTCGACATCATGATAGGGATTCCCATAGAGAAATTTCTCATGGAAGTTCCTTTGGAAGGAAACCTCAATATCAATCTTGGAGGGAGAAATTTCTCCATGCCTATTTTGCACTCAAAGATCACATCTGCAGAATCTCCCATCCAAGATGAGCCAATGGAGGAGGTTAGGACTCTTCAATTTTTAGAACCCCCTGAAATTGAAAGAGAAGAAGACTTCGTCCAAGAGGAGGATGAATTTCACGAGGAAATTGAATTGCCAAAAGAAGAGCCCTCCCCAAAACCTCCTGTTGAGCTCAAGATTCTACCTCCAGGCCTACGCTATGCCTTCCTAAATGGCGATTTGGAAGCCACTGTCATCATAAGTGACAAGCTTTCAGATGATGAAACACTCAAACTCATAGCCATGTTAGAAAGACATGGAGTTGTTTTTGGATATTCACTTGAGGATCTCAAGGGAATTAGTCCAGCATTATGCACCCACAGTATTCCTATCAACCCTGAGAGTGTCCCCTCAAGGGAACCTCAAAGGCGATTGAATTATGCGATGCGGGAAGTTGTCAAGAAAGAAGTCTTGAAACTTCTGCATGCCGGGATTATTTACCCTATCCCTCATAGTGAATGGGTAAGTCCAGTTCAAGTAGTGCCTAAGAAGGGAGGTATGACAGTCGTTCAGAATGAGAAGAATGAATTAATTCCTCAACGGACCACCACGGGATGGAGGATGTGCATTGACTACCTAAAACTTAACAAGGCAACAAGGAAAGACCATTTTTCATTGCCCTTAATCGGTGAGATGTTGGAGCGATTGGCAAAACACTCCTACTTATGTTTCCTTGATGGGTATTCGTTATATATCAAATTCCTATCCATCCCGATGATCAAAGTAAGACCACGTTCACATGTCCCTACGGAACCTGTGCCTACCGGTGTATGTTCTTTGGAATATGTAACGCTCCTGCCTCTTTCCAGAGATGCATGATGTCTATATTTTCTGACATGATCGAGGATATCATAAAAGTTTTCATGGACGATTTCTCCGTCTATGGAAAAACTTTTGATCATTGTCTAGAAAATTTACACAGGGTCTTACAAAGATGCCAGGAGAAGGACCATGTGCTTAATTAGGAAAAGTGCCATTTCAATGTCCAGGAAGGCATCGTTCTTGGACACTTGGTGTCCGAGAGAGGTATAGTGGTGGATAAAGCTAAAATTGAAGTTATTGAAAAACTTCCACCTCCTATCAATGTTAAGGGAATCCGTAGCTTTTTAGGTCATGTGGGGTTCTACCGATGATTTATCAATGATTTCTCCAAAATTTCTAAACCCCTCACCAACCTATTAGCTAAAGAAGCTCCCTTTGATTTTGATGATGAATGTCTTAAATCATTTCATATACTCAAAAAGGCACTCATATCAGCTCCAATTATCCAACCTCCTGATTGGACGCTGCCATTCGAAATCATGTGTGATGCTAGTGACTTTGCTATTGGTGCGGTCTTAGGCCAAACTAATGATAAAAAGCATCATGCAATAGCCTACGCTAGCAAAACTTTGACAGGAGCCCAACTCAATTATGCCACAACTGAGAAAGAGCTCCTGGCAGTAGTTTTTGCTATCGATAATTTTAGATCCTACTTGGTTGGAGCAAAGGTCATAGTCTACACAGACCATGCTGCTTTGAAATATCTGCTTACCAAAAAAGATGCTAAACCCAGGCTAATTCGATTGATTCTTCTACTCCAAGTATTTGATTGAAATAAGAGATAAGAAAGGAGGAGAGAATTCAGTAGCAGATCATCTTTCATGTATGGAAGTCACACAAACCATGGACATACCTGTCAATGACTTCCTACGAGATGATATGCTCCTCGAGGTGAAAGACTCTCACCCTTGGTATGTAGATATCGTGAAATTTATGGTCATGGGATACGTGCCACCAGGGGAGAACAAAAAGAAACTCATTTATGAGAGTCGTAGACACCTTTGGGATGACCCTTACCTCTATCGAGTATGTGCCGATGGCCTTCTTAGAAGGTGCGTCCCATCAATCGAAGGCACCAAAAGCATAGAGAAATGCCATGCTGGCCCCTATGGTGGTCATTATGGTGTTTACCGTACTGAGGCAAAAATCTGGCAGAGTGGATTCTAGTGGCCTTCAATGTATGAAGATACCAAGGAATTCATTCGAAGATGTTGGAAATGCCAGAAGCATGGAGGAATCTCTGTCCGCAATGCGATGCCTCTAACATACAATATCCAAGTAGAATTATTTGATGTATGAGGTATTGATTTCATGGGACCTTTTCCCAGGTCTTATGATTGCGAGTATATTCTGGTTGCCGTCGATTATATGTCAAAATGGGTAGAAGCATTGCCATGCAAATATGCTGATTCCAAGCAAGCAAGGAAAATGTCCCATGAGATCATTTTCCCATGTTTTGGAACGCCTCGTATGGTCATAAGTGATGGAGGGTGTCATTTCATAGATAAGACCTTCCGGAACTTTGTAAGGGAACTTGGAGTCCAGCATAACATTGCTACCCCATACCACCCACATACAAGTGGTCAAGAAGAAACATCTAATAAGCAACTTAAGAATATTCTACAAAAGACTGTCTTGGAAATGGGAACGGGATGGAAGCAAAAGCTACCCGATGCATTGTGGGCATATCGTACTGCCTACAAGACACCTATTGGCATGTCTCCCTTCCAACTTGTCTATGGGAAGATTTACCATCTTCCCGTAGAATTGGAACATAGAGTGTATTGGGCCATCAAGCGGTGGAACATGAATCTTAATGAAGCTGGAAATCATCGATTGAAGCAAATCTCTGAGTTGGAGGAATGGAGAGATAAGGTGTACCACAGTGCCAGAATTTATAAAGAGAGAACCAAAAGATGGCACGATAAGAGGATTACGCCGAAAGAGTTCAAACCTGGAGATAAAGTTTTACTGTTTAACTCTTGGGTTAAACTCTTTGGACATGGGAAGCATAGAAGTAAATGGGAAGGACCCTTCACTGTAGTAGAGACTTCATCCCAAGGAGCAATCACACTCCAAGGTGATGACGGTCAACTATTCAAAGTGAATGGGCACCGACTCAAATTATTTCTCGATTCCCAAAAGGATACAGAAAAAGAATTTGACATGGTAAATTTAATCAATTTCCATGCCATTTCTTTCAATTCTGTTTAAATTCTCCATGTCCAACTAATGGGCCCATCCAATTCTTCATCTAGAAGGCCCATATAATCGACCCGAGAAAATGTGGCCCGAACGGAGCTAGAAGGGGTTCGGCCGAACCCTAGGGCTTGCCGACTCTCCCTTCACGCCATTCGCGTTCTGTTTTCTCGTGTTAATCCTCCTCGATATCCTCCACAAATCCTCGGTGAAACACGTCATTCCCCGCCTATTTAAAGGAAGAAAACAGAGAGGAAAGTCGTCTCCTCCTGTCCTCGTCATGGCCAACAAGAAGATTGTGCCTCATGCCCCCTCCAGCTCAACCCTCAACCTGAGCGGGGAAATTACTCCGGCCAACGACAAAACATCCCTCGCCCGACAGCATAGGATGCTTACTACTTAGGATTTTATTTTTTAAACAAAACATTTTTTTCTAAATCTAGGTTAAATAATGTAAGAATCCCCATATTTTGATTTCAATAAAGTGAACTTACCGGTTCATCTAACACCGGTAAAGTTCCCCCTTTAGTTTATTTTGTTGAATAAAGAACTCAGGAAACAAGTGTGGGGGAAACATGTCCCCAAGTCACAAAATCCCGACATGAAAAATTAACGTTACATATAAAAACACGTCGCGACCGAATGAGCAAAACGACCCGACGAAACATAGCCACAGAGGAGCCAACAGGAGGTCGGCCGAACCCCCTGGTCGGCCGACCTGTTTTCTGCTCCATATGACTCCGTTTCGCTCCAGAAAATCAGTTTGGATTACCTATCCCCACTTTTATGCACTGCCCTGCTGTTTGAGTTGATTTCATATTTTTCATTGCATATATAAAATGAATCAACTCAACAATTTGAAATAAAATTTGGTAGTCAAGGATTTGCTTAAGCTGAAAATTTGAATATTTTATATTTCAATTCATTACCTTGTTTATGATTCCAATAATTCAATAGGAAAAAACACATCATCTAGGTATTTGACTAGTGTGATATGGTAAATGAGTTCTTTCAAAATTATCCTTTTGCTTGACATTGATTTTGACATTTGTAACTATTTGAAGTCTTGAACTTTGCCTAAATATCTCATTGGAAATTTATATACCCACCAAGGCCATATGATACATTCATTGAAAACAACAAGCATATGCCACTGTGCTTTTCATTGAGCTTTGTCAAACCCGTGACCAAATTGAGTGACATGCATGAACTTTTTGAATTGAAAAATCTTGTGCACTCCATTCATGCAAAATTTCTCACATTGAGAGTTTGCATCCATCGATTACCCATCCACCAAAAAGATTCTCCATACAAATTAAAGCCTCTCTAAAAAATAAAAAGGAGCAGAAGACATGGCTACAAGAAAAAGAAAAAGCATCCACTCTTGAAAATGAATAAGAGTGATCAAAAAAAAGTAGCCATGTTTCATCCTTAAGAGAGAGCAAATTCATGGAAGTTATCACCTCACCCCTCCATTCCATTCATGTGCACAAGAATTTTCCCTTCACTTTGTTCATTGCATAAGTCTCTCATAGGATCAAGTTTTTGACTTAGTAACATATGAATTGCAAATGTGTGCCACATTCATCCCTACCAAGCTCCAGATATAGCCACTTTTAGTATAGGGACAATAATTGGCAAAACATGCCATGGTGAGGACTCAAACACTTTGAGAGATTTGAGAGATTCCAATCGAGAAGGCAAGGACAAAAGTTCCTATGACTTTCAAATATAGCAATTGCCAAATCATTTCAGCAGAGAATGATCCAAGGGAACTTCATTCTAACCATTCCACTTTTCAAACACCCAAGATTGATGTGGTAGCCACATACACAAAAGGGGATCCATGAACTCAGGTATAAGTTGAAATATCTAGTATCCTTATTCTACCTTATAGCAAATTCATGACAGCACTCTAGTTCTTCTTGCCTTCACTCGAGGACAAACAAAGGACTAAGTGTGGGGGAGTTTGTTGACGGTCCTTAAGTACACAATTTTGACCATCAATTCACCTCGTAATGTGCATAGAAGAAACACAAAACATAGTGGTAGGGTTATACAATAACCCAATTCCATAAGTGATGGTGTTTATTTGTATGCAGGTGAATTATTACCCAAAATATCAAAACATGCTGGGATGAATCCATGAAAATGGATTTCAACGAATCAGGCGATGACATGTGGCGACACATGGATCAAATGGCCCACAAACAAAAGAATACGAGGAGATCCAACGGTGTTGCACCCATATATATCAAGGGGGCCCACCTGGAAGCCACCTGAAGGAAGCACTCCCCGAGGGGAGCCTTGACCAAGTCGGCCGAACCAGGGGTTCGGCCAACCTCTTCCTGGCGCCAAACTCGGTCAAATAACACGTGTTGGCTCCTCTCGACTCCCTGGAGTCAATGGTGACTGATTCACGTGTTAATTGTGGTGGGAACCAACCCTTCTCCACCTATAAATAGACGCCCTCACCTCACTTCTCACACACACCTAAAGTTGAGAATAGTGCTACACTCCAAAGGTTTAGAGTAGTCCTAGAGGCTACCACAGTAGAAGGAGAGTGTGGTGAAGAGTCTAGGAGAAGGAGGCTTGGGCTTGTCAAGTCCCTCTTCTACACTTGTACCCTAAAAAGGTTTTACCCAATCAAGTAAGCCATTTTGAATTCAATACAAGTTTGATCTTTTATTCTTAGTAGTTTGCACAAGTAGTTACTTGTGGGTTCACTGCTTTAATTCATTAGAGGCTCTAGTTGTACCTTTGTGTTCGAAACAATTAGAGTAGTGATTTAGAATGTAAGCGTGGTTCTTAGGTTATAAATCATCTGTGGATATCTCGTAGACCCACGGATTGAAGAGGTAGGCAGTAGGTGGTGACAACCCTATCTGTCCTTCGTAATCCTCCACGTTCGGCTATGCCATAGGCTCTTGGCGGGAGTTGTCCTAGTATTGCTAGGAGTAAGACCGTGCTCGAAGCATGCATCTACTGCAAACTACCTTGAATTAGGATCAATACTTTGAATTCCTCTCTGTTCCTTGCCGACCAAACAACTTTGTGTTCTTGGGTGAGCTAGTTCGAAAGATTATCACACACGTTCTTTGGATTTGATACCCTTGGGAATACCCTTAAGGGGAAGTGTTACAACGGTATTTCCGTGCGCTTGCAGATAACTCTGTAGTGTTAATAAATACCAACAACACGTAGCATTAAGTGTGTGTTCAGGGTTGTTGTTTGCCGATGCAGTGATCAACGCGGACGCCCCATCTCGCTGTCCAGCTTGATTCACCAGAGCGAACGGTGGCAGTGGTGGCATGACTCCTGCTGGAGCCACAAGACCTGCTGGCCGCTGCATGTTGGAGGGATTACCTCCAGCATGTTGCACAACATGGTTACCATTGGATGATCCAGCAGCAGAATTCACCATCTTTGAATCTCAGGTGCTATCCCCTACCTGGCACGCCAACTGTCGGAGTCTGATTCCGGCAATTCTCCCGGTACTACGGTTAGTAGCCCTCGGAGTTTCTTAGTTCGGTTGTGGGCTCGCGTAGATTTAGGACAAGATGGCGATGTGACACCAGTATTTATGTGGTTCGGGCCGCCTGAGCGTAATACCCTACTCCACGGGTGTGTGTTGTTGTTGTATTGAGCGTCTGAGCGCTTGTGTGTGAGAGACCAGAGTGTTCGTGCGCAATCCAGCAAGAGTCGCTACAGCGTGCGTACGAGAGAGTCTGGAAGTCTCCCCTTGTGTATCGCTGGCCAGTACTTTTATAGTACAAGGACTGGTCGTTACATCATCAGCTTGGCCCGACATGTGGCCCTGGCGATTACTGACGCTTAATACACAGTTAATGTACTTAATTCCCCTTAACAGCATTGTAATGCGTCTTGATAGCGGCATTACTGGTATTAAGGGTCCTCCGATCGTGTGTCATTAAGACAACATTAATGACACATAATCAGGTCTTGAAGTCTGTAATGTTCCTTGAAGGTCCGAGCCGTTAGAGGTCCACCACTTTGCCTATTAGGATTGAAGGTCCGGTGATTGGACGCGTGGCAGCTCTGGAGCTTATCGTATTCGATGAGTAGGTCCGGTGCTGTTGTACACGTGTCGGTACTGGAGCTTCCCTCTGTCGGGGGTTAGGTCCGGGGGTGGCACACAGGTATCTAGTCTGGAGCTATCCCACGTATGGAATGTAGCTCCGGTTTATGATACACTTGGCGGCACTGGGACTAACCATAGAAGGGAGGCAGGTACGGTTCTGAGTGACACGTGGGGGCCTTCGGAGGTCTTCAACTCAGATAGGTGGATTTCCTTTGCACTCTTCGCAGTTCCAAGGGGTATTCGGTACGCAGGGTACCGACAGATCTGTTTGCTGTAAAGCAAACATCGTGGGAATCGCTGTGATACTTCATCCATCGGTTTTATCAGGTACGGAATACAATTCCTTCAATCTCGAGCTCTTCTGTTATCGTTGCATTCAGGCAGCGTGTTCGAGATAAGAAGATGCTAGATAACCTGGCCATCAAAGAAGTCACCAGCGTCACGGAACTCTTCAGCCTAGCAGACAAATGTGCTAGAGCTGCGGAGGGCCGTGAAATGAACTACAAGCCAATTCGGGAGGCCAACAAGAAGTCCTCCAAAACTGAAGCCACTACCTCTGGTAGTGGCAAAAAGAAAAATAAGCCCACCGGCAAGAAGAAGCCATCCGCTGGCGCATCATCCGCTGCAGCTGCTGCAGCTCTGGGTGGTCGGGGGCCACGCCCCTAGAAACAACCTCGACCTTCGTCAGAAGACGGCAACAACTCAAAGTTGTGGTATCGAATCCACAAAATGGACAGACACAGCCTGGAAGAATGTCGGGAGGTCTAGAACCTTACCGAGCGTTATAACAAGCGCCGAGAAGAAGCTCCTTTCTGTCAGCAGGAAGGAAAACAAAAAGTCGACGAAGCTCTAGCTCAGGAGGAGCTTGGTTTGCAGGACCCCAAAAAGGTCCTGAAAGCCATCTACAACACTGTCGACGACGATTCCGACGTCTCTGACAACGAGCACCGGAAAACCCTAAACACCATCTGTGGTGGTTCTTGGGACATCACCTCTCACCGCATCCTCAAGACAATGCGGCGGGACATGGCCGTGGCAGCTCCCACTGCTAAGGCGGAGCCTCATCGGATGTGGATGGATACCCCCTTTATTTTCAATGCTTCGGACTGCCCCCAAAACATGATCGGGGCTAGCCAACTCCCGTTGATTGTGTCACCCACCATTAACAAAATTCAACTCCACCATGTAATGGTGGATGGAGGTTCAGGGCTGAACCTCATAAGCTTCAAAGCTTTCATTAAGCTTCAGCTCCGGCCTTCGGACCTTTGCCCATCCCGACCTTTCTCTGGGGTAGGTTCGGGGACCATTACTCCTCTCGGTTCAATCACACTCCCAGTGACCTTCGAGACTTAGGAGAACTATAGAACTGAGAAGTTTGTCTTCGATGTCGCTGTGAGACCAATGTGTGTTTAATACATTGGCTTTGACAATAAAATTTTTGAATGCTACCGTAACATCTTTTTAGCAAGGTCTAACTCTAGCTTCGAGCTTCTGCAAGGTCCGACAATAGGTCCGACTTTCTTTGTCTAGGTCCGACATTTTCATTTTTTTGATAGCTCCGGTGAGCTTTGTCTTTAGCTCCGACATTTCTTTGATAGCTCTGGCATGTCTTTGTTAAGATTCAATATGTTTTGTTAGGTCCGACTTATGTTGGTTAGCTCCGACATGTTTATCTAGCTCTGGCTTTTGGGTTGACTAGTTCCGACTAGCTTTGGCATGCTCTGGCGCTAGATTGTACTCGCTTTGGCATGCTCCAGCGCTAGGTTGTACTAGCTTCGGTAAGCTCCAGCTCAAGCTCCGGTTAGCTTTGGCAAGGTTCGGAGCTTGATCGCAATGTTTCTGCTTTTATTATGAAATTTGTCGAACTTGCTTTACATTGTTGGAAAGTTTGCTTAGTATTCTTTTACTATGTTTTTGGTGCGTTTTGGTTGATATGGCTGATATTGTTTTGCTATGCTTTGCAACATGCTTATGTGAGGTGCTCACGTAAGGTGTTGTGTTTGGATCTAACTTGAGTCAAGTCGCGGACTTGGGCTCGTACAGATTGGTTGTTTATTCATATGCAAGTGTTTCTTGACTTCAAGATATGGCTGGTGACAGGATGCATTGAACTAGTCTTAGGGAGAAGCTGAGGTTCAACAACCAAGTTCGGGAGGAATTGTGGTTGAGTTGATCGGGAGGTCGCACAGCATGTATGAATCAAGAACAATACATATGAAGGTATCATGGACGTCGTTGGAAGATGCTTGAACGTGTGCAAGGAGTGCATGAACGTGGCTACATGGTTCCGAGACGTGACGAAGAGATGTGGACGTAAAGAATTGGTCAGAAAGGTCCAACTGACTAGGTTATGGACTCAGACTGCGGCTAAGTCGGGTTTGACTCAAATATGGAAAGATTTGAGTTGGTTATGATTGGATTTCATGTGGGTCACGAATTTGAGTTGTTTTAGGAATGTGGGATACGTTCGTAAAGTGTTTGGAAGTCTTAAGATTGCTTCTATCTGTGTACAAAAGAGTCCTAAGCAGTTATGGAATGTTTAGATTCGTTAGTTGAGTAGTGTTAGAGTCTTAATTCAGATTGGGTTGACATAAGGTCTGGTTATATAAGCAAGAGAGGCCAGAGCACGTGGAAGACGACTTTGGGGCTGTTCCTCTTGTGTTCTATTGAATAAAATTCGTAGTTTAAAGGAACTTTTATGCCTTGTTTGTCTGAATTGTTTCAGACAAGTTTTTCTCGTCGAGTTTTTGCACAGCACTACCTTTTATCGGTGGTTTTGCCATAACTAGAGTTTTACAGATCCAATTGATGTGATTATTTTTAGGTTGTCTTCACAACTTGATTATCTATCATCTTTAAAAATTTCACGATCACTGGATTTGTGGTTTTTATTCTACACGAGTTTCTTTGCAGCGTTCCAGAACTGCTTTTTACTCGGTAGAACAGATTGACCTTTGCTCAATCTTTCGATTGTAACATGATTTTGTCTCCATGGATTTGAGTTATTGTTGTTGTGTCTTCTTCTTGACTTGATTCTCTCTGATATCTATCACTTTTGTCACGGTGAAAATCTTTTAGATTAGTCTGACACACGATTTCTTTAACAGATCGTTTTTCTGCCAAAGGGGTTGGGATTTATTGTTTCCACTGCGTAAGGTTTTTTAATCTACCATTCACCCCCCTTTGGTAGCTTTTCACAAGCTCTTCAATCCTACAATTTGTATCAGAGCCACGTTGGTCTAATCTTTGTCATTTGCACGTGTTTTAACTAATCATCATGGAGAAATACTCCGCAAAACCTTGTGTCTTTAGTGGTATTGATTTTCAGGTTTGGAAGGCACGTATGGAAGCCTTCATCCAGGCTCAAGGCTTCGCAATATGGGAGAAGGTATACAAGCCTTACGAAGTTCCGTCAAATGATCAAGTTACAGCTACAAATCTGAGAGATGTCGACAACAACAACAAGGCTCAGAACTTGATCATACGAGGATTAACTCAAACGACTTCGACCGTGTTGCACACCTTCGATCTACATACGATGTGTGGAAAGCACTTTGTGACTACCACAAAGGATCCAACACGATAAAGGAGGTAAGGCAAGACATGTTCAAGAAAGAATACGTGGGCTTCGAGATGCAACCCGGTGAGTCTATTGATGACATTTTTGCTCGCTTTAATAAAATTCTCAGCAACTTGCGTAGTGTCAATGTTAATTTTTCAAATGCTGAAAATGCTAGACAATTGTTAAGTGCATTTGATATGTCAATTTGGGAGATGAAAGTCACATCTATTCATGAATCTACTGTCATGAGTACACTTATTTTAGATGTGCTATATTCCAAGTTAAAAACTCATGAAATTGACATAATATCACGTAAGAACCCCAACAAGTCTATTGCTTTTGTTTCTCAACGTGACATGCCTAGCTCCGGTCAATCTTCATCTTGTGGTACACTTGCTTTGTTGTCCTCTCTAACCCTTGAACAGATTGAGGAATTTCAAGAGGAGGAGCTAGTACGTGTCTCTACTAGGTTCTCAAAAGCATTGCAAAATGCTAGAACTAGAAGGAGAGGAAGCTCCGGACCTCAATGATGTTTCGAATATTGTAAGACAGGACATTTTCATTCAGATTGCCCTAACCTTTCAGGTCCTACTTCCCGGTATGAAAAGCAAACAAGGACAAAGCACTCCTATGCAAAAGATACAAAGAAAAAGAAGGGTTTTACAGGACTTCAATTGGTGAGCAGTTTTATCTCCGCACTTCAAGAACTTGGCTCAAGCCATGTGGACATTGGAAGTGACGAAGATGAAGATGATTTGGCAAACTTCTGCTTCATGGCGGGCAAATCAAGATCAAGTATGGAGGATGCAGAACACAACAGCGACAATGAAGAGGTATGTCCTACTTGCGAAGAAATGTGTGATGCTATTTCTCGTGCCACAATTATAGTTAAGAAAAAGGACAAAAAGCTTAGGGATAGTGCTGCTAAAATTTAATCACTAGAATCTGAAATCAACCGTTTAAAAACTTTGATTCCTAGTGATGATGCATGTCCCATATGTGATTTAATATACGAACAAATATCCTCATTAAGAAGTGTGCACACCTCGACACTTGATAAACTTGAGTTCGAAATTAAAAAGAATAGAGAGCTTGCTGCGCTTAACGATAAAAACTTGAAAGATGCTAGTTGTTCTACAATTGATTTGCATTGTTCTACTTGTGATGATCTCGATAAGAAACTACAAGATGCTATGAATGAAATTTCTATATTGAACAATGCTTGACGTTCTCATGAGGTTAAATATTGTTCCAATTGCAAATTAAAAGGAAAAACTTCATGTGAAAATTGCCTTGATCTGTCCAATAAACTTGATGACATGCATAGGACATTAGATCAGTTTTGTAATGGGAATAAGAACCTAAACTTGATTCTGAATTCTTCCAAGTCTTGCAATGATAAAACTGGTTTAGGTTTTGATTCTCATGCTCATGCTAAGGCACATCCACCTAAAATTGTAAAGTCATTAGGAAGTGGTTTGATTCAAACAGATCCTAAACAAAAAGAAGTGGTTTTCAAATCTGCAGGAGTGTTGTCTCATTCGGTTTCAAATAAAAATGTTGCTTGCTCATCTAGACATGAACACAAAGTTAAATTTCATTGTACCTACTATGGTAGAGATGGTCATGTCATAGATTTTAGTTATAGAGTAGCTAAACAACTGAAAAAAAAGAAAGAATGATTTCTAGATCTCATAACTTTCATGCAAAATTTTCTGAACATGTTAAACCGAATGATAGAAACATGCAACCTGCTGTAATGAGTCGAAAACATGCAAAGTTTGCTCCCAAACCTACTGTGTTTCATGCTACAGATGTAAAATCTAATAATTCAGTAGTTGTGTACAAAAATCCTCAAGCTTTGGCTCATAAACCTGCTGTTTTAACTCAGCTTTCGCGTCTTATTCCTGCTGGACGTCGTGCGACTCAGTACTGGATTCCTAAATGTTGTTTGACTAACCCCAGTATTGAGTCATCGACGTACTGTGATTCTATGTAGGTTACAAGCTTGAGGAGGGAGAACATTTGGATTGTGGATTCAGGTTGCTCACGCCACATGACTGGTAACAAAGAATGGATCTCCTCCCACTCTTTTGTGTCACGTGTAGAGAATGTTACTTTTGCTGATAATTCTTCAACTCTTATAATTGCTAAGGGTCGGTTAGAGTAAATAATCACTACACTTTGAAGGATGTGGCACTAGTTAAAAATATGAAATACAACTTGCTTTCCGTTTCACAACTGCTAGATGAAAATCTGGAAATTATTTTCACTAAAAATTGCTGCAAAGTTGTAAATTCAAATAGTGAGCTTATTTTTAACATGTCTCGGTTTGGATGAGTTTTTAAAGCTGATTTTGATATGTCTTCCTCTAATCATAGGTGTCTTGTTGCTAATGATTCAAAGGACATGTATTTTTGGCATCGTAGACTTGGTCACGTAGGCTTTGATCATCTAACACGTGTTAGTGCTCTTGATCGCATACGTGAGCTGCCTAAGCTTAAAGGGGACAAAGAAATTGTGTGCTCTTCTTGTAGACATGCTAAGATGGTTACAGGTTCACATACTTCCTTCACAATGATCATGACAACTGAACTGGGTCAACTTTTGCACCTTGACACCATAGGACCTTCACGCGTTCAGTCCTTCGGAGGTAAATGATATGTTCTTGTGATTGTTGATGATTATTCTAGATACTCTTGGGTTTACTTTATGGCATCTAAGAATGAAGCTTTTAGTCCTTTTAGAACTTTATTTCTTAGATTATCAATTGATCACCCAGGATCTTTAAAAGCAATTAGAAGTGATAACGGAACTGAATTTAAAAATCAATCTTTTGATCACTTTTGTGCTGAAAATGGAATAGATCATCAATTTTCTTCACCATATGTACCTCAATAGAACGGTGTTGTAGAAAGAAAGAACAGAACCTTAGTTGAGATGGCTACGACTATGCTTGATGAATATCAAACTCCTAGGAAATTTTGAGCTGATGCGATTGCAACTGCTTGTTATGTCTCAAATCATGTTTTCTTGCGCGCTAAGCTAGGTAAAACACCATATGAGCTCCGGTTTGGACATAGGCCTTGTGTTACACACTTTCGGGTCTTTGGTTGCAAATGCTTTGTTAAGAAACATGGTAATCTTGATAAATTTGAACCTAGATCTGTTGACGGCATGTTTCTTGGTTATCCATCTCATACTAGAGGCTACCGTGTGTTTTTACTTGACACTATAAAAATTGTGGAGACTTGTGAGGTGTCTTTTAATGAAGCTAGCCCAGGTACTAGCTCAAACATTGCAGGTCCAGATCCATATCCGCAGGGGGAGAGCATTTTCATTGAAGATGAGAAAGAGATGGAGCTGCTGCCCGAAAATTCAGCGGCTAATGATATTGTTCCAGCTCCTGATTTTGATTCACAACCAGCACCGACGACCACCATTGCTGGTCCAGATCCTCAACTCACAAGCTCATCGATTTATGATGAACATGAAGTATAAGAAGCTTGTGAAGTGCCCACTCCCCTCCGGATTCTCAAATTCATCCCCCACAACAAATTATTGGAAGCGTGCACGAACGAGTCACACGGTCTAGGTTTTGCAATCCAAACTCTCATGCTCATTCTGCTTTTGTTGCTTCTTTTGAACCCAAAGATATATCACGCGCACTCACTAATGAATCTTGGATTATTGCCATGCAAGAAGAGCTAGAAAATTTTGAAAGAAATAATGTTTGGAAACTAGTACATCCACCTCAAGGTCACACTTTAATTGGAACTAAATGGGTGTTTAAAAATAAACAAAGTGAGGATGGGGTTGTGGTTAGGAATAAGGCTAGGTTGGTTGCTCAAGGTTTCACTCGAGTTGAAGGTCTAGATTTTGATGAAACTTTTGCTCGTGTTGCTAGATTAGAAGCCATAAGAATTTTGTTAGCTTTTTCTGCATCTAAAGGTTTTAAGCTTTTTAAAATGGATGCTAAAAGTGTTTTTCTTAATGTCTACATAGATGAGGAGGTTTATGTCAAACAACCACCGGGTTTTGAAAATTCAGATTTTCCTAATCATGTTTACAAACTGTCCAAAGCCTTGTACGGTCTCAAACAAGCCCCTAGAGCATGGTGTGATAGGTTAAATATATTCTTACTTGAAAAGGGGTTTACCATGGGCAAGGTTGATAAAACTCTTTTTGTGCTTAAGCATGACAATAACTCATTATTCGTTCAAGTGTATGTGGATGATATTATCTTTAGTTGTGCTTCTCATGATCTTGTGTCCAAGTTTTTAGCTATGATGAGTTCAGAATTTGAGATGAGTATGATGGGAGAACTCACGTACTTTTGGGGGCTGCAAATCAAGCAAACCAAGGAGGGTACCATTGTGCATCAAACGAATTATACAAAAGACCTCCTAAGGTGCTTCAACATGGACAAAAGCAAGCCTCTTAGGACACCAATGGGAACAGCAATAACACTTGAACCTGATGAAGATGGTGAACCCGTGGATCAAAAAGAACATAGAAGCATGATCGAATCAATTTTGTACCTCACGGCAACAAGACTGGACATACAATTCAGCGTATGTCTTTGTGCATGGTTTCAAGCCTCCCCACATGCTTCGCATCGTCAATCCCTCAAAAGGATTCTCAGGTACTTACATGGAACTCAAGAATTTGGCATTTTTCTTTCGTCTTCATCGACTGTTACATTGAGAGCTTTTTCCGATGCTGATTTCGGGGGTTGTAGGATTGATAGGAAAAGTACTTCGGGTGCTTGTCATTTTCTTGGTAATTCACTTGTTGCTTGGTCATCTAGAAAACAAAGTTCAGTTGCACATCCACAGCCGAATCTGAATATGTAGCTGCTGCTAGCGCTTGTTCACAAATTTTTTAGATTGTTCAAACACTTAAGGACTATAGTGTTGATCTACATAGTGTTCCACTGTTTTGTGATAACACTACCCGTGCAACATTCTAGAACAAAGAACATTGACATTAGGTATCACTTTCTCTGTGATAATGTTGAAAAAGGAAACATTGTGCTTCACCATGTAGATACCGAACAACAATTGGCTTACATTTTTACAAAACCTTTGGATTTCACTCGTTTTTGTTTCATTCGTAGTGAAATAGGGGTTATGCATCCTCATAACTTACATTGACTGGGAGTTTTAATATTTGAGAAGTCTGTGTGTGAATCTGAAATTAAAATAATATGAGCATAGTATTACATACATATATGACCTTGTGATTCCTTTTACATACTGAAAGTTCTTACTACATTACTCGTGGTAAACATTTTGTAGTTTTTGCCATGTCTAGTAATTGGAATAATTACATACACTAAATCTGGTCATGGTCGAACATTCTTGCTGTTTTGAACTTGTTGCATGATCACAAGTGCTTTTAATCATAAATAATTAATCAAGTAATTAACTTACATGTTGAGCTTTTATGATCAACTAAAAATGAGAATAGATCAAGAAATTATGCATGCGTCGAACTTCTTCTTTTGAGATGGCTTATCGTTGCACTTCGATATGAGCTTGGAAGAAGTTGTGTATGACTAACACCATGTCCTTAAGCTTCTGATTGTCAAATGACATAGGCTTGGCTTGTTTGGTTAGAATAAGGCAGATGCGCATATAATCTCTTGCAAATATCATATGCTCTAAATTTGTGCTTTGACAAATAATAAAAAGCAGCAATAAGTGTCATGCTTTCAAGTTTTGAAATAGTTAAGTTTGTGAGATCATGACTTGCTAAATTGGAAATTACATTTGATCTCTAGCATGGCTTACAATACTTTATGTATTTCATTGATGTGATAGTGTAAGTTACTTGATAGTATGACTTCGATGAGATTTGTTTCATATGTATATGTTATAATATGCTCATAACAATTAAAATTCACTTTTGAACCTTGCTGAATACATTGTCTAAGGGGGGGGAGATAATAGATAATATGTGAATTTTTAAAGATAAGTATGGAAGGGGGAGAATTTGATTACACATTGCACATATTCAAAATTGTTTTGGCACGATTCTTCTCAGGGGAGAATTTGTCTTTCTTCTCCTTTTATTTCTGTTTACAATGGGGGAGAAATTGTTTTCAAAACTTTTAATGTGAATAAGCCAATGTTCGGATCTTAAGTGGTGTTGCCAATGCATTCATCAAGGAGGAGATTGTGAGACCTATGTGTGCTGAATACATTGGCTTTGACAATAAAAGTTTTGAATGCTGCCGTAACATCTTTTTAGCAAGGTCTGACTCTAGCTCCGAGCTTCTGCAAGGTCCGACAATAGGTCCAACATTTTTTTGGTAGCTCCGGTCAGCTTTGTCTTTAGCTCCAGCATGTCTTTGATAGCTCCGGCATGTCTTTGTTAAGCTCCGATATGTTTTGTTAGGTCCGACATATGTTGGTTAGCTCCGACATGTTTTTCTAGCTCCAGCTTTTGGGTTGACTAGTTCCGACTATATTTGGCAAGCAACGGCGATAGATTGTACTAGCTTTGGCAAGCTCTGGCGCTAGGTTGTACTAGCTTTGGTAAGCTCCGGCTCAAGCTTCGGTTAGCTTTAGCAAGGTTTGGAGCTTGATCACAATGTTTCTGCTTTTACTATGAAATGTTTTGAACTTGCTTTACATTGTTGGAAAGTTTGCTTAGTATTCTTTTACTAAGTTTTTGGTGCGTTTTGGTTGATATGGCTGATATCGTTTTGCTATGCTTTGCAACATGCTTATGTGAGGTGCTCACATAAGGTGTTGTGTTCGGAACTAACTTGTGTCAAGTCGCGGACTTGGGCTTGTACGGATTGGTTATTTATTCATGTGTAGGTGTTGCTTGAGTTCAAGATATGGCTGGTGACAGGATCCATTGAACTAGTCTTAGGGAGAAGATGAGGTTCAACAACCAAGTTCGGGACAAATTGTGGTTGAGTTGATCGGGAGGTCGCGCAGCATGTATGAGTCAAGAACAATGCATATGAAGATATCGTGGTCATCGTTGGAAGATGTTTGCATGTGTGCAAGGAGTGCATGGACGTGGCTACATGGTTCCGAGATGTGATGAAGAGATGTGGACGTAAAGAATTGGTCGGAAAGGTCCAACCGACTATGTTATGGACTCAGGCCACGGCTGAGTCAGGTTTGACTCAAATATGGAAAGTTTTGAGTTGGTTATTGTCGGTGCGTGGTGAACCGGGTACCCCTAGGTACATGGATGAAAGCACGCTGGGCCCCACCACACACGGGTGCGAGATCTGATGTGGGCCCAGGGTGTCGCGCGGCAAGCGGTACAGTTGCATCTCCCATCAAGGTAGAGTCCAGCGCTACAACGTGGCTTGCAGCGCTGGGCCCACTGCCTTGACGAGGAAAGGTTCGGCGTGTTCGCTAGGTCAGTGGTCCCGAACCTCCCCCCGTGGGGAAAAGGTCCGGTGCAGCCACGAACCCGACCTCCCAGGCCCGGTCATCCCGGTGAGAGAAGGTTCGGGAGCTGCCACGTTCCAGGCAACACTGGGCCTGGGCCTTACCTCAGAAGCGGCAGTAAAGGGAGGCTTGCTCAGTATGCCTAAGCTAGAAGGACGAGCATGTTCCCTAGGTAGGCGGGAGCCTGCACTCGTAAGTCAAGAGGACACTGGCCGGTCTTGTCATGATTGGTCAGAGCCGAACTACTATGTACGACGGACAAATGAGGGGCCGCGGCAAGAAAGACAAGACACGGCCTCTCGTAATGAGGGGCTATCTGTAGCCCTGCAGCAGGGCATGGCCAGTCGGCACATTGAAACCATTGTGAGGGGATAGCATTTAATCCTAAATCTTAGGTTGGATTTGGTGACTCCTGGGCCACCTATCGGGCCCTGGACCCCACCTGTAAGCCGCTCGACCTTGGACTATAAAAAGACTGAGCGGCCACGGATCTAGACAAGCTCTCTCAGACCCAAGAAATACTACAAACAAACCACCGTGGAGTAGGGTATTACACTCAGGCAGCCCGAGCCACGTAAATCCCTCGTGTTCATCATTCTCTGAGTTTGATCTTGTTAGGACTAGCCCCTCGAATATACATCGAACCTTCGTGGACTACTCCCGAGTAGGTCCTGGGGAGGTGTCAGTTTAGACACCTCGACATTGGGGTGCCAGGTAGGGGGCTCTCCTGCAAGAATTTTCACCAGCAGTATGGTGAACACCCGTTCCAATGCTAGTTCCTCCAGGCCATAGCCCCGTCAGCGGGTGGCACATGAGGACCAAGCTTCATCCCACCCTAGAGATGGGTCCCGCTCCAGGGCGGGAAGATCTGGGCCGTCGCGTCACCAAACAACCACCCCACCGGCTGCAGGTCAGCACAATGTGGCATTGTGGACTCTTACTGTGACAGCCGTCACGGCGCCACCGGTGGCAAGCCCAGAGAGTGCGCTTCTTGCTGCGCATGAGTTGCTCCGCAATGCACCGATGGAAGGAGACCCCCAAGGGGCAACCCAGTAGTGGGTAAACAATGTCGACCATCTGGTCGTCGCTACACTCCAGGCGACTCCGCAAGGCAGAAGGCGAGCAGCAGAAACATTTGTTTTGTTGTCGCGTACTCCTACTGTTGACCGGCGGACTGCCGATAGCCGCTCAACTAGGATTTCGTTGGCTGACCTACGGACGAGGTTGCAGCGCCGCCGTAGGGCCGGCGAGGACTGTCGGGTCGTCATCGAATGACAACGGGAGCGGCACCGCAACCTTGAAGCTGACTACAGTCTGCCGGGTGCTGGGGCCCAGGCGCACGACGCTCTTCCACCGCGCCAGGCGTACGCGATGCCTCCCGCGCAGCACCAGGCCTACATGACGCCTCCTCCGCACCAAGCGTACGTTGCACCTCCCCACCGCAGGCATATGGTGTGCCTCCACCACACCAAGTTCCGGCCACAATGCCTCAACAACCGGCATACACAGTGCAACCAGCTCATTATGGCCATACAGCACCGAACTTACCGCCCGCAAGCACTGGTGGAGGGTGCGCAGCCTCAGCTCCTCACCTGTGAAGGGTGGTGTGGTCCCACAAGTTCTGGCCGCACACGCCGGAGAAGTATGATGGAAGCGTCAAATCGAGTGAGTTCCTGCAGATCTACTCCACCTCCATCTTGGCCGCTAGGGGCGATGAGGTCATCATGGCCAACTACTTCCCTGTGGTTCTGGCCGGTCTGACCCGGTCATGGCTCATGAACCTGCCTCAGGGATCCATCACCTCCTGGTAGGAGCTGTGCCGGTAGTTCATGGTGAACTTTGGAAGTTCGTATAAGCGCCCCGGCACAGAGCTCAACCTCCACGCTGTTAGACAGCGATCGGGAGAACCGCTGCGAGCCTTCATCTAGCGATTCTCCCAGGTACGGAACACTATCCCCCACATCTCAAATGCATCTGTCATAGTTGCGTTTAGGCAGGGTGTGAGGGACAAGAATATGCTCGAGAAGCTCGCCACGCATGACGTGCACGATGTCTCTAATTTGTTTGCCTTGGCAGACAGATGTGCCAAGGCTATAGAGGGGCGCAACTGGCACGCCCGACCCTCCTTGGAAAGCGGGGAGCCCTCACAGTGTGAAGCTAAGGCTGCTACAAGAGGTGGGGGAAGGAAGAAGAAGAACGGGGGCTGCGGAAGAAGTAAGCCAAGGCCTGGAGCTCCTATGGTGGCAGCTGCGGCACCTGGCAGAGCCTGGAGCTCACGTTAGGATAAGCGCCCGCGCTCATCCCCTTAGAGGGATGACGATGACTTCAGATGCCCGGTGCACCAGACCAATAGTCACAGTGCAAGTGAGTGCTTGGAAGTCAAGAAGCTCGCGGAGCATTTCCGCGAGCAGCGGCAGAAGCAGCAGCGTCAGGAGAGCGAGCCCTCCCGCCAGAGGGAGGAAGCATAAGATTGACCCTGCGGAAGACAAGGACGAGGACATGGGGTACTAGGAGCCCCATAGAGCAGTGAAAGCTATGTTCACGGGTGCTGACTCGGACACTAGTAGCGACTAGGAGCGGTGAAAGCTCCTCTACGTCATCTACGAGGGGCCTCGGACCCTGTGTCTCGAAATGCAGTAAAAGTACTACGACGCACTATGGTGGAAGTGGCCCCGTTGCCAAGCAAAGCTCCCCACAGCAAGTGGATGAACACAGCTATCAGCTTCGATGTTTTGGACTCCCCGAGCAACATGGCAGGAGCCGGAGTGCTCGCACTGCTCGTGGCCCCAACTATCGCCAATGTGAAGCTCCATTATGTGTTGATCGATGGCAGGGCCGGCCTCAACCTCATCTCCACTGCAGCCTTCCGGAAGTTGCAGATACCTATGTCTCGACTCACGCCTTCGAGCACATTCTCAGTTGTGGGCCATGGATGGATTGTGCCCAGTGGTACTATCCACCTCCTGGTTACCTTTGGTACCCAGAGAACTACCGCACGAAGAATATCCTATTCGACGTGGCGGATGTTGAGGTTCCCTTCAATTCCATCATCGAAAGGTCGGCGCTATACCAGTTCATGGCCGTAGCTCACTATGGCTACCTGGTCCTGAAGATGCCAACGCCATCCGGAGTCCTCAGGGTCTGGGGGATCCCACCGTAACTGTGTCAGCCTTGGAGCATCTCCAAGCACTCGCCGTGGGGCGGACCTTGAACTATGATGCAAGGGGAGGCCAACCAAGTCAGGGCCCATACCAACGGACCTCCACCGTAGCTTCACGTGTGCTGCCTGCTGAAGACGACATCCCAGTGAAGGTCGTCAGGATAGGCTCCGAGGCTGCCCAGATGACCCGCATAGCGAGTTACCTGAACAGCAAATAGGAATTCGCGCTCGTCACCTTCCTACGTGACAATGTCGATGCGTTCGCCTGGCAACCATCGCAGATGCCCGGGATCCCCAGGGAGGTGATTGAGCATCATTTGAAGATCTACCCCGATGCCCGCCCGGTACAACAGAAGCCCCGAAAGCAGTCCTTTGAGCGCCAAAACTTCATCCGACAGGGATCAAGAAGTTGCTCGATGAAGGCTTCATCCGGGAGGTCCACCACCCTCGGTGGTTGGCCAACCCTGTTGTTGTTCCCAAGGCTGGCAGGAAGCTTCGAATGTGCATCGACTACACCAACCTAAACAAGGCATGTCCAAAAGATCCATTCCCGCTCCCCAAGATAGATCAAATTGTAGACTCTACGTCAGGCTGTGATTTGCTGTGTTTCCTAGACGTGTATTCTGGTTTCCACCAAATACCTATGTCTAGAGATGATGAGGAACATCCTGCTTTTGTAACAGTAGATGGCATGTATTTTTATGTGTCCATGCCTTATGGTCTTAAGAATGCTCTCCCTACCTTTGTACGTGCGATGCATAAAACATTTGGCGACCACATTAGAGACCTGGTAGAGGTGTATGTCAATGACATCGTGGTCAAAATCAAAGACCGCGCGCCCTTCCTGGACAACTTAGCACAAGTCTTCAGCAGGTTGCGCCTTACGCACACGATGCTGAACCCGAAAAAGTGTGTCTTCGAGGTCTCTTCTGCGAAGCTGCTGGGATTCCTGGTTTCTCACCGGGGGATCGAAGACAACCCAGAGAAGATCAAGGCAATAGAGCTGATGTGGCCCCCGACGCGTATCAAGGATTTATAGAAGCTCGCAGGTTTCCTAGCGGCCCTTAGCCGATTTTTCTCTCGAGGTTGGCTGAACGGGCACTTCCCTTCTTCAAGATTCTGCGGAAGGCAGGTCCCTTTGCCTGGATATAAGAAGTGGAAGCAGCGTTTCAGGAGCTCAAGAGGCACCTGACGTCCCTCCCAGTTATGGTGGTGCCAGAGCCCGGAGAGCCCCTGCTATTGTATGTTACTTCAACAACTGAAGTGGTTAGTATGGTCTTGGTCGTAGAGCGATCGGAACCACATCAGCAGCATACACGAGAAGGAGCCTGTAGCGCAAGCATCGAGCCTACGGTCCCAGACCAAGCCATGGATCCCTCTGAGGAGGGCTCCGGGAGCCAAGAAATTGCCAGTCCCCAGCCCCCAGAGTATGATGCGGGTCCCGAGAGCCAGGAACCCCAGGACCTGGATCCAACGCAGGGAGCACAGGACCACTCAGACAGAGTCCAGACCATTGAAAGGCTGGTCTACTACATCAGCGAAGTCCTCCATGAGGCAAAGACAAGGTATCAGGAGATACATAAGTTGTTGTACACTGTGTTGATAGCATCGAGGAAGCTCCAACACTACTTTCAGGGCCATAAGATCTCAGTGGTCACCTCCTTTCCACTGAGAACAGTCCTCCATAGTCCTAATGCTACCGACAACATGGCCAAGTGGGCAGCTGAGCTAGCAGAGTTTGATATCGAGTTCCTTCCTCGGCATGCGGTCAAAAGCAAGGCACTGGCAGATTTCATGGCCGAGTGGACTCCATCGTCTGGCAACCCCGAAATCCCGTTCAGCAAAGACGCAGAGTCCGAGGCACTGGTTTTCACTAATACCCCTTGGACGCTTTACTTCGATGGTTCCGCCCGGAAACAGGGGGCCGGGGCCGGAGTGGTTCTCATAGCTTCGACGGAGGAGCAGTTCAAGTATATGGTGCATCTTGGCTTCAAGGACACCAACAACATGGCATAGTACGAGGCCCTCATCTACGGGCTGAAGATAGCACTGACCCTCAATGTCCGCCAGCTCCTTGCCAAAGGTGATTCCCAGCTAGTTGTCAAGCAGGTCAAAGGGGAGTGCAGCTGCAACGACACCCAGCTGGCAGCATACCTGCTACATGTCAGGAAGCTGGAGAAATGTTTTGAGGTCCTGGATCTGTGCCATGTACTTCGAGCTAACAACTCAGTCGCAAACGACCTGTGAACAAAGGCCTCCACAAAGGCACAAGTGCCCGAAGGAGTCTTTGCAAGGACGTTATCGCGACCAACCTCTCGAGCTTCCGAACCAGGTGAAGGGGGTGAAGTTAGCACCTCGAAGCTAGCAACCTAGGCGGCTCTGCAACCATGGTGCCCGCCAAGGTTCCTATGCGCCTCCAGCAGCTCCGAGCAGCTGGACACCCAAGAACCAGAAGCTCAAGGAGGTCCCGATGCATGGATCTCGGAGGTCCGGGACTACATGAAAGACAACTACCTTCTCAAAGAACATGCCCTGGTAGAATGGATTGTGCGGATGGCTAAAAGATACACAATGGTAGAGGGGGACCTCTACGAGTGTGGCGCCAACGACATCCTACTGCGCTGCATTACCCATGAGGAGGGCTACGACTTGCTTGCAGAAATACATGGAGGTGAGTGCGAGAAACACGCATTGGCCCGCACGCTGGTCGGTAAAGCCTTTCAGCATGGCTTTTACTGGCCCACAGCACTCCAGGATGCCGCTGACATGGTTAAGAGATGCAAGGCGTGCCAATTCCATGCCAAACAGATCCACACACCAGCTCAAGCGCTGCAGATGATCCCTCCCTCGTGGCCATTCGCCGTGTGTGGACTGGACATCCTGGGACCTTTCCCAAGAGCCGTCGGAGGGTTCCGGCACCTCTACGTTGCTGTAGATAAGGTCACCAAATGGCCAGAAGCCACCCCAGTCATCACCATTAATATGCTGTGTTGATAGCATCAAGGAAGCTCTAACACTACTTTCAGGGCCATAAGGTCTCAGTGGTCACCTCCTTTTCACTGAGAACGGTCCTCCACAGTCCTAATGCTACCGGCAACATTGCCAAGTGGGCAGCTGAGCTAGCGGAGTTCGAGATCGAGTTCCTTCCTTGGCATGCTGTCAAAAGACAGGCCCTGGCAGATTTCCTGGCCGAGTGGACTCCATCGCCTGGCAACCCCAAAAGCCCAGTCAGTGGAGACACAGTGTCTGGGGCACTGGTTTTCACTAAAACCCCGTGGACGCTTTACTTTGATGGTTCCACCCGGAAACAAGGGGTCGGGGTCGGAGTGGTGCTCATAGCTCTGACGCAGGAGCAGTTCAAGTATATGGTGCATCTTGGCTTCAAGGCCACCAACAATATGGCAGAGTACGAGGCCGTCATCTACGGGCTGAAGAAAACACTGACCCTCAACGTCCGCCAGCTCCTTGCCAAATGTGATTCCAAGCTAGTTGTCAAGCAGGTCAAAGGGGAGTGCAGCTGCATCGACCCCCAGCTGGCAGCATACTTGCTGCACGTCAGGAAGCTGGAGAAAGATTTTGAGGTCCTGGGTCTGTGCCATGTACACCCAAACGACCTATCAATAAAGGCCTCCACAAAGGCACCAGTGCCCTAAGGAGTATTTGCAAGGGCGTTATTGCGACCAACGCCCGAGCTGCCGAACCGAGTGAAGGGGGTGAAGTTAGCACCTCGAAGCTAGCAACCGTGGTGGCTCTACAGCCATGGTGCCCGCCAAGGTTCCTATGCGTCTCCAGCAGCTCCGAGCAACTTGGCACCCAGTAACCAGAAGCTCAAGGAGGTCCCGATGCATGGATCTCGGAGGTCCGAGACTACTTGAAAGACAACTACTTTCATGAAGAACATGCCCTGGCAGAACGGATTGTGTGGATGGCTAAAAGATACACGCTGGTAGAGGGGGATCTCTACCGGTGTGGCGCCAACGACATCCTATTGCGCTGCATTACCCGGGAGGAGGGCTACTACTTGCTCGTAGAAATCCATGGAGGAGAGTGTGGGAACCACACATTGGCCCGCACAATGGTCGGCAAAGCCTTTCGGCACAGCTTCTACTGGCCCACAACACTCTAGGATGCCGCTGACATGGTTAAGAGATGCAAGTCATGCCAGTTCCATGCCAAGCAGATCCACACACCAGCTCAAGCGCTGCAGATGATCCCTCCCTCGTGGCCATTCGCTGTGTTGGGACTCGACATCCTGGGACCATTCCCAAGAGCCGTCGAAGCGTTCCGGCACCTCTACGTCGCCGTAGATAAGTTCACCAAATGGCCAGAAGCCACCCCAGTCGTCACCATTAACAAGCAGTCCGCAGTGAAGTTCATCAAGTCGATCGTCTGCAAGTTCGGGGTCCCGAACAGAATCATCACTAATAACGGGACCCAATTCACGAGTACGACATTCCAAGAATACTGCAAGGACCTTGGGATCCAAGTTTGTTATGCCTCTGTCGCCCATCCCGAGAGCAATGGGCAGGTAGAGAGGGCGAACGCCGAGATTCTCAAGGGCCTTCGAACTCAAACATACTCAAGCCTCGAGAAGCATGGTGCAAACTGGGTGGATGAGCTGCCATATGCGTTGTTGGCTAGCCGGGCATCAACAAGTCGGGCTACGAGAGAAACGCCCTCCTTCCTGGTGTACGGGGCGGAGGCCGTCCTTCCCCGAGAGATCACCACGGCTCCCCCCCATGACTGGATGTACGACAAAGCTGCGCAGGACCAGTTCCGGCGTGAAGATATGGACCTCATCGACGAGGGACGCGTACGAGCTGCCCTCCGAAACGCACGGTACATGCAAGCGCTCCGATGCTACCATCAGCGGATCGTGCACAGTAGGGAGCTCAAGGTGAATGACTTGGTCCTGGACATCTGCTTTCCCGTGAAGGGACAAACAAACTCTCCCCCATGTGGGACGGTCCCCTTCCGGTTTACAGAGGTTTGTCGCCCAGGGTGTGTTCGCCTAGCTACGAAGTATGGGCAACCGGTACCCAACCCATGGAATATCGAACACCTCCGTAATCCATAACCAGTGGAAGGGCATTGTATTTTTCTTTTTTGTTATAAAATCGGCATAGTTTCTAGAGACAGCACTTAGGTTAACTAAGGCCGGGGAAATGAGCTCTGACAGTCTGCCTTACATGGCAAGGTCCGATACCTAGAGAAGGTATACTCAGCTTCTTGTCGCCCGGGCCGGGTCGTTCCTCCTGTAAAGTCTGTTCTCTTCTATGAGCGTTATAATGAAAAAGTTGTTTGCCCTACCCTGAAATGCCTTCTTCATTTGAAATTATCTTTAGTTCTTATGAATGATGTCACACATTTGCCATTAGCTCTTCACCTAGCTTGGGTGCGGTCAATCATCCCTTTGTCTCTACAATAGTGGGAGTGTTATTGTCGGTTTGTCGGTGTGTCACTTTGGGTACCTGCTCAAAGCCCCCCACAATGGCAGCGGATCATAAGACAAGCGACACTAACAGAGCGTAGGTAAAAGATTGACTGGAGAGCGGAATTACCTTTTGTTTGTCATGTGCGCAGGTTCCTAAGGTACAACACTAAATAAAGCCATTCCCATGATTCCGATGGCGAACGGACCCTCCGCCTAGAGTAGGCTCAGGGACCCACCGTCGGCACCCTCTCCATCAACAATGGGCGGTGCTGGAGCTCCTGAGCCCCAGTAATTACAGGAGATATAGCGTCGATGTACTACCGAGATCATGGATGTTGCCGGAGCTCCTAAAGCTCCAACAACCCCAGGGGGTCAGGCAGTGCGTGGCATCTCCTACGAAGGTCATGGGCGTTGTCAGAGCTCCTAAGCTCTGACAATCCCAGGGAGGGGCGGCGGTGGCGTCCCCTTTGAATACCATGGATATTTCCGAAGCTCCTAAGGTCCGACAACCCCAAGGGGCCCGACGGTGGCATCTCCTATGGAGACCACGAGTGTTGCCGGAGCTCCTGAGCTCCGACAACCCCAGGGGGCCGATGTTCCCGAAGCAAGTGCTAGTTACTTTTCGTACATGTACAAAATCAGAATTGCGTACATGTGCCAGGGAACAGGACACAAAAATATAAAGAACCGAAGATCAAGAGGACTTCATTCATTAAAAGATTATCTTACAAAATTGGAGGCATACAGGGGGGCAAGAAAAGAAAGGCCTATGTCCTACGGATAGCTAAGGCAACGGCTTCGGCGGCCTCCTGAACACTCTTCCGGGCAGTGTCCAGCTCTGCCTCGATCGGCCCTTCGACTATTGGAGTCAGGGGAAGTGGGGGTCTCGGCTCTGGTAGCACGTTAGCAGGTATTCGGCTACAGTCTTGGTCAAGGACCTCCCCTCCATCTCCAGCTGGTCCGCGACTACTTCGACCACTACATCGAACTTGCTGCCAACGGAGCCAAGAGCCGCCAGCGCGTCGTGTAGCTCCAGCATCGGGTGGGCCAGACGTACAGGGCTGAAGCCAAACTGTGCCAGTAATCCGTCCGCCTGCCCCAGGAAGTCCCACACTCGTTGGGCTCGGCCGCTCTTGAGCCTTGCAACTCTTCCAGAGTCCTCTTGGTGGCCGCCAGTTCCGCACCCTCCTTTGCGAGGTGCTCGTCCTCCTTGCCGTGCTGCTGGATGCTCTTGGCTAGCTGCCGCTCGCGATCAGTGAGCTCTGCCTCCTTGAAAAAGATATGATTCCAACGCTCCGCCAAATCTTCCTCCTGGCCCCGGACGGTATTCTTCCTAGCAGAGACGTCGGTCTCCTACTTGTTGAGGCTTTGCCCCCGTTTCAAGATCCTGTCCGCCTCAAGCTTACACCATGCTTCAAACTGCTCGCGGCGGTCTGCCAAGCTCTGCTCACCCACCGACAAATTCCGGGAGAGCTCCTCCTCGCTTTGACTCACGTCCTCCAGCTTCTCGGCCAGGGTGGACTCTCCCAAGTCAAGCTCCTGGCAGCGCTTCTAGAGGGTCTCGTGTCAGGAAGTTAAACCATGGCGCTAGTCCGTAGCTCTGTGGCATTCCACTGCTTCTTCATATATCTTCTGCGCCTTCTCATCGAGAGCCTTGAGAGTAGCCTCTCTCACGTTGAGAAGCTCACCTTGCTCGACCAGCCGGGTTTGCTCACCCTTGGCCCATTCTTCATGTTGACGGAGCCTTCTATGCTCCTCCTTGAGAGCCTTGAGGCTGTGCTCGAAGGACACGGCAACCTGCTACAAGCTGGAGTGAGCGTGGTCGATGGCCAGTACTAAGGGAATGGGTGCTGGACCGGATAGGAGTGCCCCTTCCCCCGTCTCCACGAAGATGTCCGCCATCACCGGGAGGGGCTACCCCCGAAGGCGGTGGCACTTGCGGGCTCAATACGCCTGGGGCCTCCGTCGGACCCTCCGGTGCAACCGCAGGTGCTCTCGGTCCAGCCCTTGGCACTCCTGGCTTGGCCTCCGATGTCAGAGTAGCAGGACGTGTGCCCGGAGCCTCCATGTCTTGAAGCGCGGACGCGGGTGCACTGGACGCTGCTGACTGGAGCACTGGAGCTTCAACCACCATCGGAGCGGAAGCGAATACTTCGACGACCGCCGTGTCGGCCACCTCAACCTCCATAGTAGCTGGCGTGGGGGCCGGCTCTTCAACCACTCCTGGCTCGCTGACCCGAGCCTCCTCCACGTTTGGCATGGGGGACGACTCCTCAGCTACGTCCGGCTGGGGCACCGGTATCCCCTCGGAAGATGGCGCGGGAGCCGATCCCTCGAGGGCCCCCGGCACCAGGGGTGGAGCTCCCACCGACTCCTGATCCGGCTGGGGCGCCTGAATCTCCTCAGAAGATGGCGCGGGAGCTGATCCCTCAGTGGCCCCAGCACCAGGGATGGAGCTTCTGCCGACTCCTGAGCCGGGCTGACGCTTGACACCTCCGTTGGGGCCTCGAGGGCCACTGGCTCTGGCACCAGAGCCCCAGCTATCCCCGCATCAACGACCAGGGCCCTCGGTTAAGGCGCGATCACATCTCGGGTTGCAGCTTCCCTCGTGTCGGCTGGAGCCTCCGCATCCGTCTAGGCAGGTGCAGGAGTTGAAGCTGAAGTGCCTACCTGCTCAACCTCCCGTGTCGTCGGAGGTGTGGCGGCCGTATCACCTTTCTTGGAAGCACTTCCTAACCAAGATAGAAATGTTTAAAGGGCAACCTTAACCTCAAGAGAGATCAAAGTAAGAAACTCGGTTGCTTACCTTGGGAAGCCCCAAGTACCGTGGAGATAGAGCCGCTTCTTGGCAGGGCCGGAGCCAGAACCCGAAATACCCGATGCGGCCGGAGCCTCAAGCCTCCCAGGAGCTTGGACCGGAGTCAAAGCTGGAACCTCTCTGGCTGGAGTGACCCCAGTTTGAGGGGGACCTCCGGAGCTCGGTCTCGTACTTGGCGCCATAGTGGGAAGGGGCCCCCCGGAACCAGTACCCGCCGGAGGTCCCAAAACTGGATAAGGTGGGGCCCCATAGGTACTGACGTGACTTCTGTCACCCCGCACCAGTTTCCTCTTGCGGGTGGAGGGTTCCGCCGAGGCCTCGCCCTTGCCAGAGTTGGCGACTCCATCTCCCTGGCATGGGGGAACCGAGGTTGATCCCCCGGAGGTCCAAGGAGCGGTGGCTACTGAAGGAGTCTGCCTCGTTGCGATTTCGATGTCATCCAACCTTGGCATCTGCTTCCAGAGCTCCCGACAGAACTCAGGATCCAGGTTTAGGGGAGGAAAGGATGCTGGAGGAGCCAAAGACTCAAGTGAGATACTGGGCTTGCTCTAGAACTTCTTCAGTAGCTCCTTCAATGCTTCATCCTTCACTTGGGTGTCGGCATCACACCGTGTGAATGTCCATGTCGTCCGTTCCCTGAACTTCAGAGGTGCCCACTTGTTCCTCAGGAAGTTCCCGAAGACCATTTGGGGGGTTACAGCACCAGTGATGCAACCTTCGATCCCAGCCACAACGGGCTTGTATGCTGCCGACTGCTCCGGGACCTCATTCCAGAGGTCGGTATCCACGTTCGGAAGGCTCTCAGGCAGGTCCAGCTTCTCATGCCTATCCACAGCGATGATCACCCACTCCTTCTTCCAGTCATCCCATTTGCCAGAGGAGAAGGTGTCCAAGTACTTGAAGGGACACTGCTTCCGCTTCACGAAGTAATACAGCCCCACCATCTCGTTCCCCTTTCCGGTGGCCTGCAGCGTGAAGATGTTCGGGAATAGCTCTAAAATGGGCCGCACCCCCACCCACATCTCATAGAAGTGGACGAAGATAGCAACCAGTAGAACTGAGTGGGGTCCGAGGAAATGTAGCTAGATTCTGTAGAACTCCAGCAAGGTCATTAAGAAAGACGAGAAGGGGGGAAGAAGGCTGAACATGGCGTTTCCTTGGATGAAAACCATGTCTCCGACATTCTTATTCTCGAAGGGAAGCTCCCCGAAGCGGATCTTGTCGTTGAAGGAGTTGTGGGACCAACCCATGTAAGCTCAGACCTACTCCAGCCCCTTCTCTCTCTTGATCTTGCTGGCGGGGAGGCCCAACTCCATGGCACTGAGGTGGAGCAGACAGAGGATGGTCGTGCAAGGGCTAGGACTCAGGACTGGAGGATGCGTAGAGGCAGTATGGTCTTAGGCGCGGGTGCGAATAGAGGCGTGAACAGCGTGCGGCCTGTGCTAATCCCCTGCTTAAGTATGCAGCCGCAGCGTTTGGAAGGAGACCACGGGCACCAAGATGCTGGGGCTACCCCCGCTATGGCTGGTGGGTCAAGAGCCTGAATCGGCGGAAATGCCGAGTAGCTGCCTCAAGGTAGCCTTTTTAGTAGGCGAGAGTTTAAAGCTCAAGGGCGGTGACTTGATGGGTGCGCAGAATCGAAATAAATTTCGTATCGGGCACCGGTGCCAGTTGATGGCGCAATATCCGCAGACAAAGATTTTGTCTGCCGCATTGAAGGGAAGTCCTTAAAGCCGCGACACGAAGATTCAAAAAGGTCCCACCTCAGGTATAACCACTTCGCCAAGGAAGTTCCCCACCGAGATGGGCCCGGGGGCCACTGTCGGTGCTTGGCGAACCGGGTACCCCTAGGTACAGGGATGAAAGCACGTTGGGCCCCACCGCACACGGGTGCGAGAACTGACATGGGCCCAGGGTGCCACGCGGCAAGCGGTATAGATGCGTCTCCCATCAAGGGAGAGTCCAGCGCTACCACGTGGCTTGCAGTGCTAGACCCACCGCCTTGCCGAGGAAAGGTCCGGTGTGTTCGCTAGGTCAGTGGCCCCGGACCTCCCCCGTGGGGAGAAGGTCCGGTACAGCCACGAACCCGGTAAATCCGGACCCGACGTCCCGGACCCGGTCATCCCGGTGAGAAAAGGTTCGGGATCTGCCACGTGCCAGGCAACAATGGGCCTCAACCTTCTCTCGGAAGCGGCAGTAAAGGGAGGCTTGCTCAGTGTGCCTAAGCTAGAAGGACGCGCACGTTCCCTATGTAGGCTGGAGCTTGCACTTGTAAGTAAGTAGGTTAGTGGCCGGTCTTGTCATGACTGGTCAGATCCGAACTACTATGTACGACGGACCAATGAGGGACCGTGACAAGACAGACAAGACACGGCTGCCCATGATGAGAGGCTATCTTTAGCCCTGCAGCAGGGCATGGCCAGGCGGCACATTGAATCCATTGTCAGGGGATAGCATTTACTCCTAAATCTTAGGTTGGATTTGGTGACTCCCGGGGCCACCTGTTGGGCTCTGGACCCCACTTGTAAGACGCTCGGCATTGGACTATAAAAGGACTGAGCGGACATGGATCCAGACAAGCTCTATCAGACCCAAGCAATACTACACAGAAACCATCGTGGAGTTGGGTATTACGCTCATGCGGCCCGAACCACGTAAATCCCTCATGTTCATCATTCTCTGAGTTTGATCTTGTTAGTACGAGCCCCTCGAATATACATCGAACCTCCATGGACTACTCCCGAGTAGGTCTGGGGAAGGTGTCTATTTAGACACCTCGACATAATTATAGAATTTCGTGTGGGTCACGAATTTGAGTTGTTTTAGGAATGTGGGATATGTTACTAAAGTGTTTGGAAGTCTTAATATTGCTTCTATCTATTTATAGAAGAGTCCTAAGAAGTTATGGAAAGTTTCGATTCGTGAGTTGAGTACGATTGGAGTCCTAGTTGAGATTGGGTTGGCCTAAGGGCTGGTTATATAAGCAAGGGAGGCCAGAGCTCGTGGAAGACGACTTTGGGGCTATTCCTCTTGTGTTCTATTGAATAAAATTCATAGTTGAAAGGAACTTTTATGCCTTGTTCGTCCGACTTGTTCCAGACAAGTTTTTCTCGTCGAGTTTCTGCACAGCACTACCTTTCATTGGTGGTTTTATCATAACTCGAGTTTTACAGAGCCAATTGATGATTCTTTTTGTGTTGTCTTCACAACTTTATTATCTATCATCTGTAAAAAATTTCACTGTCATTGGATTCATGGTTTAAAATCTACACGAGTTTCTTTGCAGCGTTCCAGAACTGTTTTTTACTCGTTAGAATAGACGGACCTTTGCTAAATCTTTTGATCGTAACTTGATTTTATCTCGACGGATTTGAGTGATTCTTGTTGTTTCTTCTTCATGACCTGATTCTCTCGGATATCTATCACTTTTGTCACGCTGAAACACGTTTAGATTAGTCTCACCCACGATTTCTATAACAGATCATTTTTCTGCAGAAGGGGTTGGGATTTTATTGTTCCCGCTGCGTAAGGTTTTTTAATCTACCATTCACACTGCCCTATGGTAGCTTTCCACGTGATCTTCGATCCTACAGTCATGCAGATCAGTCTGCCGTTCAATGACATTCTGGCTAGGCCAGCCTTGTACAAGTTCATGGTCGCTGCCCATTATGGTTACTTAGTGTTGAAGATGCCAACACCCACGAGCGTTCTCCAGATCTGCGGAGATTGCACTGCAGGAGTTAATGCTTTAGAAGAACTCTATGTGCTTACAACAACACAAGAGGAACCATCCAGTAAGGATCCAACTCCGAACCCTCCGAGCATTCGTCATAAAGGCTCTACCTCTGCACCCCGTGTGCAACCAAGCGGCGACACCGACGTTCCCGTCAAAGTCGTCCAAATTGGTTCCGATGCTGCTCAGACTACCCGAATATCGGGAGGTCTGAAAAACAAATAGAAACTCACGCTCATCACGTTCCTCCGGGCTAATGTCGACGTGTTTGCCTGACAATCGTCACAAATGCATGAGATCCCTAGGGAGGTGATTGAGCACCATCTGAAGATTTACCCTGCGCACGGCCTGTACACCAGAAGTCCCAGAAGTAATCAATCGAGCGACAAAACTTCATCCGACGGGAAATCAAGAAGTTGCTCGAAGCCGATTTCATCCGGGAAGTCTTCCATCCAAAATGGCTGGCAAACCCAGTTGTTGTACCTAAGGCCGGCAGGAAGCTTTGGATGTGTATCGACTACACCACCTTAAATAAGGCATGTCCAAAGGATCCATTTCCACTGCCTAGAATAGATCAGATAGTGGACTCCACCTCCGGGTGTGATTTATTGTGTTTCTTAGATGCATATTCTGAATATCATCAAATCCAAATGTCTAAGGAATATGAAGAGCATACTGCCTTCATAACAGTAGATGGATTGTACTGTTACACTGCCATGCCATTTGGTCTTAAAAATGCAGTTTCAACATTTGTGCGAGCTATGTACAAAACATGTGGAGAGCTAATTAGAGACTTGGTGGAGGTGTACGTCGATGACATTGTCGTGGAGATCAAAAACAAAGAATCGCTCCTTGACAATTTACAAGCTATCTTCGACAAGCTGCGCACTACGCGCACCAAGCTGAACCCGAACAAATGTGTCTTCGGGGTTAGCTCTGAAAAGCTTCTAGGTTTCTTGGTAAGTCACCGAGGAATTGAGGAAAATCTGGCGAAGATCAAGGCCACAGAAGATATGCGGCCCCCAGCCCGCATTAAGGATATCCAGAAGTTAACTGGATGTCTAGTTGCGCTTAGCCGGTTTATCTCAAGACTGGCAGAACAGGCGCTACCCTTCTCTAAACTCCTAGGAAGTCCGGACCATTTGTTTGGTCTAAAGAAGTAGAAAAGGCGTTTCAAGAGCTAAAACAGCTCCTCACCACACTACCGATATTGGTAGCCCCAAATCCGGGTGAGCCTTTACTGCTATACATTTCAGCAAAAACCAAAGTTGTCAGTATGGTTCTGGTCGCGGAAAGACCGGAGCCACATCCAGTCCAAGAACCCAGACCCCTCATGTCTGGGTCCCAGCACCTAGACATGGAACCTCAAGACGAAACGCTAGGGGATCAACCTCATTTACTTGAGGAAGTTCGTTTGGCCGACCAAGATGATTTGGATCCTTCTAGCAAGGTCCGGGTCGAACAAGAAGAAGTTTTGGACCCTCCTGGAAGGTTCAAGAAGCACAGCATGAAGGTCCGGAACCCTCTAGGAGGCTCCGGGTCAATGGAGAAGAAGCTTCGAGTCCTCCGTAAAGGGTCCGGACCATCCAATGCCCCGTGTACTTCATCAGCGAAGTGCTCCATGACGCCAAGACAAGATACATTTAGGTGCATAAGCTGCTTTACGCATTTCTTATTGCCTCAAGTAAGCTTCGTCACTACTTCCATGCCCATAAAATATCAGCAGTAACTTCATTTCCACTACATGCTATTTTGCATAACCCTTACTCTACTAGGAACATTGCAAAGTGGGCAGCGGAACTGGCCAAGTTCGATTTGGAATTCGTTTCACGACAAGCAATCAAAAGTCAAGCCTTGGCTGACTTCGTGGCGGAATGGACTCACTCTCCATCAAACCCTGGGGCCACAGTGAGCAGAAACTGGAACCCAAGGTTCCGGTATTCACCGAGCCTCACTGGACTCTCTACTTTGATGGCTCCGTGCAGAAGCAGGGGGCCGGAGCAGGAATCCTCTCCTGGCTCCGACTGTGGAGAAAGTCAAGTACATGGTTCACCTTGATTTCAAGGCAACCAACAACATGGCGGAGTATGAAGCTCTCATCTGCGGACTCAAGATGGCACTATCTTATGGTGTCAAACAGTTGTTGGTGAAAGGAGATTCACAACTCATCATCAAACAAGTTAAAGGTGAATGCTCCTGCAACAATCCTCAGCTAGCTGCTTATCTCCTTGAAGTCGAGAGGCTTCAGAAGGACATCGAAGTCCTGGATCTTCACCATGTTCAGCGTCTTCACAATGCTGAGGCAGACGAACTGTCGATGAAAGCCTCAATTGGAGCTCTAGCTCCTGACGAAATCTTCGTCCGGAGGTTTTCAAAACCAACAGCTCAGCCTGTCGAACTGAGCGAATGGGGCGAGACCAGCACCAAGAAGCTGGTAGTCCTGGTGGCCCTGCTACCATGTCGTCCCAAGGGTCGTAGGTGCTGTTGGAAGCTCCGAGCAACCCAGCACGCAAGACTCAAAAGCACAAGTAAGCTCTGATGCATGGATCTCGGAGATCTGGAGCTACTTGAAAGACAATATCCTTCTTGAAGAGAGTGTATCTGCTGACCGGATTGTTAGATTGCCTAAAAGATACACGTTGGTAGAAGGGGATCTCTACCAACACGGTGCCAAGGAAATCCTAATGTGGTGCATTGCATGGGAAGAAGGTCGCGAGCTCCTCGCAGAAATCCATGGAGGCGAGTGTGGGAACCATGCTTCTTCTTGCACGCTAGTCGGTAAAGCCTTCCGACATGGCTTTTAGTGGCCTGCAACACTCCAGGATGTGGTTGAGCTAGTGAAAAAATGTGAAGTGTGCCAGTTCCACGCAAAACAGATTCACACACCGGCTCAGTCACTACAAATAATACCTCCTACATGGCCATTTGCTATGTTGGGCATGGACATCTTGGGACCTTCCCCAAAAGTCATCGGAGGTTACAGGTTCCTGTACGTCGCCATTGACAATTTCACCATGTGGATGGAAGCAACTCTAGTTGTAACAATCAACAAGCAATCAGCAATCAAGTTCTTGAAGTCAATTATATGCAGATTTGGAGTTCCAAACAAAGTCATAACCAACAATGGAACTCAATTCACGAGTGTTTCATTTCAAGAATATTGCGAAGACCTTGGCATTCAACTCAGCTATGCCTCAGTAGCTCACCCAGCAAGTAATGGCCAATCCAAGAGAGCAAATGCAAAAATTTTAAAAGGACTCAAGACGCGCACATATGAGCGCCAGAAAAAACATGGAGCCAACTGGATTGAGGAGCTTCCATCCACATTGTGGGCAAACAGGACAACTCCAAATCGGTCAATAGGGGAAACTCCATTTTTCCTGGTGTACGAAGCTGAAGCAGTCCTTCCTCCAGAGATCACCTTGGGGTCCCTTTGGGTCCGGACCTTCAACGAAGCCACGCAGGACCAGCTCCAGCATAAATACCTTGACCTTGTCGACGAGGGAAGGTGCCAAGCAGCTGTTCGGAGTGCACGTTATCGCCAAGCGCTCCGGCGCTATCATCAAAGGCATGTGCGCAAGCGACAACTCGAGGAAGGTGATTTGGTGCTTCGAAAGATACTAACTCGGGAAGGAATGAACAAACTTTCCCCCAGCTGGGAAGGTCCATTCTGAGTGATCAATGTATCCCATCCCTGATGCATTCTCTTGGCAACTGAGGATGCGATTCCGCTTCCTAATCCTTGGAACATCGAGCACCTCCATATGTTTTATGCTTAGAGTCATGGAGGTGAGTCTGTAATTACACACAGTGTATGTTATAGAGTCACTAAACAAACATGGGTAGGTCCTCCGGGAGAATGTCCGGACCCCTCCGGGAAGGTCCGGAAAGTTCATGTACACTTCATACAGTCATAACACTAAAAGTGTAAATACCTACCCTGGGTTAGAACAACATGTATAGCGCACTTAGCTTGGTCCCGCACCCCAAATGTGTCCTTGTCTCCCCTATAATTCAGACCTATAGTGAAAGACAATGTTGTGTGAAAACAAACTCCATGTGCATTTGTTTTTGTACAAGGCTCGATCTATCATATTATTGTTTTTAACCTTCTTGTCTATAATGAAGTTGTGTAATTCTTTTTTAGTTTTTACACAAGTTATTCATATGCGTTGTAATTTATATTTTTGATCTCTTTGGGTCTTAATATGCTGTATAGTCTACTTGCCTAAACGCCAAGCCAACATAGGTCCGGAGTGTGCTATCGACTTGGCCTGGTCCTGCACCCTAAGTACGCCACTCTACCTACACTCTGGCAGTCATCGGTAGGGTGAGTACTAAAAAAGCATATGAATTTGGAAGGGTTACATCAATATACTTTTTACCATATTGAGTTACTTCGGAATAAAAACTAAAATCAGAATAATAAGTCACAAATGATTTATAGACAAGAGAACAAATTTTACGTGTTTCTTGTATTTAACATGCAGGAAAAACAGAAATTCATAGTGATGGCGGACAACGCCGGGGCTACTAAGGTCCGATAAATCCTAGGGGCACTACCATCGACACTTTGTACGTTGATAATGGGTACAGTCAGAGCTACCAAGCTTCACCAACCCCGGTGGCCTGCTGTCGACACATCAGAAATGAAGACTTCAGACCTAAAATCTACAAGTGCAAAGCGTTCAAGTCGTCAATATACTGTCAAATCCTTTGGTACATGTACACACTTCAATTGTGCACATATACCAGGGGCCAACAAGACAGAGCACATTATATTGGAGACAAAAATAAAGTGAAGTTCATGGCAAAATGGATTTCAGTTGAAGCACTGGATTACAAAATTGGGGTTACAGTATAAGGCAAAAGGAAGAAGTCCTAGCTACTGGAGGGTCTAAGTGCTGTGGAAGATTGTGGCGACTTTCTTGGCAACCTCTTGGACGCTGGCCTTGGCGGCATCTTCCTCTTCAGCTATGGGACCTTCAAGTACTGGGCCCAGAGATATATGGGGGTCTTGGCTTACATAGCACGTCAGCACATACTCCGCGACGTTTGTAGCCAAAGACTGCCCCTCTGTCTCGAGCTGGTCCGCAATAACATCGCCTGTTGCATCAAGTTTGCCGCCAGTATCAGTGAGGGCCACCAGCGCTCGGTTCAAGTCCAGCTCCGGGTTGTCCAGACGTACGGGACTGAAGCCTAGTGGTGTCAGCGCGTCATTGGCCCGCCCCAAGAAGTCCAACAATTGAATGGACTTCGTCTCCCTCAAGCTCCGGAGCTCCTCCAGTGACTTCTGGGCGGCCGCAAGCTCCGTACCTTCGCGAGTGAGGCGCTCGACCAATTTAGCATGTTGCTGCATACTCTCAACAACTTGCTTCTCACGATCGGTCAGCTCCGTCTCCCGGAGGTGGATGCAGTTCCGCCTTTCCGCCAAGTTCGTTTCCCTTCCTTTCACCTTCCCTTCCCTAGTGGCAATGTCAGCTTCTCTTTTCGAGAGCTCCTGCCCCAGTTTCCAGTACTTCTCTTTCTCCACCTCTCCATAGATCCAGCTTCTTGCTGCGATCTGCCAAATTCCGTTCACCCAAAGTACGTTTTTGGGTGACCTCCACCTCCCTTTTTACAACATCTTCCTGGAGCTTCAGGAGATTTTCTTCCCTTGCCTCCAGGTCCGCCCGGCGCTTCAGGGGAACCTTGTTCAACTCATTGAGGTTTTTGTGATGCTCATCAGCAGCATAACGCCTCTCCTTGGCTTGCTCAAGGATTTCCCTGGAGTTAGCGTCGAGCGCCCGGATGGTGGCTTCCTTCTCCTCAAGTAGCTTGTCCCAGTATTCTAACTGGGCCTTCTTCCTCTTGATCCACTCCTTCTGGTCACTCAGCCTCATCTGGGCAAGCCTGGTCTCGAAGTGGAGTCTGTTGCGCCAACGCCTCAAGGTGTTGCGCTCGTCCTCCAGGGCTTTTCTCTCATGATAAAAGGTGAGTTGCACTTGTCGGAGGCTGGAGCAGGCGTTGTCTATGGACAACGCCAGAGGGATAGGCTCCGGACCTGCTGGGACCAACTCAGCAGGCTCCAGAGGATTCTCCATCACAAAAATTGGGTCCCACTCTACAAGGGTGGTCCCCTGAGCTTCCGTAGCACTAGGGCCGCTCTCCGGAAGCCCTTTCGCAGCAGCACGGGAGGAACCCACTAGGGGAACTCCCACATCCGGAGTTGAAGTAGAAGGCGCTTCTTCCGGGTCTTGAGTCGCCGGCTCCAAGGGAGAAGGACCTGTCGCCACCTCTTCAGGCAGCTCCGGCTCTGGTTCAGCTACCTCCGGGGCAATGGCAGGAGCTTCATCTGCGGCCTCTACCGCCGTTGGCTCATACACCGACACGTCAGCTCCTTTCGGTTCAGCAACCAAAGCTTCGGCACCTCCTGCTAAGCCGCTGGATCTTCAACTTCTTCTGGCACAAGGGTCGGTGCTTCAATGATGTCCGGCTCAGTGGCCGGGACTTTGATTGACTCTGGATCAGCGGCCAGGGCTTCCATGACCTCTGGCTCAAAGGCTAGAGATTCTGGCTCCAGCACTGGAGCTTCAGCCTCCAGCACCGATGGCAAGGGTACATCTTCAACTTATCCCTCGTGGTCCGGCGCTACCACGGGAGCTTCAAACGAGAACTCTGAATCCAAGACCACGATAGCTAGCACCGGAGCTATCGTGACTTCTGCCACCACTTGAGGAGGAGGCTTGATGCTTGAAGCCGGAGAAATAAAGGGAAGAGAAGATTAAAGACACATCAAAAACGAGACTAGCATTTTAAGGTGAGCAATCAATGCTTACCTAGTGATGCTACCACCCCAGTCGCCTCGAAACCACTTCTTCTGAGGCCCGGGGCCACAACCCACCAAGTCTTGTGAGACAACGGCTTCGAACCTCGGTTGAGGGCCACTTGCAGTAGTCGGAGTCCTCTAGGATAGAGCTTCTCTTGGCTGGGAAGAACTCCCGGGCCCAGAATTCCTAGCCAGTACTGAGGTCAGGGTTGACTGTACGGAGTTAGTGCCTCTTCGAGATGCCCGTGCTGGAGAAGGTGCAGCCACAGAAGACCTCCTCCACTGGGGAGAAGGAGCTGTTGTAGGGGGAGCAGCCCTAACGGACCTTCCATCAACATGCTTCAGCTTCCTCTTCCGGTTGGAGGGTTTTGCCGACTCTTTGCCCTTGCCCTTGCCTATGTCCTTAACCCTCCGGCTCGGGGCGGAGACAGGCCCTCCTTCGGAAGCTCTGGGGATTACCACCCTGGAGGTCGGACGCCTTTCCACCTCACCAAGGTCATCAAGCACCGGCATCTTCCTCTGTAGCTCTTTGTTGAACTGCGCCTCCATGTTCAGAGGAAGGAAAGCTGCCGGCGGAACCAAGTCGTCGCCGTTGACCTTTATCCCATGCTGAAATTTCTTGAGATGAAGCTTCAAAGCTTCCTCATCCAAGTTGGATTTCAGACCAGTTTCAATCCGGTCGTCACGCATCACACTGTTGAGGGCCCACGCAAGCTTCTCCCTCTTCCTCAATGGAGCCCATCTGTTGACCAGGAAGTTGCATAAGACCATCTAAGGGGTCACTCCACCCTCCACGCATTTGCGGATTCTGATCAAGACAGGGTTGAAGGCATCTGATAGCACCGAAACTACACTCCAAGCATCTGTGTCAACGTTGGGGAGTCCTTCGGGCAGCTCCAACCTCTCGTGCTCCTCCACCGTAATGATGACCCAGTCTTTCTTCCAGTCATCCCATTTGGCAGAAGGAAATGACTTCAAGTATTTGAAGTGGTAGTTCTTGTGCTTCACGAAATAGTAGAAGCCAAGAAGCTCAGTCCCCTTGCCGGTGGTGTGGATGGTGAAGAAGGTACGAAACAGCTCGACGCAGGGGGGAACACCCACCCACATCTCGCAAAAGTGGACAAAAGTCGCCACTAGAAGAAGAGAATGGGGGCCAAGATGATACAGCTTAAGACTGTAAAAGTCCAGCAGCATTAAAAGAAAAGTTGAGAAAGGTGGGATCAATCCCACCATGGCGTATGAAGAGAAGTACACCATGTTGTCATTACGCTCCTTCTTGAAGAGGACCTCACCGGCGCGGATTAGGTGGCTGAAGGAGTCACTGGACCACCCCATATAGGTCCGGACCTTCATCAAGTTGTCCTTGCTCTTGAGGCGGCTCTTGGGAAGACCCAACTCCATCACGACAAAGTGGTGCGGAGGAAGAGAAAGCTAGGCAAAGTTTGGGAGGCTCTGAGCACAAGTCTGATCGAAAGCGTAAGGAGTCCTCAAACCGCACACACTTTCCTTCTTAAGTAAGCCTCCACGACCCTTGGGTGGAAACCGCAACAAAAGTGGGATCACTTTTCAAAAAATCTACCCCGTCCATGACAAATGGGTCCGGGGCCACCCTGACGAAGAGACCGAGGTTATTACCCCAGGCGAACTGTTGTCATGATGGGCGGCGGGAGACCCAAAGGCGGAACCCAGACAAGGCACTCAGAATCAATACGGATTTTGTATTGGGAACTTGCAACCTTCAATTGCGTGAGATCCATACTCAAAGATCTTATCTGCCACATTCATAACAAGCCACGCGGCGATGGTTTAACCCCGGACCATCGCCCCAATAGCATATTAATAGACTTTTGAAGTCTAAGCGCGGGAACCAAGGATGGCCCCACCTTTGGTAGAATAACTTAACCCAAAGGGTTTCACCCAAAGGTGGGCCCGGGGGCCACTGTCAGTACCCTGCATACCAGGTACCTTATGATACCACAAGAAGTGCAAAAGAGTTCTACCCATAAATATTGAAGTCTTCCTCAGGCCCCACATGTCATATTACATCGGACCCACATCCCTCATATGGGTAGCTCCGGAGATTGACACGTGTAATGTAAATCCGGAGCTAAACTCTCGACACAGGGAAGCTCCGCGATCAACACGTGTATAGTGACTCCGGACCTAACTCCCAGCACAGGGAAGCTCCGGTGTTGACATGTGCATAGCGGTGCCGGAGCTACCTCCCAGCAAAGGGAAGCTCCAAAGCTGCCACGTGTTGGGCCTCCGGATTTTCATCAATGAATACATTGGTGGATCTCCTTCAGCACAAACATTAAAGGGACGGTTAAAGCGGCAGTTACAAGACTTGATTACGTGTCGTTAATACTGTATTAACAGCACATAGTCAAAGCACCGTTAATAGAGGTAACATAGCCATTAAGGCACATTATCACACTATTGACCATGCTTAATACCCTAGACAGTGTATTAGGCTATTTAATACACCAGGACCACATGTCGGTCCAGGCTAATGATGTAACGGTCAGTCCTTGGACTATAAAAGGACTGAGCCGCACGATATAAAGGAGAAGGAACGCCGAGCTGAGCCAAGGACTACGCTTTCTAGCGATTCATAATACAACACACACACACACTCCATGGAGTAGGGTATTACGCTTAGGCGGCCCGAACCACGTAAATCTCTGGTGTCGCCATCCTGAACTTAATCTCTGCATGCCCCAACTGAAACAAGAACCTCAGCGGGCTACACGATAGTAGTACCGGGGGAAGTGTCGTTGCTACACCTCAATATCTACATTACCTATTTTGCTCAAAGTTCATATGTGCAAACTTTATGCAATTCTGAATTTTTATCATATTTGTGTAAATCTCAATTGGTTGTCATCAATTATCAAAAAGGGGAGATTGAAAGTGCATCTAGGCATCCCTTGTGGGTTTTGGTTGACAAACAAGTGAGATCCTAACAAAATTGTTGAAATGAGTGCAGGTTTTAAAGAAATTAGGAGGAAAGCTCAAAAAGAAAGGAAAATGAGGAATCAAAAGGAAAAGAGCTCAAGAGATGAAAAGATTAGATCATTGTGTATGGAGTGTGTTGGAGAAACACACCCCAATAGCTCAAGTTAACAAACAATTTAAATCACTGCACAATTCACAGGAAAACTGGAGTAGTCCGATATACGCCAGACTAGTCCGATATGTCTCTGAGTACAAGTCACCCAAGTGCAAACGTGTCCACAAGTACTCCAGTTTACATAGCACTGGACTAGTCCGATATCTCTCTGACTAAGATCGGACTAGTCCCCCCTTGTGCGGACTAGTCTTCAGCACTTCACACTTGCACAACAAATGGACAACTCTAATATCCATCGGACTAGCCCGATAATCTTTTGACTAAAATCGGACAAGTCCTCCAAGTCCGGACTTGTCCCTAGCCCCACAATTTTTTACAACACCGGACAAGTTCAATATCCATCATACTAGTCCGAAAAATCTCCGCCTAAAATCGGACAAGTCCTCCAATTGCAGACTTGTCCTTAATTCTACATGAGGTTCACCACACCGGACTAGTACGAACACTTCAGAGCCCATATCAGACTAGTCCGGACATTTAAAGACAAGTCTGATATCTCGGAACACTTAGGGTTTCCCACACACCGCACACCAGACTAGTACGAAGTCCATCACGGACTAGTCCGGACATCGCTAACCCTAACGATAACTTTTGGAAACCCTAGTACAAATCAAGGTGTACGGCCCTACAACCATAACTCTCTCGACCCGCTGCGCCATCACACCTCCCAAGAGCCCGAAATACACATCTCTCCACACATTCTAACTCTTGGGTTAACATTGATCAAAAGGAGAGACTTGTTTCACACGATCATGAGCTCTTGGGTTTGAATCTCTCGAAAAATCTTGTTGTTTATTGCATATCTATGGAGTGTGTTTGGTGGTGTTTATTCATTGTAAATATTGGGGAGCCCTCAACTTGTGAGAAGGCCCCTTGAACACGGTTATTTGGCACTTTGTGGTTAGTGGAAGAGAATCATCCTCCGTGGCGATTCGACAAGGGTAGGGTTGGTGAAGACCCGATCATCTGTGGACTCCTCAACGTGGATGTAGGTTTCCTTTGTGGGAACCGAACAACGGGATAAAATCATGTTTCGTGCATCTTTGTTTTACTTTTCATCATAATCTAGGTTTTTTCTAGTGTTGTGAAATTCACCTTGAAACATTGTATCATACTTGATCATTGCAATATACTGATTCACTGGTTCAATACACTTTACTTGTAATTTGATTTTCGCTGCATAGTGTGCTAGACGTAGAATTGTCAATTTACTTTGATCATTTAGTATGCGAACACCGGACTAGTCCGCACAATATCAGAATAGTCCGATCTCTCTGTATTTGTTCGATTTGTTAAGTGTTTCAGGATCTGACAGAAGTTCAAAAAGCCCATTCACCCCCTCTAGGCTACATTCAATCCAGCTCTGGCATCCCCCAGGGGGCCTGGTGTTGACGACTCTACGACGATGGTGGGCGTTGCCGGAGCATCCAGCTCCGGCACCTCCCAAGGGCCTATTGTCGACGTCTCTACGATGATGGTGGGCGACGCCAGAGTGGCCAGCTCCGGCATCACCCAAGGGGCCTGTCGTCGACGTCTCTACGACGATGGTGCGCGACGCTGGAGTATCCATCTCCAGCCCCTCCCAGGGGGGCCTGCCTTTGACGACTCTGCATTGGTGGTGGACGACGTTGGTGCATCTAGCTTTGACACCTCCCAGGGGGCCTACTGTTGAAGACTCTGCAATGATGGTGGGCGATGCCGGATCGGCCAGCTTTGGCACCACCCAAGGGGTCTGTCGTCGACATATCTACGACGGTGGTGGGCGACGCCGGAGCATCCATATCCAGCACCTCCCAAGGGGCCTGCCATCGAAGTACTACACATCAATATTGGACGACGTCGGAGCATCAAGCTCTAGCACTTCACAAGAGGCCTGCTGCTGATGACTCTGCACTGATGTGGACGACACTAGAGCGGCCAGCTCCGGCACCACCCAAGGAGCCTTCCGTTGACGTCTCAACGACAATTGTGGGTGACGCCGGAGCAACAAGCTCCGACACCTCACAGGGGGCCTGCCGTCAATGAGTCTCAGATGATGGTGGGCAACTCTGGAGCAGCCAACTCCTACACAACCTAACGGGCCTGCCATCGATGACTTTGCGATAACGTGGTCGACGTCTGAGCAGCCAGCTCTGGCACCTCACAGGGGCCTGCCGCCGATGTCCCTAATCAGACAAAGCTTATCGCCAGGGGCCCAACTGAAGTCATCCACTCAAACCGCCCCGCTCCGCTGCGGGCCCGTCGAAGACATCCTGTGATCAAGTGGTAGGTGTGCCCATCCAACTGGCCACATCTACCAGGGGGCCTCTAAGGGGGTTCCATAGGCAGGATGTAACCTGACGACAAATCAGCCATGTCAACTGTGCAATAGTTGGTCCCTCAAAAACTAATGAACTCGACAAAAGTTCTTCAAGCCTATACACAACTATGGACTTGGAGCAACAATTTGAGAAGCACAAGACAAGCCAAGAAACCAAATACAAAGTCAAATTCATTGAAGAATAATTAATAAGGGGCAAACCTCGAATACAAAGACGAGCCACTGGCCTCAATCCCTAGCAAATTGTGCGACGACGTGTTTGGTGGCATCCTTAACCTCTGCCACTACTGTCTCCTCGTGGACCTCAACGGGGCCCTCGAAAATAGGGTCTAGTGGTATCTCAGGGTACTGACTCCTGTAGTACACCAGAATGTGGGACGCCACAGTCACCGCCATTGCTCTACCCTCGGCTTTCAGATGGCTGGCCAACTGCAGCTCCTACAAATCAAGCTCCCAAGCTCGGTGCCACAAAGTCTTCTCCCGAGCCCGAACGTCAAGCTCCAATAGGAGGAGTTCTTAATGCTCGACTAGGTGCTGCTCCCAATCCCATGCCAGATTGGTCTCCCGAAGCTCATGGTCTTCGATTCAAGACTGCAGCCTGTCCCGATCCCCCTCAGCCCGAGTCATCATCGTCTGGGTCGCTACCTCTTGCTTAGCAACAGCGACCTCGCGCTCGGCAACAGCGGCCTCACGGCAACCCAAGGTCTCTCGACACTCTTCAAGGGCACGAAGGTGGGCATCAGCCATGTCATTGGTTACCATTATGTCGTCCAGAATCTTCTAGGACATTGTGTCCATGGCTATCGCCAAGTAGTGCCTCAACTCCAGCTCTTCACTCTCATTCTTATACTTCGCCTTCACCATGGCGATCATGGACCTTAGGAGGTCCTCCCTTGCTTGGAGGTGCTCGCCCTCAGCACGCAGCTTCTCCTACTCTGCGGCAAGGGCCCCCTATGCCCAGTGGAGGTTGGTCTGCACCAGGTTGATGCTGGACTGCGCCGAGTACATGACGTCGGAGAGGCACTCTGGTTCCGCCGAAGCTATAGAAGGTTGGCCGATGATCATCTTGGGAACCTCTTCCTCTCGCGGGGATGAAGGTGAGACCACGAGTACTAGGGGCCTCGTCCCCGAGGACTGAGCAGAAGTTGCTACACTACATGAAGTGGCAACATCACTATCGCCAAACGAGGCACCTGCCAGATGAATAGCCTCAGAGGCCAGGCCCTCAGCTCGCTGAGTCGACTTCGACATTGCCTCCAGTACAGTGGCTGAAGATGCCTCTGATACTGCGGCCAGAGATGCTTCACTACCCGCATAAGGCGTGGATACCAGAACAACACTATACTGTACCAGTTGGGCGGTTTGCTCCACCGGTCAAGCCGTAACCCCTGGGCCAACTTCGAGCGCTCCGAGACATTACCCCCGACGGTAAAGGCATCACAACAGCTGACGTAGACCCGCAGATCAAAATCAAAGTTCGTCCAAACAAGAAGAACATATAAGACAACAATGCAAGCATTGGTAAGAATGCCTTACCAACGTCCTCGAAAGATCCAACGGGCCTCGACCTTCAGTAGCACTAAGGCTGTGGGCGCTGACAACGGTGTGGCAGGCGGGGTCGACCTGACCGAACCTCCACCAGAACCACAAACAATGCTGCCACCTTGTATCGCTGTGTCCCCACCGACTCCACCGTTGCCACTCCCAGAGCCTCCTCTCGAGCCGCAGCCGATGTCCATTGCAAAACCTAGGGTAAGATGGTTAGCAGTCCGAGGCCTCATGGCCTGAAGCTCCGTGGGTATAGCGCTCCCGGAGCCTTCTTTGGGGCCTTAAACTGCACCGGTGGCAGAAATGCTGGCTAGTGTGCCGGCAACAGATGATTGCAGAAACACAACTTGATGGGCTGGGCCTCCCCATGAAGAACCGCAAACACCCGATGTTGAGGAAGGGCGCTCCAGCGGACGTTTAATTCGAGCGACGATTGCCCGCGACGGCGCCTTCGGCGACAACCGAGGGCATTTCTCCTTCACAACCTCGATCAGCGATGACTTTCCCTTCCCTACGTCAGGGACCGGTGCCTTCCCCTTCCCTGTGTCGGGACCAACACCTTGCCTTTCCCTCAGTCGGAGAGCACGTCTTCCACCCTTGACAATTCAGAGACTAGAGCAGGTGTAGACTCCTATGGAGGGTCGACGATGGCCAGTCAACAGTCTACATTGCCAACCTGCCGCGGTGAAAGACCGAGCATGTCTAGGTTTGGCAACTCCTTTAGGATTTTCACCCGAAGGTTCCGATCAGGTCAAAGCGGTGGACAGGACTACGGAAGGTCGAAGACGTCGGGAGATAGCGGGTCGTCACACGCCTTGGACATTATATCAAACACCACTTGTGGGGTCGTCTCCGTGTCACAACCCCGCACCAGCCTCGTGCCGTCCTGCAGCCCGAAGTATAGTCATGCATGCGGCTACAATGCTGGAGGGGGGCCAGGCATCGATGCACGAAGTCTGCCTGCAGCATCAGCTTAGACAAACCATGATCCACCAAGAATCGGATCCTCTCAATCATCAGGGTATATGCTGGCTCCATCTCTGGGTGCTCCTCCAAGGTTTTCTTCTTAAGTGTCGGCCCGGTGGGCAGGACCATGAGGTCATGAACATCGGCGTGTACTATCACCCAACCACTTCTCTAGTCGGTCCATTTCGCTGAGGAAAGCGGGGTGATGTACTTGAAGGGCCTATTGGCCCGATGCTGGAAGTAGTAGGCACCGAAGAAGCTCGTCTTGCTCTTCTTCCCAGTCTGCCTCAGCACAAAGAACTGTCGGAACACCGACACATATGAGTACACCCCAACGAACATCTTGCAAAAGTGCGAGAATACCGCTGCCACCACCAGAGAGTTCGGTGACTCGTGATGAAGATGGAGCCAAAGGACCTCCAGAAGCATCACTAGGAAGGAGGAAATGGGAAGAACGAACCCAGAGTACGCATACGACTTGAAGAAGATGATCACTTTCTCCCCCAAATCTAGAGGTAGGGAGCCGGAATGGATCAGATTCCACCTCTCCTCATCCTCCTAGACAAATAGATGCCTCACGGACGCTATGTCCTCCATGCAGAAAGGAGGAAAGGCCGAGTCCATTGGAGCAACAGTGAAGAACCGCGAAGGTGGAGAAAGGGTGGGTGCTCAAGGAGGAAGACAAAGGCTCAAACGTTGGGGTGTGCATAAGGGAGGAACCACCTTTGCCCACAAAGGTTTCCTTTTTGAAACCCTGATGATGATTGAGCGCACAATGCAAACGCATAGGGCCGAAACCTATTGCTCAACCCACAGCGTCCCTGACAACGGGGCCCAAGTCCCCTATCAGGGAGATTGGCCCCAACGGACCCCCATCTTAGAAGGAAACCCGACGGTTCCTATAAAAGCGAAAGTGAAAGCAGCAGAAGCGCAACAGGCGCATTGGGAACCACTTAACTTTTGTTGGTTTGGAGCTAACCGACGTAAGTTAGGGCACATAACTTACGTCGGCATGCTTTGGCCGACGTAAGTACTCAGGCCCAGCCCAAGGCCCATCTCACCACTTAACTTACGTCGGCTTCTGCAGACTGACGTAATTAAGTAACTTACGTCGGTGGCCGACGTAAGTTACCTTAATTACGTCAAAACCGCTACATCGCCCTACCGCCGACGTAATTAAAGGAAAACCGACAAAATTAAGTTAGTTACGTAGGTTTATGCCTTACTTATGTCGGCCCTGGCCGACGTAAGTGATCGATATTCCTGTAGTGTAAAGGAGCTGCAACAAGCAATGATCCCATCACCACGAGCCCTCAACCAGAGGGGGACGCGTGGCCACAAAGTCAGAGGCATGCACCACTTCTTCTGATCAAGACAATATCAAAAGACAATGCGGGAAAGCAGGTATAGGGATCCACCCTCGGGCTTGCCACCTCCCCCAAGGTGGACCCAGGGGCCACTATCGGTACTCGGCATACCGAATACCCTTGCGCACAAGCTAAAGCAGCCTAGGAGTCCTGCCTTCTGGCCAAGGAAGGGTTCGAGGGCGCTACGTGTCTAGAAGGCCCGAACCCCTCTACCTTAGGTACGGGGTTCGGAGTATCCACATGGACCCCAAGGGAGAATCCAACTCCCCCTGGATATGAGATCCCAAGCAGCCACATGTCCAGCAGGGCGAGATCCCGCTCCCCCATGAGAGAGGGCTCCAGTGCTGCCATGTGGTTCGATGCACCACACATGCCACTTTTTGTAGAGGCGGGATCCGGCTCCACCACATGTCCCGCAGCCCTGGATCCCTTGCTCTATTCAAGAACGAGCTCTAGGGCTGCCACGTGGTCCGCGGATCGCGACCCGGCCTCCCCCATAGAGGCTAGCTCCTGAGCTGCCATGTACCCTGCAACTTGCCCCAGATGGTGGGTTGCTGGAGTTAAGAGGGCAGTGTGCTTTGTATAAATCAAGAATTGAAGACTCGCGTCTTCCCTAGACGCACGATGCGGCACACGCCTACTATCAAGTACCACTACGACCACTTGCATAGCAGTGAAGACGTTGCAGGCCTACCCGACTTCGCCAAGTGGGTAGCTTACAGCGATAGGGACAGTTGGATGGGACATTCGCTGTCATCATCAACCATTATGCATGGGCCACTGGCGACTGAGGCAGAAAGACAGCGAGTCTTCAAGCCACACTCAAAGGAAGCTTATGCGAGAAGCCATAGATCTTTAGAATAAGATTGCCCCAGTGCCACCTAACAGGCTTCAGACCCCACTTGAAAGGCATCTGGCCTTGTCTATAAAAGGACCAGACTGCCACTGGTACAAAGGATCCCATTCACACACTACACACTAGCAATACTACCTCACATGGAGTAGGGTATTACGCTCTTGTGGCCTGAACCGCGTAAAAACCACAGTATCACAACTCTTATATGCGCAATCCCTCGATAGAGGACTAAGCCATGCTGATCAAGAACTTTCGCGGGTTGCTCACATATCAAGCCCAAAGGAAGTGTCACAAGAACACTTCGACAACGACCCTTATTGACGACGGTGGACCGTCGCTCATAACTAATTCTCTATGGTACCATGGTAATAGTCGCCAATTAAGGACTTGTAAACGACGGCTGGACCTAGCCATCGCCAATTATTTAATTAACGATGGTGCCATCGCTAATAACTTTGGCTGTCATTTATTGTCGGGATTCCTGTAGTGAAAACACGAAACTGAAATTTGTATTGATATGTTTAAGTGGCTTCCCACTTTTTTAAGCCCCACTTTCAGTAGCAAACCTCTTAAGTGTATGCCAGTATAAATTATATTTGTCGTGGCCGGCAATTAAGAGAGTGACCCTTAGAAAATAGAACAATACTGGGCAAATGGCTTTTCACATTCTTAACAACTGACGATACTCAGCAGGAAATATTACGAAATAATATTTGGAAGTCAGGTGATAAATATTTCTGGACTGGATTAAGGAAGGTGAAACATGACTTCCTTAGATTTGGAACAAAGAAAATTAATGATGGAACACAAATACGGTTTTGGAAAGATAAATGGCTAGGAAATGCAGCATTCAAAGAGCAATACCCATGTTTGTATCACGTAGAGTATAATTTCTCAACCTCAGAATATTACTTAAGTAGGCATAGAGGTATCGTGAGTCCAAAATTAGTGGAGTGGAATGTATTGCGAACATGTCTCGCAAATGTAGTGCTATTAGGTGAAGAAGATGAATTTCGTTGGAATTTAACTCCAAATAGGAAATTGTCGACGAGAATTTATCATTTAGCAGCGATCCATGTGGACATTCCCAATTTAAATAAGAAGATATGAAAACTAAGGCTCCATTAAAATAAAGATATTTTTTGGTACCTAAGGAAAGGGGTTTTTGACCAAGGATAATTTTGCAAAAAATTCAAAATGGATGTGTTACTTGTTGTTTCTATAATAAACCAGTGAGTATTCAACACATGTTCTACAATTGCTATTTTACGCGGATGGTGTGGTATGTTGCCCAAGTGGCTACAAATATTGCTCCACCTGCAGTGCTGCAAACATGTTTCATACTTGGTCATGTCGAATTGGTAAAGATGTCAAACCACTTATTTTATTGGAAGCAACTGCTATGTGTTAGGCAATCTGAAATTACAGAAATAATATTATGTTTGAAAGAAGAAATATGGTTTTTTCTATGCATGTTCTGTATATGGCTATTAGGTTGTGTTGCACAATCCTAACTCTCGATCCTTTGTTACTGGCTACAATCAGAGGATTGGAGCAGGTGACAATAATATATTTTCCGAGACGCATGAGTGGTGATCTGGTCGGCGGATTCATTACCATTAGAGCATCTGGCTTCCTTTTTAAAATTTGTAACTTTTCTTTGTTCCATCTTTTGGCCTCGTGCATCACACAATGCAAAACTCAGGATTATTTACCTTTCATATAAGATGTATCATCTCAATGTAACTGACATGAGGATGAATAAAAATCCCTTTAAAAAAAGAGACCAACACTGAGAATGGGCCTCAGTATATAACGTTTCATGGGGTGGCTCATATTCAGACAAGGCTATTCGAACAGGACTAGCCCGTCAGCTAGGGGTGGACGCAGTTGACCGTTTAACCGTTAACCAAAATTAACCGCATTGAATTAACCGAAATTGTCGGTTAAATTGAATATTATTGCGGTTACCAGTTTTAAAGAGTTCGGTTTTCAATGTTGGGTTCGGTTTTTGGTGTGTGTTAATTGTTTTACCGAATTAACCGCAATGTATCAGCAGCACCCCATTAGACCCAGTAAAAACCCACTGATTCAGTCCATGTAAAACCCTGGACACGACTTTCCTCCTCCTGTTTGTACTCCTATGCGTGATCCCGCTGATGTGTCATCATCTTATTTATTGTAAAGATATGTTAATTAAACTGAGCATTAATGAAGATACCAATAACATTTTGACACATCAGCGGAAGGACGCATGAGAGGACTGAACGGGAGGAGGGAAGCTGCATCCGTAAAACCCTATCCCTACCCCAGCACCCACTCCCCAGCACCCACGCCCAGCAGCCGCACAACGCAAATCAAACGATCCCCTCCCTGCTCGCCTCCTCCCGCACGGGTGCTGGGCGCACGCGCACCCTCGCAGGCCGCCGCCGCCTTCGACACCCCAACCCGACGGCCTTTGCCGCTCGCACGCAGGCGGCTCAGCGCTCCTTCCCAGCCGGTGCTCTCTCCTTCGACCTCCACTGGTGCTCACCCTTCGCAGCTCGACACCGCCTCTCCTTCGGCCTCCACCGACGCTCGCCCTTTGCAGCTGGCAGCCGCCTTTCCTTTGCCCTCCACCTAGCTGAAGACAATGAATATGATATAACAAAGATTTCAACATCTTTATTGGTGGAAGGACTATGCCTATAGATTCACAATATTATCTCACATGGCTTGCGATCTTTTAGCAATTCCCATATCTACAGTTGCATCGGAGTCTACTTGCAGTACAGGTGGTCGCGTCCTTGACGATTTCCGGAGCCCCCTCACAACACAAATGGTTGAGCGTCTAGTGTGTGTACAAAATTGGCTGCGAGGATCTACTAACTTCAATGTTGAAGGGGACCCTGAAGAGTTGGCCAAAATAGAGGAATGTAAGTACGTAATAATTTTATTGGCTCTTGCTCACTTGTCAGCTTAACTATTTCAGATTCATAAATTAACTTTGTTCTACTGTTTTCAGCTTTGGTTGACGGACAAGGTGGCCTGACACTTTTTCCAAGGCAAAGAGCACTCCTGTTGAGTAAGAGGGCAGCTGCACTGCTGCAGGTAAGTCTGATTTCATTTTATAGTAACTGTTGTGTATGATTTTATCGTATATTAACTGCTGCAGGTAAGTTTGATTTTACAATACTTCAGTTAGCTGTTGTCCATGCCAGTATTAATGTTGTCTGATTTCAGTGTTGTTGTCCATATCAATGCTATAGAAATATTTTGTTGCAGAAGATGAGGAGTACATGTTAGCTGACTTTGATGGGAGTGACTATAATACAATCTGACTTATTGTGCAATCGTGCAATCAACCATTATAATTCATTGGATCTACATCTCGTGATTGTTGCATTTTTTACTTAACTCCCTCCACATGATGCACTTAGATGAAGGACGTTAAGTAAAGAAAATACAACAACCGTAGGATGTAGATCTAATAAATGAGGATGACTGATTGCGCGATTTCACCAAAACACAGATTGCATACTAGTTGTTGCCGACTTTGATAGTGCTCCATTTCTTATGAATCTAAGCAAATAGCTGTCAGCTACAGCTAGCTGACTTTCATAACGTTTCATTTCTTATGATATACACTACAGAAAACCCGACCATTTGCGACGGCTAGAGCAATTTGCGATGGCAGACCATCGCGATAACGTAACTTGCGACGACACGCAGTGGCAGTAGCAAATTAGGTTGTTCACAATGGTTTGGGCCCATAGCCGTCATAAATAAACTTGCAGTCGCAAATAGAGCTTAAATTGCGACGGCGAACCCTAATGCCGTTGCAAATTAGGTAGCCGTTGCAAATATGAGCTTAATTTACGATGGCAGACCCTAATGCTATTGCAACTTACTTGGCCGTCTCAAATTAAGAGGATATACTCCCGTCCCGCGCGGCCTGACTCCTCATTCTCCCTCACGCGATGTTGCCTCTCTCCTGACGCCGCCCTACGCCACTGCCATCCCGAGCCATCGCCGCCTCCAAACCGTGCCCCACTGATGGCCCCCCCTCTGACGGCCGGCGCCCCACCGCGCTCGACGGCTGACATCCCACTGAGCTCCTGACAGTCTGCGCCCCTCCTAGGCCCCGACGTCTACCCTCCCATGGGCGCCCTCCTCGGTCGCCACCCTCCCCTAGATGCCCTCCCCAACACCGTCCCCGACGTTCCGCCTTCCGACTCCGGCTGCCTCCCCCAAGCCGCCGCCTCCCCCAAGCCGACCACCTTCCCCAAGCCACCGCCTATCCATAGCCGGCCTCCTCTATATTAGTTAGGTTAAATCCTTTTTCTTCTTCATTCACACTCCATTGCTAGTTAGGTTTATTTTTTGTGCTTGTTTAGTTGATCATGCTTAACTGGTAATTTTTTGATAATTTGTGCTAGTTAGGTTTGTGTTAGTTAGATGATTATGCTTAGATGATTATTTGTGCTAGTTCGGTTTAATTTGTGCTACATATGTTTAATTGATAATTATGCTTAGATGAGTACGCTTAGGTTTGGATGATTATTCTTAGGTTTAAGTTTAAGTAATTTTTTGCTTAAATGATTGTGATTAGATGATTATGCTTAGGTTTAGATGATTATGCTTGCTTAGGTTTAGATAATTTTTTGTCTTGCTTCGGTAAATGTATTTATTATGCTTGTTATTAGAATTGATATTTTTTATCTTGTTATTTTGATTGCTTGAATGCTTAAGTACTATATATACCTAAACGGGCTTCGGGTCGGCTTGGCCCAACACAACCCATTTAGGGTCCGATAAGGCCCATTTAGTTGAAAGTGTGCGTTTAGATGGGCATGCTGGCAAATAGCGATGGTGAGGACGGCTAGCGCCTGCCCGTGGATGGTGAACCCCGATTGAGCGGTTTCATCTCTGACCCATTTTTAGCCATCGTAAGTTGACGCCGGGTCCAAACAGAGCATAATGTATGACGGCAAACCCTAAACCCGTTTTAAGTTAAAGGCAGGCCTAGACGAGGCATAACTTGAGTTTTTGACCTAGTTCCCTGTCTCTCTCTTGTTCTTTCCTCCTTCTCTCTCTCTCCTTCTTTCCTTTCTCGTAAGTGACTCAAAAATGAAAGATTGGCGTAACTTGTACAATATCGTTACCCATTTTGAACCGGCCCGTCTCACATGCATTATGCATGTGATGCGTGTAGGTTTGGAATTGTCCCTTTTTTATACATCCTGAGAGTGACCGAGGGGGCATGCTTGTGACGAGATGTGGGTCTAGATCCAAACAAGATTTCAACGGCATAACCTGATGTTCTCTGCTGCACCATTTTCAGACATGCAGTTGGAGAACAGCGAGGTTATGCTACCGAAATTTCGTCCGTATCCAGACCCCACGTCCCATCATAAGCACGTGCCCTCGATCACTCTTGGGTGGGTTTATGACCTATCCTTTCTAATAGATGTAGGGCCGTGATATTGAACAATGTATAAAGTAACGATAATTTCTCTGATTTAATATTGCAGAGTCAAACATATGTGAAGACTGCAGTTGGATGTATACTGGTTGGAAGAGCAGATCTGATGGTCAGTCGGTTGAGTGATTCGCCAAGATAGTTGGTTTTGTAGATCGAGCTTTTTCATTGTCAAATATCGATAAGGTGTGGTGCCCATATATGAAATGCCAGAACAGCAAGTTTTTGGACATAATGGAACTTTTTATACACATGTGTCGAAACAGTTACATACCACATTATGAGGTAGACCTTCCACGACGAGACTACTTATTGAGTCGTAGAAGAAGTGGAGGAGGATGATGATAGCACGAGGGTTGATAGGATGGATGAGATGCTAGAAGCTATAGAAACAGATGATCCTCCTGGAATGGAGGCATACGGGTTATTCAAGCTTCTCAATGCTTCAGAACAGCCGCTGCTTGAAAATGTGGATGTGACCCTCTTCGCTTTCATTACCGGACTTATGGTAATCAAGTCTATGTTATTCTTTTCAAATAACTGCTACAACAATCTCATTAAGTTAATCAGCAATATCCTTCCACAACCTCACAAAATGCCTAAAGATATTTATCAGTCGAAGAAATTGATGTCTGGTCTCAGTATGAAATATGAGAAAATTGATAAGTGCCTAGACACTTGCATGCTATTCTGAAAAGATCACGCCAACAAGAACAAGTGCTTGAAATGCTATAAATCGAGGTATGTCAAAGTTGTTAATGATGATGGCGATAATGTGATTATAGAAGTTGCACATAATGGACTTTGTTACTTGCATGTGACACCTCGGTTGAAGCAGTTGTTTCTTTCAAAAAGAACTGGAAGACGCATGAGATAGCACAAAGAAGGTGTACGTGAGAAAAAATAATTCTTGACGCACTCGTCTGATGGTGATGCATGGAAGGCACTGGACCGTTACGATCCAGATTTTGCTAGTGATGCGAGAATATTCGCATCGGGTTAGTCATAGATAGATTCTCACCTTTCAGTGCAAACGCCATGTAATGCTCCTACTGGCCTGTCTTTGTCATTCCATACATCCTACCACTGTCTTTTAGTATGAAGTATGAGTTCATGTTCCTTAGCCTCATTGTGATTGGACCGGATCATCCTGGATCATGTCTCAATATGATGTTGAAACTGCTAATTGAAGAATTGAAAATATTGTGGATAGGAGTCGAAGCCTACGATTGTTACAAGAAACAAAAATTCAACCTTCGAGCTGCTTATTTGTAGTTTGTCCATGATTTCTTGGCATACGACATGTTTTCCAGATGGAGCACTCATAGTCATCTGATGTGTGCGATATGTGCTCCTGACACAGATTGCTTTCGACTTACTCATGGAGGCAAGCTATGCTACTTCGATTGTCGTAGACATTGGCTGCCTCCGAATCACATGTTTAGGAAATAGAGGAATCTCTTTAGAAAGGATATTGTGGTCACTGAAGGACCAACAAAACGTCTTAACGGGTCAGAAATTTCTGATATGTTGGACAAACTGGTGCCAGATGAAGGTCATCCTGGATATTTCTTAGGTTATAGAGAGGAACACAATTAGACTCATATATGTGGACTTTGAGAGATACCGCATGTGAAGTCGTTGATTCTAATGCACATCATTGATGTCATGCATGAAAGTCGCTTAGAGGGGGGGGGGGCGAATTGGCAATACGACCTGAAATTACTTAATCAAACGATATTAAATCTCTATGGTCGGACTAGACTGGTCAGGGTCGACTAGCCCGCTCAGTACACAGGAAAACCAAAAACTTGATTTCGATAAGTTAGTTGCAGATTTTGGTTCGACAGAATATTGATACAATGTCTAGCAATCTAATACAACTTAGATTAACAAGTGTGAATAAATAGGTTACAAGATTTCAATGAAGAAGAATATGAAGAATGATATGAACACTAAAAGGAATTCTAGTGAACAGCAGAAAGTAAAGAAACAAGTGAGACATGATTTATCATGTGGTTTAGCTTCATGAAGAAACCTACATCCACGTTGAGAAGTCCATAAAAGGACCTGTTCTCACTTGACCCTCTTCTCACCAAGCCACCACAATAGGTCAGCTTGGTTTCCACTAATCACAAGGGTAATCACCAAGCTCTTGGGGCTTCTCACAAGATGAGGCTCCCACAAATGATTTACAGCAAGGAGCACATGAATCTCAATAGCCACAAGACACAAAATGCGACACCAAGTGCTAGAAATAAAACTGAGAGCCAAAGCAAGATGATCTTCCTTCTCTCCCTTCCTGAACCCTAATATCCTCAAGATTTGATTATAGAGGTCAAGTAGGTAGAGTAGAAGGCTTAGAATTGCCTAGGGAAACTTGTGGCGGCACTAGGGTTCCATTTTTTTTAAATGGGGGTCGGGGTCTCCTTTTTTTATAGGGGTCCTGAAATCTAACTGTTGCCTGCATTCAATGAGCAACTAGTCCGGCCAGGACCCTAGGCTAGTCCGACCTACTGAATCCACACTACGTCACACTCCGCAGAGGGTGACGTACCCTCTAACGTTCGAATTTCAAACGGTCACGGCACACCGGACTAGTCCGGCTAACTGTTGATAGCTACTAAGAAACATTAATAAATCATCCCGTCAACAGCGCTAGAAATGCTTGTTGACATTTCTTACGTCATAGATCATCTCTCGAAAGAGATGAGGTCCGCAAACATACGAAAACTGTCGTGTAGCATTTCACCCAAGAGTATTTCCAAGGGTATCATATTTATCTCAAAGGAAGGCAATGGAGTAAAGTAAACACTACTCTTATGATCAAGCTATGGGATACTAATCAATTATCAAGACAGGGGTAAGGTGATAATATATGGTTAGTTAGACACACACCTAAGCAATCTATTCTAAAGGGTAAATGGGTCCTAATGGAGATTAGACTTAGAGTTGGGTAGTTGCTCCTACAATGCTTCTAATATACATATACAAAGCTTAGGTTAATACTAATGAGCATGTCAATGGTGAATCCTTATGCTAAGTTTATCAACATATCAGACACGGGTTTACCCCAAACAATACTAGGATGACTCGCGCCAAGAGCCTATGGTATAGCCGAACGTGGAGGATTACCAAGGACAGATAGGGCCGTCACCACCTACTGCCTACCTCTTCAATCCGTAGGTCTACGAGACATCCAACGCTACTTACTATCCTAGCACCATGATAGCATACTAAGTAAATACCTTAGAGGCTCGAGTACAAGTACCTCTCTAAGGCAATGACTAACCTAAACATCATTGAGCCAATGTATATAGCATAAGTTATTCATATTAACATGATCATATCGCAACTAATTAGACTATAGTGGGGGTTTGTAGTGTCCATGATGATAGAATATAGTTTAATGGCATAATCATAAAGACTACTCCTACCACATACATGGAATCCACAATCAAACAAGAAACGCTTCATCCAATTATATGGATAAAAGAAGACTGAAGATAATATCTTTATTATGCATAAAGTCACAAATATAAGAAAAGATACATAAGCCATACCTTTCCCAACTTGGACTTGGGACTAGAGGCCCTCCTCTCTATAGCCTAACTCCACTAAGGACTAAGAGAACTAGTGTATACAGTAGAATGATGCTCGAGTGGTGTGTGTTGAAATGAGAGGTGAGGAGTCCTATTTATAGGTGGAGAAGGGTTGGTTCCCTCCACCAAAAGCGCGCAAATCAGTCACCACTGACTTCTTCAAGCCGGAAGAGCCAACATGTAGAAGCTGTCCGAGTTTGGCGTCAGGATCAGGTCGACCGACTAGGGGGGTTGACCGACCTGGTCTATGCACCGTTTCACGTGTACTTTCTCCAGGTCATTGCCAGGTGGGTCCCATCCCTTGATATAGGTGCCACACTGTTGTATGGCCTCGAATACTTCTGTTTGTGGGCCATTTGATCCATGTGGTGCCACATGTCGGAGCTTGATTGGTTGTGATGATATTTTATAGGATCCATCCCCTTGTTTCACTTCAATTCTCTATAAAATACCTGCATGCACCAATTTCACCAAGGGCAAGTGGAAATAGTTTAAATAGAAAGGTGATGTGTGGAAGAAATGATATTTCCTTCACATAGTTGAGTTATATTGATGGCTGAAAATGGTATATAACTGCCGTCAACAAACTCCCCCAAGCTTATCCATTGCTCGTCTCGAGCAAAGTCAAGACTCTAGGTTGATGATCAGGAGTTGCTACAAAGTTTTACTTTTCAAAAGTACCATGTGCACAACAAAATACTCTACCTAGTATTGCAAAAATTGGCATGGTACTTCATCCGTCTTGAGTCATTATGGGTCTTATACCATCTCCTATTCATGGGTGGTTGAGAGCTAGAACAAAAAATAGAGCACACATACCCTAGAAATCAAGTTCCACTCAAATTTCAGAGAGTTGAATTTAGATTATAAGTACATCAATTTGATTCTCTCACTCTCTCCTTTATTTGTAGTTGAAATATGTCCTCACCAAGGTATTTTACCTAAATTCATCCTACCACTAAATAAGACTTGTATGTGGAGCTTGGTAGGGAATATAGTAGGCATATTTGCAACACGTAATATTGCTAAGTCAAAAAAGCAAGCCTTAGGAAAAATCATTCCAAAACTATTTGATTTAAGACTTGTGCATGTGTGATGGAATGGAAGTGCATGAGGATATTTGAGATGACTCCTATTTATGTAGACTCTGTTATTTTGCAGTGATAATACATGGCTACTTTTCCTTTATTCGCTCTCTTTTTTCTTTTCCTCATGCTTATGATGTAAGCATGCATTTTCTTTTTCTTTTTCTAGTAGCCATGTCTTCTACTCCCTCTTTATGCAATAAACTTGGAGAGAGTACTAAGCATGAAGGGTATTGTGTTTCTCTTTTTTATTGCGGATTGATGGTATGATGAAATTTTGCTTACTTCGAGTGTAAAAGTATAGCATGTGCAAGAGAAGTCTTGAATTTAAAAGTAATGAAAGAAATGTCACATAGGTCTATACTAGTTTGACAAAGCTCAATATGAAGACAAATAGCATATGCATAAGGTCTATCAATGTAATGTATCATATGGCTTTGGTAGGTATTTCCAATCAAATTAGAGTAACTTAAATCTTTTCAAAATTAATCCGGAAATCTAAGTTTCACTTTGAAACTAGGAATAGCAGCCCTATCACTGTATTGGATTAAGCTTTTGCCACTTACAATTTCTAAATCAAGGCAAAAATAATTCTAGCCAATGAAAGCAATATTTTGGAGAGTAGTAAGTTGTAAACAGGGACTTAGGAAAATTAAAACAGAGCAACTATTCATCATTTCACCTATGTGAATTTCAAATCATTATTACCGCACATCTTTTATTTTATTAACCTAACCTATACTACATTATTATTAATCTCTCTTTTTTTAGATGCAAATTTGATGTAAAGAAATAAATAAAATAATGGAATGCAAATGGAATGTGAGACAAGTTACCTTAAGTGGGGGTCCTCCCCCAAGCTTGTTCTTGGTTAAGGTCTGCGCTAGGGCCTGAAACCCTAACAACAGATGTAGGCCATGAGGTTGGCCTAAGCTTGTTGTAGCATGGCTTTGATATTGGAGGGGTTCAGTGTCGATGTTGGGTTGCCTTCCATGGATTCCACGAGTGTGGTCGAGGAGAGTGTTTCCATTGTCGCTCATCCACACCTTAAGGTTTTCATAGGTTTGATGTACCTTGTTATTCCTTGGCTAAGGTAATGATAGCCCTTGGCTACAAAGGAATGACGTGCACTCAACATGCGTTGAGTCTGTTTTATCGTTCTTTGGCTAAGGTGTATCATACTTCTTGCCATATCGGAATAACTTGTACCTCTCATGCGTTGGATGTGATCCGTCACTCCTTGGCTAAGTTATGATAATATTTAGCCACAAAGGACTGACATGTACCCAACATGTGTTGAGTATGATTCGTTATTCCTTGACTAAAGTACAACATATCTATAACCACAAAGGGATGACATGCACTCAACATGGGTTGAGTGTGATCTGTTGTTCCTTGACTAAAGTATAACATACCACTCAGCCACATAGGAACAACATGCACCCAATATACATTTAGTGTGATCATGTCATTCCTTGGTTAAGGTACATCATGCCTTTTAGTCACAAAGGAATAACTTACACCCAATGATGGTGGAAATTCCCTTGAGCTTGAATGAGTGCTTAGAATAGTTGAGAGTATAATGCTCTCACATATTCGTAGTAACCCATTGGTTGCTCATGGAGGGTTTCCATATCAAATTTCCGGCCTCATATAGTTATGGTTGACCTTCGAGCTTAATTTCTGAAAGGTAGCGGTCATCCTAATTTACTCCTTGGCCAAAAGATGTTGAAATAAAATCCTCTTAAGGTTTCCAACAGTCGGATCTTTGAATGTTTGCGTAGTTATTTTACTCCTTCAAAATTCGTCTCTATGATAGAGAGGGATGGTTAGCTCCCGATACTTGTACAAATGAATTTTTGGGTGAGGTAACCGAATCTTCATTTGTACGCCCGAGGAAGAACAGGACCAAAGATGCATTGGGTCCAATTTCCAGTGTATCTATGAACAATGAATGAATCATTTCTAGGAGTGGAGCTTTATGGATAAACCAAGTTGAACATTTTCTAAAGCTCCTACTCATAGCAATGCAAGTGATATAAATACACTGTATGGATCCCTTCATCTTGTAAAATTTCTAACCATCATAGTTTTTTTACAAGAGCAAATATTTATCATTTGGGTCATGGCAAACAACATTCTCAATTTTATCCTCCTGAACATTTTTAATTTCTTGCCTAGGAATTTGAAACTTAGTGATCCATGCATGAATGATTTTCAAATCAGAATTATGGACATAACTATTCCTAGGTTGCTACATACCAATTCAACCATTAAGTCATTCCATAAGCATTACCTAGGCAGAAAATGTCTAAGTCAATTTTAGCAATTCTTATGAAATTATAGGTACTTGTTTAAATTTATTCCCATGTAAGGTGACATTCTTTTTTGAAGAATAAAAAAGAGTAATGCCAGCACTTACTCTCGTGAGGATGCATAAGAATTAGATGATGAGAAGGTGTAAACCTTTTTTACTAATGTAAGCAAAAATCATTCAATCCTAATGTAATTCCAATGATGGAAAATTTTAAACTTGTACCTCAATTGAAGAGCAGTCTTGGTTGAAGGTCGTTGTGTGAGAAACTTACGACCATGAATTTTTGTGTAGCCTTCATTTTCAATATCTCCTGCCATGTTCAGGTTGGACTTGAATGAGCTTCATCTTGTTCCTCCATTGGACCACCATATTGAGCATTCCTCCACCATGAGCTTGATGGGGCATTCCAACCTCTTCACAAATTTTGTCATGGCTGCACTAATTATCAAAAACAAACAAAACAACTCAAAAAAGGGTTACATTAGTTAACAAGCATGTTGTACCCTTTGTCGAATTGTTTTGTCAACTTGAAACAACTTGCAAATGCATTGAGTTATTGAGGGAAATATTTTTGGTTTGAACTAGGAAGATGAATTCAAGTGGTTAGCCCAAGGTTCATATACAAATAAATTTATTTCCTAATTCAAAATTTTAGTTTTATGACGGATGGAAATTTTACTTTCCAACATGCAAGTGTGAAAATTCAAACATGCTAAATGCAAATGCAAGATTTGATGGGAAATTCAAATATGCAATTGGGAAATCAAAAATGAGATAACTACCAATTAACCTATTGGCATGGACTCACCAAATTTATGAAGTCCGAAGAGTGGGACTCACCTTCGTCATGTTTAGTGCGATGATTTGTTGTCCAATCCCGGAGTTGAAGATGTGGACAACTTCTCTTGATTGACATGCCAAATATCATTTGGCACGTCAGTTGGACATGTGGGTCACATGATGGCACTAGCCTCTCTGTCATCTTGATGAAAACTTGTTGATGTAGTGACGTCTCCTCCCTCTTAAAGATATTCCCTTATGAGCATGGTGAGGCTTGACCTTCTTTAGGGGTGTCACTTCGACCTTCTTGATAATCCTGAAGGTAAACCCATACTCTGATCATGGATCACAATATTCCTTGGATATGATGACATGTGGACTCCACAATCAAACAAGAAATGCTTCATCCACAATGTCACTTGCCCTAGGTTGCATGGGCTTGGTCGAAGGGTAGGGATCCCAACAAGTGCTTTTGGGATATCTTTGATCTTGAAAGATCTTTAAGTTTCTTGTACTTGGCCAAGAGCTTCATGTAAATGTTGTCTTGATTTCTTTCTTGACCATGGACAAGATACATCAAGGTAGGCTAGTTAAATCCCTTTAAATCTCCATCGCCTACTTGATTACAAGGGTGATGTTGATTCACACTTGACCTCCTTGTAGGTGATAGCCATTGGAGTTGTGTTTGAAAGGAAGAATCCTCATGGGTATTAGGGGAATGATTCCCCATGTGGCCCATATTTGACATGGATTTTCACAAATCATGTGAATATCCATGGCTTGGATAATTCCAAACACTTCTGCATTGACTTGTTCTATCATGATATTTCAATGAGAAGTGTAGTTCCATAACTAGCATGTCCACCTTGCTAAGTGGTGTGCATGCCAAGCTAAGGGAACTAGAGTATTCTTCAATCAACCCCTTGAGTAGAGACCATATTCTCATCCATTATGAATGAGAATAGGACTCCTTCAGCTCCAGCATGAATGTGATCATGGATTGATGAGGCCAACCCATGACATGAATGTTTGATGAGGAGCCAACTATCCACCCTATGGTGGAGGCAAACCAATAACTCTTGGAGCCTCCCCCAAGCTTGGGGATGGATGACTTTGGCTCCTACATGAAGCTGAAATTCTTCTGTGAAAGGCAATGATGTAGCCTAGCGGCCATTTGTTGAGGTACGCCATGAATAATATTGCAGTTCAGAACTTGCGTTCTTGTTGGCCATCCCATAAAATGGTTTAGCCAACAATGCCCTATTTTCACCACAAAGGAGAAAACAACTAAGGGTAATCATGTCTAATAACTACTAGTACCTATAGATTAATCTTCAGTGATAGCTATCCTTCACTTCCTTTGCCTTCTTCGGCAATGGTGCCAGAAATGCTTGTTGACAGCTACAAAGAAACATTAACAAATCATCCCCAGCAATGGTACTAGAAACGCTTGTTGATGTTTCTTACATCACAGATCATCTCTCAAAAGAGATGAGGTCCGCAAGCATATAGAAACCGTTGTGTAGCATTTCACCCAAGGGTATCATATTTATCCCAAAGGAAGGCAATGAAGTGAAGTAAACACTACTCCTATGATCAAGCTATGGGATGCTAATCAATTATCAAGACAGGGTAAATTGATAATATATGGGTAGTTTGGCGCACACTTGAGAAATCTATTCTAAAGGGTGAATGGGTGCTAATGAAGATTAGACTTAGAGTTGGGGAGTTGCTCCTACATTGCTTCGAATATACTTATACATAACCTAGGTTAGATACTGATGAGCATGTCAATGGTGAATCCTTATGCTAATTGTTCCACATATCGGGTACGGGTTTACCCCTAGCAATAATAGGACGACTCCCGCCAAAGCATATAGCATAGACAAACGTGGAGGATTACAAAGGACAGATAGGGCCGTCACCAACTACTGCATACCTCTTCAATCTATGGATCTGCGAGACATCCAACGCTACTTACTATCCTAGCACCATGCTAGCATACTAAGTAAATACCTTTGAGGCTCGAGTACAGGTACCTCTCTAAGTCAATGACTAACCTAAACATCATTGAACCAATGTACATAGCATAAGTTATTCATATTAACATGATCATATCATAACTAATTAGACTATAATGGGGGTTTGTAGTGTTCATGATGATAGAATATAGTTTTATGGCATAATCATAAAGACTACTCCTACCACATACATGGAATCCACAATCAAACAAAAAACGCTTCAACCAATTATATGAATAAAAGAAGACTAAAGATAATATTTTTACTATGCATAAAGTCACAAATATAAGAAAAGATACATAAGCCATACCTTTCCCAACTTGGACTTGGGACTAGAGGCTCTCCTCTCTATAGCCTAACTCCAGCCTCCTCTCTATAGCCTAACTCCACTAAGGACTAAGAGAACTAGTGTATACATTAGAATGATGCTCAAGTGGTGTGTGTTGAAGTGAGGGGTGAGGGGTCCTATTTATAGGTGGAGAAGGATCGGTTCCCGGCACCAAAAGCGTGTGAATCAGTCACCACTGACTTCTTCGAGCCTGGAGGAGCCAACACGTGGAAGCTGACCAAGTTTGGCGCCAGGACCAGGTCGGCCGACTAGGAAGGGTCGGCCGACCTGGTCTTTGCACCGTTTCACGTGTGCTTTCTCCAGGTCATTGATAGGTGGGTCCCATTCCTTGATATAGGTGCTACACCATTGTATGGACTCGAATACTTTTGTTTCTGGGCAATTTGATCCATGTGGTGCCACATGTCGGCGCTTGATTTGCTAAGATGATATTTTATAGGATCCATCCCCTTGTTTCACTTCAATTCTTTATAAAATACCTGCATGCACCAATTTCTCCAAGGACAAGTGGAAATAGGTTAAATAGAATGGTGATGTGTGCAATAAATTGTATTTCCGTCACATAGTTGAGTTATATTGACGTGTAAAATTGGTATATTACAGCCGTCAACACCAACTATGGACTAATCAAACTCAAACAAAATGTTTTGGTCTGTCTAAAAATGGACAAGTCTGGAAATATCGGACTAGTCCGGCCACTAGGGCGGACAATTCTGGCCAACAGGACTTAACCTTAGAAACCCCTTCTCACTTAATACCACGAACTAGTCGTTTTCACAACAGACAAGTCCGAAGTACAACAAAAAACTTTAGTCTGGCAAAAAATGGACTACTCTAGGAATTACAGACTAGTCCAGCCTCTGTGGCGAACAAGTCTGGCCTCCCAGGACTTAGCTCTACAAATTCTCACCAAGTGCAGAACGGACTAGTCCATCCCTAAACGGACTACTCTGGCACACGTAGAGTAGTCCGACCTTTGTTGCAGACAAGTCCAGTCTCCTGGGAATACTCTCAACAAGGCTTCTAACTTAGGTTTTCTCTCAACCATGACTTTGAGCCTCTTCTATGATCTCAATGCACATGATACACACACCCTCAGAGACAAAATGCTAGTATAAACTCAACACATAGGAAACCCTAATTTCCATGCTTGAGTCTACGAGGCCGTTTCAATCTTTTCCTTTTATAAGATTTTTCTTTCGTTTCAATCATCACACCTGTGCTTAAGATCAACTGGCCTCATTAGTTTCTTAATTTGTCATCATTAATCATCCAAAACCCACAGGGATACCTAGATGCAGTTTTAATCTCCTCATTTTTGGTGATTGATGACAACACGTTAAGCTTCAACAAAATATATAAATTTGTTTTCATAACAAGTGTGTGTATGAGTAACTACCTCTCAATTTATGCATCATGAATGAAGGATTTGAGAGTTATCATACATACACATGTTATGGTGGGATGCCTAAGTGATGTGTCGATTATTTGTTATAAGGCAATAAACATGAATGCGAAATAAGCAATATTAAGCATCGCATCACCCATAAACATAGCAAACATCAATTTGTGCATACAACTCTTAACATAAGTCAAGTCTTACACAAATTGAAATGCAAGAGTTTTAAAACATATTACAAGCCCGTAGGATCAACAAGAGACAACAACTCTACAAAAAATCCTCCCTTCCAATCTCTCCCATTTGGCATCAAGACACCAATAAAGAAAAGAGGGAGGAAGTCCTACAATCTATTCATCGTCATTGTCATCTTGCTGGTTATTGTCGCTCCCCGTGGCCTCCGGATCTTCAATGTCTTCCTTTCCATCTGCATCGTTGGAGGTGGCAGCCTTGGAGGTTGTTGATGGTTCCTACGCACATGTAACAATTCATCTCTAGCAGTGGTGACATAAATGCTCGTTAATAGATTTTTGATTATACATATAAATCCACAAGCACACAAAAACTATTGATATAGCATTTCCCCTCTAATAGTATTCCCAAAGGGTGTCATTTATATTCTCCCAAAGGAAGGCTAGGTGGAAGTAAAACAATCATCAAGGGGAGAGGCTAGGTTGATCTAGGCAAGGTTCTAGCAAGGATGGATAGATGATAATTGAACTAGTGTGACACACACAAGAGCATTCTATCCTAAGGGGAGAAATGGGGTAAAGAGGGACTAGACCAAGGGTTATATAGAGACTCCTACTATGCTTCTAATGTACATATACATAGCCTAAGTTAGTTACTAACTATCATGTCAGTTATGAATTCTCATGCTAAGTGTATTAACACATCGGGCTTGGGTTTACCCCTAGCAATACTATGACGACTCCCGCCAAGAGCATGTGGCATAGACGAACGTGGAGGATTACAAAGGACAGATATGACTATCACCACCTACTATCTGCCTCTTCAATTTGTGGGTCTACGAGACATTCAACGCTACTCTCTATCCTAGCACCACGCTAGCATATTAAGTAATTACCTTAGAAGCCTAGGCACAAGCCATCATAAGGCAATGAACTAAATCATCGTTGAGCCAATGTTAATTCATAGCATATGTAATTCATGTTAACATAATCATGTCATAGCTAATTATACTATAGTTGAGGTTTATAGTGTCTATGATGATATATTGAGAATGATATAGCATAATCATAAATACTACTCCTACCTCATACATGGAATCCACAATCAAACAAGAAACGCTTCATCCAAGTATATGAACAATTGAAGACTAGAGATAAAATCTTTATTAAGAATAAAGTCACAAATACAAATGGGAATATAAGAGCCATACCTTTCCCAATTAGGAATTGGAATGATACTCCTTTTATTCCTTTCCTACTCGGACTATGGACTAGAGACTCTCCCCTCTACAACCTAAACCTATGGAGAGTAGTGGATTCAATGGATGGTTACTCAAGTGGTGTGTGTTAAAGTGAAGGGTGAGGGGTCCTATTTATAGCTTGGAGAAGGGACGGTTCCCGCCACCAAAAGCGCGCAAATCAGTCTTCATCGTGACCAGGGCACCATACGGAGTCGACACGTGGAAGCTGACCGTTTGGCGCCAGGAAGGATTCGGCCGAACAGAAATGTTGACCATTTCTGATGTGCTTCCTCGGGGTGACTTCCAGGTGGGTCCCATTGTGTTTGTGGGCCATTTGATCCATGTGGTGCCATGTGGCGTCGCCTGATTGGCTGGAACGATATTTTATAGAATCCATCCCCTTGTTTCAATTCAATTCTGCATAGAATGCGTGCATGCTCCAAAGACAAGTGGATATAGGTTAAATAGAAAGGTCTTGTGTGCAAGAAATGATACTTTCTTCACATAATTGAGTTATATTAACGGGTGAAATTGGTATATAACAGCTGCCAACAAACTCCCCTAAGCTTATCTTTTGCTCATCCCGAGCAAAGTCAAGACTTTAGATTGATGATTAGGAGTTGCTACAATGTTCTACTTTTCAAAATTACTATGTTCACAACAAAATAATCTACCTAATATTGCAAAAATTGGAACGATACTTCACCCATCCTACGTCATTATGGGGCCTATGCCATCTCCTAATCATGGGTGGTTGAAAGATAGAACAGCAAATGGAGCACACATACCGTAGAAATCAAGTTTCACACAAATTCTAGAGAGTTTAATTTAGATTTTGAGTATCTCAATTTGATTCTCTCAAGTTTCTCCTTTGTGTGTAGTGGAAATATATCCTCACCAAGGCATTTTTCCTAAATTCATCCTACCTCTATATAAGGCTTGTATCTGGAGCATGGTAGGGAATATAGTAGGCATATTTGCAACACATAAAACTATTAAGTCGGAAGAGTAAGCCTTAGGAGAAATCAATTCAAAACAATTTGATTCAAGACTTGTGCATGTGTGATGGAATTGAGTGGATGTGGATATTGAGATGACTCCTTTTTGAGTGGACTATCTTATTTTGTAGTGATGAAACATGACTAATTTTTTTTCTCATGCTTATGATGTAAGCATGCATTTTTCTTTTTTTTTCTTGTAGCCATGTCTTCTACTCCCTTTTATTGCAACAAATTCTGGAGAGAGTACTAAGCATGAATGATATAGAGTTTCTCTTTTTATTGTGCGATGGTGGTATGGTGGAATTTTGCTTACTTCTAGTGTAGAAGTATAGCATGTGCAAGTGAAGTCTTGAATTCAAAAAGTAATGAATGAAATCTCACATAGGTCTATACTAGTTTGACAAATCTTAATGTGAAGACAAATAGCATACGCATAAGGTCTATCAATGTGATATATCATATGGCCTTGGGTAGGTATTTTCAGTCAAATGAGAGTAACTTAAATCTCTTTAGAATTTCTGCGGAAATCTAAGTTTCACTTTCAAACTAGGAATAGCAGCCCTATCACTATATCATATCTCACAACAACTTAGAAGGGATTAAGCTTTTGCTACCCACAATTTCCAAACCAAGGCAAAAGCAATCTTAGCCAATGAGAGCAATATTTTAGAGAGTAGTAAGTTGTAAACTAGGGACTTCGGAAAATTAAAACAGAGTAACTATTCATCATTTCATCAAACCATTCTTACCACACATCATTTATTTTATTGAAAAAAAATCTATACTACATTTTTTTATATGCATGGTGAATGATGGTCGAATGGAATATAAAGATGCAAAGGGGTTGATACAATTTACCTCAAGGGGGGTCCTCCCCCGAGCTTGTTCTTCACTCACCTCCGTGATGAGGATTGAACCCTTGATGACGAAAGTATGCCGCAAGATTGGCTTGTTGTTGTTGTAGTGTGGAGTTGAGGTTGATGAATTGAGCGTCCATATGTTGTTGCCAGTATTGGGTAGCTTCAACATGCCCCTGGAGAGTGTTGTAGATATCACCCGTCCTCACTTCAAGCTCATCCATACGTCTAGTGAGATCCGTGATTCCTAGGCCATAGTCATCATGACTTCTAGCCGAAGAGGAACGACGTCTTCTCATGGACGATGGAGGCAAGCTGCTAGAGCTTGAAGTGGATAGGGGTGGCTCCCATGTGGCACCTGGCCACCCTTACCAAAACAGACATGGTCTCATACGATGGAGGTTGAGTCCATCCGGGTGCATCACTCATTGGGTTCACTTCCTCTTCGTACTCATGGACAATGAAGGTTGTCGGGAGCATAGCCACTCTCCTTGTACGACTTCTAGTTACCCTGCTAGAGATATTACTTCTTCTGGCTTCCTTGATGAGAAGAAGGTCAATGGTTAGCTTCCGACATTTGTACAAATGATAATTCGGGTTAGGTATCCAAATTTTATTAACAAATTCGGGATAATAAAATATCAAAAAGACATCTTGATCATGCTTAAGGGTATGTCCTTGCACTAAATAATCATTATCAATAACTTCTCTTTCATTTTCAATATACTCAAACGAAGAATATTCTTGTGTTCCTAACCTAGTAGCAATACGGGTAATCAATGAAGTACATTTAGTTGGCCCTACCCTTGGCATGTAATCTAACCATTGTGTCATTATGGCAATAAATGGAGCAACTTTTATCTTTTTTGTCATAGCAAACAAAATTTTCAGCTCATCATCATGCACTACCCTTACATTTCCTCTAGGGAACATAGTCATAGTTACCCATTTATGCATGAAGCGCAAAGTAGGGTTGTGCAAGTGGCTATTCGCAGGTGCACTACATCTGACCTCTCTATTTAAATCTTGCCAAAAAACTTTGTCTGTTAAACTTAGGTAAAGTGACTAAATCTAGCAAACAACGTTTCTGAAAGCCTAGGATTTCACTTAATTCTTTCCATAGGATGTTGTATTCTTCTTGAAATAATCTAAATGTAATACCATCAAATCTATTTTGAGTGTGCAAAGGAATTGTATGGAGAGAAGGCGTGAACCTCAATACTCTGTGTCAGCAAAGCTTTCCCATCCTAGTGCACGCCAAATGGAAAAGAATTCGGAATTCATACCTATTTTGGAGATTAAATCCGAATCATAAGCTTTCGTATGAGAAAACTCACGATCTTGGAGGAGCTTGCGTGCTTGATCTTCAACTTCACTTTGGATGTTGAGGTCGTCGTCGTAAATAAGTTGGTGTGGGTTGCTCCTCTCACCCATGGGAGTGTCCTCTCCTACACTCCTCCTCCGTGAACTTGGTGTAGCAATTAAAGAGGGGCGTGCACTCGAATCTCTACCATGGCTCGAGCTTGCAACCTCCTTCCTCTTTCAAACAACCTCTTCAGTCCTTTCATGGCAACAACGAACAAGAACACGACAAGGCAAAAACTCAAAAGAGGTGATGTTAGCAAAAGCAAAACCCCAACGGATTTTTCATTGTAAAACTTGAGAGCAAATTGCAAATGCAAGAAAAAGCAAATCTTTTTGAGTTGGGAATCGATCAAGAGCACTTCAATGAAGAGCAAGAAAAATAATGTGAGCAAGAGTAACTTTGGGGAGGTTTGAAATGAGGCGAAGTGTGAGGAGAAGTGCCCCTCACGGCCACCATTTATAGTGTGCACTCCCCAATGGTCACTAGGGTACCAAATGTAGCCGTTGGAGGAGAGAGAGCGAAAATGGCTCCTTCCCGAAGTCGACCGAACAGGGGGGGTCGGTCGACCTGACAGGTGGGCCCCTTGCTCCCCCTTTTGTCAGGTGGCTCCCCAACGGCTATAGGATTAGCACGTAGGTGAAATACCACTTTTGCAGCTCAGAAAAAAAAATTCCGAATAAAAACTAGTTTTTCAAAACCCAACAATTTTATTATTGTGAAAAATAAATAAATAAAAATGATAGTTGAGAATTGAAGATTCTCAACTTGCTAAGAAAAACCAAATATGCAGTGGGGAAAACAAAATGAAGAGAAATGAGAAATAAAATAAAAGGATAACTACCAATTTAACATATTCGCTACGTTTCACCACCGTCCGATGAGATGGACATTCCTCCTTCTTCATTTCTTGACATTCGGACCCGGGGGGATGGGCTGGGACGACATGTCTTTCTTCTTCCTCCGTTCCTTCTTTGGCGACTTGGTGGACTTGGGCCTTTGAGGAGGCCTAGACTTCTCCGTCTTCTTTGGTTGTCGGCATGGACGATAAGACGGGTTTCCTGCATAAATCAAATTCCTCGTGAATGCAATGAGCGGCTCCACCTTTGGAGGTGTGATTTCGACCTCTTGAATGTGTTTAACATTTGACCCATACTTGATACGGATCATGGTGCATTGCTGCAATTTTGGGCGAAAGTTAAACTTCTCCTCCTTGCCATTGATATGGAAGTGGATTTCTGCAGCTCCCACATCTATGCGAGCCTTCGCGGTGCTTAGGAATGGTCGCCCAAGAATGAGCAGCATATCCTTCTCAACCTCCATGTTTAGCACCACGAAATCCATGGGTATGAAGCAATTCCGGATTTTCACTAGAACATCTTCAACGTTACCCGCTGGATAACAGACTGAGGAATCAGCCAGTTGGACCTGCATTGGTGTTGGAGTAAGTTTCGTGAATTTCAGCTGGTCAGAAACCACCTTGGGCATCACACTCACACTTGCTCCAAGGTCACAAAGGGCCTTGTCAAAGTGGTGAGCTCCAATAGAGCATGAGATTGTAAGATATCTAAGGTCCTTCAGCCAGTTGCCTCCTTGTAGAGAAATCATGTTGGCACTTTCCACAGGAGGTTCAGGCTGTCCTGGCATCATGCCATTCTCCATTGGAGGAACAGTAGCTCCTAGTTGAGCCAACTGAGTTTCCAACATCTTGTTGAAACTCAATTGATTCTTGGAGGCCGAGGATAGTCCTTCAATTTTGGCATTAATGCTCTCTAGGGTCTTGTCATTGGCTGACAGCTCCTTGGATATAGCATCATTGATCTTTAGCTGGCCAATGGCAAGTTCTCTCAAGTTGGGTTAATTTCCATTATTGCCATTGTTGTTATACCCTCCTTGAAAGAATGGGCGTGGTTGGCTCCACCTTTTGTAAAACCCCACTTTTAGGGCATGTGAATTCAGTTATGAGTTTTGTGATCAACTTTATTAAAGATCCAATATAGTGGTACACATGAACTTAATACCATCCAAACCTATCTTGCACTCATAGTTAAATTTTATTAACATGAGTATTGGACTTCACCACTAATTCTAGAATGATTCTATTCACTCCTCTCCAAATTTTAGAATTATTTGGATGAAGTTTATTAAGGCAATTTAAAGTGCAGTACTAATTGGCCCTGCAAAAAATATTCAAATTAAAGGCTCTAAATTTTTCCTTGACCTTCTAATATTCTCAATAGCTTGCCTGCAAAATTTCAAGATTTTAGGAACTCATTTGCTATTTTATTTGAGGCACTTAGCAAATTTGAATCAAATTCAAATCTGAATTTTAAATTCCTTTCCAACTTCTTTGAACATAAGATTTGAGTTCACCATTGTGTTCAGAATAATTCATTTACCATCTCCACAAAATTTCATGATTTTTGGAGTTGATCTTCTATTTTTAAATGAATTTTTAACTTTACTGTTGGAGACTAACTGACCTGTGGGACCCACAGATCAGCCTCTGCTGAACGAATCAGCTCGACCGCCTGCCATCTCTGCACAGGCACTCGCCCGCTAGACAGCGCACGTGCATGCAAGCTCCAGCGAGCTGCTTGCTTGCTTGCCGCGGCGCTATAAAAGGCCGGCCTCCGCTCCGGTATTTCCCCTTCCCCGATCGGTGGTTCCCCCTCTCGCGATTTCTTCTCCGCCGCGCGTCATCGTCGCTGCTCGCCTCTGCTCCATGGTGTGCCGTCGTTTCGTGCAGTTTCAAGCCATGATCCCAAAAGCTTAAAGGCGCGCCTAGTCGAGCTCTAACTCTCGGTGCAAACCGTTTCCCTTTTCATTGAGAAATGAGCAAGTTATCAGTCGTCTTCTTTCCGCCGATGCGAGGAAGCTCGCTCGGTTTCCGTTTCAATTCTGTTTCTACAAGTAAATATTCTTTGCAATTGCTTAGTGATAGTTTCTATAGGTCCTAGCGCTCCAACCTGAGCAAAAACCCCTAAAAGTTATCGAGCAACGGCCGAGGAAATCGAATTTGCTCACCGCCGGTGAGGAAGCCTCAGTTCGCAGTCGAGCTCATAGTTTCCGATCGTTTCTTCCTCTCCCACGTCCATTTCCTTGATCTGCATCGTTCCAGGAAGGTTTTGAAGAAGGTCCCGAGTGGTTTGAGCTACTCTGGAGCGAGTTCCAGGTTGTCCGAGCACTCACCGCCGCCGCCGTCGCACAACCATTTCCAGCGAGTTTCTGGTCCCATCGACTTCACCGTCGTGCTCAGCGACTCCTAAAACCCCCAGGCAGCGAGTTTGGCCCGTCGGTTTAGCCGACGGCGAGCTCGCCGGCGAGTCACCGCCGCGGGCGCCACCTGCCAGTGGCTGCGGGATCACGGTGCGCCTGGGATTCCGTGCGGCGGCGAGCGAATAAATTTGTGGACCGCGGTGTTGCATTGACCAGAGCACGCCACGTGGCCCATGGGACCCAACCAATTGAATTTGAATTCTGGCGCCAATATTTTATTAAATTCGTTCCAGAAAAAATTTTCAAACTTCTAAATTGAATATCTCTCTGTAGACTACTCCAAAAATATTCAGACAAATTTTGTTTGAAATCTCTTGAGCTCTAGTTTCTTTTAGTACCAGATAGGTTCTGTGAAATTTAATTTTAAATTCTGTAGATAATAATCTTTCCAAATACAAACACAATTTTTCCAGATGAACCTTCCACTGGAAAAATCTTCAAAATTCACATAAAATACCTTGACCTATTCTTAGTCACCAGAAAAAGTTTGGGAGCCTTCAAACCTGTTTAGCTTGGACAGAATTTCAATTCTGTCCTGCTGGTTCAGTTTTCTTCCAAAACTGTATTCAGAAAATAGTATCCTTTTCTAAATTCAGTTTCTCCCAGAAGAATTGACCTAAAAATCCCAAATAAAATCCTGTATGATCCTTACACCCTAAGCAAACAGGCTGTGCAGTTGGATTGGTATGAAACCATTTATAACATCCTGTTTAATTCAATCATCTTTTTCCTTGATTCAATTATCCCAGATGTTCAGTTGCTTTGTTATACCCCATATATTGACTGAACATTCCTTTAGTCATGTACTAGCTCCTGTAAAAATTTGAGAATTATTTGACCTAGTATTCTAGGCCCAATTCAGTTCCTAAACTGAAAGATAATTGGTTAAGCTTATTTAATTAGTAAATAATTGCCAAAGGGCTTAACCACTTTGATTATCTTTTGCTCCTTGCCAAAAATCTCTATCATAGTCATTAGTATGTCTCAACAAAGTCCCAAAGCCAATTAAGATCATCACTTGCTATGATCCTTAGATGTTAATTTGTATACTTTTTATAGTTATTGTTTCAAAATCATTCATATACCATATTATATGCATGACGTGTAGTGATCGAAGTCGAGGAGGCACCAGAGGCTTTGGAAGTGTACCTTCCTGATACTAACTCCGACTCGGACCTGCATCCAGGCAAGCCCCGGTTTGCATTTAAGTCATTTATAAAATTTTGCTCTATCACTATGATGAGTAGTATATGAATTGTGCATTATGTTTAGGATGATTGATACTCCACTTGCATGGCCAAAAATCCCAGGGATTGGTTGGAACGAGTTACATATTGACATGTAGTAACTGCTTTGCTAATGCATAGGAAATCCGATAGAATTCGAGTAGTTGGGATCTACTCGCGAGAGATGTAGGACATATCTCACAGGATTGGTTAGATAGAAAATGGATTAATATAATGAAATTGAGACCGGGAAGGGAATTGATTCCAAGCGGCGAGAATTGAGTCTCGGTCGCATAGCCCTGCTTGTGTCGATTAAGGCCCGCTTCGTGTGTGGCCCTGCTGAACAAGCTTGACTTGTATCGACAACATAATGGACATATGGAATCCAATAAACTGATGTAACATGATATCTGGGGTGTTGAGGCCCATTAACTCACCATCGATAGCGGTGGGTTGAGGACAGTAAGGGGTAAATCGGTCGGCGGACACATGAGGTGTTCCGTGCAGAGACCTTCTGTTCGCGGAGGTGATACGGGCTCGGCGTTCGAGTTTCTCGTGAAAGGTGGCCATATACGCCTAGTACTGAAGTGTTATGTAGGTACGGGTGTGCTCGCTGACACTTCCGAATGACGTATGTGTCGTGTTGTTTGGGTGTGTCCTGATTGCAATCACTGTCCCTCGCAGTAATAGAGTACCACTTGTTCACTGTGTCGTGACGTAGTAAATACTAAAGGACCCAGAAAATACCATTGTATTGAATTATAATTACTTTGCAACCTTGTATGATTTAGAGATAGTATAATTAAATGTTTACAGTTTCCCCATACTTTAGCTGTAATAGCATTATGTGCTCTGGGCATGTCATATCATCGGTAAAGCGTTTCTTGTTTGATTGTGGAGCCCATGATGTGCCGTGCTCGGAGAATGTCATTTGCTATATAAAACCTGATTATAAGGATCCACTTGTAGGCGAGTCATTTATGCTTCACCTCACCTATGTTTTAGGGTTCCCCTTGCATATGTCTAGTGAGACGGGTTAGTCTTGCTGAGCCTTATGCTCACGTTTGCAGTTAACGAGTTTTTGCAGGTTATACAGTTGATGAAGGGTTTGATGATGAGGTTGCACTCCCTCTAGGGTGTATAGCCGAGTGGGAACCCTGCACGCCGCCCTGATTGAGTGTTGCTAGTGCAAAGTATCCAAGGCATGGATAACTTTGTTTTTGCATAGCTAGTGCTGAGAGCCTAGCTATGATATATATATATATATATATATATATATATATATATATATATATATTTATTTATTTCTTTACTTCCGCTAGTATTGTAAAAACTTCCGCTGTATGATAAACAAAAGACTTCATATTGTATGTTATTCAGGTTCTATTCTTGTGTAATGTTGGGTGTCGCATCGCACGACACCACCAAGTGAGATCCTCGGATGTCGGGATTCCAGTCCCTACAGACATGGTATCAGAGCATCATTAGGAACAATGTACTTGAAAAGAACATATTTTCAAAAATTAGGAGTTGAGTGAGGAATTAGCTATATGCCTTTATAAGGAGTATTATTAGTATAAGGTATAAAGGTGGTAAACTAACTATGTGTTATTATATTCTGTAACGACGCCCCGACGTCAGGTAAGAGGTAAGATACGCCACCGAGAGCGGATCAATCTCGGTAAGCTCAGCGTACGAGGAGTGGTATGTGAAATTTCAGTGCCTTGGCACGAGAAGTTAATAGGAGTCTCTGAAGCTTTCAATGTTTCTGAGAACCTATGACACGCGGTACCCCAGCGTGCCTCAAAGTTAGTGGGAGCCCCCGTCGGGTGGTGTATAACCCGATAGTATGCATCTCTAGATCTATCCATGTTCTACGAGAGCATGCGAAACACTTATGCTCGAGCGTGTACAAGACGGATCGTACGAGAGTCTTTGCTGTACAGACGTATTTACAGCCATGTACCTCAAGACATGACCTCACTCGAGGGCGATTCACTCCAGAGTCGTATGCATTTACTTTCAAATATAATTGTGTATTGTGATTGTCTGTCGTGTTTCCCTGCCGCCGTACGATGTGCCCGTGCCAGGGGATTGTTTGCCTTCTGCAGGTACACTAACTACGGTAGAGGACCGTGTAGAAACCGTTTGCGAGAGAACGATATAGGAACCACCGATAGACGTAACCGGATATACCGGATATAATTTTTGTTCGTGAGGCACGTAGTACCGTCAGTATCAAACATGATACTATACCATCCCCACCAACATAATGGCTGCATTGTGTTTTGGAAAGTCGAACTATCAGGTGCTGGTAGGTTTGGACTCCGAAAAAAGGGTTCCGACTCGATAGAGTAGATAGAATCAAGATTCTTGATTTCTGGCAGAAGTTGGCTCGACTTCGCCACATTGTAATCTTGGTTATTTAATAGATAGTATAGGAGTATCATATATGGATGGAAATCTCGTGAAGATCTCTACAACTTTTCTGTTGACCATAAAGACAGAAAAGCTTGATAATCTGTTGAAATCTGGGGTGTATTGTAACAGCTCCAGATGACCTTACCATTGTACCTGTCTCTGTATTTTTGCCATAACATGCTGTAGAAAAATCCACTGCCTTATTGTGATACATGTTTGGAAAGGGTAGGAGGAGATTTACATGTTTGTTATGGGTGGTTTTTCCCGATTTGGGTTGGAGTTAAACCAAATTGGTATGTCAACACAGTGAACTGCAGGACTGCTGGTGCAAACCAGTCAGTTCAACTGTTAAGTTTGGATAGTTATAGCTCTTAATCCAGAATAGTGACATGGTCACATATATACATTTCTGGAAATATTAAAAAGTTCTCTATCAACTTTATTTGTCACTCCTGACCTGAATCTGGGTGTATCTATGCCTAATTCCATTTGTCGCAAACTTGGTTCTTGCAGTCCAGAACTTGGAACAGTTTGCACAGGGTTGTGAATTTGTGCGCGATACCTGTATAACAAAGTTTTGAGGGTGGAACTCTTTTATTTCTGGATTGTTAACGCGATGTTATACAATGTTTATTTTGTCATTACCTCAAGATCTTATCATGATAAACCTGTATAGAATGTGTAGGTAAGCCCATATACAGGGGAGGTTCTGTCAAAATTTCCAGAAAACTTGAGTCAACTTAAAACCTATATAGATTGTTAATATTAGTTCACCTGGAGCTGTATGAGTACAATCTGGAAAGTTTTTGAAGTGTACTACAACTTTTATATTCAACTTAACTCTTAACTCTGGCATTTCCTGTATGAAACATTTGGGTTGATACAGGAAGGTCAGCTGAACCAGAACTGTGATCACTTCCAGTTTGCAGATTTTCTTGAATCAATTGATTATGGATAATTTCTTTTGTCCAACATTATCATTGATTGAGTTGAATACTTATACTGTGTATTGACATCCGGGTATGGTTGTCCACAGATGGCAGCACCAAGAATTCAGTTACCTAATGGATGGGTGTTCTCAACGTGCACCAGGCAAGCCGGTTTCCCGGACGTGTTTGTTATGTTGCTTCGCCAGTTTGGCTACCTGGAGTTGCCTAGCTATTGGGGCAAGAAGTTCCAAGAAAGCGGTATGTGGAGTTGCACCATCTACGTCGATGTGCCTGCTGGTCCACTGCACCTCGGATAGGCTCCATACTCCATCAAGATCAAAGGGTTGATATTAGAGGAAACATGGAGCTACGCTGCAAGTGTTGCCATAGGGAGGTTTTGCAAACTCCATTACCGTATTCTGGTGGGTAATCCGTATGAGTTCTTTCCAGTTACCAGCAGGGCTTCTGAAGCCTGGGCAACCCGTTTGCTTGCGGAGGTGGATACTCACGGTGAAACATCCGCGACAGCCTTAGCGTTGTATGCCTCCGCATCACATCGCGAGAAGGGTAACAAAAGGGCATGCATAAAAGAATTGACGGACAATCTGAAGCAAGCCATGATTCGAGCGAATCACTTTGAGTGGGCAAATGATGGGCTGAGGGATATGATGGCTCCTCTCAACCATTGTTTGAACCTTTGGGAGAATCAATGGCATGACGCTGTTATGGATTTAGCCGCGTCTCGCCAGGAGACTCTAGAGATGGAAACTGAGTTGGAGGCGAGCCTACTCTATGGACACCAGCGGGACACCCAGTTGAACGCGGTGACTGCAGATCGGGATCAGTCCAGAGTGGAGGCTCAGAGCTGGAAGACCAGCTGTGTGCAGGCTCAGCAGGAGAACAAGGCCTGGAGGATGTTTATGGTACAGACAGATTGGCAAGCTAAGATTGCCAAAAGGACGTCGATTTTGAACGAGGCATCAACTTCTGCTCCAGCACCCGTACCAGTGGTGCCTAATCCTGAGGATGACCCAGAAGAAGAAGATCCTCAGGAGGTCGAGTTTTATGATTAGAGGGTAGTGTTGATGTACTTATCACTTTAGGCCGAGTGTAATGATGTGTAGTAAACACCACGCGTGTTTTGTGACTTTATGAGTCTTGTTGTAAATAGTAGCGAGGTCTGTGTACGATGACATGGACATGACGACTTTTGGTGACCAAGCATAGATGAGACAACTTCTTTAGATGAAGTCTATCTATTTTTGGAGATCTATTGTAAACTTGGGCCCAAGATAATATAGATTGTATAAAGTTTGTGCATTATCAATATATGTGAATGTTATGCATCATCTATTGTTATCTACCGCATTACTATGGAAGGATGAACTTGAGGCAATAAGACTTACAGTGTAAATCGTTGTGTTGCAGTATGGTGCGTACTCGTACAAGTCAAGATGGGGGAGGTTCCAGTGGAGGTCAGGGGGATGACACACCACCCTCGGGACAGAATACGCCTCAAACGTAACCACCTCCACCACCTCCACCCACACTTCCCAGAAGTCTCGCGGAGGTTCTCGCTGCAGTACTCGGCTCGCGCGACGAGCAAACGGAGCTACTGCGGACTCTGGTGCAGCGCTCATCCCGTCAAGGGGGACGACAGGATGATGGACCGCGTCAGCAATATCCGAGTTCCTACTCGAATTTTACCGCGACGCATCCGCCGGTCTTCAGGGAGGCCGATGAACCATTGGAGGCGGACAACTGGCTCCGCTCCATCGAGGGAAAGTTCGGTTTGCTCGACATAACTGAACAGCAGAAGACGCTGTTTGCAGCGCAGCAACTGCAGGGGTCTGCTGGTGCATGGTGGGCCAATTATCTTGCCGCACGCCCCGCATGACATGTCGTAAGCTGGGCCGAATTCCAGGAGGCGTTCCGCGCCTACCATATCCCTTCGGGGATTATGAGGAGGAAGCTTCAAGAGTTCTTGAAGCTAAGGCAGGGGGGAAGGAGTGCATACGAGTACTCCAAATCATTCAACCACTTGGCCCAATATGCTCAAGACCAAGTGAATACCGAAGATCGGAAGCGCGAATGCTTCTACCGGGGTTTGAACCCCAAGTTGAAGGACAAGCTTGTCCTGTTCAGCCGTGGCAGCTTCAACGACATCGTCAATGCCGCTATCATGCAGGAGGACGCTACGCGCGAGCTATCCTTGGATAAAAAGAAGAGGAGTGCTCCGCAGGGCAGCGGAGGTGGTGCTCCTCAGAAGTACCGTATGGTGTATCGATCACCATCCGGCCAGAGGTGGCAACCGCCATCACGACCACTAATGTTCAGTGGTCGCCAGTTCAGCAACTCCGGATTCCGACCGCAGCAACAACAGGGGGATGATCCCACGTGCACTTCCACCTCCACCACGTGCATCGGGATTCCGTCCTCCCATTCGTACTGGCCAGACCCCGTACATGTGTTTCACGTGTGGGCGCACGGGGCACTTCGCCAAGGACTGTCCGTAGAATTGACAAGGCGGAGGGCAATCATCCTACCAGGGGGCCAACCAACCCCGCAACCAGCCCAAGAAGCCAGCCACCAGACCCGACAACGTCCACCACCTCGCCATCAAGGACGTTCCGGAAGGCGAACCCGTGCTCACGGGTACGTTCTCTATCTTCAATCATCCCGTAGTCATACTCTTTGACTCCGGAGCTTCACACAATGTCATTAGTAAATCTTTTGTCATTAAAAGTCAATTGCCTGTTATCTCCACCAAAACTCCATATGTGATTAGCACTCCAGCCAGGAAAATAGTAACAAATGAATTGGTTCCTGGGATACCACTTAGCCTAGATGGAACCATATATCTTACTTCACTTCTGATACTAGAGCATCAGAAATTAGATGTCATCTTGGGAATGGCATGGTTACAATACCATGGTTCTATTCTAGATCTGGTCCCTCGAAAAATATATCTAAATTCTCCACTCCATCCCTCCCAAGTCCTCAAGCTTGAGAAAGCCATTCTAGTGAATTCATCTACTCACAATACCAAGATTATGGAACTTAAGGATATTCCGGTAGTATGTAAATACCCGGACATGTTTCCAGAAGATCTTCCTGGTATGCCCCCAGAAAGAGATATAGAGTTCAAGATTGAACTTGCACCGGGAACAGTGCCAATCTCAAGACCACCCTACAAGATTGCACCCAAGGAACTTGCAGAACTTAAGGAGCAATTAACAGAACTTGAGAACAAGGGTTTCATTCGTCCAATTTCATCACCATGGGGTTGTTCTGCACTGTTTGTAGAAAAGAAAGATAAGACCTTGAGACTGTGCGTAGACTATCGTCCACTTAATGTTGTCACTATAAAGAACAAGTATCCACTACCACGCCTTGATATTATTTTCGATCAATTGGTGGGTGCTAAAGTATTTTCGAAGATGGATCTTCGTTCTGGTTATCATCAGATTAGAATCCGACCAGAAGATATACCAAAGACAGCATTCTCAATGAGGTATGGACTATATGAGTACCTTGTTATGTCCTTCAGATTGACCAACGCACCGGCTCATTTCATGTATCTCATGAACTCGGTGTTTATGCCTGAATTGGACAAGTTTGTCATAGTATTCATTGACGACATACTTGTGTATTCAAAATCCGAAGAAGAACATGTTCAACACTTGCGTATCGTGCTTCAACGATTACGGGACCACCAGCTATATGCTAAGTTCAACAAGTGTGAATTCTGGATCAGCCAAGTGCCATTTTTAGGGCACATCATATCAGCAGAAGGGATTGCAGTTGATCCAAGCAAGATCAAGCAAGTCCTCAAATGGGAGTCTCCAAAGTCTGTACATGAAGTTCGAAGTTTCCTAGGTTTAGCTGGGTATTACCGGAGGTTCATTCCCAGTTTCTCCAAAATAGCTAAACCAATGACAGAACTTTTGAAGAAGGGGACGAAGTATGTATGGACTGAGGCATATGAGGCAGGTTTTCAAGCATTAGTAAAACACCTCACAACGGCACCAGTATTAGCTCAACCGGACACAACCAAATCTTTTGACGTGTATTGTGATGCATCAGGAATTGGTTTGGGTTGTGTGTTGATGCAGGATAGACGAGTGGTCGCTTATGGATCACGGCAGCTTCGAAACCATGAGCATCACTATCCAACTCATGATCTAGAACTCGCTGTTGTGGTACTAGAATGGAAGATGTGGAGACATTATCTACTGGGTAATCTAGTACACCTCTACACTGATCACAAGAGATTGGAATACATCTTCACCCAGAAGAATTTGAATATGCGACAACGGAGATGGTTAGAGTTGATCAAGGACTATGAGATTGAGATCCACTACCATCCAGGCAAGGCGAATGTAGTCACAGATGCACTGAGCCACAAGTCCCATGTCAACGGTCTCTCCATCAACTCAATGGAAGAAGAAGAACCGAGTCTCTACTTGGTTCCATATGGGGCACTCTACAATCTCGCTCTCATTCCTACCATCAGGGAGGATATTGTAGCAGCTCAGAAGGAAGACAAAGGAATGTCACACATTCGGCAAAAAATGGAAAAGGGGGAGATGAAATGTTTCCAATGTGGCAATGAAGGTACCATTTGGTTCAAAGACCGTATAGTGGTACCACGAAACATGGAGCTTAGAAAGAAAATACTGGATGAAGCTCATTTGTCCAAGTATTCCATTCATCTGGGAAGCAACAAGATGTACCAGGATTTGAAGAAGAAATTCTGGTGGACTCGAATGAAGAGGGAAGTAGCTAAATACGTATCCGAGTGTGATACGTGCCTGCGAGTGAAGGCCGACCATATGAAGCCAGCCGGACAGCTTCAACCCTTAAGCATCCCGGCATGGAAATGGAAGGATATAAGCATGGATTTCATTGTGGGTTTACCTCTCACTCTCCAAAAGCACGATTCAATTTGGGTGATAGTTGACCGACTGAATAAGACGGCGCATTTCATTCCCGTCAATACCAACTATCATTCATCAAGTTACGTAGAGTTATATATTGCCAGAATCGTATGCCTCCATGGAATACCCCGCACCATCATCTCAGATCGTGGAGCTGTATTTGTTTCGCGATTCTGGGAGCATCTCCACGATGCGCTGGGAACCAAGTTGATTCGGAGCTCGGCCTATCATCCTCAGACTGATGGTCAGGCCGAGGGAGTGAATCAAGTGCTAGAAGACATACTTCGCGCCTGTGTCATCCACCATGGTAGGAATTGGGATGATCATCTACCACTGGCGAAATTTTCGTGTAACAAAGGTAATCAAGCTAGCATTCAGATGGCGCCATATGAAGCTCTTTATGGCCAGAAGTGTCGCACAACTCTAAACATGTGTGAATCCGGTGAACGAGTGGTGTATGGCATCGACTTGATGAATGAAGCCGAGGAGCGGGTTCGCACTATTCAAGCCAATCTCAAAGCTGCTCAGTCTCGTCAGAAGAGCTATGCGGACAAATGATGTCGACCACTTCACTTCAACGTGGGGGATCCCGTCTATCTTCGTGTGTCTCCGATGAAAGGGGTTCATCGATTTGGAGTAAAGGGGAAGCTAGCTCCACGTTTTATTGGGCCATTCGCAATCCTAGAACAATGCGGACCTGTGGCGTATCAATTGGAGTTACTGCCGTCACTTTCAGGGTTTCACAATGTATTCCACATTTCCCAGTTATAGAAATGTCTTAAAACTCCCGCTGTTGTCCGTATAGAAGATTTGGAAGCTCTACAACCAGATCTCACTTATTCCGAGCATCCAACTAGATCGTCGATGAGAAGACTCGCACCACAAGAAGCCGCACCTTGCGTTTCTACAAGGTCTTGTGGAGCAACCACAGTGCTGAAGAAGCCACGTGGGAAAACGAGGAGTATCTTAGAACGAACTATCCGGACTTGTTAGCGGCATATGTTCGTTAGATCTGTTCCTTTTGCCTTTTTTTGTAATCTCGAGACGAGATTATTTTAAGGGGGGAGGAATGTAAAACCCCACTTTTATGGCGTGTGAATTCAGTTATGAGTTTTGTGATCAACTATATTAAAGGTCCAATATAGTGGTACACATGAACGTAATACCATCCAAACCTTTCTTTCACTCATGGTTAAATTTTATTAACATGAGTATTGGACTTCACCACTAATTCTCGAATGATTCTATTCACCCCTCTTTAAATTTTATAATTATTTGGATGAAGTTTATTAAGGCAATTTAAAGTGCAGTACTAATTGGCCCTGCAAAAAATATTCAAATTAGAGGCTCTAAATTTTTCCTTGACCTTCTAATATTCTCAATAGCTTGCCTGCAAAATTTCAAGATTTTAGGAACACATTTGCTATTTTATTTGAGGCGCAAATTTGAATCAAATTCAAATATAAATTTTAAATTCCTTTCCAACTTCTTTGAACATAAGATTTGAGTTCACCATTGTGTTCAGAATAATTCATTTACCATCTCCAGAAAATTTCATGATTTTTGGAGTTGATCTTCTATTTTTAAATGAATTTTTAACTTTACCGTTGGAGTCTGACTGACCTGTGGGACCCACAGTTCAGCCTCTGCTGAACGGATCAGCTCGGCCGCCTGCCATCTCTGCACCGGCGCTCGCCCGCTCGACAGCGCACGCGCATGCAAGCTCCAGCGAGCTGCTTGCTTGCTTGCCACGGCGCTATAAAAGGCCGGCCTCCGCTCCGGTATTTCCCCTTCCCCGATGGGTGGTTCCCCTTCTCGCGATTTCTTCTCCGCCGCGCGCCATCGTCGCCGCTCGCCTCTGCTCCGTGGTGCGCCGTCGTTTCGTGCAGTTTCAAGCCACGATCCCAAAACCTTAAAGGTGCGCCTAGTCGAGCTCTAACTCTCGGTGCAAACCGTTTCCCTTTTCATTGAGAAATGAGCAAGTTATCAGTCGTCTTCTTTCCGCCGATGTGAGGAAGCTCGCTCGGTTTCCGTTTCAATTCCATTTCTACAAGTAAATATTCTTTGAAATTGCTTAGAGATAGTTTCTATAGGTCCTAGCGCTCCTACCTGAGCAAAAACCCCTAAAAGTTATCGAGCAACGGACGAGGAAATCGAGATTTGCTCGCCGCCGGTGAGGAAACCTCGGTTCGCCGTCGAGCTCATAGTTTCCGATTGTTTCTTCCTCTCCCACGTCCATTTCCTTGATCTGCATCATCCCAGGAAGGTTTTGAAGAAGGTCCCGAGTGGTTTGAGCTACTCTGGAACGAGTTCCATGTTGCCCGAGCGCTCACCGCCGCCGCCGCCGTTGCACAACCATTTCAGGCGAGTTTCTGGTCCCATCGACTTCACCGTCGTGCTCAACGACTCCTAAAACCCCCGTCGGTTTAGCCGGCGGCGAGCTCGCCGGTGAGTCACCGCCGCGGGCGCCGCCTCGCGCGGGCGTTGGCCCGAGGTAGAAGACAACCCCGTGGGGCCCCACCTGCCAGTGGCTGCGGGATCACGGTGTGGCTGGAATTCCGTGCGGCTGCGCGCGAGTAAATCTGTGGACCGCGGTGTTGCATTGACCAGAGCACACCACGTGGCCCATGTGACCCAACCAATTGAATTTGAATTCTGGCGCCTATATTTTATTAAATTCATTCCAAAAAAATTTGTTCAAACTTCTAAATTGAATATCTCTCTGTAGACTACTCCGAAAATATTCAAACAAATTTTGTTTGAAAGCTCTTGAGCTCTAGTTTCTTTTAGTACCAGATAGGTTCAGTGAAACTTAATTTTAATTCTGTAGAAAATAATCTTTCCAAATACAAACACAATTTTTCCAGATGAACCTTCCACTGGAAAAATCTCCAAAATTCACATAAAATACCTTGACCTATTCTTAGTTACCAGAAAAAGTTTGGGAGCCTTTAAACCTGTTTAGCTTGGACAGAATTCCAATTATTTCGTGCTGGTTCAGTTTTCTTCCAAAACTGTATTCAGAAAATAGTATCCTTTTCCAAATTCAGTTTCTCCCAGAAGAATTGCCCTAAAAATCCCAAATAAAATCCTGTATGATCCTTACACCCTAAGAAAACAGGCTGTACAGTTGGATTGGTATGAAACCCTGTATAACATCCTATTTAATTCAATCATCTTTTCCTTTGATTGAATTATCCCAGATGTTCAGTTGCTTTGTTATACCCCAAATTTGGACTGAACATTCCAATAGTCATGTACTAGATCCTGTAAAAATTTGAGAATTATTTGACCTAATCTTCTAGGCCCAATTCAGTTCCTAAACTGAAACATAATTGGTTAAGCTTATTCAATTAGTAAATAATTGCCAAAGGGCTTAACCACTTTGATTATCTTTTGCTCCTTGCCAAAAATCTCTATCATAGTCATTAGTATGTCTCAACAAAGTCCCAAAGCCAATTAAGATCATCACTTGCTATGATCCTTAGATGTTAATTTGTATACTTTTTATAGTTATTGTTTCAAAATCATTCATATACCATATTATATGCATGACGTGTAGTGACCGAAGTCGAGGAGGCACCGGAGGCTTTGGAAGTGTACCTTCCTGATACTAACTCCGACTCGGACCTGCATCCAGGCAAGCCCCGGTTTGCATTTAAGTCGTTTATAAAATTTTGCTTTTTCACTATGATGAGTAGTATATGAATTGCTTATTAAGTTTAGGATGATTGATACTCCACTTGCATGGCCAAAAATCCCAGGGATTGGTTGGAATGAGTTACAATTTGACCTGTAGTAACTGCTTTGCTAATGCATAGGAAATCCGGTAGAAGTCGAGTAGTTGGGATCTACTCGCGAGAGATGTATGACATATCTCACAGGATTGGTTAGATAGAAAATGGATTAATATAATGAAATTGAGACTGGGCAGGGAATGGATCGGAAGCGGCGAGAATTGAGTCTCAGTCGCATAGCCCTGCCTGTGTCAACTAAGGCCCGCTTCGTGTGCGGCCCTGCTGAACAAGCTTGACTTGTACCGGCAACATAATGGACATATGGAATCCAATAAAGTGATGTAACTTGATAACTGGGGTGTCGAGGCCCATTAACTCACCATCGATATGGGTGGGTTGAGGACAGTAAGGGGTAAATCGATCGGCGTACACATGAGGTGTTCCGTGCAGAGACCTTCTGTTCGCGGAGGTGAGACAGGCTCGACGTTCGAGTTTCTCATGAAAGGTGGCCATATACGCCTAGTACTGAAGTGTTATGTAGGTACGGGTGTGCTCGCTGACACTTCTGAACGACGTATGTGTCGTGTTGTCCGGGTGTGTCCTGATTACAATCACTGTCCCTCGTAGTAATAGAGTACCACTTGTTCACTGTGTCGTGACTTAGTAAATACTAAAGGACCCAGAAAATACCATTGTATTGAATTATAATTACTTTGCAGCCTTGTATGATTTAGAGATAGTATAAATAAAATTTTACAGTTTCCACGTACTTTAGTTGTAATAGCATTATGTGCTCTGGGCATGTCATATCATCGGTAAAGCGTTTCTTGTTTGATTGTGGAGCCCATGATGTGCCGTGCACGGAAAATGTAATTTGCTACATAAAACCTGATTATAAGGATCCACTTGTAGGCGAGTCATTTATGCTTCACCTCACCTATGTTTTAGGGTTCCCCTTGCATATGTCTAGTGAGATGGGTTAGTCTTGCTGAGCCTTATGCTCACGTTTGCAGTTAACGAGTTTTTGCAGGTTATATAGTTGATGAAGGGTTTGATGATAAGGCTGCACTCCCTCCAGGGTGTACAGCCGAGTGGGAACCCTGCACGCCGCCCTGATTGAGTGTTGCTAGTGCAAAGTATTCAAGGCATGGATAACTTTGTTTTTGCATAGCTAGTGTTGAGAGCGTAGCTATGATATATATATTTCTTTATTTCCGCTAGTATTGTAAAAACTTCCGCTATATGATAAACAAAAGACTTCGTCTTGTATGTTATTCAGGTTTTATTCTTGTGTACTATTGTGTGTCGCATCGCACGACACCACCTAGTGAGATCCTCGGATGTCGGGATTCCGGTCCCCACACCCTTGACCTCCTAGACGATAGCCATTATTGTTTCCATTGTTGGCTACGTATAGGGCATCCTCACGGGTTTCTGGGCAGTCATTGCCAAAATGGCCCGTGTTACCACAGACTTCACAAGTGACATGAGAGTCTAAGGCATAGGCATTGCCACATACTTCACCATCGCTTTGTCAATCAATCTTCTTCATAAAGAGGTCCAATTTGGCAGCGATCATGACCACCTCCTTCAAGGTGTGCATGCCTCGCTGGGGGGTATGGAGACGTTCATCGCTCCAACCCATGTTTGACACCATCTACTCAATCAAATCTTTGGCTTTGGGCACCGTCAATGAGAAGAAGGCACCTCCAGCAGCAGCATCAACATGGTCACGGGCTGAAGGGATCGACCCATTGTAGGAGTTTTGGATGATGAGCCAATCATCCATCCTATGGTGGGGATAGGCTAGGATGTACTCCCGAAGCCTCTCCCAAGCCTCGGGAATAGATTCCTTGGCATCTTGCTGGAAGCTGGAAATTCTTCCATGTAGGGCATTGATCTTGTCCAACGGGAAAACTTGGCGAGGAATGCCGTAGAACATTTCTCCCAAGTATCTATTGTACTTCGGTTTGCGTAGAACCACTGTTTCGCTCTTCCAAGAAGAGAGACAGAAACATCCTAAGATGGACAACATCGGGAGATACGTCCTTGATCTGAAAAGTGCTGCAGATCTCAAGGAACTATTGTAGGTGAGCACTTGCATCCTCGTTTGTCTTCCCACAAAATGGGTTGGCTTGCACCATAGTGAAAACTCACGAAGGGTCTTATGGGCCATTAGTGTTTTGGTTGTTGGTGAAGTTTTGCTAGCATGCTTTGCCGCTCGAAGCTTCTGAGGAGTAACGACACGAGGTCGATCTCTCAGAAGGGATTCGGGATCTTCAACGAAGTTTTCCGGCAAGTGGAAACCAGACACTACCCTGTTTTCACATAAAATGTGAAAACAAAGCAGGGTCATCCTACTAAAACCTACCGGGGTCCTATCCTATTCACTCAATCATGCAATAATTCGGCTGCCTTCCCCGACAACGGCACCAGAATGCTTGTTGACGGTTCCTACGCACTACTAAAAATTCATCTATAGCAGTGGGCTAGAAATGCTTGTTAATAGATTTTTGATTATACATATAAATCCGCAAGCGCACGGAAACTATCGATATAGCATTTACACTCTAAGAGTATTCCCAAAGGTGTCACATATATTCTCCCAAAGGAAGGCTAGGTGGAAGTAAAACAATCATCAAGTGGAGAGGCTAGGTTGATCTAGGCAACGTTCTAGCAAGGATAGATAGATGATAATTCGAGTAGTGTGACACACACAAGAGCATTCTATCCTCAGGGGATAAATGAGGTAAAGAGGGACTAGACCAAGGGTTATGTAGAGACTCCTACTATGCTTCTAATGTATATATACATAGCCTAAGTTATTCACTAATGATCATATTATTTATGAATTCTCATGCTAAGTTGATTAACACATCGAGCATGTGTTTACCCCTAGCAATACTAGGACGACTCCCGCCAAGAGCTTGTGGCATAGCCGAATGTGGAGGATTACAAAGGACGGATAGGGTTGTCACCACCTACAGCCTACCTCTTCAATTTGTGGGTCTACAAGACATTCAACACCACTCTCTATCCTAGAACCATGCTCGCATATTAAGTAATTACCTTAGAAGCCTATGCACAAGCCATCCCAAGGAAAGAATTAAATCATGGTTGAACCAATGTTAATTCATAGTGTAAGTGTTTCATGTTAACATAATCATGTCATAGCTAATTAGACTATAGTGTAGGTTTATAGTGTTTATGATGATATATTGATAATGGTATAGCATAATCATAAAAACTACTCCTACCACATACATGGAATCCACAAAACAAGAAATGCTTCATCCAAGTATATGAACAATGGAAGACTAAAGATAACATCTTTATTAAGAATAAAGTCACAAATACAAATGGGACTATAAGAGCCATTTCTTTCTCAATCAGGAATTGGTAAGAGACTCCTTCTACTCTCCTACTTGGACTATGGACTAGAGACTCTCCTCTCCACAACCTCCTCTAAACCTACGGAGAGTAGTGGATACTATGGATAAATACTCAAGTGGTGTGTGTTGAGGTGAGGGGTGAGGGGTCATATTTATAGCATGGAGAAGGGTCGGTTTCCGCCACCAAAAGCGTGTGAATCAGTCTTCATCGTGACCAGGGCACCACAGGGAGTCGACACGTGGAAGCTGACCGAGTTTGGCACCAGGAAGGGTTCGACCGAACCCCCTAGTCGGCCGAACAAAAGTGTTGACCATTTTTGGTGTGCTTCCTTGGGGGGACTTCCAGGTGGGTCCCATTAACCGATATGGGTGCTACACCATTGGATGGCCATGGATACTTCTGTTTGTGGGCCATTTGATCCATGTGGTGCCACGTGGTGTTGCCTGATTGGCTGGAACAATATTTTATAGGATCCATCCCCCTGTTTCACTTCAATTCTGCATAGAATGCCTGCATGCACTACTTTCTCCAAAGACAAGTAGAAATAGGTTAAATAGAAAGGTGATGTGTGCAAGAAATTATACTTTCTTCACATAATTGAGTTACATTGACAGGTGAAATTGGTATATAACAGCCGTCAACAAAATTCCATCTTCCTCGAAATGAGTGAGTTCGTCGGCGGTGAACTAGGGAAAAGGAGTCAACTCTCCATCACTCTCTGCAGCAGGAGACATGGAAACCTCAAGTGTGTCGCACATCGTCTTGAGGTACTTCTCTTGACGAAGCTTCATGCGACGAGTACGAACTTCCACCTTCCGACAAGAGGCGAAATGTGACTTGAAGCACTTGAAGAAACCACTTCCGGACTGAGATGCAGGAGGAGGGGGTGGAGAAGCCACGAGATGAGAGGAGGAGGCAGGGGGATCGTTATTCTTCCTTCTTGGTGCAATAGGCTCGGGAGGAGGAAGTTGAGGGCGAAGCCTATGATGAAAAACATCCTTCTTGAACTTCAGCCTGAATACCTTCTAAATTAGATACATGATATATGGTGCATAGCCACACGAGCAGTTGGGGGTGTGTGAGATGTTGAAGATGTCATCAAAGATATACTCCACAACGTTGAATCGGACATCCCCATCAATGAGAACCATTAAATGCCTCAAATTTCCTTGAATGATACCCGCATCGCCATCCTTTGGAGCTAAAGTCTTCCTTAGAATACAGTTGAGCACACTATAGAAAGTCTTGATGTTCCTTATGTGCCCCGCCTCATAAATTGCATTGCTTGGATACATGTAATCCAAATCGTCCCTATCAACAGTCTTGAGATTTCAAATGATGATCTCGTTGTCGATATGATCCTCCAAGTGAAGAATTTGGGCTAACCCTCAATATGTAACTGAGTATTGCTCACCATTAGCGAGCCAAGTGATCCTCCAATCTCCTTGCCAGTGGAAGTAGATTGTGGTGTATGCTTGGTCATATAGACTGTCCGATAGTAATCACAATGGAAGTCACACCAAAACCGAGGGTTATCGGTGTGCTTCTCATACTTATAGCAGTCTTCCATCCTCAATCTCTTAACCTTTTCTGCCCCTTTACCTCTGAACAAATTTGCTTCAACGGTGCCTTGTTGATTTGGATTCCTAGCAGGTGAGGACATCCTCAAAGGGCCATGGGTTGTGAGGACCCCTTTTACCCTTTTCACTTATGGTGATGCCAACTTGCGCCTTGCTTGCGGGATTCTTCAGAACTAGTGTTCTCTTCTTTTGTGGTTTGTCTGTTGGTGCCTTGCCTTTGTCATTTGCACCTCTAGCCGCTTGAGTTCTTTTTTTTCACCCATGGTCACAAGCCTCTTCTTCCTTGGGGCTTCTTCGGTTGCAGTTGTGTTATGAGCCTCTCGTTCTGTTTCTTTGCCTTCCTTACCTCAATCCTCGATTCTAGTAGAGCTATAGCAAGCTCTCGTTCCTCACGAGCATGGCGATAGGTTTCTTTCCTCAACGCCCTGTGCACGGGATTGGATAGAGGCGAGTCGTCGGGGTTCAACATCGTCCCCAAGAAGAGACAAACACGACAGTATATGAGTCCAAGGAAGTGGAATATTGCATTAGAATTCACGAAAATGATCAAGGTTAGTGTTTTCACTATGAACCCCAAACTTGTCTGCCCTGGAGCTGGACTAGTCCGCACGAGCCGAACTTCCTCATAGAGCCAGACTAGTTTGTTGAACACAGTAAGAACCCTAATCTTGATGTTTTCATAAAAACTATGTATCGGGGCACAATATTCCTGGGCTAGGATCACAATGACATATAGAACAACTTTGGTGAAGAGGTTCCTATCAAAAAACCAAAAAGATTTTAGTTTTGAAGGATTTAGGGTTAGGTCAAGAATACCTCTTCAAATAGACGAAATGTGTATGAATATTTGCCTGAGGATGTGCGAGGAAGAGTTCCCACACACCTTGGGGCTTGAATCCATGGATTGGAATTGGTTTTTGGTGGATGGAATAAAAAATCGCCAATTTGGGGCACGGTGTTCGTGTTTGAAGAGAGAGAGTGTGAGTGGAAGAGCGGAGAGTCGGGGAGCCCTCTGGGGAGGTTAAGTCCCCAGGGGCCGAACTAGTCCGGTTTGAGACCCGGACTTGTCCGGCCTACGGACTTAGTCTGGACTACTCAAAGGGGCTGGGACGGACTAGTCCGTTTGGGACTTGTCCGTCAGAGCCCAGGGAAGCTTAACTCCGGACTTTTCCGGCCAGTGAGGCGGACTAGTCTAGTCCAAAGGCTGAAAACATATATATGTTTGGGTTTTCACCAGCGATTTGATCCTTTTGGACTAGTTTTCATCCGTCCAGTGAGGCGGACTAGTCTGGTCCAAAGGCTGAAAACACATATATATTTGGGTTTTCACTAGAGATTTGATCCTTTTAGATTAGTTTTCACAAACGATCTTTGCAAATATGGTCACTAAGCAATTAACAACCAAACTATTACCATAATTCACAAAGATTCAATAATTTCAAATAGTTTTGTAGAAAATTGAGAAGGATGGATTTTTTGCAAGCATGCATCAAGTTTTGAATTAAATACAATTAACAATCAGATGTGCAAGACTCAATCCACATTTTGAGAATCTAGGATATTGAGCTCACTCCTAAGTTCACAAAATGTTTTCTCATCTAAATGCTTGGTGAAGATATCGACCAATTGTTTTTCGGTTCTCACATGGGAACACTATGTCTCCTTTGTTGGAGTGATCTCTCAAGAAATGGTGGCGAATATCAATGTGCTTGGTCCTTGAGTGTTCAAATGGATTGTGAGCTATTTTCATAGCACTCTCATTGTCACATATGAGAGGGATATGGTGCAGGTTTAATCCATAGTCCATAAGAGTTTGCCGCATTCAAAGAAGTTGTGTACAACAACTTCCGGCTGCAACATACTCTGCTTCGGCTGTAGAGAGGGCAATGAAATTTTGTTTCTTTGTGGACCAGGACACTCTGGACCTAACCAAGAATTGGCAAGTCCCGGAGGTACTCTTCCTATCAACTTTGCACCCCACATAATCCGCATCGGAATATCCAATGAGACTAAACTTGGAGCCCTTGGGGTACCAAAGTCCTAGCCTTAGTGTGTGAACTAAATATCTAAGAATTCTCTTTACGGTGATGAAATGACACACCTTGGGAGCACCTTGGAATCAAGCACAACTACACACACTTAGCATTATATCGAGCCTTGATGCACATAAGTAAAGCAATGAACCAATCATGGAACGATATACCTTTTGGTCGACACTTGGACCATCTTCATTAAGGTCGAGGTGCCCATTGGAGTCTTGGTTGGTTTGGCTTTGTCCATATCAAACTTCTTGAGTATGTCTTGCATGTACTTCATTTCACTTATGAATGTGCCTTCCTTAAGTTGCTTCACTTGAAATCCTAGGAAGAACTTCAACTCCCCCATCATGGACATCTCAAACCTTTCGGTCATTATCTTCAAAACTCATCACAAGAAGTTTTGTTAGTAGAACCAAATATAATGTCATCGACATATATTTGACAAAAAAAACAAATCATCATTGAAATGCTTAGTGAATAGAGTATAGTCGACATTCCCAATTTTTAAATCATTTTGAGTTAGAAAGACTCTAAGGCACTCATACCAAGCTCTAGGAGCTTCTTTGAGGCCATGAGAGCCTTACGCAATTTGTAGACATGGTTTGAGAAGTCTTGATCTTCAAAGCTCGGGGGTTTATCTACATAAACCTCTTTATTGATTGGACCATTGAGAAATGCACTCTTGACATCTATTTGGTATAGCTTAAAATCATGGTGAGTAGCAAAGCCAAGTAATATGTGAATTGATCCAAGCCTAGCTATGGAAGCAAAGGTTTCAGCAAAATCCAAACCTTAGACTTGTGAGTTCCCCTTGGCCACAAGTTGTGCTTTGTTCCTTGTAACCACCTCGTGCTCATCTTGTTTGTTGTGGAACACCCATTCGGTGCCCACAAGATTTGCATTTAGCCTTTTTTACGAGCTCGCATACTTGATTTCTTTTGAAAATGTTGATCTCTTCTTGCATGGCCATCACCCACTCTGGATCTTGTAGTGTTTCTTTAACCTTGTGAGGCTCCAAAGAAGAAACAAAAAAAGTAATGTTCACAAAAATTTGCAATACGAGATCGAGTAGCTACCCCCTTGGAGATGTCTCTAAGGATGTTGTCAACGGGATGGTCTTGTTGAATGCTTTGATGTACTCTTGGATGTGGTTCTTGAGTTCTTCGAACTAGATAATCTTGTTCCTCACTTTCTTCGTCTCCCCCTTGATTAATGCCTCCATTTTCATCTTGTCGAAGTGCATCTTGAGGGTCTTGGGCTTGATCATTTGAGGAAGAGTTTGCTTGATGTGTGGAATGGTCACTTGAGTCTAGAGGTTGTTCTTGTGGTCGAATATATCCAAGTGCCATGCTTCCTAACACCACTCCTGGAGCTTCTTTTTGATCTAGCACATGACATCAACTTGCTCCACTTGGGATCCATTAGTCTTATCAAACGCTATGTCACGTGCTACTTCAACAATTCTGGAGGATTTGTTGAACACACGATAGGTGTTAGTGTTTGAGTCATAACCAATCAAGAAACCCTCATCAGACATTGAAGCTAACTTCGAGGTCCTAGGCTTCTTGTTGAGAATATAGCATTTTCTCCCAAAAACAAAAAAATATGAAATATTGGGTTTGTTACCAATTAGGAGTTCATAAGATGTCTTCTTCAATATGCGATGGAGATACAATTGGTTTATGGCATGGCAAGCAATGTTAACCACTTCCACCCAAAACAGGCCCGGCGTCTTGTACTCATCAAGCATGGTTCTAGACATCGCAATGAGAGTCCTATTTTTCCTATCGGCCACCCAATTTTGATGAAGGGGGGAGTAAGGGGCCAAGAACTCATGATTGATGCCTTCTTCATCCAAAAACTCATCAACTTGAGTGTTCTTGAACTCAGTGTTGTTGTCACTTCTTATAGTATTGATTCTCAAGGAGAACTCATTTTGAGCTCTCCTCAAGTATTTCTTGAGGACAGCTTGAGTGTCGCTTTTGTCATGCAAAAAGAACACCCAAGTGAAATGTGAAAAATCATCAACAATTACAAGACCATATTTGTTACCGCTAATGCTTATCTAGGCGATTGGACCGAAGAGTTCCTTGTGTAGAGGCTCCAATGGTCTTGTTGTACTCATGATGTTCTTGGATGGATGTTGAGCCCCAAATTGCTTTCCGGCTTGACAAGCGCTACATGGCTTATCCTTTTCAAATACAACATTCTTTAAACCACATATGTGCTCGCCCTTAATAAGTTTTTGCAAATTTCCCATGCCAACATGAGCTAGTCTTCTATGCAAAAGCCATCCCATGTTGGTTTTTGAAATTAAGCATGTGTGAAGTTAGGCTTTATCTGTGGAGAAATCCACAAGATAAAGCTTTCCCTTGAGTACACCCTTAAAAGTAATTGAGTCACTGCTCATTCTTTTGACCGTCACATTCTCATTAGTAAAAAGGCAATTATAACCTTTGTCACATAGTTGTTATATGCACAATAGGTTATAATCAAGTGATTCGACATGTAAAATATTCGAAAGAGTATGATTAGAGGATATAGCAATTTTACGGGTGGCAAGAATTTTCCTTGTCTATTTTCCCCAAAGTATATTCCCTCGCTTGGATGTTCATTTTTCTCATACTGCACAAACATCTTCCTCTCTCCAGTCATATGATTTGCGCATCCACTGTCAAGGACACACTTAGGCCCACCGGAGGAGTATGCCTACAAAATAGAGTTAAGCCTTGGTTTTAGGTACCCAAGTGGTGTTGGGTCCTTTGACGTTAGTCAAGAGGCATTTGGGCACCCACAAACAAGGTTTTGGACTCTTGCGGATTGGCCAAACATATCTAGCATAAGGCTTACCAAATTTGTTCCTCAACAAGACATATGAAACATCAAAATCATGAAACAATGGATGAAGTTTGTTTTTAGGCATGTTGTGTGAATCATCTATGTTATTTCTTTTGTTGTTGTGGTATGATCCTTCTTTAACAAAAACAAACAATTCTTTGCCATTCTTGGGAGTCTTAGCATTTTGCTTCCTCTCTCTAGAATACCCAAGACCATCTTTGACGAGAGGATGTCTTGTGTTGGTGTATGCACTACGTGCATATGCCATCTTATATTTGTCAAAGATGTCACCTTTTGGTGCTTTCTTATTTTATGCAACTTTAAGCAAATCTTTTAGTTTTAAGATCAAGTTAGAGCACTTGCAAGCTTGAGGTGTTTCAGATTTGACATTTGTGGAAGATGAGCTTTTAGAGGAAGAAGGTGCATTATCCTTGAGAGACTCCACTTGTGTTTCAAGGATCTTGTTAACTTTTTTCAAGCTAACGATTTCATCATTTAGCACAATTGTAGTCTTCTCAAGATTTGAGCAAGTTTCCTTGCTCAAAGCAAGTTCACGCTCAAGTGCATTGCTTATTTCTATTTCAAGATCCAAAAGCTCCTCAAACTCTTGACATCTCTCCTTTTGTTGGATGAGCATGTCCTTTTGACGGTTGCTGAGCCCTTCTTTCTCAAATATCTGATCCAATAAAAATTTCAATCTTTTCAAGGTTCTCTTACTCATATATTTAAGCATGTATTCATTTTCACTTCCACTATCAAAATTATCAAGAGATGAAATTGAAGAAGGTGGTTTAGATTTAACCTTCTTTCTTCCCTCCGGCCATGAGGCATGTTGGTCTTGAGCTCTCCAAGTTGGGGAAGAGCTTGTTCTCCGTGGTTGATCTCTTCGTGGCAATTGTTGCCATCTTCTCTTTCTCTTCGTTGGAGGAGTCTTCATTTGAATCCCACTCCTTCCCAAGGTGGGCTTGTCCCGATTGCTTCTTCTTCTTGAGGAATTTCTTCTCTTGGGACTTGCCCTCCTTCTTCTTGTTTTCTTCATGTGGGCAATCCACAATGAAGTGGTCATATTCCCACAATTGTAACAAGCCCTCTTTGCTCTAGTCTTGGACTTGTCCTTTTTCTTGCTATCATAATGGTAGCTCTCCCTCCTCCTTCTCATAATCCTCTTGAACTTGTTTATGAAGAGTGCCTCTTCCTCATCGTTGTTGAGGCTCTCTTCATCACTTTCTTCTTGATCTCGAGATCTTGAGGATGTTGCCTTGAATACATTATATTTCTTCTTTGAGGTGTGAGACCTATGTGTGCTGAATACATTGGCTATGATGATAAAAGTTTTGAATACTGCCAAAACACCCTTTTAACAAGGTCCGACTCTAGGTCCGAGCTCCTGCAAGATCCGATGATAGGTCCGACTTGTTTTCAGTAGCTCTAGAAGGGTCCGACGTAAGGTACGACTTGCTATGGCTAGGTCTGACATGTTTTTAGCTCCGGCGCTAGGTTCTACTAGCTTTGGTTAGATCCGGCGCTAGGTTCGACTAGCTTTGGTAAGCTCCGACGCTACGTCCGACTAGCTTTGGTAAGCTCCAATGCTAGGTCCTGCTAGCTTTGGTAAGCTCCGATTCAAGGTCCGGTTAGCTTTGGCAAGGTCCGGTGCTAAATTGCAATGGTTCCGCTTTTAACTTGCAATGTTTCAAACTTGCTTTACATCTATGTAAAATTTTCTTAGTATTTTTTTTACTATGTTTATGATGGGTTTTGGCTGATCATGGTGGTTAACATTTTGCTATGGTTTGCAACATGCTTATGTGAGGCGCTCATGTAAGGTGTTGTGTTTTCGGAATTAACATGAGTCAAGTAGAGGACTTGTGCTAGGAAGTATTGGTTGTTTCTTCATGTGCATGTGTTGCTTGAGTTCAAGACATGGCTGGTGACGGGATCCATTGAACTAGTCTTAGGGATAAGATGAGGTTCAACAACTAAGTTCGGGAGAAATTGTGGTTGAGTTGATCGGGAGGTTGCGCAACATGTTTGAACCATGAACAATGCATATGAAGGTATCGTGGACATTGTTGGATGATGTATGCACGTGTGCATGGAGTACATGGACGTGGCTACATGGTTCCAAGGCATGATGAAGAGATGTGGACGTAAAGAATTGGTCAGAAAGGTCCAACCAACTAGGTTATGGACTCAGGCTGCGGCTGAGTTGGTTTTGACTCAAATACGGAAAGATTTGAGTTGTTTATGACAGGATTTCGTGTGGGTCACGAAGTTGATTTGTTTTTAGGAATGTGGGATGCATTCCTAAGGTGTTTGGAAGTCTTATGATTGCTTCTATCTGCGTATAGAAGAGTTTTAAGCAGTTATGGAATGTTTTTGTGGAAATTGAGTAGGATACGAGTCCTAGTTTGGTTTGGGATGGCCTCATGACTTGTTATATAAGCAAGGGAGGCCAGAGATCATGGGAGACAAATTTTGGGCTGTCCCTCTTGTGTTCTACTGAATAAAGATCGTAGTTTAAAGGAACTTTTGTGCCTTGTTCATCTGACTTGTTTCAGACAAGTTTTCTCGTCAAGTTTGTGCATAGCACTACCTTGCTTCGGTGGTTTGATCATAACTTGAGTTTTACAGATCTAATTGACATGATTCTTTTTGTCTTATATTCACAACTTGATTACTATCATCAGTGGAAATTTCATGGTCATTGGATTTGTGGTTTCGTATCTACACGAGTTTCTTTGCGGTGTTGCAGATCTGTTTTTCTCGCATAGAACAGATTGACCTTTGTTCAATCTTCCAATCATAACATGAGTTTTTTCTTGAAGGATTTAGTGATTCTTGGTGTGACGTCATCGTGACTTGTTTCTTCACAATCTATACTGGTTTTGTCACAATTGATCATATTTAAATTAGTCGCACACACGATTTCTTTAGTAGATGAATTTTCCACCGAGGAATTTTTGTTGCTTCTGCTGAAAAAGTTGTAATCTACCATTCACCACCCCTCTTGTAGCTTTTCACATGCTCTTTGATCCTACAATTTGTATCAAAGCAACAGTGCTCTAATCTTTGTGATTTGCACATGTTTTGAGTATTCATCATGAAGAAATACTCCTCCAAACCTTGTGTGTTTAGTGATATTGTTTTTTAGGTTTAGAAGGCACGCATGGAGGCTTTCATCCAGGCGCAAGGCTTTGCAATATGTGAAAAGGTGTACAAGCCTTACAAAGTGCTGTCAAACGATCAGGTTATGGCTACAAATATGAGAGATGTTGATAACAACAACAAGGCTTGGAACTTGATCAAACAAGGATTAACTCAAATCAACTTCCACTGTGTTGCTCACCCTCGATCTGCATACGGTGTATGGAAAGCTCTATGTTATTAACACAAAAGATCCAACACGATCAAGGAGGTAAGGCAAGACATGTTAAAAAAGGAGTACATGCGCTTTGAGATGCAACCAGGTGAGTCCATCGACGACCTCTTTTCTCGCTTTAATAAAATTCTCAGCAACTTGCGTAGCGTCAATGTTAATTTTTTAGATGCAGAGAATGCTAGGCAATTACTAAGTGTACTAGACAAGTCAATTTGGGAGATGAAAGTCACATCTATTCATGAATCTATTATCATTAGTACACTTACTTCAGATGTTGTATATTCTAAATTGAAAACTCATGAAATTGATATAATCTCACATAAGAACCCCAGCAAGTCTCTTGCATTTGTTCCTCAACGTGACATGCCTAGCTCCGGCCAATATTCTTCTTGTGGAACACTTGCTTTGTTGTCCTGTGACACCGAGTTCCGAAAATGAACAAAGTGAAAGCATATGTGTGACCAGGATGTTCTAAACACATACACGAGTGATTCCCAAATGATAAATAGATAATTACCACAGCTCAAATTATTAGATAAGCACTTTTATTACACAATTCATAATATTTTCAAATACAATCTCGAATGAGTACTAATGACAAGTTCAACTAATGCAGCAGAATTAAACTAATTAAGCAACTATGCAACTAAGCTTTAGGGACATATATGTGCAGCTCCAATCAACACCACAGGCAAGCTGACAACAGACACGACCTAGAACTCCGCATTATCATCATTAAACTCCCAATCCTGACCTGCAACTTGTTGGGGGGGGGGGGGATTGCAAGAGTGAGTACATGTCGTACTTAGCAAGTGTGGAAAGTATGACATGTAGATGATTCAAATGACGAATATAATAAAGGCTAAGTGCTGAAAAGTACATTAAAACATTTGGAAAGAAATATATATTATATATGTGAAGTAAACCCATTAAACCCATTATAAACCATATAATCATCACAATACCAGTCCATATCAATTACGATAATCAATAATTCCAGATTTCACCATTGACAATAATCATATTCAATACCAGAAATTAATTCATAACCAGCCATAACCATACTACCAACCATAACCATTACCATAACCATCCTAAATACCATCCCAATACCAAGTTCCCTCTAATCATGTAGGTCATCCAGGTGCTCATAACCGGGAGCACGGCTATCATGATAGTTTAATAGACTCTGCAGAGTTTGTACACTTTACCCACGTGTTTGTGATTTCGTCACCTGTCGGCGACTATACGCCAGTTACACTTCCTTTGGTGTATGGCTAAGAGATCACAAAATAGCCTTTACAAAGGAATTACTAGTCTATTTAGACCCCACTGAGATTTCACCGGTGGCGATGCCTCCAACTGAGCACACCTCAACCAAGGGTCGGAGTAGTCCAAAGTTAGTTAGAAAGATATCGGACAAGTCCGCACTAGATATCGGACAAGTCCGAACTTCTCCAGAGGGGAGAACGGACAGGTCTGGACTAAAATCGAACAAGTCCGACTTTAGTCAGAGAGGAAAACGGACAAGTCTGCTCGGAGACCGGACTAGTCCAGACAAGTCAAGGGACTTAGCAAAATTTTCAAGGAATTGGAACACCAAACTAGTCCGCACAGGATCGGACAAGTCCGACAGTGTCTAGATGCAAAAACAGACTAGTCCGCAGCAAAAACGGACAAGTCCGAATGAGATCAGAGAGAAATCGGACTAGTCCGCACCAAAAACGGACTAGTCCGCACTTTCCAGAATTATTAAATGCGGTTTTGCTTCTAATTCATTTTAAACTTGTTTCTTTTTATGTTGCTTAATGTTAGGCATGTATATGAATGTATGCAGAGCATGATGCATGCAAATGAGGGTGTTACATGTCCTCTTTAACCCATGAACAGATTGATGAGTTTCTAGATGAAGAACTTGCACTCATCTCTACTCGGTTCTAAAAGCATTGCAAAATATACTTAAGACTCTTGTGATCCGTATAAATTTCACACCTATGTCCAAGGATGTAGTGTCTCCAAATCTTCAATGCGTGTACTACAGCTTCAAGTTCCAAACCTTGTGTTGGATAATTCTGCTCGTGTTTCTTCAATTGCCTCGATGCTTATGCAACTACTTGACCTTCTTGCATAAGCTCGCATCCAAGTCCTTGTCTCGATGCATGATAATAAATATCAAAACTCTTGCTCACATCTGCCAATACCAAAACTGAGGCTATTGTCAACATCTTGTTTAACTACTCAAATCTTTCTCGACAAGTTGGGATCCATTGGAAAGCCTTACCCTTCATTAGCAATTCTATCATTGGCCTGGCTATCTTGGAAAAGTCCTTGATGAACCTACGATAATATCCAGCCATCCCAAGGAAACTCCTTATTTCCTTGACATTTTGCGGCAGCTCCCATTTTAACACGTCTCTCACCTTTCCTGGGTCAACCTATACTCCTCCTCCTGAGATGATATGACCCAAAAACGATATTTCTCTCAACCAAAACTGACACTTATTGAACTTGGCATCTAATTGATGCTCCCTCAATTTCTGCAATGTAAGCCTCAAGTGTTCCACATGTTCCTTCTCATCATTTGAGTAGATCATAATGTCATCAATGAACACCACGACAAACTTATCCAAGTACTCCATGAAGACCTATTCATGAGGTACATAAAGTAGGAAGGTGCATTGGTCAATTCAAAGGACATCACCGTGAACTCATAAAATTCATATTGTGTCCTAAAAGCTGTCTTGGGTATGTTTGATGGTCTAATCTTCATTTGAATGTATTAGGACCTCAAATCAATCTTGGAGAAAACACAAGCGCCCTTCATCTGATCAAACAAGTCTTCTATGTGTGGCAAGGTGTACTTGTTCTTGATTGTCACCTCATTGAGCTTGGTAATCCATGCAAATCCTTTGCAGCCCATCCTTCTTAACCACAAATAGAACGGGCGCTCCCCAAGGTGAAGAACTGGGGCAAATAAAACCTTTCTCTAGTTGCTCTTGAATCTGCTTCTTGAGCTTCGCTAATTCCATAGGAGGCATCCTATATGGCCTCTTAGCTATAGGTGCAGTTCCAGGTATTAAATCAATAACAAACTCAATGCCTCGACCAGGTGGCATACTTGGCAACTCGTCTGGGAACACATCCAAAAATTCGCACACCACCGGAATCCCCTCAATTGTGGCACCGTCCATGTGATTCAGTTCCAATTGCTTTGGTGCGTGTTGAGATGCTTCAAATTCTATAGTGATCCCTTCTTCATTGGTCAACTTCACCGTCTTTGTGGCACACTCAGTAACTCCATTGTGCTTCCTCAACCAGTCCATACCAAGTATAATGTCCAATCCTTAAGAATCCAAAACAACGAGGTTGGCGGAGAAGTCAACCCCCCCTTATTCTAAAGCTTACTTTTGGACATACTATATTGGTCCTCATCTCCCCTCCAGGAGACTTAACCAATAGAGTAAACTTCATATGAGAGATACGCAAACTATACATGGCAACATATTTTGATGCAACGAATGAATGCGATGCTCCGGTTTCAGATAACATAGTCGATGGGTTGGAGTTTGCGAGAAACATACCAATCACCACGTCATCCGCTTGTTGACCATCCTCCGTAGAGACACGGTTCACGTTGCCACGAGCAAAATTCTGTTGTCCATGGTTCCCTTGCGACTGTCCTCCATTGGGTCTTGTGTTTTACCTCGACGCATTGCTTCCTTGACCAAGGTCTGACTTAGGACATTGATGTGCAAAGTGTCTAGCTTCTCCACAAGTATAGCACTTCTTTACTCAACCAGAATTATTGGGACGAGCTTGGTTCTAAACATTGGCACCAGGAAAATTGGTACGAGGTGCATAAGGCATTGGAGGCCTAGGTGCTTGCATAACAGGGCGCTGCTGCACAAACTGAGCTGGACGCGGTGCAAATCCAGGGCGATGAGCAGGCACAGAAGAACTATAGTATGGTGCATTAGGAGGCGCAAAGCGAGGGCGCACATTACTTCCTTGTTGCTGTCCTTGATATGGCGCCTTCCTCTTGTTGTCTTGCTCCATCTCACGGACCTTGTTCTCCACAACAATTGCATTGTCCACAAGCTTCTGGAAGTTAGCATAATCACAGTTGAGCAATTGCACTTGGATCTCATTGTTAAGGCCCCTCGTAAACAGATATTGCTTCCGGCTGTCCCGGCTCACATCCTCAGACGCATATCTTGAGAGGAGTGAATTTATTGAGGTATTCACCCACACTCGATCTTCCTTGCCTCAAGTTCTCAAATTCTTGCCTCTTCAAGATCATAACTCCTTCCGACGCATAATGAGAACGGAAGCTCTCTTTGAATTCGGCCCAAGTAATTCTCTCTTGGTCCTTATGAGCATTACATAAAGAATCCCACCAATCGGCAACTGCTCCAACTAGTTGATGAGAATCAAATAGGACCTTCTCCCGGTCGCATTGGATAATAGCTAGCTTCTTTTCCACAGACTTGAGCCAATCATAGGCGTCCATAGGGTCAGCGGCTTGAGAAAAGGTTGGCAGCCTAGTCCTCATAAACTCTCCCAACCGGTTATGAGGAGGGCGGGGTGGCGGTGGAGGCATGTGGGGCTAATTGTTGATGTTACCAGCCTACAGTTGTCCCATAGTTTGTATCATGGTCTGCATGAGCTTGTTTTTACATGGCCAAAAGGTGCTCAATATTAATACCTCCCCGGGCAGGTTCTTCTCCATTGTTGTTCTGAGGTGCTCCATGGTTCTCCTCCTCATCATTGCCATCCCTCTGGTTGCGAGTGCTCACCATCTGAAGAAAAGCAATAGGTAAGAATTTAGAAAATTTTCCCAACTATATGCATCATATCTAGCCTAGGTGGACATGGCAATGCTAAAGCATCCCAAAATCCTCTATAAGCACACAAGCAAACAATATATATAGGAACAACACATCAACCAAAAACACAACACTCCCCGAGTGCTCATATGTGCTCTAAAGTGTCCATTGTATCTAGGCGGCATCCTACGGTCAACCCGTGGCTCTGATACCAATTTGTGACACCCGATTCCGAAAATGAACCAAGTGAACGCATATGTGTGCCCATGACGTTCAACACACATACACGAGTGATTCACAAATGATAAACAGATAATTATCACAGCTCAAAATATTAGATAAGAACTTTTATTACACGATTCATAATATTTTCGAATACAAGCTCTAATGAATATTAATGACAAGTTCAACTAATGCAGTAGAATTAAACTAATTAAGCAACTACGCAACTAAGCTTTCGTCACATATATGCGCAGCTCCAATCAACACCACAGGCAGGCTGACGGCAGACAAGGCCTAGAACTCCACATTATCATCTTTAAACTCCCAATCCTAACCTGTAACTGTTTGAGGGGGGTGGAATTGCAAGAGTGAGTACATGTCGTACCCAGCAAGTGTGGAAAGTATGACATGTAGATGATTCAAATGACGAATATAATAAAGGCTAAGTGCTGAAAAGTACATTAAAACATTTGGAAAGCATTATATATTATATATGTGATGTAAACCCATTATAAACCATATAACCATCATAATACTAGTCCATATTCATTACCATCATCAATAATTCCATAGTTTACCATTGCCAATAACCATATTCAATACCAGAAATTAATTCATAACCAACCATAATCATTACCATAACCATCCCAAATACCATCCCAATACCAAGTTCCCTCTAATCATGTAGGTCATACAGGTGCTCATAACCGGGAGCACAACTATCATGATAGTTTATTAGACTCTGCAGAGTTTGTACCACTTTACCCACGTGTTTGTGATTTTGTCACCCGTCGGCAACTAAAGAACCTCCCTTACGCAAGTTACACTTCCTTTGGTGTATGGCCAAGAGATCACAAAATAGCCTTTACAAAGGAATTACTAGTCTATTTAGACTCCACTGAGGTTTCACCGGTGGCAATGCCTCCAACTGAGCACGTCCTCAATCAAGGGTCGGATTAGTCCAAAGTTAGTCAGAAAGATACCGGACAAGTCCGCACCAGATATCGGACAAGTCCGAACTTATCTAGAGGGGAAAACGAACAGGTCTGGACTAAAATCGGACAAGTCTGACTTTAGTTAGAGAGGAAAACGGACAAGTCCACTGAGACACCGAACTAGTCCGGACAAGTCCAGGGACTTAGCAAAATATTCAAGGAATTGGAACACCGAACTAGTCCGCACAGGACCGGACAAGTCCGAAAGTGGCCAGATAAAAACAGACTAGTCCGCAGCAAAAACAAACAATTATGAACGAGGTTAGAGAGAAATCGGACTAGTCCGCACCAAAAAAAGGACTAGTCTGCACTTTCCAAAATTCTTAAATGCGGTTTTGTTTCTAATTCATTTTAAACTTGTTCCTTTTTATGTTGCTTAATGTTAGGCATGTGTATGAATGTATGCAGAGCATGATGCATGAAAATGAGGGTGTTACATGTCCTCTTTAACCCTTGAACAGACTGATGAGTTTCTAGAGGAAGAACTTGCACTCATCTCTATTAGGTTCTCAAAAGCATTGCAAAAATGTGAGAACTAGAAGAAGAGGAAGTGTAGGACCTCAAAGATGTTTCGAATGTGGAAAGATAGGATATTTTTGCATGGATTGCCCTAACCTTTCAGGTACTACTTCCCGTGATGAAAATCAAACAAGGACGAAGCACTCTTTTGTAAACAACAACAAGAAAAAGATGGGTTTTACATGACACCAATTGGTGAATAGCTTCATCTCTGCACTTCAAGAACTTGGCTCGAGTGATGTGGACATCGGAAGTGACAAAGATGAAGATGATTTGGCAAACTTTTGCTTCATGGCAAGAAAGTCAAGATCAAGTATGGAGGAGGCAGAACACAATAACAATAATGAAGAGGTATGTACTACTTGCGAAGAAATGTGTGATGCTATTTCTCGTGCCACTGTTATAGTTAAGAAAAAGGGCAAAAATCTTAGGGACAATGCTGTTAAAATTGAGTCACTAGAATTTGAAATTAACCGTTTCAAATCTTTGATTACTAGTGATGATTCTTGTTCCTCATGTGGTTTAATATATAAACAGTTATCCTCTCTAAGAAGTGCACACACCCTCACGTTTGATAAACTTGAGTTAGAGATTGAAAAAAACAGAGATCTTGCTGCACTTAGTGATAAAAACATGAAAGATGCTAGCTGTTCCATAATTGATTTGCATTGTTCTACTTGTGATGATCTTGATAAGAAATTACATGATGCTATGGATGAAGTTTCTATTTTGAACAATGCTTTACGTGCTCATGAAGTTAAAAATTATTCTAATTGCAAGTTAAAATGAAAAACTTCATGTTAAAATTGCCTTGACCTGTCCAATAAACTTTATGACATGCATAGGACATTAGATCGGTTTTGTAATGCAAATAAGAACCTAAACTTGTTTAGGTATTGATTCTCATGCTCATGCTAAGGCACATCCAACTAAAATTGTAAAGTCATTAGGAGGTGGTTTGATTCAAAAAGAAGTGGTGTTCAAATCTGCAGGGGTGCTATCTCATTCAACATCTAATAAACATGTTGCTTGCTCATCTAGACATGCACACAAAGTTAAACTTCATTGTACTTACTGTGGTAGAGATGGTCATATCATAGATTTTTGTTATAGACTAGCTAAACAACTGAAAAAGAAAAAATGCAAGCTAGATCTCATAACTCTCATGCAACATATGCTGCACACGCTAAACCAAATATCAAGAACATGCAACCTGCTATTCTGAGTCAAAAACATGCAAATTTTGCTCCCAAACCTACTGTTTTTCATGCTACGCATGTAACACTTCGTAAGTCAGTAGTTGGGTACAAAAATATTCAAACTTTGGCTCATAAACCTGCTGCTTTGTCTCAGCTTTCGCGTATTTTTCCTGCTGCACATCGTGTGACTCAGTAATGGATTCCTAATTGCCTTTTGACTAACCCCATAATTGAGTCATCGACGTATTGTGCTTCTATGTAGGTTACACGCTTGAGAAAGGAGAACATTTGGATTGTTGATTCAGGTTGCTCACGCCACATGACTGGTAACAAAGATTGGTTCTCCTCCCTCTCTTTTGTGTCACGTGTAGAGAATGTTACTTATGCCGATAATTCTTCAATGCCTATAATTGCTAAAGGTTCGGTTAGAGTAAATAATAACTACACTTTGAAGGATGTTGCACTTGTTAAAAATTTGAAATATAACTCGCTTTCTGTTTCACAGTTGCTAGCTGAAAATCTGGAAAGTATTTTCACTAAAAATTGCTGCAAGGTTGTAGATTCAAACAGTGAGCTTATTTTTAACATGTCTCAGTTTGGAAGAGTTTTTAAAGCTGATTTTGATATGTCATTCTCTAAGCATAGGTGTCTACTTGCTAATGATTCAAAGGACTTATATTTTCGGCATCGTAGACTTGGTCATGTAGGCTTTGATCATCTAACGCGTGTTAGTGCTCTTGATCGCATACGAGACCTGCCTAAGCTTAACGGGGACAAAGAAATTGTATGCTCTTTTTGTAGACATGCAAAGATGGTTGCAGGTTCGCATGCTCCTCTCACAATGACCATGAAAACTGAACCGGGTCAACTTTTGCACCTTGACGCCGTAGGACCTTCACGTGTTCAATCCTTTAGAGCTAAATGGTATGTTCTTGTGTTTGTTGATGACTATTCTAGATATTCTTGAGTTTACTTTATGGCATCTAAGAGAAGATTTTAGTCACTTTAGAACATTATTTCTTAGATTATTAATTGATCACCCAGGATCCTTAAAATCAATTAGAAGTGATAACGGAACCAAATTTAAAAATTAATCGTTTGATCACTTTTGTGCTGAAAATGGAATAGATCACCAATTTTATTCAACTTATGTACCTCAACAAAACGGTGTTGTAGAGAAAAAGAACAGAACCTTAGTTGAGATGGCTAGGATTATGCTTGATGAATATCAAACTCCTGGAAAATTTTGGGCAGATGCAATTGCAACCGCTTGTTATGTCTCAAATAGTGTTTTCTTGCGTGCTAAGTTAGGAAAAACACCATATGAACTTCGGTTTGGACATAGGCCTAGTTTCACGCACTTTCGAGTCTTTGGTTGTAAATGCTTTGTTAAGAAACATGGTAATATTGAGAAATTTGAAGCTAGATCTATTAATGGCATGTTTCTTGGTTATCCATCTCATACTCGAGGCTACCATGTGCTTTTACTTGACACTAACAAAATTGTGGAGACTTGCGAGGTTTCTTTGGATGAAGATAGCCCAGGTATTAGCTCTAATATCGCAGGGCGAGATTCATATCCGCAGGGGGAGATTGTTTTCATCGAAGAAGACGAAGAAGTGGTGATGCTGCCCGAAAATTCAGAAGCAAATGATGTTGATCACGCTGCTGATTTTGCACCACAACCAGCACCAACAACTACTGCAGCTAGTATAGATCACCCTTGTAGGATCGAAGAGCACGTGACAAGCTACCAGAGGGGGGGTCAATAGTATATTAAAAAATCTTACGCAGCGGAAACAATTAAATCACAACCCCTTCGGCAGAAAAACGATCTGTTAAGGAAATTGTGTGTGAGACTAATATAAATGTGTTTCACCATGAAAAAAGTAATATATATCATAGAGAATCAAGTCATAAAGACTACACAACAAGAATCACTCAAATCCGTTGAGAGAAACTCATGTCACGATCGAAAAATCGAACAAAGGTCAATCTGTCCTACCCGAGAAAAATAGTTCTGGAACACTGCAAAGAAACTCGTGTAGATAAGAACCCATAGATCCAATGACCGTTAAATTTTCACAGATGATAGAAAATCAAGTTGTGAAGACAACCCAAAAAGAATAACGTCAATTGGATCTGTAAAACTAGAGTTATGATAAAACCACCAAAACAAGGTAGTGCTGTGCAGAAACTCGACGAGAAAAACTTGTTTGGAACAAGTCGGGCGAACAAGGCACAAAAGTTCCTTTGAACTACGAATTTTATTCAATAGAACACAAGAGCAACAGCCCCAAAGTCGTGCACCAGGAGCTCTGACCTCCCTTTCTTATATAACCGGCCCGTAGGCCAACCCAATCTCAACTAGGACTCTAATCCTACTCAAATCACGAACCAAAACTTTCCATAACAGCTTAGGACTCTTCTGTACACAGATAGAAGCAATCTTAAGAGTTCCAAACTCATTAGGAACGTATCCCACATTTCTAAAACAACACAAATTCATGACCCATACGAAATCTTATCATAAGCAACTCATAACTTTCCATATTTGAGTCAAAACCAACTCAGCCGCAGCCTGAGTCCATAACCTAGTCGGTTGGACCTTTCTGACCAATTATTTACGTCCACATCTCTTTGTCACGCCTCGGAACCATGCAGCCACGTCCATGCACTCCTTGCACACGTGCAAACATATTCCAACGACGTCCAGTAACCTTCATATGCACTAACCTTGATTCAATCATCCTGCGCGACCTCTTGACCCGTTCAACCACAATTCCTCCTGAACTTGGTTGTTGAACCTCATCTTTTCCCTAAGACTAGTTCAATGGATCCTGTCACCAACCATGTCTTGAACTCAAGCAACAACTGCACATGAATAAACAACCAATACTTCCGAGCACAAGTCCTCAACTTGACTCTTGTTAGTTCCGAAACCACAACATCTTACGTGAGACCCTCACATAAGCATGTTGCAAACCATAGAAAAATGATATCAACCTTAACCATCAAAACACACCAAAAACTTAGTAAAAGAATTCTAAGCAACCTTTCCAAAAGTGTAAAGCAAGTTCAAAACATTGCAAGATAAAAGCAAAAACACTGCGATCAAGCACCGAACCTTGCCAAAGCTAAGCGGAGCTTACCAAAGACATGCCGGAGCTATCAAAAACATGCCGGAGATAAAGTCGGGCCTTGCTAAAAAGATGTTATGGTAGCATTCAAAACTTTTATTGTCAAAGCCAATGTATTCAGCATACATAGGTCTCACAATCTCCCCCTTGATGAATGCATTGGCAACACCACTTAAAATCCGAATATTAGCTTATTCACATTAAAAGTTTTGAAAACAATTTCTCCCCCTTTGTAAAACAAAAAATAAAATGAAAAAAAGAAATTTTCCTCCTGAGAAGAATCGTGCCAAAACAATTGTGAATATGTGCAATGTGTAATCAATTTCCCTCCCTTGCATACTTATCTTTAAAAATTCACATATTATCTCTCCCCCTTTGACAATGTATTTAGCAAGGTTTATAAGACAATTTTAATTGTTATGAGCATATTATAACATATACATATAAAACAAAGCTCCAAGTCATACTATCAAGTAACTTACACTATCACATCAATGAAATACATAAAGTAGTGTAAGACATGCTAGATATCAAATGTAATTTCCAATTTAGCAAGTCATGATATCGCAAACTTAACTATTTCAAAACCTGAAAAAATGACACTTGTTGCTGCATTTTATTTTTTTAAAGCACAAATTTAGATCATATGATATTTGCAATAGATTATATGCGCATCTGCCTTATTCTAACCAACCAAGCCAAGCCTATGTCATTTGACAATCAGAAGCTTAAGGACATGGTTTTAGTCATACACAACTTCTTTCAAGTTCATATCTAAGTGCAATGATAAGCCATCTCAAAAGAAGAAGTGTGATGCATTCATATTCTCTTGATATTTTCTCAATTTATATTTGACCATAAAAGCTCAACATGTAAGTTATTACTTGGTTAATTCTTTATGATTAAAAGCACTTGTGAGCATGCAACAAGTTCAAAACAACAAGAAAGTTCGACCATGACCAGATTTAGTGTAAGTAATTATTCCAATTATGAGACATGGAAAAAACTACAAAATGTATAACTCGAGTAATGTAGTAAGAACTTTCAGCGTGTAAAAGGAATCACAAAGTGATATATGTATGAAATACTATGCTCATATTATTTTAATTTTAGATTCACACATAGACTTTCCATGTTTCAAAACTCCCCCTCAATGTAAGCCATGAGGATGCATAACCCCTATTTCACTACGAATAAAAAAAACGAGTGAAATCCAAAGGTTTTGTAAAAATTTCAGCCAATTGTTGTTCGGTATCTACATGGTGAAGCACAATGTTTCCTTTTTAAACATTATCATGTTGAAAGTGATAACGAATGTCAATGTGCTTAGTTATAGAATGTTGCACGGGGTTTTTAGCAATGCAAATGGCACTAGTGTTATCACAAATCAGTGGAAGACTATCTAGATCAACCTCATAGTACCTAAGTGTTTGAACAATCCAAAGAATTTGTGAGCAAGCACTAGCAGCAGCTACATATTCAGATTCAGCTGTGGATTGTGCAGCAGAGTTTTGTTTTCTAGAGGACCAAGAAACAAGTTAATTACCAAGAAAATGACAAGCACCGGAAGTACTTTTCCTACAATCCTACAACCCCCAAAATCAGCATCCGAAAAAGCTTTCAATGTAACGTTTGAGGAAGAAGGAAGAAAAATGCCAAATTCTTGAGTTCCATGTAAGTACCTAAGAATCCTTTTGACGGCTTGACGATGTGAAGTACGTGGGGAGGCTTGAAACCGTGCATAAAGACATACGCTGAATTGTATGTCCGGTCTTGATGTCGTGAGGTACAAAAGTGATCTGATCATGCTTCTATATTCTTTTTGATCCACGGGTTCACCACCTTCATCAAGTTCAAGTGTTGTTGCTGTTCCCATTGGTGTCCGAAGAGGCTTTCTTTTGTCCATGTTGAAGCGCCTTAGGAGGTCTTTTGTATACTTCATTTGATGCACAAAGGTACCCTCCTTGGTTTGCTTGATTTGCAGCCCCAAAAAGTACGTGAGTTCTCCCATCATACTCATCTCCAATTCTGAACTCATCATAGCTGAAAACTTGGACACAAAATCATGAGAAGCACAGCCAAAGATAATATCATCCACATACACTACAACGAATAATGAGTCATTTCCATGGTTAAGCACAAAAAGTGTTTTATCAACCTTGCCCATGGTAAACCCCTTTTCATGTAAGAATGTTATTAACCTATCATACCATGCTCTAGGGGCTTGTTTGAGACCGTACAAGGCTTTGGACAATTTGTAAACATGATTAGGAAATTCTGAATTTTCAAAATCCGGTGGTTGTCTGACATAAACCTCCTCATCTATGTAGCCTTTAAGAAAAGCACTTTTAACATCCATTTGATAAAGCTTAAAACCTTTAGATGCAGCAAAAGCTAACAAAATTCTTATGGCTTCTAATCTAGCAACAGGAGCAAAAGTTTCATCAAAATCTAGACCTTCAACTTGAGTGAAACCTTGAGCAACCGACCTAGCCTTATTCCTAACCACAACCCCATCCTCACTTTGTTTATTTTTAAACACCCATTTAGTTCCAATTAAAGTGTGACCTTGAGGTGGAGGTACAAGTTTCCAAACATTATTTATTTCAAAATTTTCTAGCTCCTCTTGCATGGTAATAATCCACGATTCATTAGTGAGTGCGTGTGATATATCTTTAGTTTCAAAAGAAGCAACAAAAGCAGAATGAGCATGAAGTTTGGATCGCAAAACCTGGACCGTGTGACTCGTTCGTGCAAGCTTCCAATAATTTGTTGTGGATGATTACTTTTGAGAACCCGGAGGGGAGTGGACACTTCACAAGCTTCTTCTTCTTCATGTTCATCTCAAATCGATGAGCTTGTGACTTGAGGAGGATCTGGACCAGCAACGGTGGTCATCGGTGCTAGCTCCAAATCAAAATCAGGAGCTGGAGCAATGTCATTAGATGCTGAATTTTCGGGCAGCAGCTCCACCTCTTCCTCATCTTCAAAGAAAATGCTCCCCCCAGCGGATATGGATTTGGACCTGCAATGTTTGAGCTAGTACCGGGGCTAGCTTTCATCAAAAGACACCTCACAAGTCTCCACAATTTTGGTAGTGTCAAGTAAAAGCACACGGTAGCCTCTAGTATGAGATGGATAACCAATAAAGATGCCATCAACAGATCTAGGTTCAAATTTATCAAGATTACCTTGTTTCTTAACAAAGCGTTTGCAACCAAAGACCCAAAGTGTGTAACACTATGCCTATGTACAAACCGGAGCTCATATGGTATTTTACCTATGTCGGTACCCTGCGTACCGTATACCCCTTGGGACTACAAAAAGACCAATGGAACTTCACCTGTTTGAGTTGAAGACCTACGAAGGCCACACGTGTCATATGGGATCGGACCTGCCACCCATCTATGGTTAGTCCCGGTGCTGCCACGTGTATAGTGCAACCAGACCTACATCCCACACATGGGATAGCTCCGGGCTTAACACCTGTGCGGCACCCCCGGCCCTAACCCCCGAAAGAGGGAAGCTCCTGTACCCACACGTGTACATCTACACCGGACCTACCCGTCCCAGACGGAAAGCTCCAAAGCTGCCATGTGTCCAACCGCCGGACCTTCAGCCTTAACAATCAGACTGGTGGATCCCCAACGGCTCGGACCTTCAAGGGGCAATCTAAGACTTCAAGACCCGATTAAGTGTCATTAATATAATATTAATGACACACGATCGAAAGGCCCTTAATACCAGTAACAGCACTGTCAAGGCCCGTTACCACGCTATTAAGGGTAATTAACCTAATTAATTGTGTATTAAGTATCAGTAACCGCCAGGGCCACATGTCGGGCAGGCTAACGGTGTAATGACTAGTCCTTGTACTATAAAAGGACTGGTCGATGATACACAGAGGGCTCTTCTCTCTTAGGACTATGAGACCTCTCCCATACTCAGCTCTGACACGTACTCACCAGTGCTCTGACGCTCAATACAACAACTACACACCCCGTGGAGTAGGGTATTACGCTCAGGCGACCCAAAACACTGAAACCTTTGTGTCTACTTGCCATCGTGTTCTGAATCTCTGTGCACCCAATACCGAACTACAAACTCCGCGGGCTACCAACAGTAGTACGGGGAGAACTGCCGAAACAACACTCTGACAGTTGGCGCACCAGGTAGGTGGTGCCCGAGATTCAAAGATGGTAAACTCTGCTGCTGGATCATCTAACGGCAACCCTGCAATGCAACCTGCTGGAGGCAATCCCTCCAACGTGCAGCAGCTAGCAGGTGTTGTGGCTCCAGCAGGAGTCGTGCCTCCGCTGCCACCGTGCGCAGGAGCAAATCAAGCTGGATGGCGGGATGGGGCGTCTGCATCGGTCACGACATCGGCTAACAACAACCCTGAACACGCGCTCAATGCCGCGCATGCTCTTCTCCAACGCCCACCACCTCTAGGTGCATCCCAGGGTGCAATGGAGCAGTGGAGGGCTGATGTGGAACATTTGGTTGTAGCAGCAGCCGATCGCATCAGCAACCAAGGTCCTCCCCCCTTGGGGCGGGCCCCATCGCAGCATTGGACCGTGTCAGGCAGACTTGGTCCGCACGCTTCCCAGCATAGGAGGCGTGTTGCGTCTCAACAAGCGATGTCACTGCCTTCCGGGGCGTGACGCACCCATACGGTAACCAGGCTTTCAACTCATGACCTCCGGGCGGAGCTTGAGCGCCGTTACCGTCAACAGGATGGTCGCGTCCATATCGCGTCAAAAGGAGAGAGGCTCGAGACAGTCCTGCTCCCGAGGGAGTAGGAAGAGGCTGTTCTACCCTGGCCATGCACCTACGCATGGTCAGATGGCCACAAAAGTTCCGGCCTCACCTGCTGGAGAAATTGACGGGACTGTCAATCCCGCTGAGTTTCTCCAAATCTACTCCACCACAATCCTTGTGGTCGGAGGCAACGAGGCCGTAATGGCCAACTACTTCCCCGTGGCTTTGACTGGGACCGCCAGGTCCTGGTTCATGAGCCTTCCGCCCGACTCCATCAACCGTTGGGCGGAACTGTGCCAACAGTTCACCGCCAATTTCGGGAGTTCATACACCTGATAAGGCACCGAACTGAACCTTTTTACTGTCAAGCAGAAGGGAGGAGAGTCCCTGCGATCCTTCATCCAGAGGTTCTCCCTGGTACAGAATAATATTCCTTCTATCTCTAGCGCCTCTGCTATTGTGGCATTTAGACAAGGCGTACGAGACAAGAAGATGCTGGAGAAGCTGGCGACCAAGGAGATCACCAGCGTCACGGAACTCTACAGCTTGGCAGACAAATGCACCAAAGCTGCGGAGGGCTGTGAAATGCACTCCCAACCACCTCCGGAGGACAACAAAAATCCTCCAAGGGTGAAGCCACTACCTCCGGGAGTGGCAAAAAGAAGAAAAAGTCCAATGGCAAGAAAAAGCCGTCGGCCGGCACACCAACTGCTGCAGCTGCTGCAGCTCCGGGTGGCCGGGGGCCACGCCTCGAGAAATGACCTCGACCATCATCTGAAGACGGTGGCAGCTCCAAGATGTGGTGTCCTATAAACAAGTCGAACAGCCACAACTTGGAAGGCTGTCGGGAGGTCCAGAACCTTGCCGAGCGCTACAACAAGCGCAGGGAAGAAGTTCCTTTCGGTTAAAGGGAAGGGAAACAAAAAGTTGACGTAGCTTCGGCTAAAGGGGAGTTAGGCTTTCAGGACCCTAAAAAGGTCTTGAAGGCTGTTTACACCACCGTCGACGATGACTCTGATTTCTCTGACAATGAACGTTGAAAAACCATGAACACCATCTTTGGTGGTTCGTGGGACATCACCTCCCGCCGTGTCCTCAAGACTATGCGGCGGGACATGGCCTTAGTAGCTCCCACTGCCAGGGCAGAGCCACACCGGAAGTGGATGGACACTGCCATCACTTTCGATGCATCAGACTGCCCTCGGAATATGATCGGAGCTGGCCATTTCCCATTGATGGTATCTCCGACCATCAACAACATCCAACTACACCATGTAATGGTGGACGGAGGTTTGGGGCTGAACCTCATAAGCTTTGAAGATTTTGTCAAGCTTCAGCTCCGACCTTCGGACCTTCGCCCCTCTCGGCCTTTCTCCGGAGTAGGTCCGGGGGCCATAACCCCACTCGGTGCAATTACTCTTCCGGTGACCTTCGGGACCCGGGAGAATTACCGCACTGAGAAGTTGGTCTTTGACGTGGCGCATATCAACTTACCGTTCAACAGCATTTTGGGCAGGCCAACCTTATACAAGTTCATGGCTCCTGCTCATTATGGCTACTTGGTGTTGAAGATGCCAACAACAGCCCGTGTTCTCCAGATCTGTGGAGATCGCACTGCCGGAGTGACAGCTCTGAAAGAACTCCACGCACTTGCTACAGCGCAGGAGGAAGAATCGGAAAGGCGCAAGCTCTAAAAACCCCGAGCATTCGTCATCGAGGCTCAACCTCCGCACCCCACGTGCAACCAAGCGGCGACACCGACATTCCCGTCAAAGTCGTCCAAATCGGTTCCGACGCCACTCAGACCAACCGTATATCGGGAGGTCTGAATGACAAATAGGAACTCGCGCTCATCACTTTCCTCCGGGCTAACGTCGACGTGTTTGCCTGGCAACCATCACAAATGCCTGGGATCCCTAGGGAAGTGATCGAGCATAATCTGAAGATCTATCCCGACGCTCGGCCTGTACATCGGAAGCCTCGGAAGCAATCAGTAGAGCAACAAAACTTCATACGTCAAGAGGTGAAGAAGTTGCTCGAAGCTGGATTCATCCGAGAAGTCTTCCACCAAAAATGGCTGGCAAACCCAGTCGTTGTACCCAAGGCCAGCGGGAAGCTTTGGTTGTGTATCGACTACACTACACTAAATAAGGCATGTCCAAAAGATCCATTCCCACTACCTAGAATAGATGAGATAGTGGATTCCACCTCCAAGTGTGAATTACTGTGTTTTCTAGATGCATATTCTAGGTACCATCAAATCATAATGTCTAGGGAAGATGAAGAGCATACCTCCTTCATCACAGTAGATGGACTATATTGTTATACTGCCATGCCATTTGGTATCAAGAATGCTGCTTCAACATTTGTACGAGCTATGTACAAAACTTTTGGAGAGCTCATCAGAGACGTAGTGGAAGTGTATGTCGATGACATCGTCGTCAAGATCAAGAACAAGGATTCATTCCTTGACACCTTACAAGTTGTCTTCGACAAGTTGCGAGTCACTCGCACGAAGCTGAACCCGAACAAGTGTGTATTCGGGGTTAGCTCTGGAAGACATCTTGGTTTCTTGGTAAACCATCGAGGAATAGAAACAAATCCGGCAAAGATAAAAGATATTGAAGACATGCGGCCACCAGCCCACATCAAGGACGTCCAGAAGCTCACTGGATGTCTAGCTGCCCTCAGCCGGTTCATCTCAAGACTAGCGGAATGGGCGCTACCCTTCTTCAAGCTATTGAGGAAGTCCGAACCATTCCAATGGTCTGAATAAGGAGAAAAGGCATTCCAGGAGCTGAAGCAGCTCTTCACCACCCTACCAACCTTGGTAGCTCCGAACCCTTGTGAGCCACTCCTGCTTTACATTTCGGCAACTGACAAAGTTGTCAGCGTGGTCCTGGTTGCAGAAAGACCAGAACCATCTCCAGTTCAGGAATCCAAACCCCTTCGGGAGGGTCCGGAGCTACCCGAAGTGGAGTCTGGGTCCCAGCTCCCAGACCCTGATCCTCAAGAAGAGACGCCAGAGGATCCATCTCCTTCAAATGAAAGAGTCACTGCTACTAAGCAACAAGATCCGGACCCCTCCGGGAAGGTTCGGGTCACTTCAGAAGAAGCTTCGTGTTCCTCAAACCTTAACTCGGAGGTTCCCAAACAAGGTCCGGACCCCTCTGGGAGGGTCTGGGTAGATGACGAGGAAGCTCCGGGCCCCTTCGGGAACGTCCGGACGGTCCAGCACCCAGTGTACTTCATCAGCGAAGTACTCCATGACGCCAAGACTCGGTACCTGGAGGTGCATAAGCTGCTCTACGCAATTCTTATTGCCTCTAGGAAGCTCTAACACTACTTGGAAGCTCACAAGATTTCAGTGGTAACCTCTTATCCACTACGTGCAATCTTGCATAACCCCAATTCCACTGGGAACATTGAAAAGTGGGCAGCGTAATTAGCCAAGTTTGACCTTAAATTCATTCCAAGACAAGCGATCCAGAGTCAAGCATTGGCGGACTTCGTGGTGGAATGGACCCCCTCTCCATCAAATCCTGGGGCCCCATTGAGCAGAAGTCAGAACCCAAGGTTTCGGGCTTCACTGAGCCTCACTGGACCCTCTACATCGATGGCTCCGTGCCGGAGCTGGAGTCCTCCTCCTCGCTCCGACCGGGGAGAAGGTTAAATACATGTTGCACCTTGACTTCAAGGCGACCAACAACATGACGGAGTATGAAGCACTAATTTATGGACTCGAGGTGGCACTATCGTATGGTGTCAAGCAGCTGTTGGTAAAGGGTGATTCACAGCTTGATGTAAAACAAGTCATAGGACAATGTTGCTGCAACAACCCTCAACTAGCTGCATACCTACTTGAAGTACAGAAGCTTCAGAAGGACTTCGACGTCCTGGATCTTTGCCATGTCCAGCGTCTCAACAACGCTGAAGCCGACGAACTCTCGACAAAGCTTCAACCGAGGCTCAAAGATACAATTTCCTTCCTGAAGATAATGTATCCGCTGACCGGATAGTCATTGGCTAAAAGATACACTGGTAGAAGGGGATCTCTACCGGCGTGGTGCCAAAAGCGTCCTAATGCGGTGCATTACAAGGGAAGAAGTCTGCGAGCTCCTCGCAGAAATCCATGGAGGCGAGTGTGGGAACCACGCGACCTCCCGCACGCTGGTCGGTAAAGCAATCTGGCATGGCTTTTACTGGCCTACAACGCTCCAGGATGCAATTGAGCTAGTGAAGAAATGCGAAGCATGCCAGTTCCATGCGAAACAAATTTACACACCAGCTCAGCCTCTACAAATGATACCTTCTACATGGCCTTTCGCTGTGTGGGGGATGGATATCTTGAGACCTTTCCCAAGAGCCGTCGGAGGTTATAAGTTCATGTACGTTGCCATTGACAAGTTCACCAAATGGCCGGAAGCAACTCCAATTGTAACAATAAACAAGCAATCAACTATCATCTTCTTGCAGTCCATCGTATGCAGATTTGGAGTCCCAAACAAGATCATAACTAATAATGGGACCCAGTTCAAAAGCTCTGCAATTCAATGATATTTTGAAGACCTCGGCATCCAAGTCAGCTACGCTTCCGTAGCTCAGCCGACAAGCAATAGCCAAGCCGAGAGAGCAAATGCAGAAATCCTAAAAGGACTCAAGACGCGCACATATGAGCGCCTGAAAAAATATGGATCCAACTAGATCGAAGAGCTTCCGCCCACTCTATGGGCCAACAAGACAACTCCAAACCGTTCAACTGGAGAGACACCCTTCTTCCTCGTGTACGGAGCTGAAGCAGTCCTTCCTACGGAAATCACCTTGGGGTCGCTCCGGGTCCGGACCTTCGACGATGCCACGCCGGACAAGCTCCGGTGTGAAGACCTTGACCTCCTTGAAGAGGGAAGGTGCCGAGCAGCTATTCGGAATGCCCGATACCGCCAAGCTATTCGGCGCTATCACCAGCGGCATGTTCACAGCCGACAGCTCGAGGAAGGCGATCTGTTGCTATGGAGAATACAATCCAGAGAAGGGTTAAACAAACTTTCCCCCAGCTGGGACGGACCCTTCCGAGTGATCAAAGTATCTCGTCCCGGATGCGTTCGCTTGGCAACCGAGGATGGGACACCTCTCCCTAACCCTTGGAACATTGAGCACCTCTGTAAGTTCTATGCTTAATATCACGGAGGTGAATCTGTTGTTACATGTGATGTATGTTATAGAGTCATTGTACAGAGTCGGGTAGCTTCTCCGGGAGAACAGCCGGACCTTCCCCGGAAGGTCCGCAAAGTTCAGGCAACACTTGTCACCGTCTCAGAACTAAAAGTGTGGCTAGCTACCGTGGGTCGAACGAGAAATAGAACACACTTATCCTGGTTCCGTACCCTAAGAGTGTACTTGTTTCCCCTGTACCCCGGACCTATAAAGAAAGACATCATTATGTGAAAACAGACTCCACGTGCATTTATTTTGTACAGGCTCAATATATTTTATTTTTCACTTTCTTGTCTATAATAATGTTGTGCAATTCTTAAGAAACTTTAGCTCGACCAGTTCACATATAATTCAAGTCGCATTGTCAACTTTTCCGGGTCTAAACATTGTTAATGGTCTACTTGTCTGAATGTCACCAAGCCAATCTAGGGTCGGAGTGCACTATCGACTTAGCCTGGTCATGCACCCTAAGTACACCACTCTACTTACACCCCTGCAGGCCGAAGTAAGGCGAATCCAGAAACGATCGGACCTGGAGAAAACAAGCCAGTGCACTTGATTGTATTTACAATTGTGTTCGACCTAAAAATTTCTCGGGAATAGTAAGTCGCAATTGAGTCATAGATAGGGAATGTATTTTACTATTTTTCTTGACTTCAGTGTGCAGGAAAAATAAAGATTTCATGATCATGGTGAATGAAGCCGGAGCTACCAAAGCTCCGACATCCCCTAGGTGGCTTGTAGTCGATGTTTCAAACATTGATAGCGAGCGTCGCTGGAGCTACTAAGCTCCGTTAAAGCCAGGGGGCCAGCCGTCAACGTGAAGAAAAGATGGTGGGAAGACTCCACAGTGGGGTCAGCTGTCGACACACCACGTGTTGACAGAGGTCACTGCTGGAGATATCAAGCTCTGACACCCCAGAGGACTAACCGTCGATGCTCTATGCGTTGATGGAGACTGCTGCCGGAGCTACTAAGCTCCGACAATGGTCACCGCCGGAGCTACTAAGCTCTGACACCCTCAGGGGGCCTCTACTATCGAAGACTTCAGACCTACGCTCTACAAGTTTGAAGCACGCAAGTCTTCAAAAACTGTTACATTCTCTTGGTACATGTTCACAATCAAATTGTGTACATCCACCAGGGGGCCAAGTGAGACAAAGATGTTGAAGACAAAAAATGAAATTCATAAAAACTTGGATTTCATTCGTCTGGAGACAAGAGATTACAAAATTGGAGAAAAAGAAGAGAGAATACAAGCGGGTGCTACAAAGAGGGAGTCTTAGACTCTATGGATGAACGAGGCGACCTTCTGGGCAACCTCCGACACGCTAGCTTGGGCGGCTTCTCCCTCTCCGTCGATGGGGCCTTCAAGCACCGGGTCTAGTGGGAACTAAGGGTCCCGGCTTGTGTAGCACGTCAACACGTATTCTGCAATGTTCTTCGCCAGGGATTGTCCCTCGGTTTCTAGCTGGTCCGCGATGACATCGCCCATCTTGGTGAGCTTGTTGCCTCCGAACTCAACACCTGCAACGCCTGGTCCAGCTCCGGCTCTGGATCACCCGGACGCACGGGACTATAACCCGTTGGCGTTAACGCGTCGTTGGCTTTGCCCAGGAAGTCCCAAACTTGTTGGGACTCTGCAGCCCTTGAGCCTCACATATCCTCCAAGGATCTTCGGGTTGCCGCAAGCTCCTAATTCTCCCGCGCATGGCGCTCAACCTCTTTGGCGTTCCGCTGAATCTTTTCAGCAACCTGCCTTTCGAGCTTACTGAGCTCCTCCTCCTGGAGGTGGATCTTGTTTTGGCGGTCGACCAGGTCCTTCTCCCGGCCCCGCACCTTCTTCTCCCTGGCAGCAATTTCATCCTCCCTCTTGTGGAGGTCCTGTCCTCGCTGTCAGGCCTTCTTCTCTACTTTCTCGCATTGCTCATCCAACTTCTTGGTGCGCTTCACGAGACTCTTGTCACCCAGAGTCATCCTCTGAGTGAGCTCCTCCTCCCTCTTCACGAGGTCATCCCACAGCTCTAGGACTTTTTTCTCTTCATCTTCGAGCTTTCTCTCCCGCTCCTCAAGAGCCTCCCGGCGCTTGACGAGACTGTCGTGGATGGCGTCGAGCCTCTCTTGGCGATCACTCGCTGCATTATTAGCAGCTATGGCCAGTTCGTAGATGGCCCGGGACTGGTTCTCAAGGGATCGCGTCATGCTTTCCCTCTCGTCCAGCAGCTGGCCCCAGTACTCCATCCGGGCCTTCTCCTTCTTCACCCATTTTCTTTCATCAGCCAGCCTGGTTTGCGCCAGCTTGGTCTCGAATTGGAGCCGGTTGCGCTACCTCCTTAGACTGTGGCGTTCCTCCTCGAGGGCCTTGCTGTTGTGGTAAAAATCCAGCTGGACCTGACGAAGACTGGAGCAGGCGTTGTCAATAGACAACAACAGAGGGATTGGGTCCGGACCTGTCGGGGTCCTCTCCGTCGGCTCCAGCAGGTTCTCTGTGACAAAAATCAAGTCCCACTCTACAAGAGCGGTCCCCTAAGCTCCCACGGCACTAGGGCCACCCTCCGGGATAGCCTCGGCCGCCGCTGAGGAAGGTCCTGCAATAGAAATTTCGACCTCTGGTGTTTACTCCGAAAGTCCCGCCGCCAGGTCATCAACAACTGGTCCCTCGAACGGGGGGCTGGCAGCTTCATCTAGGCACCCTGGCTCAAGCACGGGCACCTCTGGGACCACCACCTATGGGGCAGGTGTTAAATATTCGGCCGAAGCTGAAGCCACTTCCGGCTCCGACGCTGGTGCCTCCTCCATCATCGGCTCAGGCGCTGGCGCTTTGACCGTCATGGGCTTGGGCGCTGGCATTTCTACAGCAACTGGCTCAGGCGTCGGAACTTCTTCGATGACCGGCTCAGGCACCGGAACTTCGTCAATACCTGGCTCTACCGCCGGGGCTTCGTCAACCACCGGCTCCACTGCCCGGGCTTCAACAACGTCCGGCTCTAGGGCCGGGACTGCAGCTACCTCTGGCTCTGAGGCTGGAGCATCCGTCATCTCAACATTCAAACCCGGAGCGTCAACCTCTAGGGCTGGTGCTGCTGGTACATCTTCATTCCCGTGGTCCGGCGCTACCCCGGGAGCTTCTAGGGATGAGTCGAGGTCCAAGACCACAACAGCCGGCACCGGAGCTGTCGTAGCCTCAGCCACCTCTTGAGGCGGCGCTAGGATTGGAGCCGGAGCCTCCGCCTGCATAGCCTCAGCTGCTGCTGCAGGAACCGGAGCTGTAAGACCTATGTGTGTTGAATACATTGGCTTGTAGTGAATACACTTGCTTTGACGTTAAAAGTTTTGAATATAACCAAAACACCTTTTTATTAAGGTCCTGCTAGTTTTGTAAGCTCCGGCGAGAGCTTGGTTATACTAGTTTTGGTAAGTTCCTATGCTAGGTTCTACTAGCTTTTGTTAGCTCCGACTCAAGGTCCGGATTGCTCTGGCAAGGTCCAGAACTTGATTGCAATGCTTCTATTTTTCATTTGCAATGTTTCGTACTTGCTTTACAACTCTGGAAATATTGCTTAGTATTCATTTGCTAAGTCTTTGGTGCATTTTTGGTTGACATGGATGATATCGTGTTACTGTGGTTTTGCAACATGCTTATGTGATGTTCTCACGTAAGGTGTTGTGTTCGGAACTAACTTGAGTCAACTCGAGGACTTGGGCTCGTATGGATTGGTTGTTTATTCATTTGCAGGTGTTGCTTGAGTTCAAGACATGGCTGGTGACGGGATCCATTGAACTAGTCTTAGGGAGAAGATGAGGTTCAACAACCAAGTTTGGGAGGAATTGTGGTTGAGTTGATCGGAAGGTTGCGCAGCATGTTTGAATCAAGAACAATGCATATGAAGGTATCGTGGACGTCATTGGAAGATGTTTGCACATGTGCAAGGAGTGCATCGAAGTGGCTACATGGTTACGAGGCGTGATGAAGAGATGTGGACGTAAAGAGTTGGTCAGAAAGGGTCGGGTTTGACTCAAATATGGAAAGATTTGAGTTGGTTATGATAGGATTTTGTGTGGGTCACGAATTTGAGTTGTTTAGAAATGTGGGATACGTTCCTAAGGTGTTTGGATGTCTTAAGATTGCTTCTATCTCCATATAGAAGAATGCTAAGCAGTTATGGAAAGTTACGATTCGTGAACAGGGTAGGATTACGTTCCTGATTTGAGTTGAGTTGGTTTTCGAGCTGCTTATATAAGCAAGGGAGCCCAGAGCTCGTGGTGCACGACTTTGGGTCTGTTCCTATTGTGTTCTATTGAATAAAATTCTTAGTTTGAAGGAACTTTTGTGCCTTGTTCGTCCGACTTGTTCCAGACAAGTTTTACTCGTCGAGTTTCTAGACAGCACTACCTTTCATCGGTGGTTTTATCATAACTCGAGTTTTACATATACAATTGACGTGATTATTTTTGGGTTGTCTTCAAAACTTGATTATCTATCATATTTCAAAATTTAAAGGTCATTGGATTTGATTTCTATGATCTACACGAGTTTCTTTGCAGCATTCCAAAACTGTTTTTCTTTCTCGGGTAGGGCAGATTGACCTTTGTTTGATCTTTCAATCATAACTTGAGTTTTCCTCGATGGATTTGAGTGATTCTAGTTGTGTTGTCTTCGTGACTTGATTCTCTCTGATATATATTACTTTTGTCATGGTGAAACACGTTTAGATTATTCTCACACATGATTTCTTTAACAGATCATTTTTCTACCGAAGGGGTTGGGGTTTAATTGTTTCCACTGCGTAAGATTTTTAAATCTACCATTCACCACCCCCCTCTGGTAGCTTTTCATGTGCTCTTCGATCCTACAATTGGTATCAGAGCTACGGTTCTCTAATCTTTGTGATTTGCGCGTGTTTTGGACTAATCATCATGGAGAAGTACTCTGCCAAACCTTGTGTGTTCGCTAGTATTGATTTTCAGGTTTGGAAGGCACGCATGGAGGCTTTCATCCAGGCACAAGGCTTTGCAATATGGGAGAAGGTATACAAGCCTTACGAAGTACCATCGAACGATCAAGTTACAGCTACAAATCTGAGAGATGTCAACAACAACAAAAAGGCTCGGAACTTGATCATACAAGGATTAAAACAAAGCGACTTCGACCGTGTTGCACACCTCCGATCTGCATACGATGTGTGGAAAGCACTTTGTGACTGCCACGTAGGATCCAACACGATCAAAGAGGTAAGGTAAGAAATGTTCAAGAAAGAATACATGCGCTTCGAGATGCAACCCGGTGAGTCTATTGATGACCTTTTTGCTCGCTTTAATAAGATTCTCAGCAACTTGCGTAGTGTCAATGTTAATTTTTCAGATGCTGAAAATGCTAGACAATTGCTAAGTGCATTAGATATGTCAATTTGGGGGATACAAGTCACATCTATTTGTGAATCTACTTTCATGAGTTCACTTACTTTAGATGTGCTATATTCCAAGTTAAAAACTCATGAAATTGACATAATCTCACGTAAGAACCCCAACAAGTGTATTGCTTTTGTTTCTGAACGTGACATGCCTAGTTCCAGTCAAACATCATCTTGTGGTACACTTGCTTTGCTGTCCTCTCTAACCCTTGAACAGATTGAGGAGTTTCCATAGGAGGACCTAGCGCTCATCTATAACCGGTTCTCAAAAGCATTGCAAAATGTGAGAACTAGAAGGAGAGGAAGCTCCGGACCTCAACGATGCTTTGAATGTGGTAAGACAGGACATTTTCGTTCAGATTGCCTAACCTTTCAGGTCCTACTTCCCGGGATGAAAAGAAAACAAGAACGAAGCACTCCTCCGCAAAACATACAAATAAAAAGAAGGGTTTTACATGACGTCAATTGGTGAGCAGTTTTATCTCAGCACTCCAGGAACTTGGCTCAAGCGATGTGGACATTAGAAGTGATGAAGATGAAGATGATTTGGCAAACTTGTGCATCATGGTGGGCAAGTCAAGATCAAGTATGGAGGAGGCAGAACACAACAGCGACAATGAAGAGGTATGTCCTACTTGCGAAGAAATGTGTGAAGCTATTTCTCGTGCCTCTGTTATTGTTAAGAAAAAGGACAAAAAGCTTATGGACAATGCTGTTAAAATTGAGTCACTAGAATCTGAAATTAATTGTTTGAAATCCTTGATTCCTAGTGATGATTCTTGTTCCTCATGTGACTTAATAAATGAACAGTTGTCCTCCCTAAGAAGTGCACATACCTCCACACTTGATAAACTTGAACTTGAAATTGAAAAGAACAAAAAGCTTGCTGCACTTAATATTGGAAACTTAAAAGATGCTTCTTGTTCTACAATTGATTTGCATTGTTCTAGTTGTGATGATCTTGATAAGAAACTGCAAGATGCTATGAATGAAATCTGTATATTGAACATTGCTTTACGTTGTCATGAAGTTAAATATTGTTCCAATTGCAAATTAAAAGGAAAAACTTCATGTGAACATTGTCTTGATCTGTCCAATAAACTTGATAACATGCATAAGACATTTGATCGGTTTTGTAATGGGAATAAGAACCTTAACTTGCTGCTGACTTCATCCAAGTCTTGCAATGATAAAACTAGTTTAGGTTTTGATTCTCATGCTCATGCTAAGGCACATCCACCTAAAATTGTAAAGTCATTAGGAAGTGGTTTCATTCAAACAGTTCCTAAACAAAAAGACATGGTTTTCAAATCTGCAGGAGTGTTGTCTCATTTGGATTCAAATAAAAATATTGTTTGCCCATCTAGGAATGAACACAAAGTTAAATTTCATTGTACCTACTGTGGTAGAGATGGTCATGTCATAGATTTTTGTTATAGACTAGCTAAACAACAGAAAAGGGAAAGAATGGTTGCTAGATCTCATAACTTTCATGCAAAATTTGCTGCACATATTGAACCGAATGTACAACCTGGTGTTGTGATTAAAAAACATTCAAAGTTTACCTCCGGACCTTCTGTTTTTGCCTCCGGAGCTACTGATTTTTGTGCTACACAAGTAACACCTTATAGGTCAGTAGTTAAGAATAAAATATCTCAAACTTTGACTCATAAACCTGCTGTTTTGTCTCAGCTTTCGCGTGTTTTTCCTGCTGCACGTCGTGTGACTCAGTACTTGATTCCTAAATGCCTTTTGACTAACCCCAGTATTGAGTCATCGACATATTGTGCTTCTATGTAGGTTACACGTTTGAGGAAGGACAACATTTGGATTGTGGATTCAGGTTGCTCACGCCACATGACCGGTAACAAAGATTGGTTCTCCTCCCTCTCTTTTGTGTCATGTGTAGAGAATGTTACTTTTGCCGATAATTCTTCAACTCCTATAATTGCTAAGGGTTCAGTTACAGTAAATGATCACTACACTTTGAAGGATGTGGCACTTGTCAAAAATTTGAAATACAACTTGCTTTCTGTTTCACAACTGCTAGATGAAAATCTGGAAATTATTTTCAATAAAAACTGCTGCAAAGTTGTAAGTTCAAATAGTGAGCTTATTTTTAACATGTCTCGGTTGGGAGAGTTTTTAAAGCTGATTTTGATATGTCTTCCTCTAAGCATTGGTGTCTAGTTGCTAATGATTCAAAGGACCTATATTTTTGGCATCGTAGACTTGGTCACGTAGGCTTTGATCACCTAACGCGTGTTAGTGCTCTTGATCGCATACGTGGGCTGCCTAAGCTTAAAGGGGACAAAGAAATTGTGTGCTCTTCTTGTAGACATGCTAAGATGGTTGCAGGTTCACATACTCCTCTCACGGATGGTTGTAGACATGGTAAGAACAATGCATATGAAGGTATCGTGGACGTCATTGGAAGGTATATGAAGGTATCTTGCACACGATTTGAGACATAACAAGCGATTGCACTTGCATCAGCCCAAAATTTCTTAGGAGTTTGATATTCATTAAGCCTAGTCCTGGCCATCTCAACTAAGGTTCTGTTCTTTCTTTCTACAACACCGTTTTGTTGAGGTAAATATGGTAAAGAAAATTGATGATCTATTCCATTTTCAGCACAAAAGTGATCAAAAGATTAATTTTTAAATTCGGTTCCATTATCACTTCAAATTGCTTTTAAAGATCCTGGGTGATCAATTGATAATCAAAGAAATAAAGTTCTAAAGTGACTAAATGCTTCATTCTTAGATGCCATAAAGTAACCCAAGAGTATCTAGAATAATCATCAACAATCACAAGATCATACCATTTACCTCCGAAGGATTGAACACGCGAAGGTCCTACGGTGTCAAGGTGCAAAAGTTAACCCAGTTCAGTTGTCATGATCATTGTGAGAGGAGTATGTGAACCTGCAACCATCTTAGCATGTCTACAAGAAGAGCACACAATTTCTTTGTCCCCTTTAAGCTTAGGCAACCCACGTATGCGATCAAGAGCACTAACACGCGTTAGATGATGAAAGCCTACATGACCAAGTCTACGATGCCAAAAATATAAGTCCTTTGAATCATTAGCAGCTAGACACCTATGCTTAGAGGAAGACATATAAAAATCAGATTTAAAAACTCTTCGAAACCGAGACATGTTAAAAATAAGCTCACTATTTGAATTTACAACTTTGCAGCAATTTTTAGTGAAAATAATTTCCAGATTTTCATCTAGCAGTAGTGAAACAAAAAACAAGTTGTATTTCATATTTTTAACAAGTGCCACATCCTTCAAAGTGTAGTGATTATTTACTCTAACCAAACCCTTAGCAATTATAGGAGTTGAAGAGTTATTGGCAAAAGTAACATTCTCTACACTTGACACAAAAGAGAGGGTGGAGAACCATTCTTTGTTACCGGTCATGTGGCGTGAGCAACCTGAATCCACAATCCAAAAGTTCTCCTTCCTCAATCGTGTAACCTACATAGAAGCACAATACGTCGATGAATCGATATTGGGGTTAGTCAAAAGGCAATTAGGAATCCAGTACTGAGTCACACAACGTGCAGCAGGAATAACACGCGAAAGCTGAGATAAAACAGCAGGTTTATGAGCCAAAGCTTGAGGATTTTTGTACCCAACTGCTGTCCTACAAGGTGTTACATGTGTAGCATGAAAAACATCAGGTCTGGGAGCAAACTTTGCATGTTTTCGACTCATTACAGCAGATTGCATGTTCCTATCATTCGGTTTAGCAAGTGCAACAAATTTTCATGAAAGTTATGAGATCTAGCAATTATTCTTTCCTTTTTCTGTTGTTTAGCTAGTCTATAACAAAAATCTATGACATGACCATCTCTACCACAGTAGGTACAACGAAATTTAACTTTGTGTTCATGTATTGATGAGCAAGCAACATTTTTATTTGAAACCGAATGAGACAACACTCCTGCAGATTTGAAAACCACTTCTTTTTATTTAGGAACTGTTTGAATCAAACAACTTCCTAATGACTTTACAATTTTAGGTGGATGTGCCTTAGCATGAGCATGAGAATCAAAACCTAAACCAGTTTTATCATTACAAGACTTGGAAGAATTCAGCAGCAAGTTTATGCTCTTATTCCCATTACAAAACCGATCTAATGTTCTATGAATGTTATCAAGTTTATTGGACAGATCAAGGCAATTTGCACATGAAGTTTTCCCTTTTAATTTGCAATTGGAACAAAATTTAACTTCATGAGATTGTAAAGCATTGTTTAATATAGAAATTTCATTCATAGCATCTTGTAGTTTCTTATCAAGATCATCACAAGTAGAACAATGCAAATCAATTGTAGAACAGCATCTTTCATGTTTTTATCATTAAGTGCAGCAAGCTCTCTATACTTTTCAATTTCTAACTCATGTTTATCAAGTGTGGAGTTGTGCACACTTCTTAATGAGGACAATTGTTCATATATTAAATCACATGAGGGACATGCATCATCACTTGGAATCAAAGATTTTAAACGGTTGATTTCAGATTCTAGTGATTCAATTTTAGCAGCACTATCCCTAAGCTTTTTGTCCTTTTTCTTAACTATAATAGTGGCACGAGAAATAGCATCAAACATTTCTTCACAAGTACGACATACCTCTTCATTGTCGCTGTTGTGTTCTGCATCCTCCATAATTGTTCTTGATTTGCCCGCCATGAAGCACAAGTTTGCCAAATCATCTACATCCTTGTTACTTCCATGGTCCACATCGCTTGAGCCAAGTTCTAGAAGTGCGGAGATAAAACTGCTCACCAATTTACGCCATGTAAAACACTTCTTTTTCTTCTTATCCTTTGTAGAGGAGTGCTTCCTCCTTGTTTGCTTTTCATCCCGGGAAGTAGGACCTGAAAGGTTAGGCCAATCTGAATGAAAATGTCCCGTACTACCACATTCGAAACATCGTTGAGGTTCGGAGCTTCCTCTCCTTCTAGTTCTAACATTTTGCAATTCTTTTGAGAACCTAGTAGAGAGAAGTACTAGCTCCTCTTCTGGAAATTCCTCAATCTGTTCAAGGGTTAGAGAGGACAACAAAGCAAGTGTACCACAAGATGAAGATTGACCGGAGCTAGGCATGTCATAATGACAAACAAAAGCAATAGACTTGTTGGGGTTCTTACGTGATATTATGTCAATTTCATGAGATTTTAACTTCGAATATAGCACATCAAAAGTAAGTGTACTCATGACAGTAGATTCACGAATAGATGTGACTTTCATCTCCCAAATTGACATATCTAATGCACTTAACAATAGCCTAGCATTCTCAGCATCTGAAAAATTAACAATGACACTATGCAAGTTGCTGAGAATTTTATTAAAGCGAGCAAAAAGGTCATCAATAGACTCACCGGGTTGCGCATGTATTCTTTCATGAACATATCTTGCCTTACATCCTTGATCATGTTGGATCCTTCGTGGTAGTCACAAAGTGCTTTCCACACATCGTATGCAGATCAGAGGTGTGCAACACGGTCGAAGTCGCTTTGAGTTAATCCTTGTATGATCAAGTTTCGAGTCTTGTTGTTGTTGTCGACATCTCTCAGATTTGTAGTTGTAACTTGATCGTTTGACAGCACTTCGTAAGGCTTGTATACCTTCTCCCATATTGCGAAGCCTTAAGCCTGGATGAAGGCTTCCATACGTGCCTTCCAAACCTGAAAATCAATACCACTAAACACTGTAAGACCTATGTATGCTGAATACATTGGCTTGTAGTGAATACACATGGTTTTGATGATAAAAGTTTTTTATATCACCAAAACACCTTTTTATCAAGGTCCGACTCTAGCTCCGAGCTACAGCAAGGTCCGACGATAGGTCCGGCTTGCTTTGGGTAGCTCCGGTTACGTTTGATGCTAGGTCCGACTTCTTGGTAAGGTCCGACCAGCTTTGGTTAGCTCCGGTGAGCTTTATCTTTAGCTCCGGCATATATTTGATAGCTCCGGCATATTTTCGTTAGCTCCGGGATGCTAAGCTTCGACGTACTTTGTCTAGCTCCGGGTTTTGGGTTGACTACTTCCGACTAGTTTTGATAAGCTCCGGATCCAGGATCTACTAGTTTTGATAAGCTCCGGATCCAGGATCTACTAGTTTTGATAAGCTCCGGATCCAGGATCTACTAGTTTTGATAAGCTCCGGATCCAGGATCTACTAGTTTTGGTAAGCTCCGGCGCTAGGTTCTACTAGCTCTTGTTAGCTCCGGCTCAAGCTCCGGGTTGCTCTGGCAAGGTCCGGAACTTGACCGCAGTGCTTCTGCTTTGCATTTGCAATGTCTCGTACTTGCTTTATATGATTGGAAAGATTGCTTAGTTTTCATTTGCTATGTTTTTGGTGCGTTTTGGATGATACGGTTGATATCGTTTCTACTGTGGTTTTGCAACATGCTTATGTGAGGATTCTCACGTAAGGTGTTGTGTTCGGAACTAACGTGAGTCAAGTCGAGGACTTGGGCTCGTATAGATTGGTTGTTTATTCATGTGCAGGTGTTTCTTGAGTTCAAGTCCTGGCTGGTGACGGGATCCATTGGACTAGTCTCAGGAGGAGATGAGGTTCCAACAACCAAGTTCAGGAGGAACTGTGGTTGAGCGGGTCAGGAGGTCGCACAGGATGATTGAATCAAGGACAGTGCATATGAAGGTCGAAGGAAGGTGTTCGCACGTATGCATGAGGTGCATGATGTGGCAATATGCTTCTAGAGACGGATTATGGAAGGAAGATCTGATCGGAAGGATCAGATCGTATCGGTTGATGACTTCGGCTGCGGCGGAGTCGGTTATGGCTCGGTATGGAAATATCGAGTTGGTTATGTTAGGATTTCGTGTGTGTCACGAATTTGAGTTGTTTAGGAATGTGGGATACGTTCCTAAGGTGTTTGGAAGTCTTAAGATTGCTTCTATCTGCGTATAGAAGAGTCCTAAGCAGTTATGGAAAGTTCCGATTGTGATCGGATTAGGATTGGAGTCCTAGTTGAGATTGGGATGGCCTAAGGGCTGGTTATATAAGCAAGGGAAGGCCAAAGTTCGGGTAGAAGACTTTGGGGCTGTTCCTCTTGTGTTCTATTGAATAAAATTCGTACTTTGAAGGAACTTTTGTGCCTTGTTCGTCCGACTTGTTCCAGACAAGTTTTACTCATCGAGTTTCTGGACAGCACTACCTTTCGTCGGTGTTTTTATCATAACTCGAGTTTTACAGATTCAATTGACGTGATTCTTTTTGGGTTGTCTTCACAACTTGATTGTCTATCATCTGTCAAAATTTCAAGGTTATTGGATTTGTAGTTTCTGAGCTACACGAGTTTCTTTGCAGCATTACAGAAACTGTTTTTCTCGGGTAGGTCAGATTGACCATAGTCTGATCTTTCGATCATAACTTGAGTTTTTCACGACGGATTTGAGTAATTATTTTTGTGTTGTCTTCATGACTTGATTCTCTCTGATATATATCACTTTTGTCACGGTGAAACACGTTTAGATTAGTCTTATACACGATTTCTTTAACAGATCGTTTTTCTACCGAAGGGATTAGGGTTTTATTGTTTCCGCTGCGTAAGATTTTTAAATCTACCATTCACCCCCCCTCTGGTAGCTTTTCACGTGCTCTTCGATCCTACAATTGGTATCAGAGCCACGGTGCTCTAATCTTTGTGATTTTCACGTGTTTTTGACTAATCATCATGGAGAAGTACTCCGTCAAACCTTGTGTGTTTGCTGGTATTGATTTTCAGGTTTGGAAGGCACGCATGGAGGCTTTTATCCAGGCACAAGGCTTTGCAATATGGGAGAAGTTGTATAAGCCTTATGAAGTGCCACCCAATGATCAAGTCACGGCCACGAACCTCCGGGACGTCGACAACAACAACAAAGCCCGAAACTTGATCATCCAAGGACTCACTCAAAGCGACTTTGATCGTGTCGCGCACCTCCGATCAGCATACGACGTTTGGAGAGCTCTCTGTGATTATCATGAAGGCTCCAACACAATCAAGGAGGTAAAACAAGATATGTTCAAGAAAGAATATATGCGTTTTGAGATGCAACCAGGTGAGTCGATCGATGACCTCTTTGCTTGTTTCAATAAAATTCTCAGCAACTTACGTAGTGTCAATGTAAATTTTTCTGATGCTGAGAATGCTAGACAACTTCTTAGTGCATTAGACATGACAATTTGGGAGATGAAAGTAACATCTATTCGTGAATCAACTGTCATGAGTTCTCTTACATTAGATGTACTTTATTCTAAACTAAAAACTCATGAAATTGACATCCTAGCACGTAGGAACCCAAACAAGTCTATTGCATTTGTCTCACAACGTGATATGTCTAGCTCCGGCCAATCATCATCCTGCAATACTCTTGCTTTGTTGTCCTCACTAACCCTGGAGCAGATCGAAGAAATTCCAGAAGAGGAGTTGGCACTCATCTCTACTAGATTCTCAAAAGCATTGCAAAATGTGAGAACTAGAAGGAGAGGAAGCTCCGGACCTCAACGCTGTTTTGAATGTGGTAAAACAGGACACTTTCGTACAGAATGCCCTAACCTTTCAGGTCCGACCACCCGGGAAGAAAAACAAAGCAAGATCCGGACCTCCTCTGGAAATTCCAACAAGAAGAAGAAAGGTACCATAGGACGCAAGATGATCAACAGCTTCATCACCGCGCTTCAAGAGCTCAGTTCAAGTGATGTAGACTTTGAAAGTGATGAAGATAATGATGATCTGGCCAACTTATGCTTCATGGCGGGCAAAGCAAGATCAAGATCAAGTCAGGAGGAAGCAGAACACAACAGTGACGATGATGAGGTATGTTCTACCTGCAATGAAATGTGTGATGCTATTTCTCGTGCAACTATTATTGTCAAGAAAAAGGACAAAAAGCTTAGGGATAGTGCTGCTAAAATTGAATCACTAAAATCTGAAATTAACCGTTTAAAAACTTTGATTCCTAGTGATGATGCATGTCCCTCATGTGACTTAATCTATGAACAATTGTCCACATTAAGAAGTGCACACTCCTCCACTCTAGATAAACTTGATGAAGAAATTAAAAAGAACAAAGAGCTTGCTGCACTTAATGATAAAAACTTGAAAGATGCTAGCTGTTCTACAATTGACTTGCATTGTTCTGCATGTGAAAATCTTGATAAGAAACTGCAAGATGCTATGAATGAAATTTCTATGTTGAACAATGCTTTACGTTCTCATGAAGTTAAATTTTGTTCCAATTGCAAACTAAAAGGAAAACTTCATGTGAAAACTGCCTAGACTTGTCCAAGAAACTTGATGACATGAATAGGACACTAGGTCGGTTTTGTAATGGGGATAAGAATCTAAACTTGCTGCTGAATTCTTCCAAGTCTAGCAAAGATAAAACTGGTTTAGGTTTTGATTCTCATGTTCATACTAAGGCACATCCACCTAAAATTGTAAGGTCATTAGGAAGTGGTTTGATTCAAACAGTTCCTAAACAAAAAGAAGTGGTTTTCAAATCTGCAGGCGTGTTGCCTCATTCGGTTTCAAATAAAAATATTGCTTGCTCATCTAGACATGAACACAAAGTTAAATTTCATTGTACCTTCTGTGGTAGAGATGGTCATGTCATAGATTTTTGTTATAGACTAGCTAAACAACAGAAAAAGGAAAGAAAAATTGCTAGATCTTATAACTTTCATGCAATTAGAAAAACACAACCTGCTTTAGTGAGTCAGAAATTTGAGAAGGTAGCTTCCAGACCTTCTGGTAAGAAATCCGCAAAAGCAGCTCCGATAGTTCCGATAGCTCCAAGAGCTACCGGATCTTCTGTTGTTCCCTCTGGAGCTTCAGTTTTTGCCTCCGGACCTTCTGCTTTTACCTACGGAGCTACCGGTTTTCACTCTAAACAAGTAACAACTTCTAAATCAACTGTTAAGAAAAGAAAACCTCAATCTTTGACTCATAAACCTGCTGTTTTATCTCAGCATTCGCGTGTTTTTCCTGGTGCACATCGCGTGACTCAGTACTGGATTCCTGAATGCCTTTTGACTAACCCCAGTATTGAGTCATCGGCGTATTGTGCTTCTATGTAGGTTACACGCTTGAGGAAGGAGAATATTTGGATTGTGGATTCAGGTTGCTCACGCCACATGACCGGTAACAAAGATTGGTTCTCCTCCCTCACCTTTGTGTCACGTGTAGAGAATGTTACTTTTGCCGATAATTCTTCAACTCCTATAATTGCTAAGGGTTCGGTTAGAGTAAATGATCACTACACTTTGAAGGATGTGGCACTTGTCAAAAATTTGAAATATAACTTGCTTTCTGTTTCACAATTGCTATATGAAAATCTAGAAATTACTTTCAATAAAAACTGTTGCAAAGTTGTAGATTCAAATAGTGAGCTTATTTTTAACATGTCTCGGTTTGGAAGAGTTTTTAAAGCTGATTTTGATATGTCTTCTTCTAAGCATAGGTGTCTAGTTGCTAATGATTCAAAGGACTTATATTTTTGGCATCGTAGACTTGGTCACGTAGGCTTTGATCACCTAACGTGTGTTAGTGCTCTTGATCGCATACGTGGGCTGCCTAAGCTTAAAGGGGACAAAGAAATTGTGTGCTCTTCTTGTAGACATGCTAAGATGGTTGCAGGTTCACATACTCCTCTCACAATGATCATGACAACTGAACCGTGTCAACTTTTGCATCTTGACACCGTAGGACCTTCACGTGTTCAATCCTTCGGAGGTAAATGGTATGCTCTTGTTATTGTTGATGATTATTCTAGATATTCTTGGGTGTATTTTATGGCGTCTAAGAATGAAGTCTTTAGTCACTTTAGAACTTTATTTCTTAGATTATCAATTGATCACCCAGAATCATTAAAAGCAATTAGAAGTGATAATGGAACTGAATTTAAAAATCAATTCTTTGATCACTTTTGTGCTGAAAATAGAATAGATCATCAATTTTCTTCACCATATGTACCTCAACAAAACGGTGTTGTAGAAAGAAAGAACAGAACCCTAGTTGAGATGGCTAGGACTATGCTTGATGAATATCAAACCCCTAGGAAATTTTGGGCTGATGCATTAGCAACCGCTTGTTATGTCTCAAATCGTGTTTTCTTGCGTGCTAAGCTAGGTAAAACACCATATGAGCTCCGGTTTGGACATAGGCCTAGTGTTACACACTTTCGGGTCTTTGGTTGCAAATGCTTTGTTAAGAAACATGGTAATCTTGATAAATTTGAACCTAGATCCAATGATGGCATGTTTATTGGTTATCCATCTCATACTAGAGGCTACCGTGTGCTTTTACTTGACACTAACAAAATTGTGGAGACTTGTGAAGTGTCTTTTGATGAAGCTAGCCCAGGCACTAGCTCCGGTGTTGCAGGACCAGATTCATATTCTCAGGGGGAGGGTATTTTCGAAGATGAAGAAGAGCCGGTGATACTGCCTGGTAGTTCCGAAGTTGACACGTGTCCAGCTCCGGACATTGAACAAGCTCCGGCTGTCACCTCTGGTGGTCCTGATCGTCCACAAATCACAAGCTCATCAATCTACAATGAACCTAATGAAAAAGAAGCTTGTGAGACATCTGTTCCCCTACGTTTTTACAAAGATCATCCCCCACAACAGATGATTGGAAGCTTGCATGAACGAGTCACACGGTCCAGGTTTTGCGATCCAAACTCTCATGCTCATTCTGCTTTTGTTGCTTCTTTTGAACCCAAAGATATATCACACGCACTCACTAATGAATCTTGGATTATTGCCATGCAAGAAGAGTTAAAAATTTTTGAAAGAAATAATGTTTGGAAACTTGTACCTCCACCTCAAGGCCACACTTTAATTGGAACTAAATGGGTATATAAAAATAAACAAAGTGAGGATGGGGTTGTGATTAGGAATAAGGCTAGGTTGGTTGCTCAAGGTTTCACTCAAGTTGAAGGTCTAGATTTTGATGAAACTTTTGCTCCTGTCGCTAGATTAGAAGCCATAAGAATTTTGTTAGCTTTCGCAGCATCTAAAGGTTTTAAGCTATATCAAATGGATGTTAAAAGTGCTTTTCTTAATGGCTACATAGATGAGGAGGTTTATGTCAAACAACCACCAGGTTTTGAAAATCCAGATTTTCCTAATCATGTTTACAAACTGTCCAAAGCCTTATATGGTCTCAAACAAGCCCCTAGAGCATGGTATGATAGGTTAAAAACATTCTTACTTGAAAAGGGGTTTACAATGGGAAAGGCTGATAAAACTCTTTTTGTGCTTAAACATGGCAATGACTCATTATTCGTTCAAGTGTATGTGGATGATATTATCTTTGGTTGTGCTTCTCATGATCTTGTGTCCAAGTTTTCAGCAATGATGAGTTCCGAATTTGAAATGAGTATGATGGGTGAACTCACTTACTTTTTGGGGCTGCAAATCAAGCAAACGAAGGAGGGTACCTTTGTGCATCAAACAAAGTATACCAAAGATCTCCTAAGGCGCTTCAACATGGACAAAAGCAAGCCTCTTCGGACACCAATGGGAACAGCAACAACACTTGAACTTGATGAAGATGGTGAATCCGTGGATCAAAAAGAATATAGAAGTATGATCGGATCACTTTTGTACCTTACAGCATCAAGACCGGACATACAATTTAGCGTATGTCTTTGTGCACGGTTTCAAGCTTCCCCACGTGTTTCACATCGTCAAGCCGTCAAAAGGATTCTCAGGTACTTACATGGAACTCAAGAATTTGGCATTTTTCTTCCTTCTTCCTCAATCGTTTCTTTGAAAGCTTTTTCGGATGCTGATTTTGGGGGTTGTAGGATTGATAGGAAAAGTACTTCCGTTGCTTGTCATTTTCTTGGTAATTCTCTTGTTGCTTGGTCCTTTAGAAAACAAAGTTCAGTTGCACAATCCACAGCCGAATCTGAGTATGTAGCTGCTGCTAGTGCTTGTTCACAAATTCTTTGGATTGTTCAAACACTTAAGGACTATGGGGTTGATCTAGATAGTGTTCCACTGTTCTGTGATAACACTAGTGCTATTTGCATTGCTAAAAACCCCGTGCAACATTCTAGAACTAAGCACATTGACATTAGGTATCACTTTCTCCGTGATAATGTTGAAAAAGGAAACATTGTGCTTCACCATGTAGATACCGAACAACAATTGGCTGACATTTTTACAAAACCTTTGGATTTCACTCGTTTTTGTTACATTCGTAGTGAAATAGGGGTTATGCATCCTCATGGCTTAAATTGAGGGGGAGTTTTTGAAACTTAGGAAGTCTATGTGTGAATCTGAAATTAAAATAATATGAGCATATTATTTCATACATATATGACTTTGTGATTCCTTTTACATGCTGAAAGTTCTTACTACATTACTCGTGTTATACTTTTTGTAGTTTTTGCCATGTCTAGTAATTGGAATAATTACTTACACTAAATCTGGTCATGGTCGAACTTTTTTGCTGTTTTGAATTGTTGCATGCTCACAAATTCTTTTAATCATTAAGAATTTATCAAGTAATCAACTCACATGTTGAGTTTTTATGAACAAATATAAATTGAGAAAAGATCAAGAGAATATGCATGCATCGCACTTCTTCTTTCGAGATGGCTTGTCATTGCACTTAGATATGAACTTGGAAGAAGTTGTGTATGACTAAAACCATGTCCTTAAGCTTCTGATTGTCAAATGACATAGGCTTGGCTTGGTTGGTTAGAATAAGGCAGATGAGCATATAATCTCTTGCAAATATCATATTATCTAAATTTATGCTTTGAAAAATAATAAAATGCAGCAACAAATGTCATGCTTTCAGGTTTTGAAATAGTTGAGTTTGTGAGATCATGACCTGCTAAAATTGAAAATCACACTTGCTTTCTAGCATGGCTTACACTACATTATGTATCTCATTGATGTGATAGTGTAAGTTACTTGATAGTATGACTTGGGTGAGCTTTGTTTATATGTATATGTTATAATATGCTCATAACAACTAAAGAAGGAGAGATAATTTGTTTATATCTCATAACAATTAAAATTTCTCTTTTACCTTGCTGAATACATTGTCAAAGGGGGAGAGATTAATCACACATTCAAAAAGGAAGAGATAAGCATGAAGAGAATATCTGCATAAGGAAAGTTAATAAAGGGGGAGAGATAATATGGGATATTTTTTTCCTTCTCATTTTATTTTTTATTTAAACAAAAAGGGGAGAAATTGTTTTCAAAACTTTTATTTGAATAAGCCAATGTTCGGAATTTTAAATGGTGTTGCCAATGCATTCATCAAGGGGGAGATTGTAAGACCTATGTGTGCTGAATACATTGGCTTGTAGTGAATACACTTGGCTTTGATGATAAAAGTTTTTAATATCACCAAAACACCTTTTTATCAAGGTCCGACTCTAGCTCCGAGCTACAGCAAGGTCCGACGATAGGTCCGGCTTGCTTTGGGTAGCTCCGGTTACGTTTGATGCTAGGTCCGACTTCTTGGTAAGGTCCGACCAGCTTTGGTTAGCTCCGGTGAGCTTTATCTTTAGCTCCGGCATATATTTGATAGCTCCGGCATATTTTCGTTAGCTCCGGGATGCTAAGCTTCGACGTACTTTGTCTAGCTCTGGGTTTTGGGTTGACTAGTTCCGACTAGTTTTGATAAGCTCCGGATCCAGGATCTACTAGTTTTGATAAGCTCCGGATCCAGGATCTACTAGTTTTGATAAGCTCCGGATCCAGGATCTACTAGTTTTGATAAGCTCTGGATCCAGGATCTACTAGTTTTGGTAAGCTCCGGCGCTAGGTTCTACTAGCTCTTGTTAGCTCCGGCTCAAGCTCCGGGTTGCTCTGGCAAGGTCCGGAACTTGACCGCAGTGCTTCTGCTTTGCATTTGCAATGTCTCGTACTTGCTTTACTTGATTGGAAAGATTGCTTAGTTTTCATTTGCTAAGTTTTTGGTGCGTTTTGGATGATACGGTTGATATTGTTTCTACTGTGGTTTTGCAACATGCTTATGTGAGGATTCTCACGTAAGGTGTTGTGTTCGGAACTAACGTGAGTCAAGTCGAGGACTTGGGCTCGTATAGATTGGTTGTTTATTCATGTGCAGGTGTTGCTTGAGTTCAAGTCATGGCTGGTGACGGGATCCATTGGACTAGTCTCAGGAGGAGATGAGGTTCCAACAACCAAGTTCAGGAGGAACTGTGGTTGAGCGGGTCAGGAGGTCGCACAGGATGATTGAATCAAGGACAGTGCATATGAAGGTCGAAGGAAGGTGTTCGCACGTATGCATGAGGTGCATGACGTGGCAATATGCTTCTAGAGACGGATTATGGAAGGAAGATCTGATCGGAAGGATCAGATTGTATCGGTTGATGACTTCGGCTGCGGCGGAGTCGGTTATGGCTCGGTATGGAAATATCGAGTTGGTTATGTTAGGATTTCGTGTGTGTCACGAATTTGAGTTGTTTAGGAATGTGGGATACGTTCCTAAGGTGTTTGGAAGTCTTAAGATTGCTTCTATCTGCGTATAGAAGAGTCCTAAGCAGTTATGGAAAGTTCCGATTGTGATCGGATTAGGATTGGAGTCCTAGTTGAGATTGGGATGGCCTAAGGGCTGGTTATATAAGCAAGGGAAGGCCAAAGTTCGGGTAGACGACTTTGGGGCTGTTCCTCTTGTGTTCTATTGAATAAAATTCGTACTTTGAAGGAACTTTTGTGCCTTTTTCGTCCGACTTGTTCCAGACAAGTTTTACTCGTCGAGTTTCTGGACAGCACTACCTTTCGTCGGTGTTTTTATCATAACTCGAGTTTTACAGATTCAATTGACGTGATTCTTTTTGGGTTGTCTTCACAACTTGATTGTCTATCATCTGTCAAAATTTCACGGTCATTGGATTTGTAGTTTCTGAGCTACACGAGTTTCTTTGCAGCATTACAGAAACTGTTTTTCTCGGGTAGGTCAGATTGACCATAGTCTGATCTTTCGATCATAACTTGAGTTTTTCTCGACGGATTTGAGTAATTATTTTTGTGTTGTCTTCGTGACTTGATTCTCTCTGATATATATCACTTTTGTCACGGTGAAACACGTTTAGATTAGTCTTATACACGATTTCTTTAACATATCGTTTTTCTACCGAAGGGATTAGGGTTTTATTGTTTCCGCTGCGTAAGATTTTTAAATCTACCATTCACCCCCCTCTGGTAGCTTTTCACGTTCTCTTCGATCCTTCAAACACACAAGATTTGGCGGAGTATTTCTCCATGATGATTAGTCAAAATATGTGCAAATCACAAAGATTAGAGCACCGTGGCTATGATACCAATTGTAGGATCAAAGAGCACATGATAAGCTACCAGAGGGGGGTGAATGGTAGATTAAAAAATCTTACGCAGCAGAAACAATTAAATCTCATCCCCTTCAGCAGAAAAACGATATATTAAAGAAATCGTGTGTGAGACTAATATAAATGTGTTTCACCGTGACAAAAGTAATATATATCATAGAGAATAAAGTCACGAAGACAAAACAACAAGAATCACTCAAATCTGTCGAGAAACTCAAGTTACGATCAAAAAATCGAACAAAGGTCAATCTGTCCTACCCGAGAAAAACAGTTATGGAACACTGCAAAGAAACTCGTGTAGATAAGAACCCACAGATCCAATGACCGTGAAATTTTCACAGATGATAGAAAATAGAGTTGTGAAGACAACCCAAAAAGAATCATGTCAATTGGATCTTTAAAACTCGAGTTATGATAAAACCAGCAAAACAAGGTAGTGCTGTGCAGAAACTCGCCGAGAAAAACTTGTCTAGAACAAGTCGGACGAACAAGGCACAAAAGTTCCTTTCAACTACGAATTTTATTCAATAGAACACAAGAGGAACAGCCCCAAAGTCGTGCACCACGAGCTCTGGCCTCCATTGCTTATATAACCAGCCCTTAGGCCAACCCAATCTCAACTAGGACTCTAATCCTACTCATAACGAATCGAAACTTTCCATAACAGCTTAGGACTCTTTCCATACACAGATAGAAGCAATCTTAAGACTCCCAAACTCATCAGAAATGTATCCCACATTCCTAAAATAACCCAAACTCGTGACCCACATGAAATCCTATCATAACCAACTCAAAACTTTCCATATCTGAGTCAAAACCAACTCAGCCGCAGCCTGAGTCCATAACCTAGTTGGTTGGACCTTTCCGACCAATTCTTTATGTCCACATATCTTCATCATGCCTTAGAACCATGTAGCCACGTCCATGAACTCTTTGCACACGTGCAAACATCTTCTAATGACGTCCAATAACCTTCATATGCACTAAACTTGATTCAATCATCCTACACGACCTCCTGACCCGTCCAACCATAATTCCTCCTGAACTTGGTTGTTGAACCTCATATTTTCCCTAAGAATAGTTCATAGGATCCCGTCTGTAAGTGCATCTAGGATATCCCTTGTGGGTTTTGGCTAATTAATGACAAACATATGAGATCCTAATGAAACTACTGAGATGATTGCAGGACAAACAAGTGAAACATTTCGGTGCACACAAAAAGGTGAAAAATGAAGTGGTGTTCAAAGAGAAATACTTTGATGAAGCTTGGAAGACCAAAATAGATTTTGAATGTATAGGGAGTGTATGAAAGACACACTCCAAGAGCTCACAACTTTGCGCAAGGGTAAGGGATTAAAACTAACCTAACTTTAACAAAGCACCGGACTAGTCCGATCATGGACCGGACTAATCCGTTCACCTTTCTGGAACCCCACTCACAAGGAGACCGGACTAGTCCGTTCATCCACCGGACTAGTCCGTTGATGTTTCTGGAGTCTCTCATACTGAGGGACCGGACTAGTCCGATCATTGACCGGACTAGTCCGTTGAACTTTCTGTAATCTCCCATTCGTGGAGATTGGACTAGTCCGTGGACTAGTCCAATGAACTTTCTGGACTCACTTTCACACAACAACGGACTAGTCCGATGTTGGACCGGACTAGTCCGGCAAACTTTCTGGACCTCGAAACACATTGGAACCGGACAAGTCCGGACTTACACATTGGAACCGGACAAGTCCGTAGATCTCGTGGTGAGATCGAACCTCGGGAAAAATTCGTGTGTCTTGTGTCTCATTTACTTTAAATTTTGTTCATTAGATCATTTGAGTGATAAACTTCAACATAAGGCAATTAGAAGTTACACATGCATTCTTATATTAATATCAAGTACAAATATCAGTTGTTCTCAATTCCGCTGCTAAAGAAATTTATTTTCCCAATTAACACCTGATCAACACACATAATTTTTGCACACAAGACTAGTCCGCCCACACAACCGGACTAGTCCGGCCAACTAAGTTTTGACGATTCTATTAAGTGTGCAGGAAATTCAAAATGCCTATTCACCCCCCCCCCTCTAGGCCACATTCACCGTCACCAGCCATGTCTTGAACTCAGGCAACACCTGCACATGAATAAACAACCAATACTTCCAAGCACAAGTCCTCGACTTGACTCTTGTTAGTTACAAAACCACAACATCTTACGTGAGCACCTCAAATAAGCATGTTGCAAACCATAGCAAAATGATATCAACCTTAACCATCAAAACACACCAAAAACTCAGTAAAAGAATACTAAGCAACCTTTCCATAAGTGTAAAGCAAGTTCGAAACATTGCAAGATAAAAGTAGGAACACTGCGATCAAGCACCGGACCTCGCCAAAGCTAACCAGACCTTGAACCGGAGCTTACCAAAGACATGCTGGAGCTATCAAAAACATGCTGGAGATAAAGTCGGACCTTGCTAAAAAGGTGTTATGGCAGCATTCAAAACTTTTATTGTCAAAGCCAATGTATTCAACACACATAGGTCTCACAATCCTCAAGCCACAAGTTCTTCGATTTGTGATGAACATGAAGAACAAGGAGCTTGCGAAGTGTCTACTCCCCTCCGAATCCTCAAAAGTCATCCTCCACAACAAATCATTGGGAGCTTGCATGAACGAGTCACACGGTCCAGGTTTTGCGATCCAAACTCTCACGTTCATTCTGCTTTTGTTGCTCTTTTGCACACACAGATATATCACAGGCACACACCAATGAATCTTGGATTTTTGCGATGCAAGAAGAGTTAGAAAATTTTGAAAGAAATAATGTTTGGAAAATGGTACCTCCACCCCAAGGTCACACTTTAATTGGAACTAAATGGGTGTTTAAAAATAAACAAAGTTAGGATGGGGTTGTGGTTAGGAATAAGGCTAGGTTGGTTGTTCAAGGTTTCACACAAGTTGAAGGTCTAGATTTTGATGAAACTTTTGCTCCTGTTGCTATATTAGAAGCCATAATAATTTTGTTAGCTTTTGATGCATCTAAAAGTTTCAAGATATATCAAATGGAAGTTGAAAGTGCTTTTCATAATGGCTAGATAGATGAGGAGGTTTATGTCAAGCAACCATCGGGTTTTGAAAATCCAGATTTTCCTAATCATGTTTACAAATTGTCCAAAGCCATTCTTAAACAATCCCCTAGAGCATGGTATGATAGGTTAAAAACATTCATACTTGAAAAGGGGTTTACCATGGGAAAGGTTGATAAAACTCTTTTTTTTTGCTTAAGCATGACAATGACTCATTATTCGTTCAAGTGTATGTGGATGATATTATCTTTGGTTGGGCTTCTCATGATCTTGTGTCGTAGTTTTCAGCTATGATGAGTTCAGAATTTGACAGTATGATGGGAGAACTCACGTACTTTTTGGGGCTGCAAATCAAGCAAACCAAGGAAGGTACCTTTGTGTATCAAACGAAGTATACAAGAGACCTTCTTAAGTGCTTCAACATGAACAAAAGCAAGCCTCTTTGGACACCAATGGGTACCGCAACGGCACTTGAACTTGATGAAGATGGTGAACCCATAGATCAAAAAGAATATAGAAGCATGATCGGATCACTTTTGTACCTCACGGCATCGAGATCGGACATACAATTCAGCGTATGTCTTTGTGCACCGTTTCAAGCTTCCCCACATGCTTCACATCATCAAGCCATCAAAAGAATTCTTAGGTACTTATATGGAAATCAAGAATTTGACATTTTTCTTCCTTCTTCCTCAACCATTACTTTGAAAGCTTCTTCGGATGCCGATTTTGGGGGTTGTAGGATTGATAGGAAAAGTACTGGGTGCTTGTCAGTTTCTTGGTAATTCACTTGTTGCTTGGTCCTCTAGAAAACAAAACACAGTTGCACAATCCACAGCCAAATTTAAATATGTAGCTGATGCTAGCGCTTGCTCACAAATTCTTTGGATTGTTCAAACACTTAAGGACTATGGGTTTGATCTAGATAGTGTTTCGCTATTTTGTGATAACACTAGTGCCATTTGCATTGCTAAAAACCCTGTGCAACATTCCAGAACAAAGCACATTGACATTAGATATCACTTTCTCCGTGATAATATGTTGAAAAAGGAAATATTGTGCTTCACCATGTAGATACCGAACAACAATTGGCTGATATTTTCACAAAACCTTTGGATTTCACTCGCTTTTGTTTCATTTTATGCATCCTCGTGGCTTAAATTGAGGGGGTGTTTTGAAACTTTGGAAGTCTATGTGTGAATCTGAATTTAAAAGTAATATGAGCATAGTATTTCATACATATATGTCTTTGTGATTCCTTTTACGTGCTGAAAGTTCTTACTACATTACTCATGTTATACATTTTGTAGTTTTTGCCGTGACTAGTAATCAGAATAATTACTTACACTAAATCTGGTCATAATTGAACTTTCTTGCTGTTTTGAACTTGATCCATGCTCACAAGTGCTTAAATAATGAAAAATTAATCAATAAACTATCCACATGTTGAGCTTTGATGTTCAAATAAAAATGAGAAAAGATCAAGAGAATATGCATGCATCGCCCTTCTTCTTTTGATATGGCTTATCATTGCACTTAGATATGAACTTGGAAGAAGTTGTGTATGACTAAAACCATGTCTTTAAGCTTCCGATTGTCAAATGACATAGGCTTGGCTTGGTTGGTTAGAATAACGCAGATGCAGCATATAATCTCTTGCAAATGTTATATGATCATAATTTGTGCTTTAAATAATATTGAAAAATGGAAATTGCAGCAACAAGTGTCATGCTTTTAGGTTTTGAAATAGTTAAGTTTGTGAGATCATGACTTGCTTAAACTGAAAATTACATTTGATCTCTAGAATAACTTACACTACTTTATGTATTTTGTTGATGTGACAGTGTAAGTTACTTGATAGTATGACTTGGATAAGCTTTGTTTTATATGTATGTGTTACAATATGCTCATAACAATTGAAATTTCTCTTTTGAACCTTGCTGCATACATTGTCAAAGGGGGAGAAATTAATCACACATTGCACACATTCACAAGTGATTTGGCACGATTCTTTTTAGGGGGAGAATTATTGTTTTTCTTCTTATTTTATTTATGATTTACAAAGGAGGAGAAATATGTATAGGGGTAGAAATATTTGTTTTAAAATTTCTTTCTTTCTCATTTGATTGTTTTCAAAACTTTTCATAAGCCAATGTTCTGATTTTAAGTGGTGTTTCCAATGCATTCATCAAGGGGGAGATTGTTAGACCTATGTGTGTTGAATACATTGGGTATGACGGTAAATGTTTTGAATACTGCCAAAACACCTGTCTCGACAAGGTCCGACTCTAGGTCCGAGCTCCGGCAAGGTCCGATAATAGGTCTGACTTATTTTGGGTAGCTCCGGCAAGGTCCGACGTAAGGTCTGGCTTGCTTTGGCTAGGTACGATTTGTTTGTCTCGGTCCAACTTATTTTGGTTAGGTCCGACTTGCTGTGGCTAGGTCCGACTAGTTTTGGTAAGCTCCAGCTCAATGTCCAGTTAGTTTTGGCAACGCTCGAAGCTTGATCGCAGTGGTTCTGCTTTTACCTTGCAATATTTCGAACTTGCTTTACATCTATGGAAAGTATGCTTAGTATTGTCTTACTATGTTTTTGGTGTGTTTTGGTAGTTATGGTTGATATCTTTTTGCCAAGGTTTGCAACATGCTTACGTGAGGTGCTCACGTAAAATGTTGTGGTTTCGGATCTAACAGGAGTCAAGTCGAGGACTTGTGCTCGGAAGTATTGGTTGTTTGTTCATGTGCAGGATACGTTGAACTAGTCTTAAGGAGAAGATGAGGTTCAACAACCAAGTTCGGGAGGAATTGTGGTTGAATTGATCGGGAGGTCGTGCAGTGTGTTTGAATCAAGAACAATGCATATGAAGGTATCGAGGATGTCGTTTGGAAGGTGTTTGCACATGTGCAAGGATTGCATGGACGTGGTTGCATGGTTCCAAGGCGTGATGAAGAGATGTGGATGTAAAGAATTATTCGGAAAGGTCCAATCGACTAGTTTATGGACTTAGGGTGCGGCTGAGTCGGGTTTGACTCAAATATGGAAAGATTTGAGTTGGTTACGATAGGATTTCGTGTGGGTCACAAAGTTGAGTTGTTTTAGAAATATGGGATATGTTCCAAAGGTGTTTGTATGTCTTAAGATTACTTCTATCTGTGCATAGAAGAGTCTTGAGCCATTATGGAAAGTTTCGCTTGGATCTGAGTAGGATTTGAGTCCTAGTTAGGATTGGGTTGGCCTAAGGGCTAGTTATAAAAGCAAGGGAGGTCACAACTCGTGGTACATGACTTTGGGGCTGTTCCCCTTATGGTTTGATCAATAAATTTCATAGTTTAAAGGTACTTTTGTGCCTTCTTCGCCCGACTTGTTTCAGAAAAGTTTTTCTCGTCGAGTTTCTGCACATCACTACCTTGCTTCGGTAGTGTTATCATAACTTGAGTTTTACAGATCCAATTGACGTGATTTATTTTGGGTTGTCTTCAAAACTTGATTATCTATCATCTGTAGAAATTTCACATTCATTGAATTTTTGATTTTGGATCTACACGAGTTTCTTTGCAGTGTTGCAGATCTGTTTTTCTCGGGTAGAACAGATTGACCTTTGTTCGATCTTAAGATCATAAGTAAAGATTTTCTTGACGTATTTTTGCGACTCTTGCTGTGACGTCCTCGTGACTTGATTCTTCACAATCCACTTTTGTTTTGTCACGATTGATCATGATTAGGTTAGTCGCACACACGATTTCTTAACAGATTGATTTTATATCGAGTGGTTTTTGTTGCTTCTGCTCAAAAAGTTTGAAATCTACTATTTACCCCCCTCTGATAGCTTTTCATGTGCTCTTGGATCCTACAAAGTCCAACAGGGCTCGGGCGTATAGAGGGGTCACTAGGGAACACAACTACGCGCAAGATTACCACTTGTGTTTAGCTAAATACATGGTAAGTGTGTCTAACATATTTTAATATATTCATAATATACTGTTCGTACTAACACGTATTGAAAGCAGTGCGAGACAAGGGTGGCACCGACCCCTACTCAGATCTGGAACAGAGGTCATAAGGACCCTTCTCAGCCCGCGCATTGCACTCAGGTTGCAGCCGAGCGGCTGGTAAGTTTAAAAATCATTCAAATTCACTTTAACTTTATTGATTGTTGAACTTACACAGTTTCCTTGTTTTCCAGGCTAAGTACAAAGAGGAGGCTAGGAGGATACCCGACGAAGATTTCGATCAAAAAATGAATTAATCTATCCTCAAGTCACCTATGCAAGCAGAGGCGACAAAGCTCACGGAAGGTGAGTTGGTACTTCATTTTATTGTTTTCAATTCAAGATATTTCACTTCGATATTACTGATTCTTTTTTGTGTAGGCTCGCCATATTCAACGGAGTTGTCGACCCGAGAGCGGAGCGACCTTCAAGAGGCAGCTCCACGCAAGCTTCGTCGGTGGGCATGTCGAGTCGCTATGTCTAGTAGATAGACATAGAGGTGCAAACCTTAACTCGTCGCTTTGAAAGAAGTGTCAGCAATAGGAGGCGCAGATGGTCGTAATGGGGCCACGATCTCGTACCACGTAGCATGCATGGCGCAGATGCGGGAGGCGATGGAGTTAAGAAATAAAAACTAAAGTATTTTTAATTCATCGTATGATTAATAATATGTAACATCTAATGTTTGCAATGACAGACCCTAATTCGACAGCAGGGGGTGCAGATCTAGCTACCGCCACCGCCATCGGTGCAGACCATGCCAGACGCTCCTTCTCTGGCGATTCACGTAATCAAAACTGTACTTACTTAGTCTTACTTCAGCAAACATAAGCAAATCTGATTCAACTTAGCTATTCTAATTTTACCTCATTTAACATACCCAAATCTAACACAAATTAGCTAAGTTAAGCTAATTATAATCAATTTTAGTTAAAATAGAAGTTTCAAACTAATAAACATATCAAACTACTTATACGTATTGCTGAGATCGGTGACGAGGCTCAAACGCTGTCGCCGTCAATACTGGCGCCTCGAGTGACGCACGGCGACGACATCTACAGTAGTAGAGAGGCTAGTGTATAGCCCCTCTAGCTCAATTTTTGACTTTGAGATGTCATGCGAGCACGTTGTGCAATGTATTTGTTGGTTGTGTTGTATGGATGCTATGTGAACTACTGTTATTATCGTGGTGTGTAATTTGTGTTTCTGGCCACCGAGCCAGGTAGCTTTTCCCGTTTTTAAAGAATGAATAAAAACATTATTTGCAACGGTTTTTATATAGTACCATCGCAAATAAGACGTCTGCAATTTGTGACGGCTGCAATGGCAGCCGCAAATCAACCATTATACAACCATTATAATTTGCTACAGCCATAGAAACCATCACAAATAAGACTTTATTTACGACTGTTGTAGTGGCCATCTTAAATAAGGTGGCCCAGCCCATCCACTGTGCCCGGGCCCTTATTTGCAATGGCCGCATGCCACCTCGTAAATTAATTTATGACAAAACTTTGACGGCGGCCAAAATCGTCGCAAACAAGGAAAACTGTTGTAAATGGCTTATTTGCGACAATTTTGACTTATTTGCGACGGCTACGGCCGTCGCAATTCAACGCATTCCTGTATTCATATGTTGATTTTCCTGCCACTGGTGATGGTGCTGCCATGCTGCACTTGGAAGACTGGGAGAGTGAGATGTGGGAAGCCATCATTATCATGGCTATGTATCTTTTATTCGAGTTTGTTATGCTTCTGTCTTTGTGATGTGAGACTATGCTCTATGCAATGGGTACTTTAATATTTATGTCAAACTATGTGATTATAATATTATGTGAGAGACTAAATTATGATATTTATGTAATACTATGTGATTTTTATGTGGATTATAATTTGTGTGAAAATTTGATATCTTCATCTGAAATTGAGGATTAGATCATGTTTGATGTTATATTTTTGAGTCTGCCATTCATTTATAAAAGACATGTGTTCATCTGTCTGCGGTCAATGCAGTTAATCGAATAACCGTACCGAATTAACAGTAACCGAACTGTGTGGTTAATGATTTTGTTTAGTCAAATGCGGTTATATATTTGCATTAACTGAATTAAACATTAATCGTTTTAGCTGAACTGAATTAACCGGGTTAACCGAATGCCCACCCCTTCCGTCAGGCTGTGGTGGCCATAAAAATTTCCAAAAGTAGGGGGAAGCATTGAATTCATTATTTCTTGGAGAAATTGGCTCCGATAGGTAAATGTAAATCCTCATCCAATGTTCCCTTTTTTAGTTTTAGAGGTAGGTTTGATGTTTAATTTCGGGTTTTAAAATATATAGAAATTATGTCAAAATTAACTAGATTTGTGAGTTAATTTTACATTTAATAGTATGGATTTGTTAGTATCTATGGGTTCTTTAACATCATGTTCTTCATTTAAGTTTCTTTTGCTTAGAGAGATACAACATCTCAAAGTCGTTGTTCTCATGCAAGGCGGCCGAGGGTACCCGTCAGGCCTCATGTAATTAAGATGATTGGTTACAATGAGACTTTGGGCAAACTTGGTTCTGAACTTAAGGATGATTTGGCTATTGACGTTGTTCTTCAGTCGCCCCCACCAAGCTACAAGTCATTTATATTAAGCTTTCAAATGAATGGCATGGAGAAAACATTGGATGAATTGCATGTGATGTTTAAAACAGCTGAAGAAAGCTTTAAGAAAAATGCCACTCATACGATTATGGTTCGAAAGGAGAATAAAAAGAGGAAACGTGTGATGCATCCTAAAGTAAAAGGCAAGGGAAAGGTCCCCGGTGAGCCCTCAAGATCAAAGCCTAAGCCAAAGGACAAATATGGTCCTTCTCCTGATAATGAATGCTTTCACTGTCATTCTAAGGGGCATTGGTCATGTAACTACAAAAAGTACTTGGAGGATCTAAAGAAGAAGAAGGGATGTGAGACTTCCACTTCAGGTGTAATTACTACAAAAATTAATATTGCTACATCCTCTAATGAATCATGTGTATTTGATATTGGATCGATGATTCACACTTGCAAATCGTTGCAAGGTCTAAGTGAGACTAGAAGATTTGCAAAAGGCAAGTTGAATGTTCATGACAACAATGGAGCAAAAGTTGCAGTCATAGCTGTGGAGACTTACCACTTCTCGTTACCCTGAGGACGAGTTTTGTAATTGAATAATTGTTATTGCATTCCTACTTTGAGCAAGAACATTATCTCTTCTTCATGTTTGGAAGAAGTTGATGGTTATGAGATTGTAACAAAGAACAAATGTTGTTCTATTTATTGTAATAATACTTTCCGTGCTCAATGTCCATTTGTGAATGGATTATATGTTCTTGATCTTGAGGATAAAACAACCTGTAACATTAATACCAAAAGGACTCGATGAAATAATCTAAATACCACTTTTCTTTGGCATTATCGCTTAGGTTATATAAATGAAAAACGCATTGAGAAACTCCATAAAGATGGATTATTAAGCTCATTTGATTTCAAATTAGTTGACACATGCGAGTCTTTTTTTTTTTTGCTTGGGAACATGACCAAAGCACCCTTAACTTGTCAAAGTGAGAAGGGCAAGTGACTTGTTGGGACTTATACATACTGATATATGTTGACCAACAATGAGTTCAATAGCCTTCAGTACTTCATTACTTTTACCGATGACTTTAGTAGATATGGATATCTAATGAGGCACAAGTCTAAAGCATTTCAAAAATTTAAATAATCTTGGAATGAAGTACACAATCAACTTCTATGATCTGATTGTGGGGGTGAATATTTGAGTCATGAATTTTATAACCATTTACAATAATGCGATATTGTTCCACAGTTGACTCCAACTAAAGCGCTTCAATGGAATGGCCTGTCCGAGCGGATGAACTGAACATTGCTAGACATAGTTAGGTCGATGGTGAGCCAAACTGATCTTTCACTATCCTTTTGGCGTTATGCTCTTGAAACAGCTGTGTTTACACTAAACTAAGTCCCAACTAAGTCTGTTGAGAAGACACCATATGAGATACGAACCGGGAAATGTACCAGATTGTATTTCCTCAAAGTTTGGAGGTGTTATGCTTATGTCAAACGTTTAACGTCAAACAAACTCACTCCCAAATCAGACAAATGCTTCTTCATAGGATATCCTATGGAAACCAAAGGATATTATTTTTATAATAAAATAGAGGGTAAAGTATTTATCGCTCACAATGGTGTCTTCTTAGAGGAAGAGATTCTCTCAAAACGGGTTAGTGGGAGCGAGGTGCATCTTGAGAAAATTCAAGAAATACCTAAAAATATTTTAACACCCACTGATCCTATACAGGATGTGCAAGATGTTGTGCAACCAATTGATGAAACACAAGCCCCACGGAGGTCTACAAGGGCATGTTGTGCGCCTGAAAAGTTAACGCTTTTAACCAAGGAGCGGCATGACATGGTATTGTTGGACAATAATGAGCCCATGACCTATAATGAAGCAATGAAGGGACCTGACTTTGAGAAATGGCTTGGATCAAAAAAATCCAAAATTGAATCTTTGCATGAGAATCAAGTTTGGAACTTGGTTGATCCAATCAAAGGTGTGGGACCTATCGATTGTAAATGGATTTTCAAGAAAAAAGACTGACATGGATGGAAATATTCACATCTATAAAGTGCAATTGGTATAAAAAGGTTTCAACCAAATTTAAGGTGTTGGTTATGATGAAACTCTCTCTCCCGTCGCAATGCCAAAGTCTGTTCGGATTCTCCTAGCAATTGCTGCATATTTTGATTATGAAATATGGAAGATGGATGTCAAAACAACCTTTCTAAATCGAAGTCTGACTAAGCATGTGTACATGACACAATCTGAGGGTTTTGTCGAATCTAAAATGCTTGTAAAATATGCAAACTTTAAAAGTCCATCTATGAATTGAAGCAAGCATCTCGGAGTTGAAATCCACATTTTGTTGAAGTTGTCAATGGTTTGGCTTTATCAAGAACGTAGAAAAACATTGTGTTTACAAGAAGTTTAGTGGGAGCGCACTTGTATTTCTGGTCCTATATGTAGATGACATATTTTTGATCGGAAATGACATTCCAATGCTTGATGCTGTTAAATCCTCATTGAGAAAAAGTTTATCAATGAAGGATTTTGGTGAGGCAGCATACATTTTGGGCATGAAGATCTATGTAGATAGATCTAAATGCTAATTGGGTTCAGCCAAAGTACATATATTGATAAGATATTGAATCGGTTCAATATGCAAGATTCCAAGAAAGGTTTCTTGCTAATGTCACATAGCATTACTCTAAAGCAAGAATAAGTGTCCTTCGACACCTGGCGAGCAAAAAAAGATGAGAGCAATTACTTATGCTTCGTCTATTGGATCCATCATGTATGCCATGCTATGCACACGCCCAGATGGGTCCTATGCTCTAAGCATCACGAGCAAGTATCAATCAGATTATGGTGAGGCTCATTGGACAATTGTCAAAAACATCCTTAAGTACTTGAGAAGAACTAATGACGTATTCCTAGTGTTTGGGGGTGAAGAAGGGCTCTTTGTAAGAGGTTACATCGATGCTAGCTTCCAAATAGACAAGGATTATTCTAGATCGCAACCCGGTTTTGTTTTGTGCCTCAATGGAGGGGCAATGAGCTGGAAAAGTTCAAAGCAAGATACATAAGCAGATTCAACGATGGAGGCAGAGTATATTGCATCTTTTGAAGCTGCAAAGGAAGCTATTTGGATCAGAAAATTTGTTTCTGAGTTGGGTGTTGTTCCTAGTGCATCCAGTTCTGTGGATCTCTATTGTGACAATAGTGGAGCCATTGCACAGACAAAGGAGCCTAGATCACACAAAAGATTCAAACATATACTACGATGCTAACACCTCATCTAAGGAATCACTGGCTGAGGTGATGTGAGGATATGCGAAGTGCACACAGATTTGAATGTTGTAGATCCCTTGACAAAGCCTCTTCCACAATTAAAGCATGAAGCGAACACGAGATCTATGGGTATTAGATACTTACTAAATGTGGCTTAGAGGGGCGGGTGAATAGGCTTTTGAAATTTTTCCTAAAACACTTAGCAAAACTGTTAAAACCAGGAAGGCCGAAGTAGTTTGGTATGAGTAAGGACTAGTCCGGTGTGTATAACCACAACCGTCAAATTGAGATCTATTATCCATTTCCTTTGAATCTCTCGCAGCGGAATATAGTATATTTTACTAACAACTATAGCAAGTGTTAATGAGTAGCACGTGGAATACAAGATTAACACAAGTTAGAAGTATGATCAAGTCTATGCCCTAGATAGTGATGATAATGAAAAGTATAGATCAGGAGCACATGAGACAAGCGATTTTTACCGAGGTTCGATCTCACCAAAGAGATCTACTCCTCGTTTAGGAAGCCCACACAGAGTCGGGTCTCTTCAAACCCTTTTCCCTCGTCAAGTCAGCACACAAGGACGACTTGATTCCACTCTCACGGGTAATCACCGAGTTTATGGGGCAACCTCACACCCTGAGGGCTCCCACAAGATTACAAACAAAAATAGAGATCAACACATTCAAATAATTACACAATAATCAACATGGATGTGTGGGAAATCAAACCCAAGAGCTCAACGTCGATAAAATCATCACTCTCCCTCTACCAATTGCCAACTGCCAATGATTTGACTCTTAGGTCCTTAGAATGTGTGGAGAGGAGTGTTTTTGTGCTCCTGGATGCAGTGGCAGCGCTAGGATTCTTGCTTAGGTGTTATGAGGTCGTGGATCACTTATTTATAGACATTAAGAAAAGATACTGTTTGGACGACCGGACTAATCCGTTATGGACCGGACTAGTCTGTTGTGCTGAGTGATTTATGCGTGGAGAAGTGCGGCACACTAAGAAAACCCAACTTTTGTGAGTGTACCGGACTAGTCTGTTATGGACCATACTAGTCCGTTTTTGTTCAGAAAGGATATTGGACTAGTCCTCTCTGCCACCGAACTAGTCCTCTTTTGGAACTGTGAGAAAACAGACTAGTCAGCTTTCAGACCGGACTAGTCCTCTATGAGGTACTGTGATAGAAAGGACTAGTCCTCTGTGAAACCGGACTAGTCCTCTGTGGGGCCGGACTAGTCCTTTATTCCTGCAACTTGAATTGTGTTATAGCCTTAATTCTTTCCACAATGACTTTAGCTCTTGGGGGTTTGTCTCTCACACACACCGTACATATTTTGGACTACTTTTGCATCTTTTCTTCACTTGTTTTCTTCCCTTTCTTGATTCTCATCTTTTCACCTTTCGCACCTTTTGTTCACTTGTGATCTTTCTTGAAATTCATTTTTCTTCTATTTGTACCTTTAGTTAAATTCTCCGAAACCTGCTCTCATCTCAACAAACTTTAGTAGGATCTCACTTGTTTGTAATCAATCATCCAAAACCCACAAGGGTGTGCCTAGATGCACTTTCAATCTTCTCCTTTTTGGTGATTGATGACAACCATTTTGAGATTACACAAATAAGAGGAAAAACTTGATTTTCATGAAGTGTGCACATTTGAGTAACAAAAGTTGTGAACATGAATTGCTTCTCATATATGTAACCCTTTATGGTGGGGTGCCTATCAAGTGTGTGTGAGCAATAATTGTGATGAATATAAATAACAATATGATGAGCTTAATCATCAATTATTATGGAGAATGATAATAAGCATCACACATCAACATTAAAGCATAATAGGCATGGATATAGAGATGACCAAGTGTACATGTGAATAAGTATAAGAATATCACATTATGACAATTTGGCATAAACACAAACATAGTGAACATATCAACGAGATAACATGGTGCATAGAAAATGCAAGGTCTTACACAATGCACAATAGGTCTTACATAAAGCATAATAAGACTCCAACATGAAACATTACAAGTTTTTATAATAGTCCTCCATGACAAACCAAATCTAAGGGTAACGACTATGACGACCCTACTCCCCCTAAATGTCTCCCCCTTTGGCATCAAGACACCAAAAAGGGAAAAACTCAGAAAAGCTACTCGTGTCTTTGTGAGACCTATGTGTGTTGAATAAATTGGCCTTGAATACTCCCAAAACATCTTTTTATTAAGCTCTGACTCAAGGACCGGGTAGCTTTGGCAAGGTTCGGATATCATTTTGCTATGGTTTGCAACATGCTTATGTGAGGTGCTCACGTAAGATGTTGTAGCTCTGAAACTAATGAGATTCAAGTCGGGGACTTGTGCTCGGAAGTATTGGTTGTTTATTCATGTCCAGGTGTTGCTTGAGTTCAAGACATGGCTGGTGACGGGATCCATTGAACTAGTCCTAGGGAAAAGATGAGGTTCAACAACCAAGTTCTGGAGGAATTGTGATTGAGTTGATTGGGAAGTCGCGCAACATGTATGAATCAAGAACAATGCATATGAAGGTATTGTTGACGTCATTGGAACATGTTTGCACGTGTGCAAGGAGTGCATGGACGTGGCTACATGGTTCTGAGGCGTGATGAAGAGATGTGGACATAAAAAATTGGACGAAAAGGTCCAACCAACTAGGTTATGGACTCAAGCTACGGCTGAGTCATGTTTGACTCAAATATGGAAAGTTTTGAGTTGGTTATGATAGGATTTTGTGTGGGTCACGAATTTTAGTTGTTTTAGGAATGTCGGATACGTTCCTAAAGTGTTTGAAGTCTTAAGCTTGCTTCTATCTTTGTATAGAAGAGTCTTGTGCAGTTATGAAAAGTTTCAATTCGTGAACTGATTAGGATTAGAGTCCTAGTTAGGTTTGGATTTGCCTAAGGGCTGGTTTTATAAGCAAGGGAGGCCAGAGCTCGTGGTGCACGACTTTGGAGCTGTTCCTCTTGTGTTCTATTGAATAAAGATCGTAGTTTAAAGGAACTTTTGTGCCTTGTTCGTACGACTTGTTTCTGTCAAGTCTTTCTCGTCGAGTTTTTGCACAGCACTATCTTGGTTCGGTGGTTTTATCATGACTCGAGTTTTACAGATCCGATTGATGTGATTCTTTTCGGTTTGTCCTCAAAACTTAATTTTATATCATCTGTAAAAATTACACGGTCATTGGATCTGTGGTTTCTTATTTACCCGAGTTTCTTTGCAGTGTTTTAGAACTGTTTTTCTCTGGTAGGACAGATTGACCTTTGTTCGATCTTTCGATCGGAACTTGAGTTTCTCTCAACGGATTTTCTTGATTCTTGTTGTGACGTATTCGTCACTTGATTCTCTACAATATATACTTGATTTGTAAAAGTTGAACACGTTTAGATTAGTCGCACACACGGTTTCTTAAACAGATCTATTTTCTGCCGAGTAGTGTTTTTGTTGCTTCCGCTGAAAAGTTTTAATCTATCATTCACCCCCCTGGTAGCTTTACACGTGCTCTTTGATCCTACAATTGGTATCAGAGCCACGGTGCTCTAATCTTTGTGATTTGCACGTGTTTTGACAAATCATCATGGAGAAATACTCCGCAAAACCTTGAGTCTTTAGTGATATTGATTTTCAGGTTTGGAAGGCACACATGGAAGCCTTCATCCAGGCTCAAGGCTTCGCAATATGGGAGAAGGTGTACAAGACTTACGAAGTGCCATCAAACGATCAAGTTACAGCAACAAATCTAAGAGATGTTGACAACAACAACAAGGCTCGGAACTTGATCATACAAGTATTAACTCAAAGCGACTTCGACCGTGTTGCACACCTATGATCTGCATACGATGTGTGGAAAGCACTTCACGACTACCATGAAGGATCTAACACGATCAAGGAGTTATGACAAGATATATTCGAAAAGGAATACATGCATTTTGAGATGCAACCCAGTGAGTCAATTGATGACCTCTTTGCTCGCTTTAATCAAATTATCAGCAACTTGCGTAGCGTCAATGTTAATTTTTCAGATGCTGAAAATGCTAGTCAATTACTAAGTGCATTAGACATGTCAATTTGGGAGATGAAAGTCACATCCATTTGTGAATCTACTGTCATGAGTACACTTACATTACATGTTCTTTATTCTAAATTGAAAACTCATGAAATTGATATAATCTCACGTAAGAACCCCAACAAGTCTCTTGCATTTGTTTCTCAACGTGATATGCCTAGCTCCGGTCAGTCTTCATCTTGTGGTACACTTGCTTTGTTGTCCTCTCTAACCCATGAACAGATTGAGGAGTTTCTAGAGGAGGATCTAGTACTTCTCTCTACTAGGTTCTCAAAAGCATTGCAAAATGTGAGAACTAGAAGGAGAGGAAGCTCCGGACCTCAACGATGTTTCGAATGTGGTAAGACAGGACATTTTCGTTCTGATTGCCCTAACCTTGCAGGTCCTACTTCCCGGGATGAAAAGCAAACAAGGACAAAGCACTCCTTTGCAAAAGATAAGAAGAAAAAGAAGGGTTTTACAGGACGTCAATTGGTGAGTAGTTTTATCTCCGCACTTCAAGAACTTGGCTCAAGCGATGTGGACATTGGAAGTGACGAAGATGAAGATGATTTGGCAAACTTGTGCTTCATGGCGGGCAAGTCAAGATCAACTATGGAGGAGGCTGAACACAACAACAACAGTGAAGAGGTATGTCCTACTTGCGAAGAAATGTGTGATGCTATTTCTCATGCCACTGTTATAGTTAAGACAAAGGACAAAAAGCATAGGGACAATGCTGTTAAAATTGAGTCACTAGAATCTGAAATTAATCATTTAAAATCCTTGATTCCTAGTGATGATTCTTGTTCCTCATGTGATTTAATATATGAATAATTGTCCTCATTAAGAAGTGTGCACACCTCCACACTTGATAAACTTGAGTTAGAAATTGAAAAGAGCAGAGAGCTTGCTGCACTTAATGATAAAAACTTGAAATATGCTAGCTGTTCTACAATTTATTTGCATTGTTCTACTTGTGATGATCTTGATAAGAAACTACAAGATGCTATGAAAGAATTTTCTATATTGAACAATGCTTTACATTCTCATGAAGTTAAATATTGTTCCAATTGCAAATTAAAAGGAAAAACTTCATGTGAAAATTGCCTTGATCTGTCCAATAAACATGATTACATGCATAGGTGTTGACGGCTCCTAAGATATACTAACAAATCATCCCCGCCAACGGCGCCAGAAATGCTTGTTGGTATTTCTTAACAACACACAGTTATCCACAAGAGCACAGAAAATACCATTGTAGTATTTCACCCATGAGTATTCCCATGGGTATCGTATTTATCCCAAAGGAAGGCAATGGAGTAAAGTATATACTACTCTTATGGTCAAGATATGGGATACTAATAAATTATCTGGATAGGGGGTAAGTTGATAATAGGGGTAGTGTGACACACACCTAGGCAATCTATTCTAAAGGGTAAATGGGTCCTAGAGGGAGATTAGATTAAGAGTTAGAGAGTTGTTCCTACAATGCTCCTAATACATATACATAGCCTAAGGTAGATACAAATGGTCATGTCAATGATGAATTCCTATGCAATGCTATTCAACACATCGGGCACGTGCTTACCCCTAGCAATACTAGGGTGACTCCCGCGAAGAGCATGTGGCATAGCCAAACGTGGAGGATTACAAAGGACAGATAGGACTGTCACCACCTACTGCCTACCTCTTCAATCCGTGGGTATAAGAGACATCCTACGCTACATAAATACCCTAGCACCATGCTAGCAAACTAAGCAAATACCTTAAGAGCTGCAGCACAAGCCATCCTAAGGCAATGAACTAAATCATCGTTGAACCAATGTTGATTGCATAGCATAGTTATTCATCTTAACATAATCATATCATAACTACATAGACTATAGTGGGGGTCTATAATGTTTATGACCATAAGATGTGATCATGAGAGTACAATCATAAAGACTATACCTTCTACTTACATGGACTCCACAATCAAACAAGAAACATTTTGTCCAAGTATACATATAAAAGAAGACTAAAGATAATATCTTTATTGAGCACAAAGTCACAAATACAAGGGGGAATACATGATATATACCTTTCCCGATGTGGAATTGGGAAGAGAGACTCCTTCTACTCCTTTCCCAATTTGTACTTGGGACTAGAGGCTCTCCTCTCCACATCCTAACTCCTCTAAGGACTATGGAAGATAGTGTATACAATAGAATGACGCCCAAGTGGTGTGTGTTGAAGTGAGGGGTATGGGGTCCTATTTATACTAGTGTTGAGGTCGGTTCCCGCCACCAAAAGCTCGTGAATCAGTCGTCATTGACTCCAGGGAGCCTGGAGGAGCCAACACGTGGAAGTTGACCGCGTTTGGCGCCAGGACTAGGTCGGCCGACCCCCTGGTTTGGCTGACCTGGTCAGGGCTCCAAACGGTCCGTACTTCCTCCAGGTGGCTGCCAGGTGGGTCCCATTGACTGATATTGGTGGTACACCGTTGGATGGACTTGGATACTTCTGTTTGTGGACCATTTGATCCATGTGGTGCCATGTGTCCTCGCCTGATTGGCTGAGATGATATTTTATAGGATTGCTCCCCATACTTTTCCTCGATTCCTATATAAATATCTGCATACACATATTTCTCCAAGTACAAGTGGAAATAGGTCAAGTAGAAAGGTGATGTGTGCAAGAAATGATCAACCCGTCAGATAATTGAGTTATATTGACGGCTGAAAGTGGTATATAACAGCCGTCAACAAACTCCCCCAAGCTTATCCTTTGCTCATCCCGAGAAAAGTCAAGACTTTAGGTTGATGATCAGGAGTTGCTACAATGGTCTACCTTTCAAAAGTACCAAGTGCACAACAAAATACTCTAGCTAGTATTGCAAAAAGTGGCTATGGTACTTCACCCTTCTTAAGTCATTATGGCAGTTATGCCTTCTCCTATTCATGGGTAATTGAAAGATAGAACAGCAAATGGAGCAAGCATAGCCTAGATATCAAGTTCCACTTAAATTCCGGGGAGATTCAAATTAGATTATAAGTACCTCAATTGATTCTCTCAATCACTCCTTTGTGTATTGTGGAAATATGTCCTCACCAAGGCATTATGCCTATACTATTCCTACTCTTTGAATATGGCTTGTATGTGGAGCTTGGTATGGAAAGTAAGTAGGCATATTTGCAACACATAATATTGCTAAGTCAAAAGAGCAAGCCTTAGGAGAAATCAATTCAAACTTTTGAATTAAGACTTGTGCATGTGTGATGGAATGGAGGTGGATGTGGAAACATTGAGATGACTCCTTTTGATGTGGACTCTCTTTATTGCAAGGATGAAACATGGCTACCTTTTTTTTATGCTTATGGAGTAAGCATATTTTTTCTTTTTTTCTCATGCTTATGATATAAGCATCCATTTTCTTTTTCTTTTTCTTGTAGCCATGTCTTCTACTCTTTTTTATGCAATAACTTGAAGAGAGTGCTAACTATGAATAGCATGGAGTTTCTCTTTTTATTGTGGAATGGTGGATATGATGGAATTTCGCTTCCTTCTAGTGTAGAAGTATAGCATGTGCAAGTGAAGTCTTGAATTCAAAAAGAATTGAATGATTTCTCACATAGGTCTATACTAGTTTGACTAGGCTCAATGTGAAAGCAAATAGCATATGCATAAGGTGTTGTCTATGTGTGAATATCATATGGCTTTGGTAGGTATTTCCAATCAAATGAGGGAAACTTAAATCTTGATAGAATTTCTCCGGAAATCTAAGTTTCACTTTCAAAATAGGAATAGCAGCCCTATTACTAATTCAAATCTCCCAACAACCTAGAAGTAGATTAAGCTTTTGCTACCCACAATTTCTAAATCAAGGCAAAGTTAATTTTAGCCAATTTAAGCAAAATTCGGAGAGTAGAAAGTTGTAAACTAGGGACTTAGGAAAAATAAAATAGAGCAACTATTCATCATTTCATCTATGTGAATTCTAAATCATTCTTACCGCACATCTTTATTTGATAAGCAAAGCAAATCTAAGTTCCTATTTTTATGTTTTTTTAGATGCATGGTGGATGGTGGATGAATGGAAAGTAAATATGCAATGGATGATTTGAAGTAAAATGCAGTGGGTGTGATACAAGTTACCTCAAGTGGGGGTCCTCCCCCAAGCTTATTCTTGATCAAGGTCCGTGATAGGGGTTGAAACCCTAACGACGGAGGTAGGCCATGAGTTGGCCTATCCTTGTTGCAACGTGGCTTTGACAATGGAGGGTTGAGTATTGATTGTTGTGTTGCCTCCCATGGACACCATGAGTGTGGTTGAATAAAGTGTTTTCGATGTTGATCGTCCGCACATCAGGGTCTCCGTGTGTTGGGTGTGATTTGTCATTCCTTGGCTTCTAGCCACATAGGAACAACTTGCACCAAATGATGGTGGCAAAGCCCTTGAGCTTGAATGAGTGCTTAGAATAGTTGAGAGCATAATGCTCTCACCCATTTGTGGCCACCCATTGGTTGCTCATGGAGGGTTCCCATTTCAAATCTCTAGCCTCATATAGTTATGATTGACCTTTGGGCATAATTTCCGATAGGTAGCAACCATCCTCATTTACTCCATGGCCAAGAGATGTTGAAATGGGATCCTCTAGGGATCCCAACAATCAGTTTCTTGAATGCCTACATAGTAATATTACTCCTGCAAACTTTCTCTATTGAATAGAGAGGGATGGTTAGCTCCCTATACTTGTACCAATGAATGTTCGGGTTAGGTAACCGAACTTTCATTTGTACATACGGGGAAGAACAAAATCAAAGATGCATTGGTTCCAATGTCAAGTGTATCCATGATCAATGTGTTATTCATTGATAAGAGTGGAGCTTTATGGATAATTCATGCTACATATGTTCTAAAGCTCCTACTCATAGCAATGCATGTGATAGAAATATACTATATGGATCCCTACATCTTTTAAAGTTTCTAACCATCTTAGCATTCAAGAGCAAATTTTATCATTTAGACCTTGACAAACAAGATTCTCAATTTTATCCTCCTGAACTTCACTAGGAATTTAAAATTTAGTGACTCCTCCAAAAAAATGTAATTCTATTTTAGAGCAAGGATATCATTTATTCCTAGGAGTTTGAAATCTAGTGACACCATCTATGCATGAAGCTCAATTAAAAATTATGGTTGTGACTATGCCTAAGTTTCTATATGCCAATTCACCAATTAAGTCATGCCCAAAAGTTTTATTTTCTAAACCTAGACAAAAATGACTAAGTCTACAAAACAATGCTTAAAGGATTCTAGGTACTTGTTTTAGATTTTTCCAAGTAAGGTGGGATTTCCTTTTGGAGATCCAAAAGTCAATACCCACACTTACTCTTGTGAGGATGCATGAGAATTAAATGATGAAGAAGTGTCAACCTTCCTCACAAATGCAAGCAAATACATACAATTCTATGGCAAAATAAACAATGAAAAATTCTAAACTCATACCTCATTTGAAGAGCAGTTGGTGACAAAGGTCTTTGTGTGAGAAACTCACAACCTTGATTTTCGGCGTAGGCTTGATGGTCGATGTCAAATCCAAGTTGAGATTGGATTTTGCAATGGATTTGGTTTTGGCTCCTCCATTAGGTCATCATCTTGAACATTTCTCTTCCTCAAACTCAAAATGAGTTTGAAGGAGAGAAGTGTTCTCAAATCCTCCCAATGGTGACTAGAGCTTGATGAAACCTTCCACTTTCTTGCCATACCACCTCTTCACAATTTTGACCTAGCTGCACTTTAATCAAGAACACAAAAAACAACTCAAAAATGGGTTACGTTCGCCAAAAGCAAATTGAACCTAATTTTTAAATTGTCTTGCCCTGCTTGAAATAACTTGTAAATGCAATGAGGGTCAAAGCAAATCTTTTGGTTTGAACCAGGAAGATAAATTCAAGTGGTCATGAACGTAGTTCATATCCAATTAAATTTCTCCCCTAATTCAAATTTTTGATTTTATGATGGTTGGAAATTTTACATTCCAACATGCAAGTGTGGAACTTCAAACATGCAAATACAAGGGTTGATGCAATTTGGAAAACAAATATGAGATAACTACCAATTAACCTATTGGCAAAGACTCACCGGATTTTTTAAGTCCGGTGAGTGATAACTTACCTTCGTTCTGTTCAGCGCGATGATTTGTTGTCCAATCCCGAAGTTGAAGATGTGAACGATTTCTTCTGTTTTGACATGCCAAACTCATTTGGCTTTCATTTGGACATGTGGGCCACATGGTGGCCCTAGCCTCTCCTCGTTGTATTGATATAGACATGTTGTTGTAGCGACGGGTTCTTGTAAGTGCATCTAGGATATCCCTTGTGGGTTTTGGATAATTGATGACAAACATATGAGATCCTAATGAAACTATTGAGATGATTGCAGGACAAACAAGTGAAACAGCTCGGTGCACACAAAAGGTGAAAAATGAAGTGGTGTCCAAAGAGGGATACTTTGATGGAGCTTGGAAGACCAAATTAGATTTTGAATGTATAGGGAGTGTATGAAACACACTCCAAGAGCTCACAACTTTGCGCTAGGGTAAGGGATTAAAATTAACCTAACTTTCACAATGCACCAGACTAGTCCGATCATGGATCGGACTAGTTCGTTTAACTTTCTGGACTCTCTCTTATTGGGAGACCGGACTAGTCCGTGTGTCCACTGGACTAGTCTGCTGAACTTTCTGGAGTCTCTCATATTGGGAGACCGGACTAGTCCGTTGATCTTTCTTGAGTCTCCCATATGTGGAGATCGGACTAGTCCACGGACTAGTCCATTGAACTTTCTGGAGTTCACCTTCACACAGAACTGGACTAGTCCTAGCTTGGACCGGACTAGTCCGGCAGACTTTCTGGACTTCAAAATACACAGTGACCGGACAAGTCCGGACTTGCACCGGACTAGTCCGGTATTAGGGTTTTTCAACTGTTACTTTTTGTAAACTCTATAAATAGAGAATCCACGGTCTTCCAAAGAATATACACATCGAATATTGCTGAAAACACAAACCCTAGTGCCGCCACTTCGTACCAAGAGCCCAAAAGACATCTCGCCACACATCTAAAGTGCAAAAAGAGTGAAATCAATTGAACACTTGCATTCGGGATTGGGAGATCGTCGTTCTTTCATTGCGAGCACTTGGGGTTTGATCTTTCTACACTCATACTCTGCATTGTAATACTTTCGAGTGTATTTGATCACTTCTTTCGTTGTAGTTTTTGTGGGAGCCCTCAACGTGTGAGGTTGCCCTACAAACCTAGTGATTACCCGTGATAGTGGAATCAAGTCGGCCTTCGTGGTGACTTGAAGAGGGAAAGGGTTGGAGACTTGGCTCTGTGTGAGCTTCCTCAACGAGGACGTAGATCTCGTGGTGAGATCGAACCTCGGGAAAAATTCATGTGTCTTGTGCCTTATTTCCTTTACATTTTGTTCATTAGATCACTTGATTGCTAAAACATCAATCTAAGGCACTTATAGGTTGTTACTTGCATTCTTACATTAATCTCAAATAAAGAGATCAGTTGTTCTCATTTCCGCTGCTAAAAGAATTTGGTTTCCCAAATAACGCTTAATCAACACACATATTTCTAGCACACCGGACTAGTCCGCCCACGCAATGGGACTAGTCCGGTCAACCAAGTTTTAACAATTCTATTAAGTGTGCAGGAAACTTTAAAGGCCTATTCACCCCCCTCTAGGCCACATTCAATTGGTATCAGAGCAACGTTCTCCACCAACGAGACTCACATCTCAGACAGATCAATGGCCTCTGAGAAGAACAACGATATCTCGAAGATGAACATCAATGAGGAGGAACAAGAAGCTAAAGCCTTCAATGTGCTGAAAGAAAGTCCACATGATGATGAAAAGAAGACACGACAACAACTCAAATGAAGGCAAAAGCAAGGATAAAGGAAAATCCAAGGCTCGACGCACTTGCTACAACTGCGGAGAGTGTGGTCACTTCATGGTGGACTGCCCTTATGAAGAAAACAAAAATAAGAAGGAAACAAGACCTCAAGAAAATTAAAATTTCAGAAAAAGAAGACAAGCCCATCAAGCTCACATTGGCAAGGAGTGGGACTCAAACTTCGAGTCCTCCTCCGATGTAGAAGAAGAGATGGCCACTATCGCAATCAAGAAACCTACTATGAAGGCCACACTCTTCCCAAACATGGGAGGATGGGATATGAACAACCACACTTGCCTTATGGCTAAGGAAGGCAAGAAAAAGATACTACTCACCCCTCCTACGCTAAATTCCTCTATTGATGACTTTGATAGCTCTAGTGATAATGAAGAAATGTTTAGAGGACTAAGTAAAATTGCTCTAAAGAAAATGGAAATGTTGTCGAACAAAATTTTGAAGAGGAGGAACTTCTTAACCGACAAGAAGATATGCTCATCCATGAAAGGAAGAGATATCAAGAAGTTTAAAAGCTTCTCGAGCTTGAAAGAGAGAAGAACGAGTCGCTTAAGGTTGAGCTAGCCTTGAGTAAGGAAACTTACTCAAAGCTAGAAGACTCGCATATTGCAATCAAGGAAGAACTTGCTAACTTGTCAAAAGTTAACAAGATCCTTGAGGTGCAAGTTGAGTCGCTCAAGCAAAGTGACTCCTCTTCCTATAGGAGCCCTTCCTTCAAAGATATGAGTTTGACAACAATCGGAACTTGCACTTGCTCTAGTAAAAAGAATGTTATTTCTAATAATTCAACTTCTAATCATGCCTCTCCAAGCGGCATCTTTGATAAGAAGAAGATAAAATATGCACGCAGTGCATATATGGTCACTAGACCTCCTAATGTCAAAGATGGCCTTGGTTTTGACAGGAACAAACACATGTCTACTCCCAATCATGCTAAGAATGGAATTGTCTTTGTTAAGGAAAAATCCCATGAATCTGATTTACAAATATTGTTTCGTACATTTGATGCTTCCTATGTTCTTATGAAAGCCAAACATGGAAAAGTCATTGCTAAATATACAGGGCCACACCACAAGAACTTCAAAACTTGTGTGTGGGTGCCCAAGACTCTTGTGACTAACCTGAGAGGACACAAGCAAAAGCTTGGGTACCTAAAACCAAAGAATAATTCTTTTTTGCAGGCTTACTCCACCGGTGGATCTAAATGGGTGCTTGATAGTGGATGCACAAATCACATGACCGAAGAGAGAGGTATTTTTGTGGAGTACGAGTACAACAAGGATCCAGGAGAAGGCATATACTTCAGAGACAACAGCCAAGGGAAGGTCTTTGGTAGCGGTAACATTGAAATATTCTCTCAACATACCTTATCCAATGTTTTACATGTAGAATCTCTAGATTATAACCTTTTGTCAATATCTCAGCTATGTGACAAAGGCTACAACTGTTTGTTCACTAATGATGGTGTGACCGTTTTTAGAAGAAGTGATGGCTCGATTGCATTCAAGGGAATGTTGAATGGCAAGCTTTATCTTGTTGACTTCAACAAAGATAAAGCCGAGCTCAACACTTGCTTGGTTGCTAAGACCAACATGGGATGGTTGTGGCATAGACAGCTAGCCCATGTTGGGATGAGAAATCTGCAGAAACTTCTAAAAGGTGGTCACATCCGTGGTCTTAAGGATGTGGTGTTTGAAAAAGACAGACCTTGTAGCGCTTGTCAAGCGGGAAAACAAGTCGGTGCACCACACCCCGCCAAGAATGTGATGACTACCACAAGACCGCTAGAACTCCTCCACATGGATCTCTTTGGTCCAATTTCGTACATCAGCATCGGCGGTAACAAATATGGTTTAGTAATTGTTGATGATTTTTCAAGATTTACCTGGGTATTTTTCTTGTATGATAAATCAGAAACTCAGGGAATCCTCAAGAAGTTCTTGAAAAGAGCTCAGAACGAATTCTCATCGACTATAAAGAACATCAGAAGTGACAACGGGATAGAATTTAAGAACCTCCAAGTTGAAGAGTATCTTGATGAAGAAGGGATAAAACATGAGTTCTCGGCACCCTACTCCCCTCAACAAAATGGGGTGGCCGAAAGGAAGAACAGAACACTGATCGATATGGCAAGAACTATGTTGGATGAATACAAGACATCAGATCGATTTTGGGCAGAAGAGGTGAACACCACTTGTCATGCCACAAATCGGCTGTACCTCCATTGACTACTGAAGAAAACTCCATATGAGATCCTTACCGGTAAAAAGCCTAATGTTTCTTATTTCAAAGTATTTGGTTGTAAATGTTTTATTATGAACAAGAAACCAAGGACCTCGAAGTTTGCTTCAAAGTTTGATGAAGGGTTCTTGCTCGGTTATGAATCGAATGCTTACGCCTATCGTGTCTTCAACAAGGTGTCCGTCCTTGTTGAAGTAGCACGTGACGTAGTGTTCGATGAATCTAACGGCTCACAAGTGCAGCAAGTTGATAAGTGTGTGCTAGATAAAGAGGAAGCTCCATATGAAGCACTGAAGAAAATGGGACTTGGTGATATCTTACCACAAGAGCAAACATTCGACTCAAATGCACAAGATGAACCTCAACACGGAGGCAATGATCAAGGGGGAGCTCTTGCACAAGATCAAGAGGAGGAAGATCAAGAAAATCAGGACATTCATGGAAGCAATGTTCTAGGGGGAGACAATGCACATGAAGATAATGAAGAACAAGCAACTACACAAGTTCCACACCCGAGAGTACACCAGAGCGTGCAAAGAGACCACCCTATCAACAATATCATTGGAGATATTGCTAAGGGAGTAACTACTAGATCTCGAATTGCAAATTTCTATGAATACTATTCTTTTGTGTCTTTTCTGTAACCATACAGGGTAGAAGAAGCCTTAAGAGATCCAGACTGGGTGATTGCAATGCAAGAAGAGTTGAACAACTTCAAGAGAAATGAAGTGTGGGAGCTGGTGGAGAGACCAAAGGCGAACATAGTTGGAACCAAATGGGTCTTTCGGAACAAGCAAGATGAACATGGAGTAGTAACAGGAAATAAAGCAAGATTGGTGGCCAAAGTTTATTCTCAGGTCGAAGGTATGGACTTCGACGAAACTTTCGCTCCTGTAGCTAGACTTGAGTCCATTTGTATTTTATTGGCATATGCTACTCACCATAATTTTAAGCTGTATCAAATGGGCGTAAAAAGCGCTTTCTTAAACGGTCCAATCAAGGAGGAAGTTTATGTGGAGCAGCCACAATGATTCGAAGACCAAAAGTATCCCAACCATGTCTACAAACTGCGTAAGGCTCTATATGGCCTCAAACAAGCTCCTCGAGCTTGGTATGAGTGTCTTAGAGATTTTCTGACTCAAAATGGATTCAAGATTGGTAAAGATGACTATACACTCTTCACTAAACATTTTGATGATCACCTATTCGTATGTCAAATTTATGTTGACGACATTATCTTTGGATCCACTAACAAGTCTTTCTGTGAAGAATTTAGTAAAATTATGACAGATAGATTCGAGATGTCAATGATGGGCGAATTGAAGTTCTTCTTGGGATTCCAAGTGAAGAAATTAAGAGAAGGTACATTTATATGTCCAACCAAATATACACAGGACATTCTCAATAAATTCAACATGGACAAAGCCAAGACCATCAAGACACCCATGGCCACTAACGGACATCTCGACCTCAATGAAGACGGTCCCAATGTGGACCAAAAGGAATATCGGTCCATGATCGGGTCCTTACTTTATTTATGTGCATCTAGGCCAAATATTATGCTTAGTGTTTGCTTGTGTGCAAGGTTTCAAGCCGCACCCAAAGAGTGTCACTTAATTGTTGTAAAAAGAATCATAAGGTACCTTGTGCACACACCCAACTTGGGCCTTTGGTATCCCAAAGGATCCAAATTTAACTTGATAGGGTACTCCGATGCTGACTATGCAGGATGCAAAGTCGATAGAAAGAGCACGTCAGGGACTAGTCAGTTTCCTGGTAGGTCCCTAGTGTCTTGGTCATCTAAAAAGCAAAACTCCATTGCTCTTTCCACAACGGAAGCAGAGTATGTTGCAGCCGGTAGTTGTTGCGCACAACTACTTTGGATGCGACAGACTCATAGGGACTATGGCTACAATCTAAGCCATATCCCGCTTCTATGTGATAATGAAAGTGCTATAAAAATTGCACACAAACCTGTAGAGCACTCAAGAACTAAGCACATAGATATCTATCATCATTTTCTTAGAGATCATTCATTAAAATGTGACATTGCTATTTCACATGTTAGAACTGAAAAACAACTTGCAGATATTTTTACCAAACCATTGGATGAGAAATGGTTTTGCGAGCTTAGGAATGAACTTAATATTCTTGACTCTCAAAATGTGGCTTGAAACGTTGCACACCTGGTTGAAACTTCAAATGTTACATTTTATTGCTAAAACTGCCCCTCACCTCTTTTTCTTCTAAGAAAACTAATTTTAATGAAAAATCTTGCAGTTTATGACCATTTTTCATTGTTGATTGCCTTCTGGTCATAAGTACCATGATTATTTGCAAAACTTGTCCTTGGATCACTATTAGTTATCTCTAAATACTTAGTTTTTCCAAGGACACCAGACTAGTTAGGTTTGCCACTGGACTAGTCCGGACAGTCCCTCTTTCCTAGGTTTTCCAGGGGCACTGGACTAGTCCGTCCTCTGACCGGACTAGTTCGGTTGGCCGCGTATATAAGCAGCTGGCCGGTCCAAAATTTCAAACCTCCCTCCACTTTGAGTTGAGCCCTTACCTCTCAAACCGTAGCCCCCAAAAGTGATTTTCGAGTTGAGCCCTCAAAATACAAGTTTTCTCAGTGGGAAATCCTCCACTTGACGAGTTGATACTCCACTCCAAACTCATCCGGACAGATTTATGCTCCTTCAACGCGAATCTTCAAATATCGGTAAATTTCTTCCTAAAATCAAACTCTCAACTCTTCTAGTTCTAGCTTGTTTCCCTTGATTCCAAGGCAGTACATTAGCTTCAGAGATGTATTACTTTCACTTTCTTGCCCCCTTGCATACTTAGATAGAAGCTATGATTCATAGGTTTTGTTAGGGTTCTTATGCCAGGCCGGACTAGTCCGGCTCCCAGATACGGACTAGTCTGGTACACCGAACAAGTCCGCACTCCGAAACCGGACAAGTCCAGTATCTGACATTTGAATCCTCACATCTCCTTCAATTCTTGGTCCTTTCTCGTCTAATCCATGAACTCCTTATTAGGCGCGATGTCGTCAAGCTCAGATGACAGCTCTTTCCACGTTGATGAAGAAGTTGAACGTGAAAAAGTGAAGAGATCCAAGGAGAGGTACATGAAGAAAAGACATGATGTCAATGTGCACTCTTCACCCTCCAACGACAATTTGCCCAAGAAAAGGAAGGTGGTTGTTAAGAAGTCCCAACGAAAAGCTGGCGAGAGCTCGTCAAGGCCAAAGAGGACTCTCAACAAAGGAAAGGGGCTTGCTAGTGGTCCCATTGGGCCCCTGAAGATGAAGAACTCAAGTCACCGCAACAGGCAGCGCTTGAGTAAGGATTTCACCGGAAAAGGGGGTGAGCTTGCCGATAGCTTTAGGCAGGTTAATGTGTATGATCAACCACGACAATGCTCAGACCCAAGATTTTGGAGCAACTTCCATGCCAACTACTACGAGCATGTGTACACGAAGATGAAGAATCCTGTAGTAGAGAGTCAATGGTTGAATGTTGGTACTTACAGTCGAAGAGATATCCTGCCTTTCGGGAGGTGGTCGAGGCCCTGGAGAGGCACAACTTGAAGGATCTGCTTGCCTTTGAGTATGACTAGAACAATGAGGTCATCACCCAATTTTACTCTACCCTCTACTTTGCTCGTGGTGATGGAGAAAGTCTTTCTTGGATGACTCATGGTTCCAAGTACAGTGTCACTTATGATGAATTTGCAAGGATCCTCCACCTTGACCACCCTTTGGATCATGATCTTGTCATCCACAATCTGCAACCCATGGAGAAGGATGAGCTCAAATTTCTCTATGACACAAGGATGCCTTATGTCCCTCCCACTATCAAATATTTGAAGCCCTTCTATGTGGTCCTCGACAGAATTTTGAGGAAGACAATAGCCCAGAAAGATGGAGATGTGGGGACTATTCAAGGAACTTTGTGGACCCTAATGAAGGTCATTGGTGGGAGGAGACTGTTCAATGTCTTTGAATACATCTACAATAACATTGTGAACATCTCAGTCACTCCAAACAGATCTTGCGGGTATGCCCCGTACATCATGTACATGATTGATAAAGTGACTAGACTTGAGTTTGTCAAGGATGTTCACCATACGGGGTTGAAGCCTCAAAAGCCTACCGAGTACACTCTACCCTCAGCTCCTAGTGCACCTCCCTCCCCTGAAGCTGAGAGAAGGTCAACACAAGCTCGGGATGTGGATGCCACAAGATCTGCAGCTGCTCCTCCTAGCTCTGCACCTGCTCATGAACGGTGGTGTGCTCAAAATGCTCACATCTATCATTGCCTGCTGCCGCAAGATTGAAGTTAGGCAGAAGAAGCATCAACAATATGTGAATGTCAACATCAAAGCTATTTGTGACAAGCTTGAGATTGAGCCGGTTGGATCCCCGCCCGCCTTCGAGGACTCCGAGGAAAAGCCTGCTCCAGCAAATGATGATGGTGGAGAAGATGAAGAGCGGACCGAAACTAAAGAATAGAGCGGCGATGAGTGATTCCCCTCAATTTTTTCCCTTTTCGGTGCCTTGATGCCAAAGGGGGAGAGATTGAGACTAGTAGTTTCTCTAGTTGGTGTCTTTTTGTTTTTGTGATCGAGGACATGTACTTATTTTTAAAACCTTGTAGTGCACTATTTCTTCTCTTATGTGTGATGTTTATTGTTACTTGAATGATTATCTCTATGCTCATTATTGATTACCTTTATTTCATCACACCTTGTTGATCACACACCTGGTAGGCACCCCACCATAAGGTGTGTGCATATGTGAGAAGCTTTTTGTAGATTTATCGTTATTCTCATATGTGCACACCTTATGAAAATCAAGATTATATTCTCAATTGTGATATCTCAAATGGTTGTCATCAATCACCAAAAAGGGGGAGATTGTAAGTGCATCTAGGATATCCGTTGTGGGTTTTGGCTTATTGATGACAAACATATGAGATCCTAATGAAACTATTGAGATAATTGCAGGACAAAGAAGTAAAACAGCTCGGTGCACACAAAATGGTGAAAAATGAAGTGGTGTCCAAAGAGAGATACTTTGATGGAGCTTGGAAGACCAAATTAGATTTTGAATGTATAGGGAGTGTATGAAAGACACACTCCAAGAGCTCACAACTTTGCGCTAGGGTAAGGGATTAAAATTAACCTAACTTTCACAATGCACCGGACTAGTCCGATCATGGACCAGACTAGTCTGTTTAACTTTATAGAATCTCTCTTATTGGGAGACCAGACTAGTCCGTGTGTCCACCGGACTAGTCTGTTGAATTTTTTGGAGTCTCTCATATTGAGGGACCGGACTAGTCCGTGTGTCCACCGGACTAGTCCGTTGATCTTTCTGGAATCTCCCATATGTGGAGATCGGACTAGTCCGCGGACTAGTCCGTTCAACTTTCTGGAGTTCACCTTCACACAGAACCGGAGTAGTCGTAGCTTGGAACGGACTAGTCCGGCAGACTTTCTGGACTTCAAAATACACAGTGACCGGACAAGTCCGGACTTGCACCGGACTAGTCCGGTATTAGGGTTTTTCAACGGTTACTTTTTGGAAACCCTATAAATAGAGAATCCACGACCTTCCAAATAATATACACGTCGAATATTGCTGAAAACACAAACCCTAGTGGCGCCACTTCATCCCAAGAGCCCAAAACACATCTCCCCACACATCTAAAGTGCAAAAAGAGTGAAATCAATTGAACACTTGCATTCGGGATTGGGAGATCGTCGTTCTTTCATTGCGAGCTCTTGGGGTTTGATCTTTCTACACTCATACTCTGCATTGTAATAACATTCGAGTGTATTTCATCACTTCTTTCGTTGTAGTTTTCGTGGGAGCCCTCAACGTGAGGTTGCCCCACAAACTTGGTGATTACCCGTGATAGTGGAATTAAGTCGGCCTTCGTGGTGACTTGAAGAGGGAAAGGGCTGGAGACCCGGCTCTATGTGAGCTTCCACAATGAGGACGTAGATCTCGTGGTGAGATCGAACCTCGGGAAAAATTCGTGTGTCTTGTGCCTTATTTCCTTTATATTTTGTTCATTTGATCACTTGATTGCTAAAACATCAATCTAAGGCACTTATAGTTTTTTACTTGCATTCTTACATTAATCTCAAATAAAGAGATCAGTTGTTCTCATTTCCGCTGCAAAAAGAATTTGGTTTCCGAAATAACGCTTAATCAACACACATATTTCTAGCACACCGGACTAGTCCGCCCATGCAACCGGACTGGTTCGCTCAACCAAGTTTTAACAATTCTATTAAGTGTGCAGGAAACTTTAAAGGCCTATTCACCCCCCCCCTCTAGGCCACATTCAGTTCTCCCTCTTGAATGTATTCCTTCATGAGCATGGTGAGGCTTTGTCCTTCTTAGGGGTGCCACTCCGACCATATTGATATTCAATTGAATCAACCCATACATTGATCATGGATCAAAGGCTTCCTTGGGCATGATGACATGTGGACTCCACAATCAAACAAGAAACGCTTCATTCACAATGTCACTTGCACTAGGTTGAACGGGTTTGGTAGAAGTGTGGGAATCCCAACAAGTGATGTGGGAAATCTTGGACTTTGAATGCTCCTTAAGTTCTTGTCCTTGGCCAAGATCTTCATGTGAATGTTGTCTTGATTTTTGCTTGGCCAAGATACTTCAAGGTAGGCTAGTTGAACTTAAATCCCTTGGAAAGCCATAGCTTCCTTGAATACAAGGGTGATGTTAATTCCACCTTGACCACCTTGCGAATGGTAGCCATTGGAGTTGTTGTTTGAAAAAGGTCCTCATGGGTCTTAGGGAAATAATTCCCATGCGTCCCATGATGACATGAATTTTCACAAATCATGTGAATATCCATGACTTGGATTATCCAAACAAATCTCCAACGACTTGGATATTCATGACACTTCAATTGGAGGTGTAGTTCCATAACTAGCATATCCACCTTGTGAAGTGGTGTGCATCACAAGCTATGGGAACTCGAGCATTCTTCAATCCACCCCTTGAGTGGAGACCTTCTTCTCATCCATGATGAATGAGAATAGGACTCCTTCAGCTCCAGCATGAATGTGGTCATGGATTGGTGGAGCCAACCCATGACACGAGTGTTGGGTGAAGAGCCAACTATGCACCCCATGGTGGTGGCAAACCAAGAAGAACTTCTTAGAGCCTTCCCCAAGCTTGGGTATGGATGACTTTGGCTCCTACTGAAAGCTTAAATTCTCCCGCAAAAGGCAATGGTGTTGCCTAGCGAACATTTGTTGAGGTACGCTTTGAATCATCTTGCAGTTTAGCACTTGCGTCCTCGTTGGCCATCCCATACAATGGGTTGGCCAACACTACCCTGTTTTCACAGAAAGGAGAAAACAAACAACGGTAATCCTGTCTAATAACTATTAGTACCTATAGCTTAATCACAAGTGATAGCTATCCTTCATGTCCTTTGCCTTCCCCGGCAACGGTGCCAGAAATGCTTGTTGACGGCTCCTAAGATATCCAAACAAATCATCCCCGACAATGGTGCCAGAAATGCTTGTTGGTTTTTCTTAACACCACAGAGTTATCCGCAAGCGCACGGAAAATACCGTTGTAGCATTTCACCCATGAGTATTCCCAAGGGTATCGTATTTATCCCAAAGGAAGGCAATGGAGTAAAGTATATACTACTCTCATGGTCAAGCTATGGGATACTAATCAATTATCAGGACACGGGGTAAGTTGATAATAGGGGTAGTCTGACACACACCTAGGCAATCTATTCTAAAGGGTAAATGGGTCCAAGAGGGAGATTGGATTAAGTGTTACAGAGTTGTTCCTACAATGCTCCTAATACATCTACATAGCCTAAGGTAGATACTAATGGTCATGTCAATGATGAATTCATATGCAATGCTATTCAACACATCGGGCACGGGCTTACCCCTAGCAATACTAGGGTGACTCCCGCCAAGAGCCTGTGGCATAGCCGAACGTGGAGGATTAGAAAGGACAGATAGGACTGTCACCACTTACTGCCTACCTCATCAATCCGTGGGTCTAAGAGACATCCAACGCTACTTAAATACCCTAGCACCATGCTAACATACTAAGCAAATACCTTAAGAGCTGCAGCACAAGCCATCCTAAGGCAATGAAATAAATCATCGTTGAACCAATGTTGATTGCATAGCATAGTTATTCATCTTAACATAATCATATCATAACTACATAGACTATAGTGGGGGTCTATAGTGTTTATGACCATAAGATGTGATCATGAGGGTACAATCATAAACACTATACCTTCCACTTACATGGACTCCACAATCAAACAAGAAACACTTTGTCAAAGTATACATATAAAAGAAGACTAAAGATAATATCTTTATTAAGCACAAAGTCACAAATACAAGGGGGAATACATGAGATATACCTTTCCCGATGTGGAATTGGGAAGAGAGACTCCTTCTACTCCTTTCCCAATTTGTACTTGGGACTAGAGGATCTCCTCTCTACATCCTAACTCCTCTAAGGACTATGGAAGATAGTGTATACAATAGAATGATGCTCAAGTGTTGTGTGTTGAAGTGAGGGGTATGGGGTCCTATTTATACTAGTGTTGAGGTCGGTTCCCGCCACCAAAAGTGCGCGAATCAGTCGTCATTGACTACAGGGAGTCGGGAGGAGCCCACACGTGGAAGTTGATCGCGTTTGGCGCCAGGACTAGGTCGGCCGACCCCCTGGTTCGGCCGACCTGGTCAGAGCTCCAAACGGTATGTACTTCCTCCAGGTGGCTGCCAGGTGAGTCCCATTGACTGATATTGGTGCTACACCGTTGGATGGCCTCGAATACTTTTGTTTGTGGGCCATTTGATCCATGTGGTGCCATGTGTTGTCGCCTGATTGGCTGCGATGATATTTTATAGCATTGCTCCCCATACTTTTCCTCAATTCCTGTATAAATATCTGCATACACATATTTCTCCAAGTACAAATGGAAATAGGTCAAGTAGAAATGTGATGTGTGCAAGAAATGATCAATCCTTCACATAATTGAGTTATATTGACGGCTGAAATTGGTATATAACAGCCATCAACAATAGGACATTAGATCGTTTTTGTAATGGGAATAAGAACCTAAACTTGCTGCTGAATTCTTCCAAGTATTGTAATGATAAAACTAGTTTACGTTTTGATTCTCATGCTCATGCTAAGGCACATACACCTAAAATTGTAAAGTCATTAGGAAGTGGTTTGCTTCAAACAGTTCCTAAAGAAAAAGAAGTGGTTTTCAAATCTGCAGGAGTGTTCTCTCATTCGGTTTCAAATTAAAATGTTACTTGCTCATCTAGACATGAACACAAAGTTAAATTTCATTGTACCTATTGTGGTAGAGATGGTCATGTCATAGAATTTTGTTATAGACTAGCTAAACAACAAAAAAGGAAAGAATGATTGCTAGATCTCATAACTTTCATGCAAAATTTGCTGCACTAGCTAAACCGAATGATAGGAACATGCAATCTGCTGTAATAAGTCGAAAACATGCAAAGTTTGCTCCCAAACCTACTGTTTTTTGTGCGACACATGTAACATCTCGTAGGATAGTAGTTGGGTACAAAAATCCTCAAGCTTTAGCTCATAAACCTGCTGTTTTATCTCACCTTTCGCGTGTTATTCCTGCTGGACGTCGTGTGACTCAGTACTGGATTCCTAAATGCCTTTGACTAACCCCAGTATTGAGTCATCGACATATTGTGCTTCTATGTAGGTTACACAATTGAGGAAGGAGAACATTTGGATTGTGATTCAGGTTGCTCACTCCACATGACTGGTAACAAAGAATGGTTATCCTCCTTCTCTTTTGTGTCACGTGTAGAGAATGTTACTTTTGCCGATAATTCTTCAACTCCTATAATTGCTAAGGGTTCGGTTAGAGTAAATGATCACTATACTTTGAAGGATGTGGAACTTGTTAAAAATTTGAAATACAACTTGCTTTCTGTTTCACAACTGCTAGATGAAAATTTGAAAATTATTTTCACTAAGAATTGCTACAAAGCTGTAAATTCAAACAGTGAGCTTATTTTTAACATGTCACGGTTTGGAAGAGTTTTTAAAACTAATTTTGATATGCCTTCATCTAAGCATAGGTGTCTAGTTGCTAAGTATTCAAATGACTTATATTTTTGGCATCGTAGACTTGGTCACGTAGGCTTTGACCATCTATCGCGTGTTAGTGCTCTTGATCGCATATGTGGGCTGCCTAAGCATAAATGGGACAAAAAATTGTGTGCTCTTCTTGTAGACATGCTAAGATGGTTGCAGGTTCACATACTCCTCTCACAATGATCATGACAACTAAACCGGGTCAACATTTGCACCCTGACACCGTAGGACCTTCACGTGTTCAATCCTTCAGAGGTAAATGGTATGTTCTTGTGATTGTTGATGATTATTCTAGATACTCTTGGGTTTACTTTATGGCATCTAAGAATGAAGTTTTTATTCACTTTAGAACTTTATTTCTTAGATTATCAATTGATCACCCAGGATCTTTAAAAGCAATTAGAAGTGATAACGGAACCGAATTTAAAAATCAATCTTTTGATCACTTTTGTGCTGAAAATGGAATAGATCATCAATTTTCTTCACCATATGTACCTCAATAAAATAGTGTTGTAGAAAGAAAGAAGAGAACATTAGTTCAAATGGTTAGGACTATGCTTGATGAATATCAAACTCCTAGGAAATTTTGGGTTGATGCGATTGCAACTGCTTTTTATTTCTCAAATCGTGTTTTCTTGCGCACTAAGCTAGGTAAAACACCATATGAACTCCGGTTTGGACATAGGCCTAGTGTTACGCACTTTCTGATCTTTGGTTGCGAATGATTTGTTAAGAAACATGGCAATCTTGATAATGTTGAACCTAGATCCATTGGTGGCATGTTTCTTGGTTATCCATCTCATACTAGAGGCTACCGTGTGCTTTTACTTGACACTAACAATATTGTCGAGACTTGTGAGGTGTATTTTGATGAAGCTAGTACAGGTACTAGCTCAAACATTGTAGATCCAGATCCATATCCACACGGAGAGAGCATTTTTGTTGAAGATGAGGAAGAAGTGGTGCTGCTGCCCAAAAATTCAGCAGCTAATGATATTGTTCTAGCTCCTGATTTTGATTCACAGCTAGCACCGACGACGAGTACCATTGCTGGTCCAGAACCTCCTCAAGTCACAAGCTCATGAATTTGTGATGAACATGAAGAAGAAGAAGCTTGTGAAGTGTCCACTCCCCTCTGGGTTCTCAAAAGTCATCCTACACAACAAATTATTGGAAGCTTGCACGACCGAGTCACACGGTCCAGTTTTTGCAATCCAAACTCTCATGCTCATTTTGCTTTTGTTGCTAACTTTGAACCCAAAGATATATCACACGCGCTCACTAATGAATCTTGGATTATTGCCATGCAAGAAGAGTTAGAAAATTTTGAATGAAATAATGTTTGGAAACTTGTACTTCCACCTCAAGGTCACACTTTAATTGGAACTAAATGGGTGTTAAAAATAAACAAAGCAAGGATGGGGTTGTACTTAGCAATAAGGCTAGGTTGGTTGCTCAAGGATTCACTCAAGTTGAAGGTCTAGATTTTGATGAAACTTTTGCTCCTGTTACTAGACTAGAAGCCATAAGAATTTTGTTAGCTTTTTCTACATCTATAGGTTTTAAGCTATATAAAATGGATGTTAAAAGTGCTTTTCTTAATGACTACATAGATGAGGAGGTCTATGTTAAACAACCACCGGGTTTTGAAAATCCAGATTTTCCTAATCATGTTTACAAACTGTCCAAAGCCTTGTACGGTCTCAAACAAGCCCCTACAACATGGTATGATAGGTTAAAAATATTCTTACTTGAAAAGGAATTTACCATGGGCAAGGTTGATAACACTCTTTTTGTGCTTAAGCATGGCAATGACTCATTATTCGTTCAAGTGTATGTGGATGATATTATCTTTGGTTGTGCTTCTCATGATCTTGTGTCCAAGTTTTCAGCTATGATGAGTTCAGAATTTGAGATGAGTATGATGGGTGAACTCACGTACCTTTTGGGGCTGCGAATCAAGCAAACCAAGGAGGGTACCTTTGTGATCAAACAAAGTATACAAAAGACCTCCTAAGACGATTCAACAACGACAAAAGCAAGCCTCTTCGGACACCAATGGAAAGAGCAATAACACTTGAACTTGATGAAGATGGTGAACCCATGGATCAAAAAGAATATAGACACTACAGGAAACGCGATCATTTGCGATGGCTAAATTTTTTTGCGACGGTCTGCCGTCGCAAATAACGTAAATTGCGACGACCGGCCTCCAGCTGTCACAAATAAATACTTATTTGCGACGGCCGCCAACGAAGCCGTTGCAAATAAGCGTTATTTGCGACGACCAGTCCTAGTGCCGTCACAAATAAACAGGCCATCGCAAATGGGACTTTATTTGCGACGGCTTAGAACTAGGGATGTCGCAATTAAAACGGCCATCACAAATTAAGGGCTATACTGTGCCCCGTCGGCCCTGATAGAATAAATCTCACACACCTCAAAAACTTACGCGCCGCCGCCAGCGCCGCGCCGCCGCCGGGTCGCCCCCTCCGCCTCCGAGCCACCATGCCGTCGCCGCCGTGCCGCCCCCTCCGCCGCTGCACCGCCACCGCCACCGTCACCGACGCGACCGCCACCCTCCTCCTCTGTAAGTTGCTCCCTCCCCTCCTTACTAATTGCAGTGAGTTGTTGGTGTCCCATGGGCGTCCTGCTGTTTGATCTGGATGGGTCTAGTCTGGCTGGATTAGTGCTAAGTTTTCTTAAGATTTGGATTATTGTGAACTTAATCCCGGCACTTCAACTATTGGAGATGGTGGATTTGAGCTTTCTCATACGTGGTAGTGGTAGTACGCCTCCTCTTCTCAATGACTGGTGATTCTAATTTTGGTGGCCTTTCTGAAATCTTATCATTTGTTTTTTTTTTCTCGAATACACTATACGCTTATATTTATAGTATTAAGGACCATCAAATTGTTTTACGATGCAAGGGCTGGCCAACACACACTAGCTAAACTTATGGAGAGCAACCTTGTACATTGTCTGACTACTCATGAAGTAAACAACCACCAGTACTCATGAAGTAAACAACCACCATTTAAAACTGCTTACTCTGAACCTATTTCTAGCTAGCATCCTTGGTTAATTTGTTTGTGTCCATGCTTCTATCTGCCATTCCAGCATGCCTATGTCTTTTTTAGCAGTTTGTAAGACTGGATCTGGGTGTACAGTTGTAAAATCCCCACAACAGCAGTTTATAATCAGATGTCTGTCTTTAATTTGTTAGGGCTATATCGTAAGACACTGTTAGAAGTGTACTCTATGAAACATTGACAGGGCAGTCTACAGTTCTGCAAATTAATTTCAATATTTTTGTGTTCTGAAGTCTAACTTTTGTTATGATAAGAAATCATGAACCTCCCATCTGAAAATACACTTCCTTATTTTAGCATTTAAATTAGTCTAACCTTATGAGTTTGTCTTCTTATCCCACCGAGGAAGATATGGTATTTCCATAACATGGAACCTGCAAGTGTGACTAACACCTTGCTGAACAGCGATATCACTAGATGCTGGTGATATGATTTGCATTGTGTGGCTAACACTTTGCTCAACAGCAATATCACTAATCTAATTTTCCTGTTTTGTATAGTTGGTTATATTTTATCATGCTGCAAGCCAATACATGCTTATCTTTCTCATGATCAACTTGATATTTGAAGTCGCATTAAATAATCTCATCTTATTGTGCATCTGGGAACTCCCCCAGACCACTCAAAATCATATGATAACATACTGAAATATGAATTAAGTGGAAAACGCTCTATTTGCGATGGCTAAATTTATTTTCGACGGTCTGCCGTCGCAAATAACATAAATTGCTTTGTTTTTTAGATTATGGTTATAATTTTTAATTTGATTGCTTGAGTGTTACTGAAAGTGCATCTAGGACTCCCTTGTGGGTTTTGGATGATTTATGACAAGCAATTGGGATCCTAATCCTTTTGTTGAGATGAATGCAGGCAAATAATGAAAAATGAGCAAAATGCCAAAAAGAAGGGAAACGAGAAGCAAAGTGAATTTGAGCTCAAGGAGAAGAAAATAGTAGATTATCATGTATGGAGTGTGTTAAGGAAACACACTCAAGAGCTCAATCACTTTCAAGCACACACACACAATGCACAAAGTTATACAGGACCGGACTAGTCCGATATTAGCCGGACAAGTCCAATATAACTTTCTGCACTAGATCGGGCAAGTCCGGTATCCACCGGACTAGTCCGATATCTTTCTGATCCACTTCGGACTAGTCCTCCCCAATGCGGACTAGTCCTCAACACAATGCATAAGTCACACAAAATCGGACAAGTCCGTTGTGATCCGGACTAGTCCGATATTCCTTCTGATCCACTTCGGACAAGTCCGGTGTCTACACGGACTAGTCCGATATACACACTGATCTAAATCGGACAAGTCCTCCAAGTGCAGACTTGTCATCCTAAACACTTAGGGTTTCATATGTCCGGACAAGTCTGATGGCAATCGGACTAGTCCGAAGATTTCCAGTAGTGAAATCGGACAAGTCCGTTTTCAACCGGACTAGTCCGATATTCCTGGACACTTAGGGTTTAATACACACAGCACACCGGACTAGTCCGGTGACCACCATGGACTAGTCCGATCTTTCTGAACCCTAACGGTCACTTTTAGAAACCCCATATAAATAGAGGTGCACGGCCCACTTTTACACTCTCTCGAACCCTAGCGCCGTCACACCTCCCAAGAGACTCAAAAACCACCTCTCTCCATGAAATTAAGTGCAAAATCGATCAATCTATTGAGGATCACTTCTAGATCATTGGAGAGACACTTGGCACACATCATTGAGCTCTTGGTTTGATTCTCTAACACACTCTTGCGTTTCAATTTGTAATTTTCAAGTGTGTTATTGGTGGCTTTGTAAGTTGTAATCAAGGGAGCTCTCAACGTGTGAGAACGCCCCTTCAAATTGGTTATTTACCCTTTGTGATTAGTGGAAGAGGATTGGCCTTCGTGGCGATCCGACGAGGGAAGGGTTGGAGAAGACCCGGTCCTTTTGTGGGCTCCTCAACGTGGACGTAGGTTGCCTTCGTGGTAGCCGAACCACGGGATAAATCGTGTGTCTTGTCCTTTTGCGTTCTTCATCTTAATTGATCAACTTAATCTAGGGTTGATTCACTTTGTTCAATTTGAGTTAAATTGTTGAACAAGAGCCTTAATTGTAATAGAATTTGACATACAACTATTAAATTGTCATTCAAGTTTATATTTCCGCTGCAAAATTAACGAATCAATCAAATTGACTGAACTTGATCAACTTAGCCCATGAAAACCGGACTAGTCCGCACTTTACCGGACTAGTCCGATATCTCTGGTATTGACTTTGTTGTTGAGTGTTACAGGAACCGAGAAAATTCAAAAAGGCCTATTCACCCCCTCCCCCTCTAGGCCTACATTCAATTGGTATCAGAGCAGGTTCTTCAAGAAAGAGTGCAACCACTCGAAGAGATCATGTCGGACATGAAGGAAGTTCAGAAAATCAACAACCAGGAAGAAGTGAACAACGACAAGAACCAAAAGCTGGAAAAGTATCTCGAAGCAATTCAAGACTTCGATGATGATGACGAGGAGACGCTGGAGCTGAAAGCACTCCTCAGAAAGAAAACACTTTCCAAAGGGAAAGCTAAAGTTGAAGAAAAGAAGAAGGGGAGTAGTCACACCGCCTACTCCCGATATCCTTTTAACTATGATCGTTTAAATTCAAACAACAGCCATTACCTATCTATTCCTCTTGGAAAAGCCCCACACTTTGATGGGAGTGATTACTCCATGTGGAGGCAAAATATGAAGATGCACTTGATTTCCCTTAACCCAAGTTTATGGCATATTGTGTGCACAGGAATAGACATCCCAGATGACGACGAAGAGCTCACCCCAAGTCAAGAGCAAGCCATCCACAGAAACGCTCAAGCCGCAGCCGTAATCACCTCCTCTCTAAGTCGAGATGAATTCACAAAGGTGGACGGACTAGAGATTGCCAAGGAAATATGGGACACACTACAAAGAGCCCATGAAGGTGACCGGCATGTGCGGGAGGCGAAAATTGAAATGATCGAAGGCGAACTAGGAAGGTTCGCAATTGAGGAAGACGAGTCTCTCCAGGACATGTACAACCGATTGAAGACACTTGTAAACAAGGTTCGATCATATGGGAGCAATAAGTGGAATGACCACGAGGTTGTAAAGCTCATCCTTAGAGACTTTATGCCTCGCAATGTCACACTATGCTCTATGATCAGAGAAAGTCCTGGGTACAAGAGGATGACTCCAGATGAATTGCTTGACAAAATCATCAACTTTGAAATGATGGAGAAACAAGCCAAGCACGTCAAAGAAATAGCCGACCTCACATCGGCCAAGAAGAAGGGAGTTGCCTTAATGTCCACACTCAAGCCTCTATCCAAAGAAGCAAGAGAAGCACAACTTGAGGAGGACAGCGATGATGAAAGCAGTGAGCTGGACGAAGAGGATATGATTTTGTTCATGAAAAAGTTCAAAAGAATAATGAAGAAAAGACAAGGAACAAAATCAAGTGAAGGCAAGTACAAGGAGAGGACAAAGCCGAAGATGAGGCGGGCGTGCTATAATTGTGGTGAGTATAACCACTTTTTAGTCGATTGCCCGTATGAGGACAACAAGAAGAAGAATAAAGAAGCCAAGCCTCAACCGAAGAAATTCTTCAAGAAGAAGAAACAAGCTGAACAAGCACACATTGGAAAGGAGTGGGACTCAAACGATGAGTCCTCATCATCAGATGAAGAAGAGATGGCTAGCATAGCCATAGAAAGCACGTCCAAGAAAGCGACACTCTTCCCCACGCTCGGTACAAAGAAGGGAAATGGCACTTGCCTCATGGCAAAGGAAGGTAAACGCAAGGTAAACATCAAAACTCCTTCCATGCATTCCTACTCAAGTAATGATGAACTAGACAGTGATGATGAAGATATGTTAATTGGATTAGATAGAAAAACTGCTGCTAAAATGAAATTTTTACTTGACCAACGTGTTGAGAAGGAATGGCTAATTGATCGTCAAGAGGACATGATTATCTCCCAAAAGGAGAAGTATGTCGAACTTGACAATCTTCTAGTTCCTGAAAAGGAGAAAAACAGCTCACTAGAGCTTGAGCTAGCTTCAAGCAAGAAAACTTGCTTGGAGTTAACCAACTCAAATGTTGCAATCAAGGATCAACTTGATGACCTGATCAAGGTTAACAAGATCCTTGAAGTGCAAGTTGAGTCACTCAAGCTAAGTGAATCTTCCTCCTCTTCAAGTCTACCTTCTCAACCCACTTCAACTAATCTTGTTCATATGTGCAAATGTGGTAAAATCAACACCAGTTTGAAGGAAAAGTCTACCTCCACAAAGGATAAAAATCCTACCCAATGTGGAATATTTGACAAGGAGAGGATCAACTATGCACGTAGTGCATACTTGGTCCAAAGACCTCCAAATGTCAAGTATGGCATTGGTTACTCTTATGATGGAAAGCAAAATGCTGGAAGTCATAAGAATAACAAGGGAAGGATTACCTTTGTGAAGGGAGGACCCTCACAACCTGGTAACTCGAAAATTAAGAACCTGAACTCTCATGAACACCGGACTAGTCCGGTTGTGGTCCGGACAAGTCCGGTCACCCAGACTAGTCCGATCCATAAACAACAGCAACTTTTGTTCAAAACCTTTGATGCCTCTTATGTATTAATGAGAAACAATCTTGGTAAAGTTTATGCTTATTATGCTGTGCCACGCCATGGGAACACAAAATCCCATGTGTGGGTGCCCAAATGTATTGTAACTAACCTCCAAGGACCCAAGCAAGCTTGGGTACCTAAAACCAAGGCATAATTTGTTTCTGCAGGCCTATTCCTCCGGTGGATCCAAATGGGTGCTAGACGGTGGATGCACCAACCACATGACCGGAGAAAGGAGGATGTTCGTGGAATATGAAGAAAACGATGACCCAAACGAAGGCATCTACTTCGGAGATAATAGTCAAGGAAGGGTGCTCGGTACCGGTAAAATAGCAATATCCTCTGAACACACTCTTTCTCATGTTTTACATGTTGAATCTTTAGATTATAACCTGCTGTCCATATCTCAATTATGTGACAAAGGTTATAATTGCTTGTTCACTAACGAGGGTGTGACCGTCTCAAGGAGGAGTGATGGTTCCGTTGCATTCAAGGGTATGTTGAAGGGAAAGCTTTACCTTGTTGACTTCAACAAGGATAAAGTCGAACTCGACACATGCTTGATTGCAAAAACCAACATGGGTTGGCTGTGGCATAGACGGCTAGCACATGTTGGTATGAGGATTCCTCAAAAACTCCTCAAGAGCGATCACATCCGAGGTTTGAAAGATGTTGTTTTTGAGAAAGACAGGCCTTGTAGCGCGTGCCAAGCCGGGAAGCAAGTTGGAGCACATCATCCCGCAACGAACATCATGACTACGACAAGACCGCTCGAACTACTTCATATGGACTTGTTTGGTCCAATTGCTTACATAAGCATCGGCGGTAATAAATATGGTTTAGTCATTATTGATGATTTTTCCCGCTTCACTTGGGTGTTCTTTATGCATGACAAGTCAGAAACACAAGGGACACTCAAGAAATTCTTCAAGCGAGCGCAAAACGAGTTCTCACTATCGATCAAGAGTATTCGGAGCGACAACGGCACGGAGTTCAAGAACATACAAGTGGAGGAGTACCTTGATGAGGAGGGAATCAAGCACGAATTTTCAGCACCATACTCTCCACAACAAAACGGAGTTGCCGAAAGGAAGAACCAAACGCTCATAGAGATGGCAAGAACAATGCTCGATGAATACAAGACTTCAGATTGATTTTTGGCGGAAGCAATTAACACCGCTTGCCACGCCGCAAATCGACTCTACCTTCATCGACTACTCAAGAAGACTCCTTATGAGCTACTCACCGGTAACAAACCAAACATTTCATATTTTCGAGTTTTCGGCTCTCCATGTTATATCTTGAACAAGAAGCCCAGGACTTCAAAGTTCGCTTCAAAGTCCGATGAAGGTTTCTTGCTTGGTTATGATTCGAACACTTACGCCTATCGTGTTTTCAACAAGGCCTCCGGACTTGTTGAAGTGGCACGTGACGTAGTGTTCGATGAAACTAATGGCTCCCAAAAGGAGCAAGTTGATCAATGTGAATTAGGTAAAGAAGAAGCTCCTTATCAAGCATTGAAGAGAATGGCTCTAGGCAAAGTTCGACCACAAGAGTCATCGTCACAAATACAAGAGGAAAGTGAACCACAAGAGGAGATCAACAATCAAGGGGGAGCTTCGATACAAGATCAATCACAAGAATATGAAGATGATCAACAAATCAACGAGGGCAACCACTCAGGGGGAGAAGAAAATGATCACCAACACACAACTCTCCAAGTGCCACACCCAAGAGTACACCAATGCATTCAAAGGGATCACCCAATCGACAACATCATCGGTGACATTCAAAAGGGAGTAACCACTAGATCTCGTATAGCAAATTTTTGTGAGCATTACTCGTTTGTCTCCTTTTTGGAACCACGCAGGACTGAGGATGCATTGAAGGATCCGGACTGGGTGGTGGCAATGCAAGAAGAGTTGAACAACTTCAAGAGAAACGAGGTCTGGGAACTTGTGGCAAGGCCCAATGCAAATATAGTGGGCACCAAGTGGGTCTTCCGCAACAAGCAAGACGAACACGGAGTGGTGACAAAAAACAAGGCATGACTTGTGGCCAAAGGTTACTCACAAGTCGAAGGTTTGGATTTCGATGAGACTTTTGCTCCAGTAGCTAGGCTTGAATCAATTAGAATATTACTTGCATATGCTACTCACCATGATTTCAAGCTGTATCAAATGGACGTGAAAAGCGCCTTCCTCAACGGACCGATCAAGGAAGAGGTGTACGTGGAGCAACCACCCGGGTTTGAAGACGAAGAGTTCCCCGACCACGTATATAAACTGCGTAAGGCTCTCTAGGGCCTCAAACAAGCTCCTAGAGCTTGGTATGAGTGTCTTAGAGATTTCTTAATTGATAATGGTTTTCAAATTGGCAAAGTAGATTATACATTATTCACAAAGAATCTAGATAATGATCTTTTTATTTGCCAAATCTATGTTGATGATATAATTTTTGGGTCAACTAACCAATCTTTCTGTGAAGAATTTATTAGAATTATGACAGACAAGTTTGAAATGTCAATGATGGGAGAATTGAAGTACTTCTTGGGATTCCAAGTGCGGCAACAAAGGGAAGGAACATTCATAAGCCAAACCAAGTACACGCAGGACATACTCAAGAAGTTTGGCATGGACAAGGCAAAGCCCATAAAGACTCCCATGGCTACGAATTGTCAATTGGATCTCAATGAAGATGGACCGAGCGTCGACCAAAAGGTATATCGCTCCATGATTGGATCTTTACTCTACTTATGTGCATCTAGGCCAGATATTATGTTGAGTGTATGTTTGTGTGCAAGATTTCAAGCCAACCCTAAGGAATGTCACTTGACAGCCGTAAAAAGAATCTTGAGATATTTAGTTCATACACCCAACCTTGGTCTTTGGTACCCAAAAGGCTCCAAATTCAATCTCATTGGTTACTCCGATGCAGATTATGCCGGGTGCAAAATTGATAGAAAAAGCACCTCTGGCACATGCCAATTCCTAGGAAGATTTTTGGTTTCTTGGTCATCTAAGAAACAAAATTCCATTGCGTTATCCACAGCCGAAGCGGAGTATGTTGCAGCCGGGAGTTGTTGTGCACAACTCCTTTGGATGCGACAAACTCTAAGGGATTACGGTTACAATATGAACCGTATTCCTCTCCTTTGTGATAATGAGAGTGCCATTAAAATAGCCCACAATCCAGTTGAGCACTCTAGGACTAAACACATAGACATAAGACATAATTTCTTGAGAGACCATTCCATGAAAGGAGACATAACCATCTCACATGTCAACACCCAAAAACAATTGGCCGACATATTCACCAAGCCACTTGATGAAAAGCGTTTTTGCGAACTCCGAAATGAGCTAAATATTCTTGATTCTCAGAGTGTGGCTTGAAAATTTGCATACCTGTATGATTGCTTCAAAAATGTTGATTGAATTGTGAAAATCATCCCTCTCCATTTTTCTCTAGAAAAACTATTTCAATTATTAGATCTTGATGAATTTTGATCATTGTATGATTGTTGTATGCTTACGGGTCAAATTCATCAAGATTACTTGAATTGTTTTGCCTCTCTATTCTCTATTATTGAACCTTCAAATATATATGAATGGGCTATGCAATTCTTTCCTGGTGACCACGGACTAGTCCGTGGTTACCCGGACTAGTCCGCCCATGCAGACTAGTCCGCAGAGTGCCGGTTAGGCCGGATTAGTCCGATAGACCACAGACTAGTCCGATATAGGTCTCTGGATGACTTCGGACTAGTCCGGTCATGTTCGGACTTGTCCGATTTTTCGTGTCCATAACCCTAGCCACCACCAAACCCTAATCTCCTCTTCCCTCTCCTCCTCGTCAAGCGGAGAGCGAAGAAGACGAAGAAGATGACGAGAGGACAGACAGCGAAGAGTGAAGAACCTAGGACCTTCCTCTCTCTCTTTTTGGTGTCTTGATGCCAAAGGGGGAGAGATTGAGGGGGAGTCAAGTCTTAGCTTTAGCTGTAATAGGAGGCGAGGAGAGAGCCTTCTCTGTACTTTTATTTGCGATTGTAATAGTTTAACACTGTTTTCATATTAAGTTTTGTCTTGTGATGAAAACTGCATTTTTGCTCCTGGAATGTCATATGCACTTGGTATCGGTTGATTAATGTAAATTCTGTCATTCTAAATGTATTCATACACTTAGTATGCATCCCACCATAATGAATGCACATATGTATAATTCTCTTGTTGCTTGATGTATTTTTGAGTCATATGTGCATACTTTATGAAAATCTCATTTTTTGCCTTATTTTGTGAAATCTCAATTGGTTGTCATCAATCACCAAAAAGGGGGAGATTGAAAGTGCATCTAGGACTCCCTTGTGGGTTTTGGATGATTTATGACAAGCAATTGGGATCCTAATCCTTTTGTTGGGATGAATGCAGGCAAATAATGAAAAATGAGCAAAATGCCAAAAAGAAGGGAAATGAGAAGCAAAGTGAATTTGAGCTCAAGGAGAAGAAAATAGTAGATTATAATGTATGGAGTGTGTTAAGGAAACACACTCAAGAGCTCAATCACTTTCAAGCACACACACACAATGCACAAAGTTATACAGGACCGGACTAGACCGATATCAGCCGGACTAGTCCGATATCACTTTCTGCACTAGATTGGTCAAGTCCGGTATCCACTGGACTAGTCCGATATCTTTCTGATCCACTTCAGACTAGTCCTCCCCAATGTGGACTAGTCCTCAACACAATGCACAAGTCACACAAAATCGGACAAGTCCGTTGTGATCCGGACTAGTCCGATATTCCTTCTGATCCACTTCGGACAAGTCCGGTGTCTACACGGACTAGTCCGATATACACACTGATCTAAATCAGACAAGTCCTCCAAGTGCGGACTTTTCATCCTAAACACTTAGGGTTTCATATGTCCGAACAAGTCTGATGGCAATCGGACTAGTCCGAAGATTTCCAGTAGTGAAATCGGACAAGTCCATTTTCAACCGGACTAGTCCGATATTCCTAGACACTTAGGGTTTGCTACACACAGCACACCGTACTAGTCCGGTGACCACCACGGACTAGTCCGATCTTTCTGAACCCTAACGGTCACTTTTAGAAACCCCATATAAATAGATGTGCACGGCCCACTTTTACACTCTCTCGAACCCTAGCGCCGTCACACCTCCCAAGAGACTCAAAAACCACCTCTCTCCACGAAATTAAGTCCAAAATCGATCAATCTATTGAAGATCACTTCTAGATCATTGGAGAGACACTTGGCAAACATCATTGAGCTCTTGGTTTGATTCTCTAACACACTCTTGCGTTTCAATTTGTAATTTTCAAGTGTGTTACTGGTGGCTTTGTAAGTTGTAATCAAGGGAGCTCTCAACGTGTGAGAACGCCCCTTCAACTTGGTTATTTACCCTTTGTGATTAGTGGAAGAGGATTGGCCTTCATGGCGATCCGACGAGGGAAGGGTTGGAGAAGACCCGGTCCTTTTGTGTGCTCCTCAGCGTGGACGTAGGTTGCCTTCGTGGTAGCCGAACCACGGGATAAATCGTGTGTCTTGTCCTTTTGTGTTCTTCATCTTAATTGATCAACTTAATCTAGGGTTGATTCACTTTGTTAAATTTGAGTTAAATTGTTGAACAAGAGCCTTAATTGTAATAGAATTTGACATACAACTATTAAACTGTCATTCAAGTTTATATTTCCGCTGCAAACATTATCGAATCAATCAAATTGACTGAACTGGATCAACTTAGCCCGTGAAAACCGGACTAGTCCGCACTTTACCAGACTAGTCCGATATCTCTGGTATTGACTTTGTTGTTGAGTGTTACAGGAACCGAGAAAATTCAAAAAGGCCTATTCACCCCCCCCTCTAGGCCTACATTCAGTTACTATATATACAAAAATAGGATTCGGGATAGAGGTGTAGTGTTAAATAGGCAGACGAGTGGTTGTTTGGGTTCATGTTTCGTACATTTGATGCTTCCTATGTTCTTATGAAAGCCAAACATGGAAAAGTCATTGCTAAATATACAGGGCCACACCATAAGAACTTAAAAACTTGTGTGTGGGTGCCCAAGACTCTTGTGACTAACCTGAGAGGACACAAGCAAAAGCTTGGGTACCTAAAACCAAAGAATAATTCTTTTTTGCAGGCTTACTCCACCGGTGGCTCTAAATGGGTGCTTGATAGTGGATGCACAAATCACATGATCGGAGAGAGAGGTATGTTTGTGGAGTACGAGTACAACAAGGATCCAGGTGAAGGCATATACTTCAGAGACAACAGCCAAGGGAAGGTCTTTGGTAGCGGTAACATTGAAATATTCTCTCAACATACCTTATCCAATGTTTTACATGTAGAATCTCTAGATTATAACCTTTTGTCAATATCTCAGCTATGTGACAAAGGCTACAACTGTTTGTTCACTAATGATGGTGTGACCGTTTTTAGAAGAAGTGATGGCTCGATTGCATTCAAGGGAATGTTGAATGGCAAGCTTTATCTTGTTGACTTCAACAAAGATAAAGCCGAGCTCAACACTTGCTTGGTTGCTAAGACCAACATGGGATGGTTGTGGCATAGACGGCTAGCCCATGTTGGGATGAGAAATCTGCAGAAACTTCTAAAAGGTGGTCACATCCGTGGTCTTAAGGATGTGGTGTTTGAAAAAGACAGACCTTGCAGCGCTTGTCAAGCAGGAAAACAAGTCGGTGCACCACACCCCGCCAAGAATGTGATGACTACCACAAGACCGCTAGAACTCCTCCACATGGATCTCTTTGGTCCAATTTCGTACATCAACATCGGCGGTAACAAATACGGTTTAGTAATTGTTGATGATTTTTCAAGATTTACCTGGGTATTTTTCTTGTATGATAAATCAGAAACTCAGGGAATCCTCAAGAAGTTCTTGAAAAGAGCTCAGAACGAATTCTCATCGACTATAAAGAACATCAGAAGTGACAACGGGATAGAATTTAAGAACCTCCAAGTTGAAGAGTATCTTGATGAAGAAGGGATAAAACATGAGTTCTCGGCACCCTACTCCCCTCAACAAAATGGGGTGGCCGAAAGGAAGAACAGAACACTGATCGATATGGCAATAACTATGTTGGATGAATACAAGACATCAGATCGATTTTGGGCAGAAGAGGTGAACACCACTTGTGATGCCACAAATCGGCTGTACCTCCATTGACTACTGAAGAAAACTCCATATGAGATCCTTACCGGTAAAAAGCCTAATGTTTCTTATTTCAAAGTATTTGGTTGTAAATGTTTTATTCTGAACAAGAAACCAAGGACCTCGAAGTTTGCTTCAAAGTTTGATGAAGGGTTCTTGCTCGGTTATGAATCGAATGCTTACGCCTATCGTGTCTTCAACAAGGTGTCCGTCCTTGTTGAAGTAGCACGTGACGTAGTGTTCGATGAATCTAACGGCTCACAAGTGCAGCAAGTTGATAAGTGTGTGCTAGATAAAGAGGAAGCTCCATATGAAGCACTGAAGAAAATGGGACTTGGTGATATCTTACCACAAGAGCAAACATTCGACTCAAATGCACAAGATGAACCTCAACACGGAGGCAATGATCAAGGGGGAGCTCTTGCACAAGATCAAGAGGAGGAAGATCAAGAAAATCAGGACATTCATGGAAGCAATGTTCTAGGGGGAGACAATGCACATGAAGATAATGAAGAACAAGCAACTACACAAGTTCCACACCCGAGAGTACACCAGAGCGTGCAATGAGACCACCCTATCAACAATATCATTGGAGATATTGCTAAGGGAGTAACTACTAGATCTCGAATTGCAAATTTCTATGAATACTATTCTTTTGTGTCTTTTCTGGAACCATACAGGGTAGAAGAAGCCTTAAGAGATCCAGACTGGGTGATTGCAATGCAAGAAGAGTTGAACAACTTCAAGGGAAATGAAGTGTGGGAGCTGGTGGAGAGACCAAAGGCGAACATAGTTGGAACCAAATGGGTCTTTCGGAACAAGCAAGATGAACATGGAGTAGTAACAGGAAATAAAGAAAGATTGGTGGCCAAAGTTTATTCTCAGGTCGAAGGTTTGGACTTCGACGAAACTTTCGCTCCTGTAGCTAGACTTGAGTCCATTTGTATTTTATTGGCATATGCTACTCACCATAATTTTAAGCTGTATCAAATGGGCGTAAAAAGCGCTTTCTTAAACGGTCCAATCAAGGAGGAAGTTTATGTGGAGCAGCCACAATGATTCGAAGACCAAAAGTATCCCAACCATGTCTACAAACTGCGTAAGGCTCTATATGGCCTCAAACAAGCTCCTCGAGCTTGGTATGAGTGTCTTAGAGATTTTCTGACTCAAAATGGATTCAACATTGGTAAAGATGACTATACACTCTTCACTAAACATTTTGATGATCACCTATTCGTATGTCAAATTTATGTTGACGACATTATCTTTGGATCCACTAACAAGTCTTTCTGTGAAGAATTTAGTAAAATTATGACAGATAGGTTCGAGATGTCAATGATGGGCGAATTGAAGTTCTTCTTGGGATTCCAAGTGAAGCAATTAAGAGAAGGTACATTTATATGTCCAACCAAATATACACAGAACATTCTCAATAAATTCAACATGGACAAAGCCAAGACCATCAAGACACCCATGGCCACTAACGGACATCTCGACCTCAATGAAGACGGTCCCAATGTGGACCAAAAGGTATATCGGTCCATGATCGGGTCCTTACTTTATTTATGTGCATCTAGGCCAAATATTATGCTTATTGTTTGCTTGTGTGCAAGGTTTCAAGCCGCACCCAAAGAGTGTCACTTAATTGTTGTAAAAAGAATCATAAGGTACCTTGTGCACACACCCATCTTGGGCCTTTGGTATCCCAAAGGATTCAAATTTAACTTGATAGGGTATTCCGATGCTGACTATGCAGGATGCAAAGTCGATAGAAAGAGCACGTCAGGGACTTGTCAGTTTCCTGGTAGGTCCCTAGTGTCTTGGTCATCTAAAAAGCAAAACTCCATTGCTCTTTCCACAGCGGAAGCAGAGTATGTTGCAGCCGGTAGTTGTTGCGCACAACTACTTTGGATGCGACAGACTCTTAGGGACTATGGCTACAATCTAAGCCATATCCCGCTTCTATGTGATAATGAAAGTGCTATAAAAATTGCACACAAACCTGTAGAGCACTCAAGAACTAAGCACATAGATATCTGTCATCATTTTCTTAGAGATCATTCATTAAAAGGTGACATTGCTATTTCACATGTTAGAACTAAAAAACAACTTGCAGATATTTTTACCAAACCATTGGATGAGAAATGGTTTTGTGAGCTTAGGAATGAACTTAATATTCTTGACTCTCGAAATGTGGCTTGAAACGTTGCACACCTGGTTGAAACTTCAAATGTTACATTTTATTGCTAAAACTGCCCCTCACCTCTTTTTCTTCTAAGAAAACTAATTTTAATGAAAAATCTTGGAGTTTATGACCATTTTTCATTGTTGATTGCCTTCTGGTCATAAGTACCAAGATTATTTGCAAAACTTGTCCTTGGATCACTATTAGTTATCTCTAAATACTTAGTTTTTCCAAGGACACCAGACTAGTTAGGTTTGCCACTGGACTAGTCCGGACAGTCCCTCTTTCCTAGGTTTTCCAGGGGCACTGGACTAGTCCGTCCTCTGACCGGACTAGTTCGGTTGGCCGCGTATATAAGCAGCTGGCCGGTCCAAAATTTCAAACCTCCCTCCACTTTGAGTTGAGCCCTCACCTCTCAAACCGTAGCCCCCAAAAGTGATTTTCGAGTTGAGCCCTCAAAATACAAGTTTTCTCAGTGGGAAATCCTCCCCTTGACGAGTTGATACTCCACTCCAAACTCATCCGGACAGATTTATGCTCCTTCAATGCGAATCTTCAAATCTCGGTAAATTTCTTCCTAAAATCAAACTCTCAACTCTTCTAGTTCTAGCTTGTTTCCCTTGATTCCAAGGCAGTACATTAGCTTCAGAGATGTATTCCTTTCACTTTCTTGCCCCCTTGCATACTTAGATAGAAGCTATGATTCATAGGTTTTGTTAGGGTTCTTATGCCAGGCCGGACTAGTCCGGCTCCCAGATACGGACTAGTCTGGTACACCGGACAAGTCCGCACTCCGAAACCGGACAAGTCCAGTATCTGACATTTGAATCCTCACATCTCCTTCAATTCTTGGTCCTTTCTCGTCTAATCCATGAACTCCTTATTAGGCGCGATGTCTTCAAGCTCAGATGACAGCTCTTTCCACATTGATGAAGAAGTTGAACGTGAAAAAATGAAGAGATCCAAGGAGAGGTACATGAAGAAAAGACATGATGTCAATGTGCACTCTTCACCCTCCAACGACAATTTGCCCAAGAAAAGGAAGGTGGTTGTTAAGAAGTCCCAACGAAAAGCTGGCGAGAGCTCGTCAAGGCCAAAGAGGACTCTCAACAAAGGAAAGGGGCTTGCTAGTGGTCCCATTGGGCCCCTGAAGATGAAGAACCCAAGTCACCGCAACAGGCAGCGCTTGAGTAAGGATTTCACCGGAAAAGGGGGTGAGCTTGCCGATAGCTTCAGGCAGGTTAATGTGTATGATCAACCACGACAATGCTCAGACCCAAGATTTTGGAGCAACTTCCATGCCAACTACTACGAGCATGTGTACATGAATATGAAGAATCCTGTAGTAGAGAGTCAATGGTTGAATGTTGGTACTTACAGTCGAAGAGATATCCTTCCTTTCGGGAGGTGGTCGAGGCCCTGGAGAGGCACAGCTTGAAGGATCTGCTTACCTTTGAGTATGACTAGAACAATGAGGTCATCACCCAATTTTACTCTACCCTCTACTTTGCTCGTGGTGATGGAGAAAGTCTTTCTTGGATGACTCATGGTTCCAAGTACAGTGTCACTTATGATGAATTTGCAAGGATCCTCCACCTTGACCACCCTTTGGATCATGATCTTGTCATCCACAATCTGCAACCCATGGAGAAGGATGAGCTCAAATTTCTCTATGACACAAGGATGCCTTATGTCCCTCCCACTATCAAATATTTGAAGCCCTTCTATGTGGTCCTCGACAGAATTTTGAGGAAGACAATAGCCCCGAAAGATGGAGATGTGGGGACTATTCAAGGAACTTTGAGGACCCTAATGAAGGTCATTGGTGGGAGGAGACTGTTCAATGTCTTTGAATACATCTACAATAACATTGTGAACATCTCAGTCACTCCAAACAGATCTTGCGGGTATGCCCCGTACATCATGTACATGATTGATAAAGTGACTAGACTTGAGTTTGTCAAGGATGTTCACCATACGGGGTTGAAGCCTCAAAAGCCTACCGAGTACACTCTACCCTCAGCTCCTAGTGCACCTCCCTCCCCTGAAGCTGAGAGAAGGTCAACACAAGCTCGGGATGTGGATGCCACAGGATCTGCAGCTGCTCCTCCTAGCTCTTCACCTGCTCATGAACCCTGCGGTGGTGTGCTCAAAATGCTCACATCTATCATTGCCTGCTGCCGCAAGATTGAAGTCAGGCAGAAGAAGCATCAACAATATGTGAATGTCAACATCAAAGCTATTTGTGACAAGCTTGAGATTGAGCCGGTTGGATCCCCGCCTGCCTTCGAGGACTCCGAGGAAAAGCCTGCTCTAGCAAATGATGATGGTGGTGAAGATGAAGAGCGGACCGAAACTGAAGAATAGAGCGGCGATGAGTGATTCCCCTCAATTTTTTCCCTTTTTGGTGCCTTGATGCCAAAGGGGGAGAGATTGAGACTAGTAGTTTCTCTAGTTGGTGTTTTTTTATTTTTGTGATCGAGGACATGTACTTATTTTTAAAACCTTGTAGTGCACTATTTCTTCTCTTATGTGTGATGTTTATTGTTACTTGAATGATTATCTCTATGATCATTATTGATTACCTTTATTTCATCACACCTTGTTGATCACACACCTGGTAGGCACCCCACCATAAGGTGTGTGCATATGTGAGAAGCTTTTTGTAGATTTATCATTATTCTCATATGTGCACACCTTATGAAAATCAAGATTATATTCTCAATTGTGATATCTCAAATGGTTGTCATCAATCACCAAAAAGGGGGAGATTGTAAGTGCATCTAGGATATCCGTTGTGGGTTTTGGCTTATTGATGACAAACATATGAGATCCTAATGAAACTATTGAGATAATTGCAGGACAAACAAGTAAAACAGCTCGGTGCACACAAAATGGTGAAAAATGAAGTGGTGTCCAAAGAGAGATACTTTGATGGAGCTTGGAAGACCAAATTAGATTTTGAATGTATAGGGAGTGTATGAAAGACACACTCCAAGAGCTCACAACTTTGCGCTAGGGTAAGGGATTAAAATTAACCCAACTTTCACAATGCACCGGACTAGTCCGATCATGGACCAGACTAGTCTGTTTAACTTTATAGAATCTCTCTTATTGGGAGACCGGACTAGTCCGTGTGTCCACCGGACTAGTCTGTTGAACTTTCTAGAGTCTCTCATATTGAGGGACCGGACTAGTCCGTGTGTCCACCGGACTAGTCCGTTGATCTTTCTGGAATCTCCCATATGTGGAGATCGGACTAGTCCGCGGACTAGTCCGTTCAACTTTCTGGAGTTCACCTTCACACAGAACCGGAGTAGTCGTAGCTTGGAACGGACTAGTCCGGCAGACTTTCTGGACTTCAAAATACACAGTGACCGGATAAGTCCGGACATGCACCGGACTAGTCCGGTATTAGGGTTTTTCAACGGTTACTTTTTGGAAACCCTATAAATAGAGAATCCACGACCTTCCAAAGAATATACACATCGAATATTGCTGAAAACACAAACCCTAGTGGCGCCACTTCATCCCAAGAGCCCAAAACACATCTCCCCACACATCTAAAGTGCAAAAAGAGTGAAATCAATTGAACACTTGCATTCGGGATTGGGAGATCATCGTTCTTTCATTGCGAGCTCTTGGAGTTTGATCTTTCTACACTCATACTCTGCATTGTAATAACTTTCGAGTGTATTTCATCACTTCTTTCGTTGTAGTTTTCGTGGGAGCCCTCAACGTGAGGTTGCCCCACAAACTTGGTGATTACCCGTGATAGTGGAATTAAGTCGGCCTTCGTGGTGACTTGAAGAGGGAAAGGGCTGGAGACCCAGCTCTATGTGAGCTTCCACAATGAGGACGTAGATCTCGTGGTGAGATCGAACCTCGGGAAAAATTCGTGTGTCTTGTGCCTTATTTCCTTTATATTTTGTTCATTTGATCACTTGATTGCTAAAACATCAATCTAAGGCACTTATAGTTTTTTACTTGCATTCTTACATTAATCTCAAATAAAGAGATCAGTTGTTCTCATTTCCGCTGCAAAAAGAATTTGGTTTCCGAAATAACGCTTAATCAACACACATATTTCTAGCACACCGGACTAGTCCGCCCATGCAACCGGACTGGTTCGGTCAACCAAGTTTTAACAATTCTATTAAGTGTGCAGGAAACTTTAAAGGCCTATTCACCCCCCCCCCCCTCTAGGCCACATTCAGTTCTCCATCTTGAATGTATTCCTTCATGAGCATGGTGAGGCTTTGTCCTTCTTAGGGGTGCCACTCCGACCATATTGATATTCAATTGAATCAACCCATACATTGATCATGGATCAAAGGCTTCCTTGAGCATGATGACATGTGGACTCCACAATCAAACAAGAAACGCTTCATTCACAATGTCACTTGCGCTAGGTTGAACGGGTTTGGTAGAAGTGTGGGAATCCCAACAAGTGATGTGGGAAATCTTGGACTTTGAATGCTCCTTAAGTTCTTGTCCTTGGCCAAGATCTTCATGTGAATGTTGTCTTGATTTTTGCTTGGCCAAGATACTTCAAGGTAGGCTAGTTGAACTTAAATCCCTTTGAAAGCCATAGCTTCCTTGAATACAAGGGTGATGTTAATTCCACCTTGACCACCTTGCGAATGGTAGCCATTGGAGTTGTTGTTTGAAAAAGGTCCTCATGGGTCTTAGGGAAATAATTCCCACGCGTCCCATGATGACATGAATTTTCACAAATCATGTGAATATCCATGACTTGGATTATCCAAACAAATCTCCAACGACTTGGATATTCATGACACTTCAATTGGAGGTGTAGTTCCATAACTAGCATATCCACCTTGTGAAGTGGTGTGCATCACAAGCTATGGGAACTCGAGCATTCTTCAATCCACCCCTTGAGTGGAGACCTTTTTCTCATGCATGATGAATGAGAATAGGACTCCTTCAGCTCCAGCATGAATGTGGTCATGGATTGGTGGAGCCAACCCATGACACGAGTGTTGGGTGAAGAGCCAACTATGCACCCCATGGTGGAGGCAAACCAAGAAGAACTTCTTAGAGCCTTCCCCAAGCTTGGGTATGGATGACTTTGGCTCCTACTGAAAGCTTAAATTCTCCCGCAAAAGGCAATGGTGTTGCCTAGCGAACATTTGTTGAGGTACGCCTTGAATCATCTTGCAGTTTAGCACTTGCGTCCTCGTTGGCCATCCCATACAATGGGTTCGCCAACACTACCCTGTTTTCACAGAAAGGAGAAAACAAACAACGGTAATCCTATCTAATAACTATTAGTACCTATAGCTTAATCACAAGTGATAGCTATCCATCATGTCCTTTGCCTTCCCCGGCAACGGTGCCAGAAATGCTTGTTGACGGCTCCTAAGATATCCAAACAAATCATCCCCGGCAATGGTGCCAGAAATGCTTGTTGGTTTTTCTTAACACCACAGAGTTATCCGCAAGCGCACGGAAAATACCGTTGTAGCATTTCACCCATGAGTATTCCCAAGGGTATCGTATTTATCCCAAAGGAAGGCAATGGAGTAAAGTATATACTACTCTTATGGTCAAGCTATGGGATACTAATCAATTATCAGGACACGGGGTAAGTTGATAATAGGGGTAGTCTGACACACACCTAGGCAATCTATTCTAAAGGGTAAATGGGTCCAAGAGGGAGATTGGATTAAGTGTTACAGAGTTGTTCCTACAATGCTCCTAATACATCTACATAGCCTAAGGTAGATACTAATGGTCATGTCAATGATGAATTCATATGCAATGCTATTCAACACATCGGGCACGGGCTTACCCCTAGCAATACTAGGGTGACTCCCGCCAAGAGCCTCTGGCATAGCCGAACGTGGAGGATTAGAAAGGACAGATAGGACTGTCACCACATACTGCCTACCTCTTCAATCCGTTGGTCTAAGAGACATCCAACGCTACTTAAATACCCTAGCACCATGCTAACATACTAAGCAAATACCTTAAGAGCTGCAGCACAAGCCATCCTAAGGCAATGAAATAAATCATCGTTGAACCAATGTTGATTGCATAGCATAGTTATTCATCTTAACATAATCATATCATAACTACATAGACTATAGTGGGGGTCTATAGTGTTTATGACCATAAGATGTGATCATGAGAGTACAATCATAAACACTATACCTTCCACTTACATGGACTCCACAATCAAACAAGAAACACTTTGTCAAAGTATACATATAAAAGAAGACTAAAGATAATATCTTTATTAAGCACAAAGTCACAAATACAAGGGGGAATACATGAGATATACCTTTCCCGATGTGGAATTGGGAAGAGAGACTCCTTCTACTCCTTTCCCAATTTGTACTTGGGACTAGAGGATCTCCTCTCTACATCCTAACTCCTCTAAGGACTATGGAAGATAGTGTATACAATAGAATGATGCTCAAGTGTTGTGTGTTGAAGTGAGGGGTATGGGGTCCTATTTATACTAGTGTTGAGGTCGGTTCCCGCCACCAAAAGTGCGCGAATCAGTCGTCATTGACTCCAGGGAGCCTGGAGGAGCCCACACGTGGAAGTTGATCGCGTTTGGCGCCAGGACTAGGTCGGCCGACCCCCTGGTTCGGCCGACCTGGTCAGAGCTCCAAACGGTATGTACTTCCTCCAGGTGGCTGCCAGGTGAGTCCCATTGACTGATATTGGTGCTACACTGTTGGATGGCCTCGAATACTTTTGTTTGTGGGCCATTTGATCCATGTGGTGCCATGTGTTGTCGCCTGATTGGCTGGGATGATATTTTATAGCATTGCTCCCCATACTTTTCCTCAATTCCTGTATAAATATCTGCATACACATATTTCTCCAAGTACAAATGGAAATAGGTCAAGTAGAAAGGTGATGTGTGCAAGAAATGATCAATCCTTCACATAATTGAGTTATATTGACGGCTGAAATTGGTATATAACAGCCATCAACAATAGGACATTAGATCGTTTTTGTAATGGGAATAAGAACCTAAACTTGCTGCTGAATTCTTCCAAGTATTGTAATGATAAAACTAGTTTACGTTTTGATTCTCATGCTCATGCTAAGGCACATACACCTAAAATTGTAAAGTCATTAGGAAGTGGTTTGATTCAAACAGTTCCTAAAGAAAAAGAAGTGGTTTTCAAATCTGCAGGAGTGTTCTCTCATTCGGTTTCAAATTAAAATGTTACTTGCTCATCTAGACATGAACACAAAGTTAAATTTCATTGTACCTATTGTGGTAGAGATGGTCATGTCATAGAATTTTGTTATAGACTAGCTAAACAACAAAAAAAGGAAAGAATGATTGCTAGATCTCATAACTTTCATGCAAAATTTGCTGCACTAGCTAAACCGAATGATAGGAACATGCAATCTGCTGTAATAAGTCGAAAACATGCAAAGTTTGCTCCCAAACCTACTGTTTTTTGTGCGACACATGTAACATCTCGTAGGATAGTAGTTGGGTACAAAAATCCTCAAGCTTTAGCTCATAAACCTGCTGTTTTATCTCACCTTTCGCGTGTTATTCCTGCTAGACATCGTGTGACTCAGTACTGGATTCCTAAATGCCTTTGACTAACCCCAGTATTGAGTCATCGACGTATTGTGCTTCTATGTAGGTTACACAATTGAGAAAGGAGAACATTTGGATTGTGATTCAGGTTGCTCACTCCACATGACTTGTAACAAAGAATGGTTATCCTCCTTCTCTTTTGTGTCACGTGTAGAGAATGTTACTTTTGCCGATAATTCTTCAACTCCTATAATTGCTAAGGGTTCGGTTAGAGTAAATGATCACTATACTTTGAAGGATGTGGAACTTGTTAAAAATTTGAAATACAACTTGCTTTCTGTTTCACAACTGCTAGATGAAAATTTGAAAATTATTTTCACTAAGAATTGCTGCAAAGCTGTAAATTCAAACAGTGAGCTTATTTTTAACATGTCACGGTTTGGAAGAGTTTTTAAAGATAATTTTGATATTCCTTCATCTAAGCATAGGTGTCTAGTTGCTAAGTATTCAAATGACTTATATTTTTGGCATCGTAGACATGGTCACGTAGGCTTTGACCATCTATCGCGTGTTAGTGCTCTTGATCGCATATGTGGGCTGCCTAAGCATAAATGGGACAAAAAATTGTGTGCTCTTCTTGTAGACATGCTAAGATGGTTGCAGGTTCACATACTCCTCTCACAATGATCATGACAACTAAACCGGGTCAACATTTGCACCCTGACACCGTAGGACCTTCACGTGTTCAATCCTTCAGAGGTAAATGGTATGTTCTTGTGATTGTTGATGATTATTCTAGATACTCTTGGGTTTACTTTATGGCATCTAAGAATGAAGTTTTTATTCACTTTAGAACTTTATTTCTTAGATTATCAATTGATCACCCAGGATCTTTAAAAGCAATTAGAAGTGATAACGGAACCGAATTTAAAAATCAATCTTTTGATCACTTTTGTGCTGAAAATGGAATATATCATCAATTTTCTTCACCATATGTACCTCAATAAAACAGTGTTGTAGAAAGAAAGAAGAGAACATTAGTTCAAATGGTTAGGACTATGCTTGATGAATATCAAACTCCTAGGAAATTTTGGTTTGATGCGATTGCAACTGCTTTTTATTTCTCAAATCGTGTTTTCTTGCGCGCTAAGCTAGGTAAAACACCATATGAACTCCGGTTTGGACATAGGCCTAGTGTTACGCACTTTCTGATCTTTGGTTGCGAATGATTTGTTAAGAAACATGGCAATCTTGATAATGTTGAACCTAGATCCATTGGTGGCATATTTCTTGGTTATCCATCTCAAACTAGAGGCTACCGTGTGCTTTTACTTGACACTAACAATATTGTCGAGACTTGTGAGGTGTATTTTGATGAAGCTAGTACAGGTACTAGCTCAAACATTGTAGATCCAGATCCATATCCACAGGGAGAGAGCATTTTTGTTGAAGATGAGGAAGAAGTGGTGCTGCTGCCCAAAAATTCAGCAGCTAATGATATTGTTCTAGCTCCTGATTTTGATTCACAGCTAGCACCGACGACCAGTACCATTGCTGGTCCAGAACCTCCTCAAGTCACAAGCTCATGAATTTGTGATGAACATGAAGAAGAAGAAGCTTGTGAAGTGTCCACTCCCCTCTGGGTTCTCAAAAGTCATCCTACACAACAAATTATTGGAAGCTTGCACGACCGAGTCACACGGTCCAGTTTTTGCAATCCAAACTCTCATGCTCATTTTGCTTTTGTTGCTAACTTTGAACCCAAAGATATATCACACGCGCTCACTAATGAATCTTGGATTATTGCCATGCAAGAAGAGTTAGAAAATTTTGAATGAAATAATGTTTGGAAACTTGTACCTCCACCTCAAGGTCACACTTTAATTGGAACTAAATGGGTGTTTAAAAATAAACAAAGCAAGGATGGGGTTGTACTTAGCAATAAGGCTAGGTTGGTTGCTCAAGGTTTCACTCAAGTTGAAGGTCTAGATTTTGATGAAACTTTTGCTCCTGTTACTAGATTAGAAGCCATAAGAATTTTGTTAGCTTTTTCTACATCTATAGGTTTTAAGATATATAAAATGGATGTTAAAAGTGCTTTTCTTAATGACTACATAGATGAGGAGGTCTGTGTTAAACAACCACCGGGTTTTGAAAATCCAGATTTTCCTAATCATGTTTACAAACTGTCCAAAGCCTTGTACGGTCTCAAACAAGCCCCTACAGCATGGTATGATAGGTTAAAAATATTCTTACTTGAAAAGGGGTTTACCATGGGCAAGGTTGATAACACTCTTTTTGTGCTTAAGCATGGCAATGACTCATTATTCGTTCAAGTGTATGTGGATGATATTATCTTTGGTTGTGCTTCTCATGATCTTGTGTCCAAGTTTTCAGCTATGATGAGTTCAGAATTTGAAATGAGTATGATGGGTGAACTCACGTACCTTTTGGGGCTGCAAATCAAGCAAACCAAAGAGGGTACCTTTGTGCATCAAACAAAGTATACAAAAGACCTCCTAAGACGATTCAACAACGACAAAAGCAAGCCTCTTCGGACACCAATGGAAAGAGCAATAACACTTGAACTTGATGAAGATGGTGAACCCATGGATCAAAAAGAATATAGACACTACAGGAAACGCGATCATTTACGATGGCTAAATTTTTTTGCGACGGTCTGCCGTCGCAAATAACGTAAATTGCGACGACCGGCCTCCAGCTGTCACAAATAAATACTTATTTGCGACGGCCGCCAACGAATCCGTCGCAAATAAGCGTTATTTGCGACGACCAGTCCTAGTGCCGTCGCAAATAAACAGGCCATCGCAAATGGGACTTTATTTGCGACGGCTTAGAACTAGGGATGTCGCAATTAAAACGGCCATCACAAATTAAGGGCTATACTGTGCCCCGTCGGCCCTGATAGAATCAATCTCACACACCTCAAAAACTTACGCGCCGCCGCCAGCGCCGCGCCGCCGCCGCGTCGCCCCCTCCGCCTCCGAGCCACCATGCCGTCGCCGCCGTGCCGCCCCCTCCGCCGCTGCACCGCCACCGCCACCGTCACCGACGCGACCGCCACCCTCCTCCTCTGTAAGTTGCTCCATCCCCTCCTTACTAATTGCAGTGAGTTGTTGGTGTCCCATGGGCGTCCTGCTGTTTGATCTGGATGGGTCTAGTCTGGCTGGATTAGTGCTAAGTTTTCTTAAGATTTGGATTATTGTGAACTTAATCCGGGCACTTCAACTATTGGAGATGGTGGATTTGAGCTTTCTCATACGTGGTAGTGGTAGTACGCCTCCTCTTCTCAATGACTGGTGATTCTAATTTTGGTGGCCTTTCTGAAATCATATCATTTGTTTTTTTTTCTCGAATACACTATACGCTTATATTTATAGTATTAAGGACCATCAAATTGTTTTACGATGCAAGGGCTGGCCAACACACACTACCTAAACTTATGGAGAGCAACCTTGTACATTGTCTGACTACTCATGAAGTAAACAACCACCAGTACTCATGAAGTAAACAACCACCATTTAAAACTGCTTACTCTGAACCTATTTCTAGCTAGCATCCTTGGTTAATTTGTTTGTGTCCATGCTTCTATCTGCCATTCCAGCATGCCTATGTCTTTTTTAGCAGTTTGTAAGACTGGATCTGGGTGTACAGTTGTAAAATCCCCACAACAGCAGTTTATAATCAGATGTCTGTCTTTAATTTGTTAGGGCTATATCATAAGACACTGTTAGAAGTGTACTCTATGAAACATTGACAGGGCAGTCTACAGTTCTGCAAATTAATTTCAATATTTTTGTGTTCTGAAGTCTAAGTTTTGTTATGATAAGAAATCATGAACCTCCCATCTGAAAATACACTTCCTTATTTTAGCATTTAAATTAGTCTAACCTTATGAGTTTGTCTTCTTATCCCACCGAGGAAGATATGGTATTTCCATAACATGGAACCTGCAAGTGTGACTAACACCTTGCTGAACAGCGATATCACTATATGCTGGTGATATGATTTGCATTGTGTGGCTAACACTTTGCTCAACAGCAATATCACTAATCTAATTTTCCTGTTTTGTATAGTTGGTTATATTTTATCGTGCTGCAAGCCAATACATGCTTATCTTTCTCATGATCAACTTGATATTTGAAGTCGCATTAAATAATCTCATCTTATTGTGCATCTGGGAACTCCCCCAGACCACTCAAAATCATATGATAACATACTGAAATATGAATTAAGTGGAAAACGCTCTATTTGCGATGGCTAAATTTATTTTCGACGGTCTGCCATCGCAAATAACATAAATTTCTTTGTTTTTTAGATTATGGTTATAATTTTTAATTTGATTGCTTGAGTGTTACTGAAAGTGCATCTAGGACTCCCTTGTGGGTTTTGGATGATTTATGACAAGCAATTGGAATCCTAATCCTTTTGTTAAGATGAATGCAGGCAAATAATGAAAAATAAGCAAAATGCTAAAAAGAAGGGAAACGAGAAGCAAAGTGAATTTGAGCTCAAGGAGAAGAAAATAGTAGATTATCATGTATGGAGTGTGTTAAGGAAACACACTCAAGAGCTCAATCACTTTCAAGCACACACACACAATGCACAAAGTTATACAGGACCGGACTAGTCCGATGTTAGCCGGACAAGTCCGATATCACTTTCTGCACTAGATCGGGCAAGTCCGGTATCCACCGGACTAGTCCGATATCTTTCTGATCCACTTCGGACTAGTCCTCCCCAATGCGGACTAGTCCTCAACACAATGCACAAGTCACACAAAATCGGACAAGTCCGTTGTGATCCGGACCAGTCCGATATTCCTTCTGATCCACTTCGGACAAGTCCGGTGTCTACACGGACTAGTCCGATATACACACTGATCTAAATCGGACAAGTCTTCCAAGTGCGGACTTGTCATCCTAAACACTTAGGGTTTCATATGTCCGGACAAGTCTGATGGCAATCGGACTAGTCCGAAGATTTCCAGTAGTGAAATCGGACAAGTCCGTTTTCAACCGGACTAGTCCGATATTCCTGGACACTTAGGGTTTGCTACACACAGCACACCGGACTAGTCCGGTGACCACCACGGACTAGTCCGATCTTTCTGAACCCTAACGGTCACTTTTAGAAACCCCATATAAATAGAGGTGCACGGCCCACTTTTACACTCTCTCGAACCCTAGCGCCGTCACACCTCCCAAGAGACTCAAAAACCACCTCTCTCCATGAAATTAAGTGCAAAATCGATCAATCTATTGAAGATCACTTCTAGATCATTGGAGAGACACTTGGCACACATCATTGAGCTCTTGGTTTGATTCTCTAACACACTCTTGCGTTTCAATTTGTAATTTTCAAGTGTGTTATTGGTGGCTTTGTAAGTTGTAATCAAGTGAGCTCTCAACGTGTGAGAACGCCCCTTCAACTTGATTATTTACCCTTTGTGATTAGTGGAAGAGGATTGGCCTTCGTGGCGATCCGACGAGGGAAGGGTTGGAGAAGACCCGGTCCTTTTGTGGGCTCCTCAACGTGGACGTAGGTTGCCTTCGTGGTAGCCGAACCACGGGATAAATCGTGTGTCTTGTCCTTTTGCGTTCTTCATCTTAATTGATCAACTTAATCTAGGGTTGATTCACTTTGTTCAATTTGAGTTAAATTGTTGAACAAGAGCCTTAATTGTAATAGAATTTGACATACAACTATTAAACTGTCATTCAAGTTTATATTTCCGCTGCAAAATTAACGAATCAATCAAATTGACTGAACTTGATCAACTTAGCCCATGAAAACCGGACTAGTCCGCACTTTATCGGACTAGTCCGATATCTCTGGTATTGACTTTGTTGTTGAGTGTTACAGGAACCTAGAAAATTCAAAAAGGCCTATTCACCCCCCCCTCTAGGCCTACATTCAATTGGTATCAGAGCAGGTTCTTCAAGAAAGAGTGCAACCACTCGAAGAGATCATGTCGGACATGAAGGAAGTTCAGAAAATCAACAACCAGGAAGAAGTGAACAACGACAAGAACCAAAAGCTGGAAAAGTATCTCGAAGCAATTCAAGACTTCGATGATGATGACGAGGAGACGCTGGAGCTGAAAGCACTCCTCAGAAAGAAAACACTTTCCAAAGGGAAAGCTAAAGTTGAAGAAAAGAAGAAGGGGAGTAGTCACACCGACTACTCCCGATATCCTTTTAACTATGATCGTTTAAATTCAAACAACAGCCATTACCTATCTATTCCTCTTGGAAAAGCCCCACACTTTGATGGAAGTGATTACTCCATGTGGAGGCAAAATATGAAGATGCACTTGATTTCCCTTAACCCAAGTTTATGGCATATTGTGTGCACAGGAATAGACATCCCAGATGACGACGAAGATCTCACCCCAAGTCAAGAGCAAGCCATCCACAGAAACGCTCAAGCCGCAGTCGTAATCACCTCCTCTCTAAGTCGAGGTGAATTCACAAAGGTGGACGGACTGGAGATTGCCAAGGAAATATGGGACACACTACAAAGAGCCCATGAAGGTGACCGGCATGTGCGGGAGGCGAAAATTGAAATGATCGAAGGCGAACTAGGAAGGTTCGCAATTGAGGAAGACGAGTCTCCCCAGGACATGTACAACCGATTGAAGACACTTGTAAACAAGGTTCGATCATATGGGAGCAAGAAGTGGAATGACCACGAGGTTGTAAAGCTCATCCTTAGAGCCTTTATGCCTCGCAATGTCACACTATGCTCTATGATCAGAGAAAGTCCTGGGTACAAGAGGATGACTCCAGATGAATTGCTTGACAAAATCATCAACTTTGAAATGATGGAGAAACAAGCCAAGCACGTCAAAGAAATAGCCGACCTCACATCGGCCAAGAAGAAGGGAGTTGCCTTAATGTCCACACTCAAGCCTCTATCCAAAGAAGCAAGAGAAGCACAGCTTGAGGAGGACAGCGATGATGAAAGCAGTGAGCTGGACGAAGAGGATATGATTTTGTTCATGAAAAAGTTCAAAAGAGTAATGAAGAAAAGACAAGGAACAAAATCAAATGAAGGCAAGTACAAGGAGAGGACAAAGCCGAAGATGAGGCGGGCGTGCTATAATTGTGGTGAGTATAACCACTTTTTAGTCGATTGCCCGTATGAGGACAACAAGAAGAAGAATAAAGAAGCCAAGCCTCAACCGAAGAAATTCTTCAAGAAGAAGAAACAAGCTGAACAAGCACACATTGGAAAGGAGTGGGACTCAAACGATGAGTCCTCATCATCCGATGAAGAAGAGATGGCTAGCATAGCCATAGAAAGCACGTCCAAGAAACCGACACTCTTCCCCACGCTCGGTACAAAGAAGGGAAATGGCACTTGCCTCATGGCAAAGGAAGGTAAACGCAAGGTAAACATCAAAACTCCTTCCATGCATTCCTACTCAAGTAATGATGAACTAGATAGTGATGATGAAGATATGTTAATTGGATTAGATAGAACAACTGCTGCTAAAATGAAATTTTTACTTGACCAACGTGTTGAGAAGGAATGGCTAATTGATCGTCAAGAGGACATGATTATCTCCCAAAAGGAGAAGTATGTCGAACTTGACAATCTTCTAGTTCCTGAAAAGGAGAAAAACACCTCACTAGAGCTTGAGCTAGCTTCAAGCAAGAAAACTTGCTTGGAGTTAACCAACTCAAACGTTGCAATCAAGGATCAACTTGATGACCTGATCAAGGTTAACAAGATCCTTGAAGTGCAAGTTGAGTCACTCAAGCTAAGTGAATCTTCCTCCTCTTCAAGTCTACCTTCTCAACCCACTTCAACTAATCTTGTTCATATGTGCAAATGTGGTAAAATCAACACCAGTTTGAAGGAAAAGTCTACCTCCACAAAGGATAAAAATCCTACCCAATGTGGAATATTTGACAAGGAGAGGATCAACTATGCACGTAGTGCATACTTGGTCCAAAGACCTCCAAATGTCAAGTATGGCATTGGTTACTCTTATGATGGAAAGCAAAATGCTGGAAGTCATAAGAATAACAAGGGAAGGATTACCTTTGTGAAGGGAGGACCCTCACAACCTGGTAACTCGAAAATTAAGAACCTGAACTCTCATGAATACCGGACTAGTCCGGTTGTGGTCCGGACAAGTCCGGTCACCCAGACTAGTCCGATCCATAAACAACAGCAACTTTTGTTCAAAACCTTTGATGCCTCTTATGTATTAATGAGAAACAATCTTGGTAAAGTTTATGCTTATTATGCTGGGCCACGCCATGGGAACACAAAATCCCATGTGTGGGTGCCCAAATGTATTGTAACTAACCTCCAAGGACCCAAGCAAGCTTGGGTACCTAAAACCAAGGCATAATTTGTTTCTGCAGGCCTATTCCTCCGGTGGATCCAAATGGGTGCTAGACGGTGGATGCACCAACCACATGACTGGAGAAAGGAGGATGTTCGTGGAATATGAAGAAAACGAGGACCCAAACGAAGGCATCTACTTCGGAGATAATAGTCAAGCAAGGGTGCTTGGTACCGGTAAAATAGCAATATCCTCTGAACACACTCTTTCTCATGTTTTACATGTTGAATCTTTAGATTATAACCTGCTGTCCATATCTCAATTATGTGACAAAGGTTATAATTGCTTGTTCACTAACGAGGGTGTGACCGTCTCAAGGAGGAGTGATGGTTCCGTTGCATTCAAGGGTATGTTGAAGGGAAAGCTTTACCTTGTTGACTTCAACAAGGATAAAGTCGAACTCGACACATGCTTGATTGCAAAAACCAACATGGGTTGGCTGTGGCATAGACGGCTAGCACATGTTGGTATGAGGAATCTTCAAAAACTCCTCAAGAGCGATCACATCCGAGGTTTGAAAGATGTTGTTTTTGACAAAGACAGGCCTTGTAGCGCGTGCCAAGCCGGGAAGCAAGTTGGAGCACATCATCCCGCAACGAACATCATGACTACGACAAGACCGCTCGAACTACTTCATATGGACTTGTTTGGTCCAATTGCTTACATAAGCATCGGCGGTAATAAATATGGTTTAGTCATTATTGATGATTTTTCCCGCTTCACTTGGGTGTTCTTTATGCATGACAAGTCAGAAACACAAGGGACACTCAAGAAATTCTTCAAGCGAGCGCAAAACGAGTTCTCACTATCAATCAAGAGTATTCGGAGCGACAACGGCACGGAGTTCAAGAACATACAAGTGGAGGAGTACCTTGATGAGGAGGGAATCAAGCACGAATTTTCAGCACCATACTCTCCACAACAAAACGAAGTTGCCGAAAGGAAGAACCGAACGCTCATAGAGATGGCAAGAACAATGCTCGATGAATACAAGACTTCGGATCGATTTTGGGCAGAAGAAATTAACACCGCTTGCCACGCCGCAAATCGACTCTACCTTCATCGACTACTCAAGAAGACTCCTTATGAGCTACTCACCGGTAACAAACCAAACATTTCATATTTTCGAGTTTTCGGCTCTCCATGTTATATCTTGAACAAGAAGCCCAGGACTTCAAAGTTCGCTTCAAAGACCGATGAAGGTTTCTTGCTTGGTTATGATTCGAACACTTATGCCTATCGTGTTTTCAACAAGGCCTCCGGACTTGTTGAAGTGGCACGTGACGTAGTGTTCGATGAAACTAATGGCTCCCAAAAGGAGCAAGTTGATCAATGTGAATTAGGTAAAGAAGAAGCTCCTTATCAAGCATTGAAGAGAATGGCTCTAGGCAAAGTTCGACCACAAGAGTCATCGTCACAAATACAAGAGGAAAGTGAACCACAAGAGGAGATCAACAATCAAGGGGGAGCTTCGATACAAGATCAATCACAAGAATATGAAGATGATCAACAAATCAACGAGGGCAACCACTCAGGGGGAGAAGAAAATGATCACCAACACACAACTCTCCAAGTGCCACACCCAAGAGTACACCAATGCATTCAAAGGGATCACCCAATCGACAACATCATCGGTGACATTCAAAAGGGAGTAACCACTAGATCTCGTATAGCAAATTTTTGTGAGCATTACTCGTTTGTCTCCTTTTTGGAACCACGCAGGACTGAGGATGCATTGAAGGATCCGGACTGGGTGGTGGCAATGCAAGAAGAGTTGAACAACTTCAAGAGAAACGAGGTCTGGGAACTTGTGGCAAGGCCCAATGCAAATATAGTGGGCACCAAGTGGGTCTTCCGCAACAAGCAAGACGAACACGGAGTGGTGACAAAAAACAAGGCATGACTTGTGGCCAAAGGTTACTCACAAGTCGAAGGTTTGGATTTCGATGAGACTTTTGCTCCAGTAGCTAGGCTTGAATCAATTAGAATATTACTTGCATATGCTACTCACCATGATTTCAAGCTGTATCAAATGGACGTGAAAAGCGCCTTCCTCAACGGACCGATCAAGGAAGAGGTCTACGTGGAGCAACCACCCGGGTTTGAAGACGAAGAGTTCCCCGACCACGTATATAAACTGCGTAAGGCTCTCTAGGGCCTCAAACAAGCTCCTAGAGCTTGGTATGAGTGTCTTAGAGATTTCTTAATTGATAATGGTTTTCAAATTGGCAAAGTAGATTATACATTATTCACAAAGAATCTAGATAATGATCTTTTTATTTGCCAAATCTATGTTGATGATATAATTTTTGGGTCAACTAACCAATCTTTCTGTGAAGAATTTAGTAGAATTATGACAGACAGGTTTGAAATGTCAATGATGGGAGAATTGAAGTACTTCTTGGGATTCCAAGTGCGGCAACAAAGGGAAGGAACATTCATAAGCCAAACCAAGTACACGCAGGACATACTCAAGAAGTTTGGCATGGACAAGGCAAAGCCCATAAAGACTCCCATGGCTACGAATGGCCAATTGGATCTCAATGAAGATGGACCGAGCGTTGACCAAAAGGTATATCGCTCCATGATTGGATCTTTACTCTACTTATGTGCATCTAGGCCAGATATTATGTTGAGTGTATGTTTGTGTGCAAGATTTCAAGCCAACCCTAAGGAATGTCACTTGACAGCCGTAAAAAGAATCTTGAGATATTTAGTTCATACACCCAACCTTGGTCTTTGGTACCCAAAAGGCTCCAAATTCAATCTCATTGGTTACTCCGATGCAGATTATGCCGGGTGCAAAATTGATAGAAAAAGCACCTCTGGCACATGCCAATTCCTAGGAAGATTTTTGGTTTGTTGGTCATCTAAGAAACAAAATTCCATTGCGTTGTCCACAGCCGAAGCGGAGTATGTTGCAGCCGGGAGTTGTTGTGCACAACTCCTTTGGATGCGACAAACTCTAAGGGATTACGGTTACAATATGAACCGTATTCCTCTCCTTTGTGATAATGAGAGTGCCATTAAAATAGTCCACAATCCAGTTGAGCACTCTAGGACTAAACACATAGACATAAGACATCATTTCTTGAGAGACCATTCCATGAAAGGAGACATAACAATCTCACATGTCAACACCCAAAAACAATTGGCCGACATATTCGCCAAGCCACTTGATGAAAAGCGTTTTTGCGAACTCCGAAATGAGCTAAATATTCTTGATTCTCAGAGTGTGGCTTGAAAAGTTGCATACCTGTATGATTGCTTCAAAAATGTTGATTGAATTGTGAAAATCATCCCTCTCCATTTTTCTCTCGAAAAACTATGTCAATTATTAGATCTTGATGAATTTTGATCATTGTATGATTGTTGTATGCTTACTGGTCAAATTCATCAAGATTACTTGAATTGTTTTGCCTCTCTATTCTCTATTATTGAACCTTCAAATATATATGAATGGGCTATGCAATTCTTTCCTTGTGACCACGGACTAGTCCGTGGTTACCCGGACTAGTCCGCCCATGCAGACTAGTCCGCGGAGTGCCGGTTAGGCCGGATTAGTCCGATAGACCACAGACTAGTCCGATATAGGTCTCTGTATGACTTCGGACTAGTCCGGTCATGTTCGGACTTGTCCGATTTTTCGTGTCCATAACCCTAGCCGCCACCAAACCCTAATCTCCTCCTCCCTCTCCTCCTCGTCAAGCGGAGAGCGAAGAAGACAAAGAAGATGACGAGAGGACAGACAGCGAAGAGTGAAGAACCTAGGACCTTCCTCTCTCTCTTTTTGGTGTCTTGATGCCAAAGGGGGGGGAGATTGAGGGGGAGTCAAGTCTTAGCTTTAGCTGTAATAGGAGGCGAGGAGAGAGCCCTCTCTGTACTTTTATTTGTGATTGTAATAGTTTAACACTGTTTTCATATTAAGTTTTGTCTTGTGATGAATTGCTCAATTTATTTGCGAGTATGTGATGAAAACTGCATTTTTGCTCCTGGAATGTAATATGCACTTGGTATCGGTTGATTAATGTAAATTCTATCATTCTAAATGTATTCATACACTTAGTATGCATCCCACCATAAAGAATGCACATATGGATAATTCTCTTGTTGCTTGATGTATTTTTGAGTCATATGTGCATACTTTATGAAAATCTCATTTTTTGCCTTATTTTGTGAAATCTCAATTGGTTGTCATCAATCACCAAAAAGGGGGAGATTGAAAGTGCATCTAGGACTCCCTTGTGGGTTTTGGATGATTTATGACAAGCAATTGGGATCCTAATCCTTTTGTTGGGATGAATGCAGGCAAATAATGAAAAATGAGCAAAATGCCAAAAAGAAGGGAAATGAGAAGCAAAGTGAATTTGAGCTCAAGGAGAAGAAAATAGTAGATTATCATGTATGGAGTGTGTTAAGGAAACACACTCAAGAGCTCAATCACTTTCAAGCACACACACACAATGCACAAAGTTATACAGGACCGGACTAGTCCGATATCAGCCGGACTAGTCCGATATCACTTTCTGCACCAGATTGGTCAAGTCCGGTATCCACCGGACTAGTCCGATATCTTTCTTATCCACTTCAGACTAGTCCTCCCCAATGTGTACTAGTCCTCAACACAATGCACAAGTCACACAAAATCGGACAAGTCCGTTGTGATCCGGACTAGTCCGATATTCCTTCTGATCCACTTCGGACAAGTCCGGTGTCTACACGGACTAGTCCGATATACACACTGATCTAAATCAGACAAGTCCTCCATGTGCGGACTTTTCATTCTAAACACTTAGGGTTTCATATGTCCGAACAAGTCTGATGGCAATCGGACTAGTCCGAAGATTTCCAGTAGTGAAATCGGACAAGTCCGTTTTCAACCGGACTAGTCCGATATTCCTAGACACTTAGGGTTTGCTACACACAGCACACCGGACTAGTCCAGTGACCACCACGGACTAGTCCGATCTTTCTGAACCCTAACGGTCACTTTTAGAAACCCCATATAAATAGACGTGCACGGCCCACTTTTACACTCTCTCGAACCCTAGCGCCGTCACACCTCCCAAGAGACTCAAAAACCACCTCTCTCCACGAAATTAAGTCCAAAATCGATCAATCTATTGAAGATCACTTCTAGATCATTGGAGAGACACTTGGCACACATCATTGAGCTCTTGGTTTGATTCTCTAACACACTCTTGCGTTTCAATTTGTAATTTTCAAGTGTGTTATTGGTGGCTTTGTAAGTTGTAATCAAGGGAGCTCTCAACGTGTGAGAACGCCCCTTCAACTTGGTTATTTACCCTTTGTGATTAGTGGAAGAGGATTGGCCTTCATGGCGATCCGACGAGGGAAGGGTTGGAGAAGACCCGGTCCTTTTGTGTGCTCCTCAGCGTGGACGTAGGTTGCCTTCGTGGTAGCCGAACCACGGGATAAATCGTGTGTCTTGTCCTTTTGTGTTCTTCATCTTAATTGATCAACTTAATCTAGGGTTGATTCACTTTGTTAAATTTGAGTTAAATTGTTGAACAAGAGCCTTAATTGTAATAGAATTTGACATACAACTATTAAACTGTCATTCAAGTTTATATTTCCGCTGCAAACATTATCGAATCAATCAAATTGACTAAACTTGATCAACTTAGCCCGTGAAAACCGGACTAGTCCGCACTTTACCGGACTAGTTCGATATCTCTGGTATTGACTTTGTTGTTGAGTGTTACAAGAACCAAGAAAATTCAAAAAGGCCTATTCACCCCCCCTCTAGGCCTACATTCAGTTACTATATATACAAAAATAGGATTCGGGATAGAGGTGTAGTGTTAAATAGGCAGACGGGTGGTTGTTTGGGTTCATGTTTGGTGTCTCGTTAGAAGCAAGATAAATCCTGCATACATTAACGATAATTTCTCCCGCTTTAAACTACAGCGCCAAACATGGGTGAAGACCGCAGTTGGATGTATACTGGCTGGAAGAGCAGAAGTGGTGGCCACTTGGATGAGTGGTACATCAAGTTAGATAAATTTTTGGATCGAGCATTTTCGTTTTCAACGGAAGATATGGTGCGGTGCCCATGTACAGAATGCCGGAACACCAAGTTTTTGAGAAGATTGGAGCTTTCGTTTCACCTATGTTGAAATGGTTTCACTCTACATTATTAAGTGTGGACCTTCCCCAGCGAGACTAAATCAGCAGAAGTGGATGAGGATAATGATACAACAAATGTTGATATGATGGATGAAATGCTCGAAACTCTGGAAGAGGAGGATCCTCTTACAAATGAGGCAGAGGAGTTCTTCGAGGAGCTGAAAAAATCACAAGAGCCATTGCATGAACACACGGTTGTGACCGTACATGCTTTCTTGACCAGATTTATGGCAATTAAGTCCAAATACTTTTTTTCAACAACTGCTACAATGATCCCATGAAATTGTTCTGCGATATCCTCCCACAACCTCACAAAGTGCCACCAGATATGTATCAGTCAAAGATCAAGATATCTGGTCTCGGTATGAACTATGGGAAAATCGATGTGTGCCCACACAACTGCATGCTATTTTGGAAAGAGCACGCCAATGAGAAGATGTGCTTGAAATGTGGTAAATCGAGGTATGTAGAAGATGTTAATGACAATGGCGATGATGTGATGACAGATATCGCACATAAGCAGCTTTGTTACTTGCCTGTGACACCTCGGTTTAAGCGGTTGTTTCTTTCAAAAAGAACCACAAGACACATGAGATGGCACAAAGAAGGTAAACGTGAGAACAAAGAATTTTTGACGCATCCGTCCGACGGTGATGCATGAAAGGCGCTCGACCGTTTCGATCCAAATTTTTCTCGTGATGCGAGGAATATTCACATTAGATTAGCGACAGAAGAATTCTCACCGTTCAGTACAAACGCCACACCATACTCCTGTTGGCCCGTCTTTGTCACTCCATACAACCTGCCACCGGCTCTTTGTACGAAGAACGAGTTCATGTTTCTCAGCCTCATTTTACCTGGACATGATCATCCCGGGTCACGTCTCAACGTGATGTTGAAACCGACGATGCAAGAATTGAAAGTCTTGTGGACAGGAGTCGAAGCGTACGTCAGTTACAAGAAGCAGAAATTCAACCTTCGAGCTACTTATTTGTGGTATGTCCATGATTTGCCGGCATACAACATGTTTTCCGGATGAAACACTCACAGTCGTCTGACATGTCCGATATGTGCTTCAGACACGGATTACTTTCGACTAACTCATGGAGGCAAAATATCTTACTTTGATTGTCACAGACGTTGGATGCCTTCGAATCACATGTTTAGGCAATAGAGGCATTTCTTTAGAAGGAACACCGTTGTCACTAAAGGACCACAAAAACGTCTCAACGGGTCCAAAATTTCCGATATGTTGGACAAACTGGTGCCAGATGAAGGTCGTCCTGGATATTTCGTAGGTTATGAAGAGGAACACAATTGGACTCACATATGTGGACTTTGGGAGCTACCGTATGTGAAGTCATTGATTCTAATGCACAACATTGATGTCATGCATTAGGAGCGTAACATGATCAAAAGTATCATAAGCACTTGCATGGATATGAATGGGAAAACGAAAGACAATTACAAAGCTAGACTAGATTTGGTAGACATTTGTCACCCTCCAACTCTTGAAATCTCTGAAAATGGTGGAATGCCACGTGCTTCTTTCTGTCTTCGATCTAAAGAAAAGAAAGAAGTCATGAAATAGATGAAAACTTTGAAATTCCCAGATGGTTATGCAACTAGCTTGAAACGAGCCATGAATGTGAACACAGGAAACCTTACTGGGTCGAAGAGTCATGATTATCACATTATAATAGAAAGACTATTACCTGTTATGTTTTGAGGCTATCTAGATGATGCGGTTTGGAAGGTTTTAGCCGAGCTCAGCTATTTATATAGATAGCATTGTGCTAAAGAAATCAAGATAGGAATGATGGATAAGTTAGAGAAGGAGATACCCATACTTCTATGTAGGATGGAAAAAAAAATTTCCACTAGGTTTCTTCAATCCAATGCAACATCTGCTTATCCATCTTCCTTTCGAAGCAAAAGTTGGTGGTCCTGTGCAATGGAATTGGATGTATCACATTGAAAGAGTGCTACGATACCTGAAACCAATGGTTTGCAACAGGGCAAGGCTGGAAGGGTGCATCGCTGAAGCATATGCTCTTAAGGAAGTAGAATACATTTCAAGTGTCTACTTTGCAGAAGAAAATAATATCAATACTTCGGCGATGAGGTGCAATGTGGACGAAGCACCCCCTCTAAGCAACCTCTCCATTTTTCAAACGAGAGGTACTACCATTGGTAGCTACACGACATACGTGCTATCCGAACGTGATAGGACTGTTGCTTTACTTTACATGTACGCAAATATAGAAGGCATACAGGAACTCTTTGAGTAAGTGTTTGTCCTACATTTATGCAAATCGACATATTTTTCTACACATGTATTCTAAAAGATGTATTTTCACATTCAGCAAGTTCCACAGACAATGTTGGCCACATAGGCATCAACCTACGACCAAACAAGTAGAAGCGATGTGAAAAGAAGGAATAAATGGAGGGCCAAGTTTCCTATTCTGGTTTCGAGATTATGTAATACTCTCTCGTCTTCTATATATTATAAGTTACTATTATTAAAGAAGATTTATTTTAACTTATGATCATTTATGACAGTGTCGGACTCATAATGTCCATGAAGATTTGCCGCAGCTATCTTATGGATTGGTGAATGTTAGAAGCTATGGTCGATATAACGTAAATGGCTTTCGATTCCGTACAACTCATTTTGAAACTCTTCGTCCTCTCGCGGCAACATCAAATTCCGGTGTTGTGACGAGAGCAATTGACACTCAAGGGAATTTTACCGATTATTATGGGATCATTAACAAATCCTTGCATTTACTTTTACCGGAAATAAGACCCTTCGAGTTGTCTTCTTTGACTGCGACCGGTTTGATCGCAGTCATGGAACTAGAGAAAACCAATTTGGAATGGTGGAAGTGAAACATAAGGACCGACTACGAGGTTACGATACATTTTTTCTTGCACATAAAGTAGAACAAGTGTATTATCTATCTTATCCATGCACGATGCTCAGTGTTTAATGGGTGGTATATAAGGTGAATCCTCGTGAGCGGTTATATACTCCTGGTGATGAAGGTTACTATGATAGTGAAGATGTTGAAGAAGTGTACCAAGAAGAAGAGTTGCCAGACACTTTTATCGTCGAGCTTGGTGCAGGACTCGATCGATTAGTTGGAGATGTTGAAGATGTTGAAGATGTAGAGCCAGATGACATGCAGAAATTAGAACAGGCTACGATGGAAGATCGTTGGGCTGGTTTAAGGAGTAGAGCACATGATAATGATGTTGATGAATTTTGAAAGTGATTACAAGTAATGTTTTCTTGAAGATAGTAACATGAATTTCGTATATCTTATTAGCATATTTACTAGTTATCTATTAGAACAGGATGGCGTCAAAGAAGAGTAAGAAGGTGTCACCGACGAGGGGGTTCTTCCCCTCTAAACCCGAGGACGCTTTCGCTGGTGCCTCGTCGACTGTGAGCAGACGCTCTCAGCTGCTGGGGCACGTTCTGAGCAGCTCTACAACTTCTTCATAGGTAAATTTCACTCATTTTTGACAAATTATTTAAATTCAATTTCCAATTAAACTTACTTATGAATCATTTGAATGTTGTAGTCTTCACCAGCTGACTCAAAGGCTATGGCGCTAGTTGACCTTGGCTACCCTTTGGTGAGCCAGCCCTCAACCAGCCAACCCTCGGCGAGCCAGCTCTCGGCTGGCGAGCCTTTTGTTCCTGAGCCCTTTGACTCAGCTGGTGATGAGCCGTTTGGGTCACCTAACGTGGTGCCCCAGCAGACGCGGAGGATGAGGAGGACTCACTTTGTCAGTCCTCCTGCGGTCCCTTCACAGAGGATCGTGATTCGTCCGATTGGAGACACTTAATAAAAATTATAGTGTTCAATTCTAGTTTCTTTTGGTTACTTAAGTAGTGAATCAATAAATATCTTGCGGGGTTTGGGACGACACGTCTTTCACTGGTGAGAGACACCAAAGACCGGTAAACGGCGTCATCATGTCCTTGGTGCGTTTGCACTATCCCGGGGTCTTCAACGGGGTTCCTGCTCCTTCGTGGACTACGCACGCATCCATCACCAAGAGCATGGCAACCTTCAGGAGGCCGTATGGGCCAATTTTATGGTAAGTATGTTGAAAATAGTTTCTATGTTTTAACTCTGAAACTCTTTTAATGAACATCTCTTCATTATATTCTGTACCACAGGAAAGGTATACTTTAGAGGACCCGAACGACCCTCGCATTGTTGAGGATGCAGGAGAGTGTTTCAGTACAATGTTGCCAAGGCGCTTTGACAAACTTTGTCGAACGCTCGTGTTCAAATTATTAATGAGCACTTGAAGGCGAACCAGCACCACATGCTACACTTCAGGCAAGAGAGTGAGAGGCACCAGACGGAGGAGGAGTACGCGCAGGTACATGGGGTGTAGTAAGTATTTTTTCTGATAATTTCCTGATTGTATTTTTAATGACTTACAACTATGTGCAGGGCCATGTGAGCTTGTTGTAGGGTCAGTCCGATGCATTTCGGGCCCTTTGTCGCTACTGGGCTAGCGATGAATTTAAGGCTAAGTCCGGGAAGGGTCGAGAGTGCAGAGGGGTCGAAGGGAAGAGCAGACATGCCAAGATAACCACTTGCATTTAGCTAAACGTATGGTACGTGTATGTAACTTATGTTTATATATTCATAATATATTATTCGTACTAACACGTATTGACAAGAGCGCGAGACGGGGGTGTCACCGACGCCTGCTGAGATCTGGAAGAGAGGTCACAGGGACCCTTTTCAGCCTCAGGGGTGCAGTCAGGCTGCAGCCGAGCGATTGATAAGTTTAGAAATCATTCATATTAAATATAACTATATGGATTGTTGAACTTACACGATTTTCTTGTTTTGTAGACTAAGTACGATGAGGAGGCTAGGAAGATACACGGCAAATATTTCGATTGGGAACATGAACCAATCGATCCTCAAGCCGCGTATGCAAGCGAGGGTGGAAAAGCACACAGAAGGTGAGTTTATAAGTCATTTTATCATTTTCAATTCAAAGTACTCAAGATATTTCAATTTCATATTATTGACTCTCTTTTTTATAGGCTCGCCATATTCGACGAAGTTGTCGACTCAAGAGCAGCGAGACCTGCGAGAGGCAGCTCCACGCATGTTTTGTCAGTGGGCATGTCAGGTCGCCGCGTCCTGTAGGGGGACATTGCGATGCACTCCGAAAGTGCATCTTGGAATCCCTTGTGGTTTTTGGATGATTTATGACAAGCAAATGAGATCCTAACTACTTTGTTGAGATGAGCACATGTTTTAAATAAGAAAATGAGCAAAGAGCCAAAAAGAAAGTAGAATGAGGAGCAAGGTGGAAAAGAGCTCAAGGAACAAATGTAGTAGATCTTTGTGTGTGGAGTGTGTTAAGGAAACACACCCAAAGAGCTCAAGCACAATAATAACACACATTGCACATGTTTATACAGGACCAGACTAGTTCGACTGACACTGGACTAGTCCGATATCTTTCTGCACAAGATCGGACAAGTCCGATATCACCACAGACTAGTCTGATATCTCTCTGACTAGAATCGGACTAGTCCTCCCCAGTGCGGACTAGTCCTCAAAACACTTCACAAGTTGTACAAAATAAGACAAGTCCGATCACGCAACAAACTAGTCCGATATCATTCTGATGAAAATCGGACAACTCCGATATTGGCACGGACTAGTCCGAAAACCCTCTGACCTAAATCGGACAAGTCCTCGAAGTGCAGACTTGTCACCCAATTCACTTAGAGTTTCACTGATGCGGGCAAGTCCGATGATTATCGGACTAGTCCAAAGATTTCCAGAAGCGAAATCGTACAAGTCTGCTTCTAGCGGGACTAGTTCGATATTTCGGGACACTTAGTGTTTGCTACACACAGCACACCGAACTAGTCCGGTGTCCACCACAGACTAGTACGATATTCTTAAACCCTAACGGTCACTTTTAGAAACCCCATATAAATAGATGTGCACGGCCCAACTTTAACAACTCTCGACCCCCTGCGCCGTCACACCTCCCAAGAGCCTCAAAAACACATCTCTCCATGAAATCAAACGCAACAAAGATCAATCCCTTGAGGATACACTTTGGAACATTGGAGAGACACTGTTCATCACTCAATGAGCTCTTGGTTTGATTCCCTAACACACTCCTGTGTTTTCCATTGTAATCTTTCGAGTGTATTCTTCATGAAGTTCTTGTTGTAATCTAGGGGAGCCCTCAACGTGTGAGAAGGCCCCTTGAATTTGGTTATTTACCCTTTGTGATAGGTGAAGAGCATTGGCCTTCGTGGCGATCCGACGAGGGTAGGGTTGTAGAAGACCCGATCCTTTTGTGGACTCCTCAACGTGGATGTAGGTTGCCTCTATGGGAACCGAACCACGTGACAAATTGCTTGTGTTCTTACTTTGCGTTCATCGTTCTTATACATCACATCAATCAAGGGTTTCAATCAATCTTGCTTACTTTACGTTGAAACATTAAATATAAGATTGACTTGTGGTATACCCTAGTTCATAATCATGTACCACTTCAATTACAAGTATATTTCCGCTGCATACATCCTAGAATCAAATTAATCGATCAAACTTGATTAACCTAGTTGGTACACACCGGACTAGTCCACACTTAACCGGACTAGTCCAATATCTCGAGTTTTGATCTAGTTGTTAGGTGTTGCAGGTTCCGACAAAAATCAAAAAGGCCTATTCACGCCCCCCCCCCTCTAGGCCACATTCGATTGGTATCAGAGCAGGTTCTTCAAGAAGGAGACTAATCGCTCGAAGAGATCATGTCAGACATGAAGGACGTACACAAGAGCAACAACCAAGAGAAGGTTAATGAAGACAAGAACCAAAAATAGGAGAAGCTCCTCGAAGCCACTCATGATTTCGAAGATGACTATGAGGAGACGCTGGAATTCAAGGCGCTCCTAAGGAAGAAAACCCATTCCAAGGGAAAGCTAAAAATTGAAGATGAGAAGAAAAAGAAGGGGAGTAGACACACCGACTACTCCCGATATCCTTTTAACTATGATCGCCTAAATTCTAGCAACAATCACTATCTATCCATTCCACTTGGAAAAGCCCCACATTTTGACGGCAATGACTACTCAATGTGGAGGCAAAACATGAAAACACATTTGATTTCTCTCAATCCATGTTTGTGGCACATAGTATGCACATGAATAGATATCCTCGATGATGATGAGGAGCTCACACCAAGCCAAGAGCAAGCGATCCATCGAAATGCTCAAGCTGTTGCAGTTATCACCTCATCGCTCAATCGTGATGAGTTTACAAAAGTGGATGGACTCGAGATCGCAAAAGAAATATGGGATACATTGCAAACCGCACATGAAAGCGATCGTCATGTGCGAGAAGCAAAGATCAAGATGATTGAAGGCGAGCTAGGAAGGTTTGCAATCGGAGAAGATGAGTAGCCACAAGACATTACAATCGATTAAAGATGCTCATCAACAAGGTGCGAGCATACAGAAGCAACAAGTGGAACAACCACGAGGTAGTTAAGCTCATCCTTAGAGCCTTCATGCCTCGTAATGTCACCTTATGCTCAATGATACGAGAAAGCCCCGGGTACAAGAAGATGACCCCAGATGAGCTACTTGAAAAAATCATCAACTTTGAGATGATGGAAAGGCAAGATAAACATGTGAAGGGAATTGCCGACCTCACCTCGGCAAATAAGAAAGGGGTCGCTCTAAAGTTCACCCTTAAGCCCTTGTCTAAAGAAGCTCGAGAAGCTCAACTAGAAGAAGACGGTGATGATGAAAGCAGTGACTTGGATGAAGATGACATGATACTATTCATGAAGAAATTCAAGAAGTTGATGAAGAAGAGACAAGGCGCTAAATCAAGTGAAGGAAAATACAAGGAAAGATCAAAGCCAAAGTTGAGGCGGGCATGCTATAATTATGGTGAGTATAGCAACTATATAGTTGATTGCCCATATGAAGAAAACAAGAAGAAGACCAAATAAGCCAAGCCTCAACCCAAGAAATTATTCAAGAAGAAGAAACAAGCCGAACAAGCACATATAGGGAAAGAGTGGGACTCAAATGATGAGTCATCATCATCAGAAGAAGAAGAGATGGATAGCATAGCCATCGAGAAGACATCCAAGACGTCCACCCTCTTCCCTACTCTCGGCGCATGGAAGGGGAACATCACTTGCCTCATGGCAAAGGATGGTAAACGCAAGGTAACAACAAAACCCTCTTTTGTACATTCCTATTCTAGTGATAGCAAAATTGCTAGCGATAATGAAGATATGCTCATTGGACTAGATATGAAAACAGCCACAAAAATGAAATTCTTACTTGATCAACTTGTTGAGAAGGAGAAGTTGATTCATCATCAAGAAGACATGATTATCTCCCAAAAGGAGGAATATGTGGAACTTGACAAGCTTCTAGAACATGAAAAGCGGCGAAGCAAGTCACTAGAGCTTGAATTAGCTTCAAGCAAGGAAGCTTGCTTGGAGTTAAGCGACTCAAATGCTACAATCAAGGATGAACTTGCTAACCTAACCAAGGTCAACAAGATCCTTGAAGTGCAAGTTGAGTCACTCAAGCAAGGTGACCCTTCATCCTCTTCAAGTTCACCTTCTCAACCCATTAAAACTGAAGTTGCTTCTACTTGTACATGTGGTAAAGTTGACACCAGTTTGAAAGACAAGTCAACCTCTACCAAGGACAAGCATCCTTCACAAAATGGCATATTTGACAAGGAGAAGATCAAATATGCACGTAGTGCATACTTGGTCACAAGACCTACAAATGTCAAATATGGCATTGGTTACTCATATGGTGAAAAGCAACATGCTAAAAGCCATAAGAATAACAAGGAGAGCAATGTCTTTGTAAAGGGGAGACTCTCTCAAACTAGAAAATCCAAAATTAATGAATCCAACATGCATGATCACCGGACTAGTCCGGTTGGGATCCGGACAAGTCCGGTCCTCCGGACAAGTCTGATCTCCCAGACTAGTCCTGTGTAGAAACAACAATGGTTCCTATTTAGAACTTTCGATGCATCTTATGTCTTAATGAGAAGTAATTTTGGCAAAGTTTATGCTCATTATGTTGGGCCACGCCATGGGAACACTAAATCTCATATGTGGGTTCCCAAATCACTTGTGACTAACCTAAAAATACCCAAGCAAGCTTGGGTACCTAAAACCAAGGAATAATTTGTTTTTGCAGGCCTATTCCTCCGGTGGATCCAAATGGGTGCTAGACAGTGGCTCCACCAACCATATGACCGGAGAAAGAAGAATGTTAGTTGAGTATAAAGAAAATAAGGATCCAAACGAGGGCATCTATTTTGGAGACAATAGTCAAGGAAAGGTGCTCGGTACCGGTAAAATTGCCATATCATCTAAACACACTCTTTCTCACGTATTACATGTTGATTCCTTAGATTATAACCTGCTGTCCATATCTCAATTATGTGACAAAGGTTATAATTGCTTGTTCACTAACGAGGGTGTGATCGTCACTAGGAGGAGTGATAGTTCCATTGCCTTCAATGTTATGTTATAGGGAAAGCTTTATCTTGTTGACTTCAAAAAGGATAAAGCCGAACTTGACACATGCTTGATTGCAAACACCAACATGGGTTGGATGTGGCATAGACGGCTAGCGCATGTTGGTATGAGGAATCATCAAAAACTCCTCAAGGGCGATCACATCTGAGGTTTGAAGGATGTTGTTTTTGAGAAAGACAGGCCTTGTAGCGCGTGCCAAGCCAGGAAGCAAGTTGAAGCACCTCATCCCGCAAAGAACGTCATGACTACAACAAGACCGCTCGAGCTACTTCACATGGACTTATTTGGTCCAGTTGCTTACATAAGCGTCAACGGTAACAAATATGGTTTAGTAGTTGTAGATGATTTTTCTCACTTCCCTTGGGTTTTCCATTTACATGATAAGTCAGAAACACAAGGAATACTCAAGAAGTTCTTCAAGCAAGCTCAAAATGAATTCTCATTAACAATCAAGAACATTCGAAGCGACAATGGCACGAAGTTCAAGAACACACAAGTGGAGGAGTACCCAGATGAAGAAGGCATAAAGCACGAGTTTTCAGCACCTTACTCCCCTCAACAAAATGGAGTTGCCGAAACAAAGAACCGAACCCTCATAGAGATGGCGAGAACAATGCTCGATGAGTACAAGGCCTCGGATCGATTTTTGGCGGAAGCGGTCAACACCGCTTGCCATGCCATAAATCGACTTTATCTTCATAGACTGCTCAAGAAGACATCCTATGAGCTACTCACTGGTAACAAGCCTAATATTTCATATTTTTTAGTTTTCGGTTCCATATGCTATATTTTGAACAAGAAGCTAGGACTTCAAAGTTCGCTTCGAAGTCCGATGAAGGTTTCTTGCTTGGCTATGATTCGAACACTTACGCCTATCGTGTCTACAACAAGACTGTTGACGGTCCTTAAGTACCACATTTTGACTGTCAATTCACCTCATAATGTGCGTAAAAGAAACACAAAACATAGTGGTAGGCTTATACACTAACCCAATTCCACAAGTGTTGGTGTTTATTTGTATGCAGGTGAATTATTACCCAAAATACCAAAACATGCAGGGATGAATCCATGAAAACGGATTTCAATGAATCAGGCGATGACATGTGGCAATACATGGATCAAATGGCCCACAAACAGAAGAATACGAGGAGATCCAACGGTGTTGCACTCATATATATCAAGGGGGCCCACCTGGAAGCCACCTGGAGGAAGCACTCCCCGAGGGGAGCCTTGACCAGGTCAGCCGAACCAGGCGTTCGGCCGACCTCTTCCTGGCACCAAACTCGGTCAAATGACACGTGTTGGCTCCTCCCAACTCCCTGGAGTCAATGGTGACTAATTCGCGCGTTAATTGTGGTGGGAACCGACCCTTCTCCACCTATAAATAGACCCCCTCACCTCACTTCTCACACACACCTAAAGTTGAGAATAGTGCTACACTCCAAAGGTTTAGAGTAGTCCTAGAGGCTACCAAAGTAGAAGGAGAGTGTGGTGAAGAGTCTAGGAGAAGGAGGCTTGGGCTTGTCAAGTCCCTCTTCTACACTTTTACCCCTACAAAGGTTTTACTCAATCAAGTAAGCTTTTGTGAATTCAATACAAGTTTGATCTTTTATTCTTAGTAGTTTGCACATGTAGTTACTTGTGGGTTCACTGCTTTAATTCATTGGAGGCTCTAGTTGTAGATTTGTGTTCGAAACAACTAGAGTAGTGATTTAGAACGAAAGCGTGGTGCTTAGGTTATAAATCATCAGTGGATATCTCGTAGACCCACGGATTGAATAGGTAGGCAGTAGGTGGTGACAGCCCTATCTGTCCTTCGTAATCCTCCACGTTCGGCTATGCCATAGGCTCTTGGCGGGAGTCGTCCTAGTATTGCTAGGAGTAAGCCCGTGCCCGAACTAAGCATCTACTGCAAACTACCTTGAATTAGGATCAATACTTTGAATTCCACTCTGTTCCTTGCCTACCAATCAACTTAGTGTCCTTGGATGAGCTAGTTCGAAAGATTAGCACACACGTTCTTTGGGTTCGATACCCTTGGGAATACTCCTTAAGGGGAAGTGCTACAACGGTGTTTCCGTGCGCTTGCGGATAACTCTGTGGTGTTAAGAAATACCAACAAGCATTTCTCGTGCCGTTGCCGGGAAACGGTTGCTGTTAATCTTCGAACCAAGATCACCCTCGTATCATATCCCCTTTATCTATCATCTTAACTATCTTATTCTTACCTTACCACCACCATATAAATGGAGCGACCCACCATTCTTTCTTACTTTGCTCCGAAGGGCAAGTTCTGTTAGCAACCGCCTTCGGCAGAACCTATTTGTTCAACCAGCTATGAACTTTGCCCTGGCTTTATAGCCATGGTTCGGGGGCAATCCTTCTCAGGAACGGATTGTGAAAACCCTTACCACCATCTACGAGAGTTCGAACAACTATGTTCATGCCTTCTAATTAGAGGTATGACACATGAAACTCTCAAATGGAAGTTGTTTCCTTTTTCCCTCAAGGAAAAAGCCAAACAATGGTACAACCACTATGTTGGGAAGATAAACGATGATTGGAGTGAATTACGAGACAAATTTTGTCTTGCTTTCTTTCCAATTGCCAGAATTGTTTCCTTACGAAAGGAAGTACTATGCTTCCAGCAGATGGAGAAGGAATCCACATGTGCAGCTTGGGACAGATTTTCTCTTTTGAAAAATTCTGGCCCAGATTTGTTAATCCCTGATCCAATGCTTTTGCAACATTTCTTCATGGGATTAAACAAAGAGTGTGCCCTATATCTTGACATTACGGCTGGAGGATCTTTCCTCCATAAGACTCCAGAAGAAGTCAAGGATCTTCTGGACAGAATTCTAGAAAATTCTTCCTTCATTACGGGTCTTAATGAGCTTCCCCAAGAGGAAGTCGTGTCAAGAACGGAGGATACACTCTTGGACAAGGATGAACCCATTTCTTGTTTACCCCAAGCCTTGCCATAGGAATCCACTTCCGAACCTGAGACTACGAAGGTAGAAGAAATTCAACCCTCGTAGTTTCCATTTTACTTCGAGGAAGAGCTTTTTGAAGATTATGGAAATACCTCGAAGTATTGTTGCTATAGGAAACCTTCATTGCCACGAACTCCACCTGAACCACCTGACGGGGTGTTCATCCGTCAGACGGTCAAGGAGTTGACCTCTATCCTAAGCAGGGAGTGGACAGCTGAAGTCGAGAATTCACCGGAAATTCTTCGGATGACCTCACCTTTGGCTACCATTTTATGTTCTATTGGAGGAAAACCAATGAGAATCCTATACAACCCACTTGTTGGAGCAAATCTTATCTCCGATTCTGGTGCTCTCACCATTCTTGGCGATGTGCTGTTGCCACCAACACACAAATCCTCCCGAGATTCATTTGGAACCATTCTTCAAGGATGTGGGGTTCTGCAACAAGTGTCTGTTAGACACAAAGATGTTGTGGCTCTCCTAGATTTTCACGTGTGCGAAATCCAATATTTCGACATCATGATAGAGATTTCGATAGAGAAATTTCTCATGGAAGTTCCTTTGGAAGGAAGCCTCAATATCAATCTTGGGGGGAGAAATTTCTCCATACCTACTATGCGCTCAAAGAACACATCTATAGAATCTCCCTTCCAAGATGAGCTAATGGAGGAGGTTAGGACTCTTCAATTTGTAGAACCCCATGAAATTGAAGGAGAAGAAGACTTCGTCCAAGAGAAGGATGAATTTCAGGAGGAAATTGAATTGCCAAGAGAAGAGCCGTCCCCAAAACCTCCAGCTGAGCTCAAGATTCTACCTCCAGGTCTATGTTATGCCTTTCTAAATGGCGCTTTGGAAGCCCCTGTCATCATAAGTGACAAGCTTTCAGATGATGAAACACTCAAACTCATAGCCATGTTAGAAAGGCATAGAGCTGTTTTTGGATATTCACTTCAGGATCTCAAGGGAATTAGTCCAGCGTTATGCACCCATCGTATTCCTATTAACCCTAAGAGTGTCCCCTCAAGGGAACCTCAAAGGCGATTGAATAATGCAATGCGGGAAGTTATCAAGAAAAAAGTCTTGAAACTTCTACATGCTGGGATTATTTACCCTGTTCCTCATAGTGAACGGGTAAGTCTAGTTCAAGTAGTGCCTAAGAAGGCAGGTATGACGGTCGTTCAAAGCGAGAGGAATGAATTAATTCCTCAACGGACCGTCACGGGATGGAGTATGTGCATTGACTACCGAAAACTTAACAAGGCAACAATGAAAGACCATTTTCCATTGCCCTTCATTGATGAGATGTTAGAGCGATTGGCAAAATACTCCTACTTCTGTTTCCTTGATGGGTATTCGGGATATCATCAAATTCCTATCCATCCCGATGATCAAAGTAAGACCATGTTCACATGTCCTTACGGGACCTATGCCTACCGGCGTATGTCCTTTGGACTGTGCAAAGCTCCTGCCTCTTTTAGAGATGCATGATGTCTATATTTTCAGACATGATCGAGGATATCATGGAAGTTTTCATGGACGATTTCTCTGTCTATGGAAAAACTTTTGATCATTGTCTAGAAAATTTAGACAGGGTCTTACAAAGATTCCAGGAGAAGGACCTTGTGCTTAATTGGGAAAAGTGTCATTTCATGGTCCGAGAAGGCATCGTTCTTGGACACTTGGAGGACGAGCAAAGGACTAAGTGTGGGGGAGTTTGTTGATGGTCCTTAAGTACCACATTTTGACCGCCAATTCACCTCATAATGTGCATAAAAAACACATAACATAGTAGTAGGGTTATACACTAACCCAATTCCACAAGTGTTGGTGTTTATTTGTATGCAGGTGAATTATTACCCAAAATACCAAAATATGCAGGGATGAATCCATGAAAATGGATTTCAACGAATCAGGGGATGACACGTGGCAACACATGGATCAAATGGCCCACAAATAGAAGAATACGAGGAGATCCAACGGTGTTGCACCCATATATATCAAGGGGGCCCACTTGGAAGCCACGTGGAGGAAGCACCTCCCGATGGGTGCCTTGACCAGGTCGGCCGAACCAGGGGTTCGGCCGACCTCTTCCTGGCGCCAAACTCGGTCAAATGACACATGTTGGCTCCTCCCAACTCCCTGGAGTCAATGGTGACTGATTCGCGCGTTAATTGTGGCGGGAACTGACCCTTCTCCACCTATAAATAGACCCCCTCACCTCACTTCTCACACACACCTAAAGTTGATAATAGTGCTACACTCCAAAGGTTTAGAGTAGTCCTAGAGGCTACCAGAGTAGAAGGAGAGTGTGGTGAAGAGTCTAGGAGAAGGAGGCTTGGGCTTGTCAAGTCCCTCTTCTACACTGGTACCCCTACAAAGGTTTTACTCAATCAAGTAAGCTTTTGTGAATTCAATACAAGTTTGATCTTTTTCTTAGTAGTTTGCACAAGTAGTTACTTGTGGGTTCACTGCTTTCATTCATTAGAGGCTCTAGTTATAGCTTTGTGTTCGAAACAACTAGAGTAGTGATTTAGAACGTAAGCGTGATGCTTAGGTTATAAATCATCAGTGGATATCTCGTAGACCCACGGATTGAAGAGGTAGGCAGTAGGTGGTGACAGCACTATCTGTCCTTCGTAATCCTCCACGTTCGGCTATGCCATAGGCTCTTGGTGGGAGTCGTCCTAGTATTGCTAGGAGTAAGCCCGTGCCTGAAGCAAGCATCTACTGCAAACTACCTTGAATTAGGATCAAAAGTTTGAATTCCTCTTTGTTCCTTGCCTACCAAACAACTTTGTGTCCTTGGGTGAGCTTGTTTGAAAGATTAGCACACACGTTCTTTGGATTCGATAACCTTGGGAATACTCCTTAAGGGGAAGTGCTACAACTGTATTTTCGTGCGCTTGCGGATAACTCTGTGGTGTTAAGAAATACCAACAAAAACCTCCGAACTTGTTGAAGTAGCAAATGACGTAGTGTTCGATGAAACTAATGGCTCCCAAAAGGAGCAAGTTGATCCATGTGTGCTAGATAAAGAAGAAGCTCCTTGTCAAGCATTGAGAAGAATGGCGTTAGGCGAAGTTCGATCACAAGAGCCACCTCTACATATGCATGAGGAAAACGAACCACAAGAGGAAACCAATGATCAAGGGGGAGCTTCCATACAGGATCAACCTCAAGAAAGTGAAGATGATCAACAAGTCAGTGAGGGCAACCATTTAGGGGGAGAGGAAGAAGATCATGAAGATTCAAGACAGCAAGTACCACACCCAAGAATACATCAATGCGTCCAAAAGGATCACCCAATCGACAACATCATCGGTGATATCCAAAAGGGAGTAACTACTAGATCTCGCATACCTAATTTTTGTGAGCATTACTCATTTGTGTCTGTTTTGGAACCACGCGGGGTTGAGGATGCATTGAAGGACCCAAATTGGGTAGTGGCCATGCAAGAAGAACTCAACGTTTTCAAAAGGAACGAGGTGTGGGAACTAGTCGAAAGACCCAAATCCAACATCGTCGGCACCAAATGGGTCTTCCGCAACAAACAAGATGAACACTGGGTGGTGACAAGGAACAAGGCACGACTTGTGGCCAAAGGGTATTCACAAGTCGAAGGTTTGGATTTCGATGATACCTTTGCTCCCATAGCTAGACTTGAGTCCAATAGAATATTACTTGCATATGCTACTCACCATGATTTCAAGCTCTATCAAATGGATGTGAAAAGCGTCTTCCTCAACGGACCAATCAAGGACGAGGTGTATGTGGGGCAACCCCCCCGGGTTTGAAGATGAAGAATTCCCCGACCACATAATTAAATTGCGTAAGGCTCTCTACGGCCTCAAACAAGCTCCTAAGCTTGGTATTAGTGTCTTAGAGATTTCTTAATTGAAAATGGCTTTAAGATCGGCAAAGTAGATTACACTATTTACAAAGAACATTGACAATGATCTCTTTGTTTGTCAAATTTGTGTTGATGATATAATCTTTGGTTCAACTAACAAATCTTTTTGTGAGGAGTTTAGTAAAATTATGACAGATAGGTTTGAGATGTCTATGATGGGAGAGCTAAAGTACTTCTTGGGATTCCAAGTGAGGCAACAATAGAAAGGAACGTTCATAAGCCAAACTAAGTACACTCAAGACATACTCAAGAAGTGTGGAATGGACAAGGCGAAGCCCATAAAGACTCCCATGGCAACGAATGGCCACATGGATCTCAATGAAGATGGACCTAGCATTGATCAAAAGGTATATCGCTTCATGATTGGATCTCCACTCTATTTATGTGCATCTAGGCCGGACATTATGTTGAGTGTATGTTTGTGTGCAAGATTTCAAGCCAATCCTAAGGAGTGTCACTTGACAATCGTAAAAGGGATCTTGAGATATTTAGTTCATACACCCAACCTTGGTATTTGGTGTCCAAAAGGCTCCAAATTCAATCTCATTGGTTACTCCGATGTAGATTATGCCGGATGCAATGTAGATAGAAAAAGTACCTCAGGTACATGACAATTCCTTGGTAGATCCCTAGTTTCTTGGTCCTCTAAGAAACAAAACTCCATTGCCCTATCCACAGTCGAAGCGGAGTATGTTGCAGCCGGGAGTTGTTGTGCACAACTCCTTTGGATGTGACAAAGTCTAAGGGATTACGGTTACAATATGAACCGTATTCCACTCCTTTGTGATAATGAGAGTGCCATTAAAATTGCCCATAATCTAGTTGAGCACTCTAGAACCAAACACATAGACATCCGGCATCACTTCTTGAGAGATCACTCCATGAAAGGAGATATATCCATTTCTCATGTCAACACAGAAAAGCAATTGGCTGACATATTCACCAAGCCACTTGATGAAAAACGCTTTTGCGACCTTCGAAATGAACTAAACATCCTTGATGCTCGGAATGTGGCTTGAAAATTTGCATACTTGTATGAATTCTTCAAAATATGTTGATTGGGTTATGAAAATCATCTCTCTCAATTTTCTCCAAAAACTATATCAATTACTAGATCTTGGTGAATTATGGTCATTGCTTGATTGTTGTATGCTTACTCATCATATTCATCAAGATTATTTGATTTGATTTGCCTCCCTATTTTTCTAAATATGTACATTCGAATATATACAAATGGGCTAAGAAGTTCTTCCCTGGTGACCACGGACTAGTCCGTGGTTACCCGGACTAGTCCGCCCATGCAGACTAGTCCGCAGAGCGCCGGTTAGGCCGAACTAGTCCGGCAGACCACGGACTAGTCCGATATGCCTATGGAATAGTTCGGACTAGTCCGATCATTTTCGTACTTGTCCAATTTTTTTGTGTCCATAACCCTAGTCACCGCCAAACCCTAATTTCCTCATCCCTCACACTTGCCTCAAGCTTTCTCTCTCCACACTCGAGCTCCTCAAGGCGATTTTGCGACTCCTCCATCAAAAGCTCCAAGTTCGGGTGGAAATCAAGATCCTTCGCTTAGAGATTGAAGTCCACGGACTTGCCCGCCCTTCAACCCCCTCCTCTCTGAGATTCAAGCGATTTTTCGGTAAATTTTTCCCCAAACCGTTGAAATATCTATTTCCTTCAATGTTGATCAACTAGCTTGGTTCCTATCACCATATACATGCCCCCTTGATGTATTACATTTATGCTAAGCTAGTTGTGCATTAGGAATCAGCATTTATTTCATTGTTTAGGTTTTTGAAGATGAATACTGGACTAGTCCGGTCCATGCACGGACAAGTCCGACCACGCGCACTAGTCTGTGCCTGAACACCGGACTTGTCCGATTTCTCTGAACTCAAACCTAACCTTTTACTTCCTTAATGCAATTCCTTGATATCCATTCTCACCCATACCTTGTGCAATCCATTCTCAGGGCATGTCGAACTCTCATGATGAAGTTTCCAACTTCGAAGTCGAGATGGACCAAGAAGCCCCGCTTCGGTCCTTGACGGACCAAAGCAAGAAGCGCCCCTCCGAGCCAGCCCCCTCTCCTCCTCAGTCTCAAAAGAGGGTGGCTCGACGTAAGGTGCCTACTTCCAGGGCTTCCACTGGTGGTGGCCCTAGCTCAGCAAGTGTCCGCCAAGTCAAGGGCAAAGGCAAAGGGATCGCAACGGGCCCGATTGGCCCTCTAAAGATGTCAGCTCCGAAGCAAGGGGATCGGGATCCCACAGAGGAAAGGTTCAACAGGAAGGGAAGTGACTCAGCGGATAAGTTCCGAAATGTTGATTGCTACAGCCGTCCGAAGCAAGCTGCCGATGGAAGGTTTTGGAGCAATTTTCATGCAGATTTCTACAAGTCTGTATACCTCCCAATGAAGACACCTGTAGTGCGCAGCCAATGGATCGATTGGGCGCATTTTGAGAAGAAGGTTTGTTCACCGTTTGTTGAAGTGGTGGAGGCAGTCGAGAGGCATGGCCTGAAGGATCTCTTTGCCTTCAGGAATAATTGGAATGATGAGGTCATTGCACAGTTCTTTACGACCTGCCATTTCTCAAGTGACGAGGAACAGAGTGTGACTTGGATGACTCACGGATTCAAGTACAGTATAACTTATGAAGAATTTGCAAGACTGCTACACCTTGACACCTCAAGCAATTACAACTTGATCATCCACAACATAGGTGTCATTGATAAGGACGAGATGAAGTTCCTCTATGAGACCAACTCCAAGTTCAACCCCCCTTATACAAAGAACATGAAGCCTTTCTTTGTGGTCTTGAATAGAGTCTTGAGGAAGACAATTGCCACCAAGGATGGGGGTGCTGGGAGTGTGCAGGGCTATCTCCAGGCCTTGATGAAGGTCATAAGCAAGGACCGCAAGTTTGATGTGGTTGACTATATCTGGAACGATATGTCAACATCTCTTGCACACCCAACAAGCCATGTGGCTATGCTCCTTATCTGATGTTCATGATTGAGAAGGTCACTGGCACGAATTCGTCAAAGATGTGGAGCACCTTCCCTTGAGGCCCCAGATGCCTCAAAAGCCAAGCGTACAAGCTGCTCCATCTCCGGCCTCCAGCCCTGAGGCTCTAGCGAGAGCCAGTGCCGGTTCTAGAGATGCCCCTGCCACTAGGGCAGCTCCTCAAAAGGGATCTGCAAGTGGCATCTTCAAGTACCTGGCTGCTATCTTTGCCTCATGCAGAAAGGTCGAGGTGAAGGCCCACAAGCTTAATAAGAGAAGAAAGGAATACATGAAGTATGTCAAGGAAAATGTGAAGCAGATTTGTCACAAATTGGAGATTGAGCCCATTGGATCTCCAGTAATTTCTGATGACTCTGACTCAGGCTACACCGAGCTCCGGCCCTTGACTCCCTCCAAGCTTGCCAATTTTGGCATTGGGGTCTTGAGTGGCTCTGTTCCTCCTCCTCATCAGCTCGAAGATGAATATGAAGACGACGAGAGGACCGACAGCGAGGCTTGAAGACTTTAGGTCCCTCCTCTCCTTCTTTTTGGTGCCTTGATGCCAAAGGCGGAGAGATTGAGGGGGAGTCTTACGTCTTAGGTCTTAGCTGTAGGATGCGAGGAGAGCCTATTTTTATGCTTTCTTTGTCTTTTTGTGGTTTGTAAAACTTTTAATATGCTCTTATGATACGTATGGTCCTGTGATGCAATGTTTTGAACTACTTGTGAAGTAATTGATGAAATCTATGAATTTGCTCCTAGAATGACTTATATGCTTGTTGTTGGTGTGTTAATGTCAATTATGTCATTCTCATTGTTTCAATGCACTTAGTTATGCACCCCACCATAAAGAATGCACATATGGATCATGTTTTCATTGCTTAATGTATTTTAAACTCATATGTGCATACTTTATGAAAATCTCAACTTTTTATCATATTTTGTGAAATCTCAATTGATTGTCAGCAATCACCAAAAAGTGGGAGATTGAAAGTGCATCTAGGAATCCCTTGTGGGTTTTGGATGATTTATGACAAGCAAATGAGATCCTAACTACTTTGTTGAGATGAGCACAAGTTTTAAATGAGAAAATGAGCAAAGAGCCAAAAAGAAAGGAGAATGAGGAGCAAGGTGGAAAAGAGCTCAAGGAACAAGTGTAGTAGATCTTTGTGTGTGCAGTGCGTTAAGGAAACACACCCCAAGAGCTCGAGCACAATAATCACACACATTGCACAAGTTTATACAGGACCGGACTAGTCTGACTGACACCAGACTAGTCTGATATCTTTCTGCACAAGCTCGGACAAGTCCGATATCACCACGGACTAGTCCGATATCTATCTGACTAGAATCGGACTAGTCCTTCCCAGTGTGGACTAGTACTCAAAACACTTCACAAGTTCCACAAGATCGAACAAGTCTGATCACACAACGAACTAGTCCGATATCATTCTAATGAAAATCAGACAAGTCCGATATTGGCATAGACTAGTCCAAAGACCGTCTGACCTAAATCGGACAAGTTCTCCAAGTGCGGACTTGTCACCCAATTCACTTAGGGTTTCACTGATCCGGACAAGCCCGATGATTATCGGACTAGTCCGAAGATTTCCACAAGCGAAATCGAACAAGTCCGCTTCTAGCCGGACTAGTCTGGTATTTTGGGACACTTAGGATTTGCTACACACACCACACCGGACTAGTCCGGTGTCAACCACAGACTAGTCCGATATTCCTAAACCCTAACGGTAACTTTTAGAAACCCCATATAAATACATGTGCACGGCCCAACTTTAACAACTCTCGACCCCCTGCACCGTCACACCTCCCAAGAGCCTCAAAAACACATCTCTCCACGAAACCAAATGCAACAAAGATAAATCCCTTGAGTATACACTTTGGAACATTGGAGAAACACGGTTCATCACTCATTGAGATCTTTGTTTGATTCCCTAACACACTCCTGTGTTTTTCATTGTAATCTTTCAAGTGTGTTCTTGGTGGAGTTCTTGTTGTAATCTAGGGGAGCCCTCAACGTGTGAGAAGGCCCTGGAATTTGGTTATTTACCCTTTGTGATAAGTGAAGAGGATTGACCTTCGTGGCGATCTGACGAGGGTAGGGTTGGAGAAGACCCGGTCCTTTTGTGGACTCCTCAAAATGGATGTAGGTTGCCTCTGTGGGAACCAAACCACCGGATAAATTGCTTTTGTTCTTACTTTTCGTTCATCGTTCTTATACATCACATCAATCTAGGGTTTCAATCAATCTTGCTTACTTTACATTGAAACATTAAATATAAGATTGACTTGTGGTATACCCTAGTTCATAATCGTGTAACACTTCAATTATAAGTATATTTCCGCTGCATACATCCTAGAATCAAATTAATCGATCAAACTTGATTAACCTAGTCGGTACACACCGAACTAGTCTGCACTTAACCGGACTAGTCTGATATCTCGAGTTTTGATCTGGTTGTTAAGTGTTGCAAGTTCCGACAAAAATCAAAAAGGTCTATTCACCCCCCCTCTAGGCCACATTCACAGTCCCTCCGACAAAATTTAGAAGAGAACCTCAAGCGACAGGAGGAGGCGGAACGGCGAAGGATCGCGATGGAGGCCACGATCTCTTCCCAGGTAGCCTGGATGGCGCAGATGCGGGACACAATGGAGGTATCAAAATGAAAACTAAAGTTCTCATTAATTTAGTGTAAATGACTTACTAATAGGTAACATTTAATGTTTGCAATGACAGACCATGGCTCGGGCGCAAGGTCTGGGGATCCAGCTACCGCCACTACCAGTCCTTACAGGCGATCCTTCTTCTGCGGGTCAGGCAATTTTCTATGTCAACTTAACAATTCTAGTTTACCTCAACCAAAATAAAGCGATGAAATGGAGTGACAGAGAAAGATAATTAGTTAGAGTGAGAGATGGAGTTAGAAGAGACAGGGAGATAGAGAAAAAAGAATTGAGATAGAAGAGAGAGGGAGATAATTAGATAGAAGAAAATGATTAAGACAGAAGAAAGAGAGAGATAGAAGAAAGAGTGAGAGATAGATATAGTGGGAGAGGAATGAAGAGAGAGAGAGAGGGAGATGTAGATGGAGATAGAAGAAGAGGAAGACAGAGGGAGAGAGGGAGATGTAGATAGAGATAGAGGGAGAAAGATAGAGGGAAAATGATAGCAATAGAGAGATAGAGTGAGAGAGAGAGATAGAGAGAGGAATGAAAAGAGAGAGGAAGAGAGGGGATCTAGATGGAGATAGAGGGAGAGGGAGGGAGAGAGATGTTGATGCATTTATATTCTAACTCTAAGTTTCATTAATTGCAGGGATCTGCGACGGCTGCTCAAACTCCATCGTTGTCGTTACCACCACCTGGAATGAGGCACGATGACGACTTCGACTTCGGAGGTAGCTTTGGAGGTAGCTTTGGAGGTCAGACGGGCGAGTGATCCCTTGTTTTCTTTGTTGATGGTGATGTGCGATGTATCGATGATATTGTGATGTTGTTTGTGATTCTGATGTTGTTTGTGATTGTGATGCTATTTGTGATTGTGATATATTATCTTGTCTATTCTGTGATCTAGCCATCGACCCGAGTAGTATTTTCATTTTTTTTTTAAAAAAAACCTTATTTGCGATGGCTTTTTATACAGTAACGTCACAAATAACGACCCAGGCCGTCGCAAACAAGCATCTCTTATTTGCAAAGGTCGGGCCGGTGCAATTAAGGCTCTATTTGTGACGGCCCAGTCGTTGCAAATGGCTGCGTGGGTCCCGCCGGAATCCCGCCGGCTGAACTTATTTGTGATGCCTCAGTCGTCGCAAATACGAACTTAATTGCGATGGTCGGGCCGTTGCAAATAGATGTATGGGGCCCACCATGTCCCTTGGCAATAACTTGTGACGGCTAAAGTTAGCCATCACAAATAGGCTTATTTGCAACGGTGGCCATCGCAAATAAGCGAAGCCGTCGCAAATAGCTTATTTGCGACGATTTCTCCCTTATTTGTGATGGCCCTGGCCGTCGCAAATCATCGGGATTCCTGTAATGAGATTCTTGATCGGATCACTTTTGTACCTCACGGCATCAAGACCGGACATACAATTTAGCATATGTCTTTGTGCACGGTTTCAAGCCTCCCCACGTGCATCACATCGTCAAGCCGTCAAAAGGATTCTCAGGTACTTACATGGAACTCAAATATTTGGCATTTTTCTTCCTTCTTCCTCAACCGTTACTTTGGAAGCTTTTTCCAATGCTGATTTTGGAGGTTGTAGGATTGATAGGAAAAGTACTTCGGGTGCTTGTCATTTTCTTGGTAATTCACTTGTTGCTTGGTCCTCTAGAAAACAAAGTTCAGTTGCACAATCCACGACTGAATCTGAATATGTAGCTGCTGCTAGCACTTGTTCACAAATTCTTTGGATTGTTCAAACACATAAGGACTATGGGGTTGATCTAGATAGTGTTCCACTATTTTGTGACAACACTAGTGCTATTTGCATTCCTAAAAACCCTGTGCAACGTTCAAGAACAAAGCACATTGACATTAGGTATCACTTCACCATGTAGATATCGATCAACAATTGGCTGACATTTTCACAAAACATTTGGCATTCACTCGTTTTTGTTACATTCATAGTGAAATAGGGGTTATGCATCCTCATGGCTTAAATTGAGGGGAGTTTTGAAACTTGGGAAGTCTATGTGTGAATCTGAACTTAAAATAATATGATCATAGTATTTCATACATATATGACATTGTGATTCCTTTTACATGCCTAAAGTGCTTACTACATTACTCATGTTATACATTTTGTAGTTTTTTCCATTACCAGTAATTGGAAAAATTACTTACACTAAATTTGGTCATGATCAAACTTTCTTGCTATTTTGAACTTGTTGCATGATCACAAGTGCTTTTAATCATAATGAATTAATTAAGTAATCAACTCACATGTTGAGTTTTATGAACAAATGAAGAAATGAGGAAAGATCAAGAGAATATGCATGCATCGCACTTCTTCTTTTGAGATGGCTTATCATTGCACTTAGATATGAACTTGGAAGAAGTTGTGTATGACTAAAACCATGTCCTTAAGCTTCTGATTGTCAAATGACATAGGCTTGGCTTGGTTGGTTAAAATAAGGCAGATGAGCATATAATCTCTTGCAAATATCATATGATCAAAATTTGTGCTTTGAAAAATAATAAAATGTAGCAACAAGTGTCATGCTTTCAGGTTTTGAAAGAGTCAAGTTTGTGAGATCATGACTTGCTAAAATTGAAAATAACATTGATCTCTAGCATGGCTTACACTACTTTATGCATTTCATTGATGTGATAGTGTAAGTTACTTGATATTATGACTTGGTTGAGCTTTGTTTTATATGTATATGCTATAATATGCTCATAACAATTAAAAATTTTCTTTTGTACCTTGCTTAATACAATGTCAAAAGGGGAGAAATTGATCACACCTTGCACATCTTCGCAAGTGTTTTTGGCACGATTCTTCTAAGGGGGAGAAATATGTATAGGGGGGAAAGTTATTTCTATCTGTAACACCCCAACCACTACGGGCCTAGCAGTCGTTACTTCTGGAAGCTCTCTAGGATCACAGACTAGCCCCACAAACCAACACTACTCTTTTCTGGGCATTTTGTCCACACTCGTGCGCACCCGGGAAGACTTCCCGGTCAGTCGCCCATCCATAAATTGCTCCAGGCCAGGCACGCTTAACCTCAGAGTTCTTTGCAGGTGGGCTCTCGAAAAAGAAGGTATACCTTGGTGGTATAAGTATTTTATCAATCCTATTAAGCCTTGAGTTAGGATGTCACAATCCACCCCCCTTAGAAGACTGACGTCCTCGTCGGTCAATTCCCAAGCCAGGAACGTCCCCGCTTGGCCACGTCCATACGTTCAGTACTGGCATACATACCATACCGTGTCCCTCCTAGAGGACCCACGTGTAATGCGTACGTACCCATGTCCCTAACCCGTACACACCCGTGAAACCGCGAGGGCCGGCTCTGATACCATTTGTAACACCCCAACCACTACGGGCCTAGCGGTCATTACTTCTGGTAGCTCTCTAGGATCACATACTAGCCCCACAGACCAACACTAGTCTTTTCTGTGCATTTTTCCCTAACTCGTGCGCACCCAGGAAGACTTCCCGGTCGGTTGACCATCCATAAATTGCTCCAGGCCAGGCACGCTAAACCTCAGAATTCTTTGCAGGTGGGCTCCCGGAAAAGAAGGTAGACCTTGGTGGTATGAGTATTTTATCAATCCTATTATGCCTTGAGTTAGGATGTCACAAACCCACTCTGGACACGGCTGGTATTGTTATTTCGGTATGTGCTATCAATTGGTCTTGAGTCATACACCTGCTAGATCCTTAGACCTGAGATCACTATTGTTTCTCACTATTTGTAGTTGTGTACTTTGAGACTACCAAATGCTACTCTGTAACTGGGTAGTCATAAAAGTAGTCTTCGGGTACATTATGATACATAAATGTGATGTGCACGGATCAAGATGGGATTTGCCCCTCCTTAATAACAGGAGAGATATCTATGGGCCTCCTGAGATAGTTGGATTTGAAACTGCATGTCCATGCCAAGGTGATTAGAGGTTAATCACAGTGACTAAAAGTTAGTCATCGAATGGATCCACTATTTGATCGACTGAATGGTCGAGCTATCACGAGGATGACACACATCTTGCCTTGAGTTTTACTGGTATCGTGAGGCAATGGGATTAGCATGTTGAATGTATCTAGGTTCGTCCCATATGATCTTTATCAAAATTCGGGAGTCAGTATGTCCTGCTAGGTACATCTACTGACTTGTGGTTGGAAACGGTTTCCATCCACAACTGTCTGCACATGAACCTAACGGGTAACACACTTAAGGGGTTGGAATATCGAAAAGCTTGACTAGATGATTGTCTCTAGTGCAAGTGGGAGATTGTTGGTGATATGCCCAAGAGGCAATCATAACAATTCGAGTTAAGTCCTATTGGATATTTGATCCATAAGCATTTAGGGCACTAATGGGCTTGCGACCTAAAAGCTTATTAGTACGCCTATAAATATGAGGGGTGGAGTTAGGGGCAGATTACTCTACCACATGATAGCCCTAGCCACCACCACTCGCAGGCCTCACGCCGAGACCCTTGTCGCGCATGTGGTGCTAGCACATCGGCGCACGGTGTTCCTCCTCGTACATGTGAACTTCGTGGAGGCGCTGATGCTACTGTTGCGCTGATCGGCTACGAGGAACATGATTGTCTACCTACTAACGTGACGAGAATGAGGAGGAGACAAATGAGATCGTCTACTTCCCTTACACCGATGTGTGTCTACATTCCGCTGTGCTGCGCGTCTAGTGTTAACAATCTATGACCTCTGTACTCGCATGTTTCCTAGGCGATGTAGTAGAATTGCTAGAGTAGCGTACCGCCTATTTCCTAACAGACTCGTCGGCATTTGTGGTGCTCGCCGTGTGAGGAAATGCAGGTACCGCTGCCGGTGCACACTTATCTCGGTTTTTAGCTAAGCTAAAACATTCTTACTTAGTCTTAATTCATCAAATATAGGCAAATCTAATTCAACTTAGCCATTGTAGTCTTATTTAGTCTTAAGTAATCAAACATAGCAAATCTAACTCAAATTACCTAAAGTAAGTTCAATATGATCAATTATAGCTTGTTTAATCAATTCTAGTCAAAAACAAAGTTCCAAACTAATCAATATGTCAAACAACTTCTATGTGTTGCAAGGATCAGCGACGGAGGCTCAAACTCCATTGTTGTCTATACTGGTGCCTGGACAGACGCACGGCAAGGATGTTGGTGACACGGGAGGTAGCTAGAATTGATGGATGGAGATGCATTTGTCTTTATTTTGTGTTTGTGTTTGTGTTTGTGTTGTGATGGATGGACTTTGTGTTGTGATGTATGGACTTTGTGTTGTGATAGATCGAGATGTTATGCTGCTGTTATTGTGTTTTGCCACGGTTATATATTGTGTTTCCTGCCATCAAGCTGGGCAGAACGTTCTGTTTTTTTTAAATCTTATTTGCGATGGCTTTTATACAGCACTGTCACAAATAAGACTACTGACCATCGCAAATTAACCTATGTTATTTGTGATGGCCTCGCCGTCACAAATAGGACCTATGTTATTTGTGACGTCCACTGTAAGCCGTCGCAAATAGGGCCTTAATTGCGATGGCCAATGCTAGCCATTGCAACTTGTCAGGCCCGACCCATCCGACGGGCCCGAACTCTTGTTTGCGATGGTTGTTGCAAGCCGTCGCAAATAAGCTTATTTAGACGGTGGCCATTGCAAATAAGCTAAATTGCAACAAAACTCGAGGGACAGCCGAAAACCGTTGCAAATAAAAAAACTGTCGCAAATAGCTTATTTGCAACAACTTTTTGCTTATTTGCAATGGCCCTTGCTGTTGCAAATCGTCGGTATTCCTGTAGTGCACCGACCTCACCAACGAAGAGTTCAGGGAAAAAAAGACCAACAAGGGGTTCCAACCAAGCATGATGAAGGTTCCTACAAGATTTAAGTATGAAAATATTAGCGCCGATGCTCTTCCGACAAGCGTTGACTGCTGGACCAAGGGTGCTTTCACTCCCATCAAGGACAAAGGTCAATGTGGTACCGCACTTTTAGAACAATTTACATTTGTAAAAATTTGATTTGAGATGACATCGTGTCATGTCATATGCAACATGTTTCAAATAATGCAGGCTGTTGCTGGGCCTTCTCAGCCGTGGCTGCCATTGTGACGCCCGGTTCCAAAAAATGAATCAAGCTAACGCATATGTGTGCCCAGGATGTTCATCACACATACACGAGTGCAATCACAAAGGATATACAGATAATTACCACAAAACAAGATTAATTAACCAAATTTTATAACACAAACCATATTATCCTCGATTACAACCTCTAATGAATATTAATGACAAGTTCAACTAATGCATCGGAAATACTCTAATTAAGCAACTAAGCAACTAAACATAAGGGATAGCGCAGCTCCAATAACACCACAGGCAAAGCTGACGGTAGACACAGCCTAGAACTCCGCATTATCACCATTAAACTCCCAATCCTGACCTGCAACTTTTTTTTTGGGGGGGGGGGGGGGTTGCAAGAGTGAATACATGTCGTACTCAGCAAGTGTAGAAAGTATGACATGTGGCTGATTCAAATGACGACAACAATAATGGCAAAGTGCTGAAAAATACATTAAAACATTTGAAAAGCTATATAATATGTATGTGAAGTAAACCCATTATAACCATAAGTAATATCATAATACCAATCTGAATTCACCATCATCATCAATAATTCCATATTTCACCATTACCAATAACCATATTCAATACCAGAAATAAACCCGTAACCAACCATAACCATAACCATCCCAAATACCATCCCAATACCGAGTTCCCTCTAATCATGGAAGTTGTCCTGGTGCTCATAACCGGGAGCACGGCTATCATGATAGTTTATTAGACTCTGCAGAGTTTGTACCACTTTACCCATGTGTTTGTGATTTCATCACCTATCGGCGACTAAAGAACCTCCCGTATGCCAATTACACTTCCTTTGGTGTATGGCCAAGAGATCACAAAATAGTCTTTACAAAGGGATTACTAGTCTATTTAGACCCCACTAAGGTTTCACCGGTGGCGATGCCTCCAATTGAGCACATCTTCAACCAAGGGCCCCCTCTTGAGCCATTCGGATCCCAGGGTAGTCCCGCCAATCATCAACAAACCCAATCCGACTACCCCTTCCCCGAGAATCCATAATGGTCCAAATAGCACTGGCAAAGCCCTAATTAATCAGCTACGCCGCACCCATACTTGGCCTCGTGTTGGCACCGTAGTCCTGGCTTATTCTCGTATGAACCGGTCCTTAGATCTAAAGCAAGCAAACCACCATGACATCCAACCCATCCACATACCAGGCTTGCTTAGGTCACTGATTACCATATCATGTTATCCAGTTCATGTTCATCATAATCTCATCCATGCATAATTAAATTGAGTGGTATAGTTGGTTTTCCATCCCAGTTGATTAAGCGAAGCAAAAGGTAAAAAACCCATCCCGACTCTCTACCATAATTCCAGGTGACAAGGGTGGTTAAACAATTCTAGTAAACTTCCTATCATAGGGTTCCCACCAAATTGACACAAGCGTGCAGTTTTGCAAACAAAACATTTATTTTAAAACAGGATCAATATGCTTCAAGGACACTTGGCTTGCTCTTGCTGTTGATTAGGGTCAAAGCCTTCAAACTCCTGATGCTGTAGATCCTCCACGGCACTCTCTAGCGCAAATCCGTCTAATCCGAACAATAAACATACAAGACAAGAAACACAATCAAGGAGTGCACAAATAATACTCAATATGTCATGACATGCATGATTGATGCAAATACAAGGTAGAACTTGTTAATGGGTTGCTTTTTAATGATCAATAACTAGTTCTAATAGATTTTAACAAGTTTATACAGGTTTGGAGTTGATTAGATCAAATTTTAGAATTAATTCAACACAATTTAACCAGAAAGATCGGACTAGTCCGCTAGGGACTGGACAAGTCCGCACTCTACGAGATCAGCAGATTAGGGTTTTCTAGATCGACGTAAATTTAGAGATTAGGGGTTGAATTCACGTAAGGAAAAGAGAATAGAAGGTATACCAAGTGTTTAGGACTCCAATGAATCAAGAAACTTGGAGGTAACACTTGGATCTTGATGATCTAGGGTTGGTGATGAACTTGGAGATGAATTGGTGACGAAGAACGAAAGCTTGGTGGAGATCTTGGTCCTCTTTCGTTTCCTCCTCTTCTTCTTCTTGCTTGGGATCTTCTCCTCCTTCCTTGATGGTGGCTCTCCACGAACTAGGGTTTGGGTGGGGTGGAAAAGTGGCAAATAAATGTCAAGCCAAGGGGTGGGGTTGTTTATATAGAGGTGGAGGCTAGGGTTAGATGGACTTCGAGTTTGGGATGAGTATAGGCCGGTTTAGAGTCCCGCACGGGCTCTAAAAGAGTTAGGCACGACGTCCCTAGGCCCACTTAACGTGAAACCCAAGAAACAAGTCATAAAACAAAAGATCAACTCGGAGTCACGAAATATCAGACAACTCCCGAATGGACCGGACTAGTCCGAAGTCGTCCAGAGAGAAAAATCGGACAAGTCTGGCCAAAAATCGGACAAGTCCGACTTTAAACAGAGAGGAAAACGGACAAGTCCGCTGGAACACCGGACTAGTCCGGAAAAGTCCAGGAACTTAGCAAATTTTCAAAGATTCTTTGAATATCGGACTAGTTCGCACAAAATCGAACAAGTCCGAAAGTTTCCAGGGGCAAAATCGGACTAGTCCGCAGCAAAAATGGACAAGTCCGTTTTTAGTCAGAGAGAAATCGGACTAGTCCTCAGCAAAATCGTACTAGTCCGCACTTTCCTGATTTTAAGTGCGGTTTTGTTCCAAATCAATTTTAAACTCGTTCCTCTTTATGTGGGTTAATGTTAAACACGTATATGAGTGTATGTAGGGCATGATGCATGAAAATGAGGGTGTTACAAATCTACCCCCCTTAAAATGAATCTCGCCCTCGAGATTTGATGCGGAAGAGAAGAGAGAGGGAAATTCCTTCTTGAGATCATCTTCTAGCTCCCAAGTTGCTTCTTTTTCGGTGTTGTGCTTCCATTGAACTTTACACCATCGAATCACCTTGTTCCTTGTTACTCTCTCCTTGGTTTCAAAGATTTTGACCGGTTGCTCGGCATAAGTCCAATCTTCCTCTAATTCCAATCCTTCCAATGGCACTTCTTCTTCCGGTACTCTTAAGCACTTCTTGAGCTGGGAAGCATGAAAGACATCATGGACATCTTAAAGGTGAGCTGGCATCTCCAACTTATATGCTACTTCTCCTCTTTTGTCCAAAATCTTGAATGGTCCAATATAACGAGGCGCGAGCTTGCCCCTTATGTTAAACCTCTTATGACCTCTCATTGGTGACACCTTGAGGTAAACAAAATCTCCCACTTAAAAGGTTAATTTCCTTCTGCTATTGTCCGCATAGCCCTTTTGTCATGATTGGGCAGCCCTCAAGTTTTCACGAATTATTCGGACTTGCTTTTCAGCTTCTTGCAACACATCCGGACCAAATACTTGAGTTTCCCCTACTTCATTCCAGAATAAAGGTGTCCTACACTTCCTCCCATAAAGCGCTTCATACAGTGACATTTTCAAGCTTGCTTGGTAACTATTGTTGTATGAAAATTCCGCGTATGGCAAGCTTTTGTCCCAACCTTTCTCATGCTTTAAAGCACAAGCTCTTAACATGTCCTCCAAAATTTGATTGGTCCTCTCGGTTTGTCCATCCGTTTGAGGGTGATATGCTGAACTAAAATTCAACCTCATACCCAAAGCTTCATGCAACTTTTGCCAAAACCTGGAAGTGAATTGTGAACCTCTATCCGATACTATCTTCTTAGGGACTCCATGTCGACACACAATATGCTCCATGTATATTGCGGCCAATCGTGCAGTTTTATATTTGGTCTTCATAGGGACAAAATGAGCTGACTTGGTTAAGCGATCCATAATTACCCAAATTGAGTCATACCTGGACCGAGTACGTGGTAACCCAACTATGAAGTCCATTCCAAATTCTTCCCACTTCCATTCTGGGATATTCAATGGTTGCAATAATCTAGCTGGCCTCTGATGTTCCGCCTTGACTCGTTGGCACACATCACACATTGCTACATATTCAGCTATGTCCTTTTTCATGCTATTCCACCAATAGCAAGCCTTCAAGTCTTTGTACATCTTCGTACAACCAGGGTGAATCGAGTACAGCGAGTCATGTGCCTCCTTTAATATTGTCTCCTGAATATGCTTTACATTAGGCACAACGATTCTCTTTCCAAGCCATAAGGTACCATGTTCGTCTTCATCAAATCTGAATTCTCTCTCTTCTTCGGTCCTTTCCTTGATTTCCTTGATCTCTTCATCTGTGGTTTGTGCCTCTCGAATTTCCCGCTCCAGGGTTGGGTTTAACTCCATCACCTCCATCTCATTTACAAATCCAAGGTTCAACCTTTCAAACTCCTTATATAACTCGAATGGTAACTCTCGAACTGTGAGTTGATGACTTACTCCTTTCCTACTCAAAGCATCGGCCACTACATTGGCTTTTCCCGGATGATTGTTGATTCCCAAATCATAATCTTTATTGAGTTCCAACCATCTCCGTTGCCTCAAGTTCAGATCTGTTTGTGTTAAAATATACTTCAAACTCTTATGATCTGTATAAATTTCACACCTATGTCCAAGAATATAGTGCCTCCAAATCTTCAATGCGTGTACCACGGCCGCGAGTTCCAAATCGTGCGTGGGGTAATTCTGCTCATGTTTCTTCAATTGTCTTGATGCATATGCAACAACTTGACCTTCTTGCATAAGCACACATCCAAGTCATTGTCTCGATGCATCGCAATAAATATCAAAACCCTTGCTCACATCCGGCAGTACCAAAATTGGGGCTGTTGTTAACCTCTTTTTCAACTCCTCGAAACTATTTTTGACAAGCTTGAGTCCATTGGAAAGACTTTCCCTTCATTAGCAACTCCGTCATAGGCTTTGCTATCTTGGAAAAGTCCTTGATGAATCTATAGTAATATCCAGCCATCCCAAGAAAACTCCGTATTTCCTTGACATTTTGCAGTGGTTCCCACTTCAACACGTCTCTCACTTTGCCGGGGTCAACCGATACTCCTCCTCCTCCTGAGATGATATGACCCAAAAATGGCACCTCTCTCAACCAAAACTGACACTTGTTGAACTTGGCATACAATTGATGCTCCCTCAATTTCGGTAGCGTAAGCCTCAAGTGTTCCTCATGTTCCTTCTCATCCTTCGAGTAGATCATAATATCATCAATAAACACCACAACAAATCTATCCAAGTACTCCATGAAGACCTTATTCATGAGGTACATAAAGTAGGCAGGCACATTTGTCAATCCAAAAGACATCACGGTGTACTCATAAGATCCATACCGTGTTCTAAAAGCTGTTTTGGGTATGTCCGATGGCCTAAACTTCATTTGAAAGTACCCCGACCGCAAATCAATCTTAGAGAAGACACAAGCACCCTTCATCTGTTCAAACAAGTCTTCTATATGTGGCAAGGTGTACTTGTTCTTGATTGTTACCTCATTGAGAGCTCGGTAATCTAAGCACATCCTTTGGGATCCATCCTTCTTGTCCACGAACAGCACATGCGCTCCCCAAGGTGAAGAGCTAGGGCGAATAAAACCTTTCTCTAATTGCTCTTGAATTTACTTCTTGAGCTCCGCTAATTCCATAGGAGGCATCCTATACGGCCTCTTAGCTATAGGTGCAGTTCCAGGTATTAAATCAATAACAAACTCAATGTCTCGATCAGGTGGCATACCTGGCAACTCGTCCAAAAAAACATCAAAAAATTCACATGCCACCGGCATCTCCTCAATTGCGGCACCGTCCATATGATTCAGTTCCAATTGCTTCGGTGCGGTTTGAGATGCTTCAAATTCTACAGTGATCTCTTCTTCATTGGTCAACTTCACCGCCTTCGTGGCACACTCAATGACTCCATTGTGCTTCCTCAACCAGTCCATATCAAGTATAATGTCCAATCCTTGAGAATCCAAAACAATGAGGTTGGCGGAGAAGTCTACCCCCCCCCCCCCTTATTCTAAGGCTTACTTTTGGACATACTATATTTGTCCTCATCTCTCCTCCAGGAGACTTAACCAATAGAGTAAACTTCATATGAGAGATAGGCAAACTATACTTGGCAACATACTTTGATGCAATGAATGAATGCGATGCTCCAGAATCAAATAACATAGTCGCGGGGTTGGAGTTGGCGAGGAACATACCAATGACCACGTAATCTGCTTGTTGAGCATCCCTCATAGAGACATGGTTCACGTTGCCACGAGCAAAATTCTGCTGTCCATGGTTCCCATGTGGCTGTCCTCCATTGGGTCTTGGGTTTTGCCTCGGCGCATTGCTTCCTTGACCAAGTGTAAGACCTATGTGTGCTGAATACATTGGCTCGTAGTAAATACACTTGCTTTGACGATAAAAGTTTTGAATATCACAAAAACACCTTTTATTAAGATCCGAATAGTTTTGGTTAGCTCCGGTGAGTTTTGTCTTTAGCTCCGGTGTGTTTTTGCTAAGCTCTGAGTTGATTTTTATAGCTCCGGCTTTTGGGTTTACTGGTTCCGACTAGTTCTGGTAAGTTCCGGCGCTAGGTTCTACTTGCTTTTGTTAACTCCGGCTCATGGTCCGGGTTGCTCTGGCAAGGTCCGGAACTTGACCGCAGTGCTTCTGCTTTTCATTTGCAATGTTTCGTATTTGCTTTACATTGCTGGAAAGATTGTTTAGTATTCATTTGCAATGTCTTCGATGCGTTTTGGTTGATATGGATGATATCGTGTTACTGTGGTTTTGCAACATACTTATGTGAGGTTCTCACGTAAGGTGTTGTGTTCGAAACTAACTTGAGTCAAGTTGAGGACTTGGGCTCGTATGGATTGGTTGCTTATTCATGTGCAGGTGTCGCTTGAGTTCAAGACATGGCTGGTGATGGGATCCATTGGACTAGTCTCAGGAGGAGATGAGTTTCCAACAAAAAAATTCAGGAGGAATTGTGGTTGAGCTGATCAGGAGGTTGCGCAGCATGATTGAATCAAGAACAATGCATGTGAAAGTATCGTGGATGACATTGGAAGATGTTTGCACGTGTGCAAGGAGTGCATGGACGTGGCTACATTGTTCTGAGACGTGATGAAGAGATGTGGACGTAAAGAGTTGGTCGGAAAGGTCCAACCGACTAGGTTATGGACTCAGGCTGCGGCTGAGTCGGATTTGACTCAAATTTGGAAAGATTTGAGTTGTTTATGATAGGATTTCATGTGGGTCACGAATTTGAGTTGTTTAGGAATGTGGTATATGTTCCTAAGGTGTTTGGAAGTCTTAAGATTGCTTCTATCTGCGTATAGAAGAATCCTAAGCAGTTATGGAAAGTTATGTTTCGTGAACAGAGTAGGATTAGGTTCCTGATCTGAGTTGAGTTGGCTTTCGAGCTGGTTATATAAGCAAGGGAGGCCAGAGATCGTGGTGCACAACTTTGGGTCTGTTCCTCTTGTGTTCTATTGAATAAAATTCATAGTTTGAAGGAACTTTTGTGCCTTGTTCGTCCGACTTGTTCCAGACAAGTTTTACTCGTCGAGTTTCTGGACAGCACTACCTTTTGTCGGTGGTTTTATCGTAACTCGAGTTTTACCGATCCAATTGACGTGATTCTTTTTGGGTTGTCTTCATAACTTGATTATATATCATCTTTCAAAATTTGACGGTCATTGGATTTGTGGTCTATGATCTACACAAGTTTCTTTGCAGCGTTCCAGAACTGTTTTTTCTCGCGTAGGGCAGATTGACCTTTGTTTGATCTTTTGATCATAACTTGAGGTTTTCTCGACAGATTTGAGTGATTATTGTTGTGTTGTCTTCGTAACTTGATTCTCTCTGATATCTATCACTTTTGTCATGGTGAAACACGTTTAGATTAGTCTCACACACAATTTCTTTAACAGATCGTTTTTCTGCCAAAGGGGTTGGGGTTTAATTGTTTCCGCTGCGTAAGATTTTTAAATCTACCATTCACCCCACTGGTAGCTTTTCATGTGCTCTTCGATCCTACAGTTGGTATCAGAGCCACGGTGCTCTAATCTTTGTGATTTATGCGTGTTTTTGACTAATCATCATGGAGAAGTACTCTGCCAAACCTTGTGTGTTCGCTAGTATTGATTTTTAGGTTTTGAAAGCACGTATGGAGGCTTTCATCAAGGCACAAGGCTTTGCAATATGGGAGAAGGTATACAAGCCTTATGAAGTGCCATCAAACGATCAAGTTACAGCTACAAATCTGAGAGATGTTGACAACAACAACAAGGCTCGGAACTTGATCATACAAGGATTAACACAAAGCGACTTTGATCGTGTTGCACACCTCCGATCTGCATATGATGTGTGGAAAGCACTTTGTGACTACCACGAAGGATCCAACACGATCAAAGAGGTAAGGCAAGACATGTTCAAGAAATAATACATGCGCTTCGAGATGCAACCCGGTGAGTCTATTGATGACCTTTTTGCTCGCTTTAATAAGATTCTCAGCAACTTGCATAGTGTCAATGTTAATTTTTAAGATGCTGAAAATGCTAGGCAATTACTAAGTGCATTAGTTATGTCAATTTGGGAGATGAAAGTCACATCTATTCATGAATCTACTGTCATGAGTTCACTTACTTTAGATGTGCTATACTCCAAGTTAAAAACTCATGAAATTAACATAATCTCACGTAAGAACCCCAACAAGTCTATTGCTTTTGTTTCTCAATGTGACATGCCTAGTTCCGGTCAAACATCATCTTGTGGTACACTAGCTTTGCTATCCTCTCTAACCCTTGAACAGATTGAGGAGTTTCCAGAGGAGGAGCTAGCGCTCATCTCTAACCGGTTCTCAAAAGCATTGCAAAATGTGAGAACTAGAAGGAGAGGAAGCTCTGGACCTCAACGATGCTTTGAATGTGGTAAGACAAGAAATTTTCGTTCAGATTGCCCTAACCTTTCAGGTCCTACTTCCTGGGATGAAAAGAAAACAAGAACGAATCACTCCTCTGCAAAAGATACGAAGAAAAAGAAGGGTTTTACAGGACGTCAATTGGTGAGCAGTTTTATCTCAGCACTCCATGTAGGATCGAAGAGCACGTGAAAAGCTACCAGAGGGGGGTGAATGGTAGATTTAAAAATCTTACGCAGCAGAAACAATTAAACCCCAATCCCTTCGGTAGAAAAACAATCTATTAAAGAAATCATGTGTGAGACTAATCTAAACGTGTTTCACCGTGACAAAAGTTATAGTTATCGGAGATAATCAAGTCACGAAGACAACACAACAAGAATCACTCAAATCCGTTGAGAAAAACTCAAGTTATGATCAAAAGATCAAACAAAAGTCAATCTGCCCTACGCGAGAAAAAACAGTTCTGGAACGCTGCAAAGAAACTCGTGTAGATCATAGACCACAAATCCAATGACCGTGAAATTTTGACAGATGATAGATAATCAAGTTGTGAAGACAACCCAAAAAGAATCACGTCAATTGGATCTGTAAAACTCAAGTTATGATAAAACCACCAACGAAAGGTAGTGCTGTCCAGAAACTCGACGAGTAAAACTTGCCTGGAACAAGTTGGACGAACAAGGAACAAAAGTTCCTTCAAACTACGAATTTTGTTCAATTGAACACAAGAGGAACAGCCCCAAAGTCGTGCACCACGATCTCTGGGCTCCCTTCTTATATAACCAGCTCGAAAGCCAACTCAACTCAGATCAGAAACCTAATCCTACTCTGTTCACGAATTGTAACTTCTCATAACTGCTTAGGATTCTTCTATACGCAGATAGTAGCAATCTTAAGACTTCCAAACACCTTAGGAACGTATCCCACATTCCTAAACAACTCAAATTCGTGACCCACATGAAATACTATCATAACCAACTCAAATCTTTCCATATTTGAGTCAAACCCGACTCCGCCGCAGCCTGAAACCATAACCTAGTCGGTTGGACCTTTCAGACCAATTCTTTATGTCCACATCTCTTCATCACGTCTCGGAACCATGTAGCCACGTCCATGCACTCCTTGCACACGTGCAAACATCTTCCAATGATGTCCACGATACCTTCATATGCATTGTTCTTGATTCAATCATGCTGCGCAACCTCCTGATCAGCTCAACCACAATTCCTCCTAAGTTTGGTTGTTGGAACCTCATCTCCTCCCTGAGACTAGTCCAATGGATCCCGTCACCTGCCATGTCTTGAACTCAAGCAACACCTGCACATGAATAAACAACCAATCCATACGAGCCCAAGTCCTCGACTTGACTCACGTCAGTTCCGAACACAACACCTTACGTGAGAACCTCACATAAGCATGTTGCAAAGCATATCAAAACAAAATCATCCATATCAACCAAAACGCACCAAAAACTTAGCAAATGAATACTAAGCAATCTTTCCAAGAATATAAAACAAGTTAAAAACTTTGCAAATGAAAAGCAGAAGTATTACGGTCAAGTTCCGGACCATCCCAAAGCAAGCCGGAGCTTGAGCTGGAGCTTAACAAAACTAGTACAATGAAGCACCTGCCGGAGCTTACCAAAACTAGTAGATCCTAGCACCGGAGCTTACCAAAAACTAGTCAAAACTAGTCAACCCAAAACCGGAGCTAGACAAAGTATGTCGGAGCTTAGCAAAAGCACTCCGGAGCTATCAAATATATGCCGGAGCTATCAAAGACATGCCGGAGCTAAAGATAAAGCTCACCGGAGCTAACCAAAGCTAGTCGGACCTTACCAAGAAGTCGGACCTAGCTTCGAACATAGCCGGAGCTACCCAAAACAAGTCGGACCTACCGTCGGACCTTGCTGTAGCTCGGAGCTAGAGTCGGACCTTGATAAAAAGGTTTTTTTTGGTGATATTCAAAACTTTTATCGTCAAAGCAAGTATATTCACTACAATCCAATGTATTCAGCACACATAGGTCTTACAATCTCCCCCTTGATGAATGCATTGGCAACACCATTTAAAATCCGAACATTGGCTTATTCACATAAAAGTTTTGAAGGCAATTTCTCCCCCTTTGTATATCAAAAGTAAAATGAGAAGAAAATCCAAAAAGTTATCCCATATTATCTCTCCTTATGCACATATTCTCTTTCTCTTCATGCTTATCTCTCCCACTTTGACAATGTATTCAGCAAGTCATGAACATATAAACAAATTATCTCTCCCCCTTTAGTTGTTATGAGCATATTATAACATATACATATAAACAAAGCTCATCCAAGTCATACTATCAAGTACCTTACATTATCACATCAATGAAATACATAAAGTAGTGTAAGCCATGCTAGAGATCATGTGTAATTTTAAATTTAAGTAAGTCATGATCTCACAAACTTAACTATTTCAAAACCTGAAATCATAACAATAGTTGCTGCATTTTAATATTTTTCAAAGCATAAATTTGGATCACATGATATTTGCAAGAGATTATATGCGCATCTGCCTTATTCTAACCAACCAAGCCAAGCCTATGTCATTTGACAATCAGAAGCTTAAGGACATGGTTTTAGTCATACACAACTTCTTCCAAGTTCATATCTAAGTGCAATGATAAGCCATCTCAAAAGAAGAAGTGTGATGCATGCATATTCTCTTGATCTTTTCTCAATTAATATTTGTTCATAAAAACTCATCACGTGAGTTAATTACTTGATTAATTCTTAATGATTAAAAGCACTTGTGAACATGTAACAAGTTCAAAACAGCAAGAAAGTTCGACCATGACCAGTTTTAGTGTAAGTAATTATTCCAATTACTAGACATGGCAAAAACTACAAAATGTATAACACGAGTAAAGTAGTAAGAACTTTGAACATGTAAAAGGAATCACAAAGTCATATATGTATGAAATACTATGCTCATATTATTTTAATTTCACATTCACACATAGACTTCACAAGTTTCAAAACTCCCCCTCAATTTAAGCCATGAGGATGAATAACCCCTATTTCACTACGAATGTAACGAAAACGAGTAAAATCCAAAGGTTTTATAAATATGTCAGCCAATTGTTGTTCGGTATCTACATGGTGAAGCAAAATGTTTCCTTTTTCAACATTATCTCGGAGAAAGTGATACCTAATGTCAATGTGCTTAGTTCTAGAATGTTGCACGGGGTTTTTAGCAATGCAAATGGCACTAGTGTTATCAAAGAACAGTGGAACACTATCTAGATCAACCCCATAGTCCTTAAGTGTTTGAACAATCCAAAGAATTTGTGAGCAAGCACTAGCAGCAGCTACATATTCAGATTCGGCTGTGGATTGTGCAACTGAATTATGTTTTCTAGAGGACCAAGCAACAAGAGAATTACAAAAAAAATAACAAGCACCGGAAGTTCTTTTCCTATCAATCATACAACCCCCAAAATCAGCATCCGAAAAAGCTTAAAAAGTAATGGTTGAGGAAGAAGGAAGAAAAATGCCAAATTCTTGGGTTCCATGTAAGTACCCGAGAATCATTTTGACGGCTTGACGACGTGAAACACGTGGGGAAGCTTGAAACCGTGCACAAAGACATACGCTGAATTGTATGTCTGGTCTTGATGTCGTGCGGTACAAAAGTGATCCGATCATGCTTCTATATTCATTTTGATTCACAGATTCACCATCTTCATCAAGTTCAAGTGTTGTTGCTGTTCCCATTGGTGTCCGAAGAGGCTTGCTTTTGTCCATGTTGAAGCGCCTTAGGAGGTCTTTGGTATACTTCGTTTGATGCACAAAGGTACCCTCCTTGGTTTGCTTGATTTCCAGCCCCAAAAAGTAAGTGAGTTCACCCATTATACTCATTTCAAATTCGGAACTCATCACTGCTGAAAACATGGACACAAGATCATGAGAAGCACAACCAAAGATAATATCATCCACATACACTTGAACGAATAATGAGTCATTGCCATGCTTAAGCACAAAAAAGAGTTTTATCAACCTTGCCCAAGGTAAACCCCTTTTCAAGTAAGAATGTTTTTAACCTATCATACCATGCTCTAGGGGCTTGTTTGAGACCGTATAAGGCTTTGGACAGTTTGTAAACATGATTAGGAAAATCTGGATTTTCAAAACCCAGTGGTTGTTTGACATAAACCTCCTCATCTATGTAGCCATTAAGAAAAGCACTTTTAACATCCATTTGAAATAGCTTAAAACCTTTAGATGCTGCAAAAGCTAACAAAATTCTTATGGCTTCTAATCTAGCGACAGGAGCAAAAGTTTCATCAAAATCTAGACCTTCAACTTGAGTGAATCCTTGAGCAACCAACCTAGCCTTATTCCTAACCACAACCCCATCCTCACTTTGTTTATTTTTATATACCCATTTAGTTCCAATTAAAGTGTGACCTTGAGGTGGAGGTACAAGTTCCCAAACATTATTTCTTTCAAAATTTTCTAACTCTTCTTGCATGGCAATAATCCAAGATTCATTAGTGAGTGCGTGTGATATATCTTTGGGTTCAAAAGAAGCAACAAAAGCAGAATGAGCATGAGAGTTTAGATCACAAAACCTGGACCGTGTGACTCGTTCGTGCAAGCTTCCAATCATCTGTTGTGGAGGATGATCTTTGTAAAACTATAGGGAAACAGATGTCTCACAATCTTCTTCTTCATTAGGTTCATCGTAGATTGATGAGCTTGTGACTTGTGGACGATCAGGACCAGCATAAGTGATAGCCGGAGCTTGTTCAATGTCCGGAGTTGCACACGTGTCAACTTCGGAACTACCAGGCAGTATTGCCGGCTCTTCTTCATCTTCGAAAATACCCTCCCCCTGAGGATACGGATCTAGTCCTGCAACACCGGAGCTAGTACCTGGGCTAGCTTCATCAAAAGACACTTCACAAGTCTCCACAATTTTGTTTAGTGTCAAGTAAAAGCACATGGTAGCCTATAGTATGAGATGGATAACCAAGAAACATGCCATCAATGGATCTAGGTTCAAATTTATCAAGATTACCATGTTTCTTAACAAAGCATTTGCAACCAAAGACCCAAAAGTGTGTAACACTAGGCCTATGTCCAAACCGGAGCTCATATGGTGTTTTACCTAGCTTAGCACGCAAGAAAACACGATTTGAGACATAACAAGCGGTTGCTAACGCATCAGCCCAAAATTTCCTAGGAGTTTGATATTCATCAAGCATAGTCCTAGCCATCTCAGCCAAGGTTCTTTTCTTTCTTTCTACAACACCGTTTTATTGAGGTACATATGGTGAAGAAAGTTGATGATCTATTCCATTTTAAGCACAAAAGTGATCAAAAGATTGATTTTTAAATTCAGTTCCGTTATCACTTATAATTGCTTTTAATGATCCTGGGTGATCAATTGATAATCTAAGAAATAAAGTTCTAAAGTGACTAAAAACTTCATTCTTAGACGCCATAAAGTAAACCCAAGAGTATCTAGAATAGTCATCAACAATAACAAGAACATACCATTTACCTCCGAAGGATTGAATACGTGACGGTCCTACAGTGTCAAGATGCAAAAGTTGACATGGTTCAGTTGTCATGATCATTGTGAGAGGAGTATGTGAACCTGCAACCATCTTAGCATGTCTACAAGAAGAGCACACAAATTCCTTGTCCCCTTTAAGATTAGGCAGCCCACGTATGCGATCAAGAGTGCTAACACGCGTTAGGTGATCAAAGCCTACGTGACAAAGTCTACGATGCCAAAAATAAAAGTCCTTTGAATCATTAGCAACTACACACCTATGCTTAGAGGAAGACATATCAAAATAAGCTTTAAAAGCTCCTCCAAACCTAGACATGTTAAAAATAAGCTCACTATTTGAACCTACAACTTTACAGCAGTTTTTATTGAAAATAATTTCTAGATTTTCATCTAGCAATTGTGCAACAGAAAGCAGGTTGTATTTCAAATTTTTGACAAGTGCCACATCCTTCAAAGTGTAGTGATCATTTACTCTAACCGAACCCTTAGCAATTATAGAAGTTGAAGAATTATCGGCAAAAGTAACATTCTCTACACATGACACAAAAGAGAGGGAGGAGAACCATTCTATGTTACCGGTCAAGTGGCGTGAGCAACCTGAATCCACAATCCAAATGTTCTCCTTCCTCAAACATGTAACCTACATAGAAGCACAATTTGTCGATGACTCAATACTGGGGTTAGTCAAAAGGCATTTAGGAATCCAGTATTGAGTCAGGCGACGTGCAGCAGGAAAAACACGCGAAAGCTTAGACAAAACAGCAGGTTTATGAGTCAAAGTTTGAGATTTTTTATTCTTAACTACTGACCTATAAGGTGTTAGTTGTGTAGCACAAAAATCAATAGCTCCGGAGGCAAAAACAGAAGGTCCAGAAGTAAACTTTGAATTTTTTTGATTCAAAACAGCAGGTTGTACATTCGGTTCAATGTGTGCAGCAAATTTTGCATGAAAGTTATGAGATCTAGCAACCATTCTTTCCCTTTTCTATTCTTTAGCTAGTCTATAACAAAAATCTATGACATGACCATCTCTACCACAAAAGGTACAATGAAATTTAACTTTGTGTTCATGTCTAGATGAGCAAGCAATATTTTTATTTGAATCTGAATGAGGCAACACTCGTGCAGATTTGAAAACCACTCCTTTTTGTTTAGGAACTGTTTGAATCAAACCACTTCCTAATGACTATACAATTTTAGGTGGATGTGCCTTAGCATGAGCATGAGAATCAAAACCTAAACCAGTTTTATCATTGCAAGACTTGGTAGAATTCAGCAGTAAGTTTAGGTTCTTATTCCCATTACAAAACCGATCTAATGTCCTATGCATGTCATCAAGTTTATTGGACAGATCAAGGCAATTTTCACATGAATTTTTTCCTTTTAGTTTGCAATTTGAACAAAAATTAACTTCATGAGAATGTAAAGCATTGTTCAATATAGAAATTTCATTCATAGCATCCTGTAGTTTTTTATCAAGATCATCACAAGTAGAACAATGCAAATCAATTGTAGAACAGCTAGCATCTTTCAAGTTTTTATCATTAAGTGCAGCAAGCTCTTTGTTCTTTTCACTTTCTAACTCAAGTTTATCAAGTGTGGAGGTGTGCGCACTTCTTAATGAGGACAATTTTTCATATATTAAATCACATGAGGAACATGCATCATCACTAGGAATCAAAGTTTTTAAACGGTTGATTTCAGATTCTAGTGATTCAATTTTAGCAGCACTATCCCTAAGCTTTTTGTCCTTTTTATTAACAATAATAGTGGCACGAGAAATAGCATCACACATTTCTTCGCAAGTAGGACATACCTCTTCATTGTCGCTGTTGTGTTCTGCCTCCTCCATACCTAATCTTGACTTGCCCGCCATGAAACACAAGTTTGCCAAATCATCTTCATCTTCATCACTTCCAATGTCCACGTCGCTTGAACTGAACTCTTGAAGCGCGTTGATGAAACTGTTGATCATCTTGCGTCCTATGGTACCTTTCTTCTTCTTGTTGAAATTTCCAGAGGAGGTCTGAACCTTGCTTTGTTTTTCTTCCCGGGTGGTCGGACCTGAAAGGTTAGGGCATTCTGTACGAAAGTGTCCTGTTTTACCACATTCAAAACAGCATTGAGGTCCGGAGCTTCCACTCCTTCTAGTTCTCACATTTTGCAATGCTTTTGAGAATCTAGTAGAGATGAGTGCCAACTCCTCTTCTGGAAATTCTTCCATCTGCTCCACGGTTAGTGAGGACAACAAAGCAAGAGTATTGCAAGATGATGATTGGCCGGAGCTAGACATATCACGTTGTGAAACAAATGCAATAGACTTATTGGGATTCTTACGTGAGATTATGTCAATTTCATGAGTTTTTAACTTGGAATATAGCACATCTAAAGTAAGTGAACTCATGACAGTAGATTCACGAATAGATGTGACTTTCATCTCCCAAATTGACATATCTAATGCACTTAGCAATTGCCTAGCATTTTCAGCATCTGAAAAATTAACATTGACACTACGCAAGTTGCTGAGAATCTTATTAAAGCGAGCAAAAAGGTCATCAATAGACTCACCGGGTTGCATCTCGAAGTGCATGTATTCTTTCTTGAACATGTCTTGCCTTACCTCTTTGATCGTGTTGGATCCTTTATGGTAGTCACAAAGTGCTTTCCACACATCGTATGCAGATCGGAGGTGTGCAGCACGGTCGAAGTCGCTTTGTGTTAATCCTTGTATGATCAAGTTCCGAGCCTTGTTGTTGTTGTCGACATCTCTCAGATTTGTAGCTGTAACTTGATCATTTGATGGCACTTCGTAGGGCTTGTATACCTTCTCCCATATTGCAAAGCCTTGTGCCTGGATGAAAGCCTCCATGCGTGCCTTCCAAACCTAAAAATCAATACCAGCGCACACACAAGGTTTGGCAGAGTACTTCTCCATGATGATTAGTCAAAAACACATGCAAATCACAAAGATTAGAGCACCGTGGCTCTGATACCAATTGTAGGATCGAAGAGCACGTGAAAAGCTACCAGAGGGGGGTGAATGGTAGATTTGAAAATCTTACGCAGCGGAAACAATTAAACCCCAATCCCTTCGGTAGAAAAATGATCTATTAAAGAAATCGTGTGTGAGACTAATCTAAACGTGTTTCACCGTGACAAAAGTGATAGTTATCAGATAGAATCAAGTCACAAAGACAACACGCGCAAAAACTCAAGTTATGATCAAAAGATCAAACAAAGGTCAATCTGCCCTACGCGAGAAAAAACAGTTCTGGAATGCTGCAAAGAAACTCGTGTAGATCATAGACCACAAATCCAATGAAGACAACACAAAAATAATCAAGTTTTGAAGACAACACAAAAAGAATCACGTCAATTGGATCTATAAAACTCGAGTTATGATAAAACCACCAACGAAAGGTAGTGCTGTCCAGAAACTCGACGAGTAAAACTTGTTTGGAACAAGTCAGATGAACAAGGCACAAAAGTTCCTTCAAACTACGAATTTTATTCAATAGAACACAAGAGGAACAGCCCCAAAGTCGTGCACCACGAGCTCTGGGCTCCCTTGCTTATATAACCATCTCGAAACCCAACTCAACTTAGATTAGAAACCTAATCCTACTCTGTTCACGAATTGTAACTTTCCATAACTGCTTAGGATTCTTCTATACGCAGATAGAAGCAATCTTAAGACTTCCAAACACCTTAGAAACGTATCCCACATTCCTAAACAACTCAAATTCGTGACCCACACGAAATCCTATCATAACCAACTCAAATCTTTCCATATTTGAGTCAAACCCGACTCAGCCGCAGCCTGAGTCCATAACCTAGTCGGTTGGACCTTTCCGACCAATTCTTTACGTCCACATCTCTTCATCACGTCTCGGAACCATGTAGCCACGTCCATGCACTCCTTGCACACGTGCAAACATCTTCCAATGATGTCCATGATACCTTCATATGCATTGTTCTTGATTCAATCATGCTGCGCAACCTCCTGATCAGCTCAACCACAATTCCTCCTAAGTTTGGTTGTTGGAACCTCATATCCTCCCTGAGACTAGTCCAATGGATCCCGTCACCATCCATGTCTTGAACTCAAGCAACACCTGCACATGAATAAACAACCAATCCATACGAGCCCAAGTCCTCGACTTGACTCACGTCACTTCCGAACACAACACCTTACGTGAGAACCTCACATAAGCATGTTGCAAAGCATATCAAAACAAAATCATCCATATCAACCAAAACGCACCAAAAACTTAGCAAATGAATACTAAGCAATCTTTCCAAGAATATAAAACAAGTTAAAAACTTTGCAAATGAAAAGCAGAAGTATTACGGTCAAGTTCCGGACCATCCCACAGCAAGCCGGAGCTTGAGCCGGAGCTTACCAAAACTAGTACAATGAAGCACCTGCCGGAGCTTACCAAAACTAGTAGATCCTAGCACCGGAGCTTACCAAAAACTAGTCAAAACTAGTCAACCCAAAACCGGAGCTAGACAAAGTACGTCGGAGCTTAGCAAAAGCATTCCGGAGCTATCAAATATATGGCGGAGCTATCAAAGACATGCTGGAGCTAAAGATAAAGCTCACCGGAGCTAACCAAAGCTAGTCGGACCTTACCAAGAAGTCGGACCTAGCTTCGAACATAGCCGGAGCTACCCAAAACAAGCCGGACCTACCGTCAGACCTTGCTGTAGCTCGAAGGTAGAGTCAGACCTTGATAAAAAGGTTTTTTTGGTGATATTCAAAACTTTTATCGTCAAAGCAAGTGTATTCACTACAAGCCAATGTATTCAGCACACATAGGTCTTACACTCCAGGAACCTGGCTCAAGCGACGTGGACATTGGAAGTGATGAAGATGAAGATGATTTGGCAAACTTGTGCTTCATGGCGGGCAAGTCAAGATCAAGTATGGAGGAGGCAGAATACAATAGCGACAATGAAGAGGTACGTCCTACTTGCGAAGAAATGTGTGATGCTATTTCTCGTGCCACTGTTATTGTTAAGAAAAATGAAAAAAAGCTTAGGGACAATGCTATTAAAATTGAGTCACTAGAATCTGAAATTAATCGTTATAAATCTTTGATTCCTAGTGATGATTCTTGTTCCTCATGTGACTTAATATATGAATAATTGTCCTCCCTAAGAAGTGCACATACCTCCACACTTGATAAACTTGAACTTGAAATTGAAAAGAACAAAAAGTTTGCTGCACTTAATATTGGAAAATTAAAAGATGCTTTTTTGTTCTACAATTGATTTGCATTGTTCTAGTTGTGATGATCTTGATAAGAAACTGCAAGATGCTATGAATGAAATCTCTATATTGAAAAATGCTTTACATTGTCATGAAGTTAAATATTGTTCCAATTGAAAATTAAAAGGAAAAACTTCATGTGAAAATTGCCTTGATCTGTCCAATAAACTTGATAACATGCATAAGACATTTGATCGATTTTGTAATGGGAATAAGAACCTAAAATTGCTGTTGAATTCATCCAAGTCATGCAATGATAAAACTAGTTTAGGTTTTGATTCTCATGCTCATGCTAAGGAACATCCACCTAAAATTGTAAAGTCATTAGGAAGTGGTTTGATTCAAACAGTTCCTAAACAAAAAGAAGTGGTTTTCAAATCTACAGGAGTATTGTCTCATTCGGTTTCAAATAAAAATGTTGTTTGCTCATCTAGACATGAACACAAAGTTAAATTTCATTGTACCTACTGTGGTAGAGATGGTCATGTCATAGATTTTTGTTATAGACTAGCTAAACAACAGAAAAGGAAGAGAATGGTTGCTAGATTGCATAACTTTCATGCAAAATTTGCTGCACATATTGAACCGAATGTACAACCTGTTGTTTTGAGTAAAAAACATTCAAAGTTTACATCCGGACCTTCTGTTTTTGCCTCCGGAGCTACCGATTTTTGTGCTACACAAGTAACACCTTATAGGTCAGTAGTTAAGAATAAAAAATCTCAAACTTTGACTCATAAACATGCTGTTTTGTCTCAGCTTTCGCGTGTTTTTCCTGCTGCACGTCGCGTGACTCAATACTGGATTCCTAAATGCCTTTTGACTAACCCCTATATTGAGTCATCGATGTATTGTGCTTCTATGTAGGTTACACGTTTGAGGAAGGAGAACATTTGGATTGTGGATTCAGGTTGCTCACGCCACATGACCGGTAACAAAGATTGGTTCTCCTCCCTCTCTTTTGTGTCATGTGTAGAGAATGTTACTTTTGCCAATAATTCTTCAACTCCTATAATTGCTAAGGGTTCAGTTAGAGTAAATGATCACTACACTTCGAAGGATGTGGCACTTGTCAAAAATTTGAAATACAACTTGCTCTCTGTTTCACAATTGCTAGATGAAAATCTGGAAATTATTTTCAATAAAAATTGCTGCAAAGTTGTAAGTTCAAATAGTGAGCTTATTTTTAACATGTCTCTGTTTGGAAGAGTTTTTAAAGCTGATTTTGATATGTCTTCCTCTAAGCATAGGTGTCTAGTTGCTAATGATTCAAAGGACCTATATTTTTGGCATCGTAGACTTGGTCACGTAGGCTTTGATCACCTAAAACGTGTTGGTGCTCTTGATCGCATACGTGGGCTTCCTAAGCTTAAAGGGGACAAAGAAATTGTGTGCTTTTCTTGTAGACATGCTAAGATGGTTGCAGGTTCACATACTCCTCTCACGATGATCAAGACAACTGAACCATGTCAACTTTTGCACCTTGACACTGTAGGACCTTCACGTGTTCAATCCTTCGGAGGTAAATGGTATGTACTTGTGATTGTTGATGATTATTCTAGATACTCTTGGGTTTACTTTATGGCGTCTAAGAATGAAGTTTTTAGTCACTTTAGAACTTTATTTCTTATATTATCAATTGATTACCCAGGATCTTTAAAAGCAATTAGAAGTGATAATGGAACTGAATTTAAAGATCAATCTTTTGATCACTTTTGTACTGAAAATAGAATAGATCATCAATTTTCTTCACCATATGTACCTCAACAAAATGGTGTTGTAGAAAGAAAGAACAGAATCTTAGTTGAGATGGCTAGGACTATGCTTGATGAATATCAAACTCCTAGGAAATTTTGGGCTGATGCGTTAGCAACCGCTTGTTATGTCTCAAATCGTGTTTTCTTGCGTGCTAAGCTAGGTAAAACACCATATGAGCTCCGGTTTGGACATAGGTCTAGTGTTACACACTTTCGGGTCTTTTGTTGCAAATGCTTTGTTAAGAAACATGGTAATCTTGATAAATTTGAACCTAGATCCATTGATGGCATGTTTCTTGGTTATCCATCTCATACTAGAGGCTACCGTGTGATTTTACTTGACACTAACAAAATTGTGGAGACTTGTGAAGTGTCTTTTGATGCTAGCCCAGGTACTAGCTCAAACATTGCAGGTCCTAATCCATATCCGCAGGGGGGAGCATTTTCGGTTAAGATGAGGAAGAATTGGAGCTGCTGCCCGAAAATTCAGTAGCTAAAGACTTTGGTTCAACTCCGGATGTTAATTCTCAACCAGCACCGACATCCATCAATGCTGATTCTAATCATCCTCAAGTCACAAGCTCATCGATTTGTGATGAACATGAAGAAGAAGAAGCTTGTGAGACATCTGTTCCCCTACAATTTTACAAAGATCATACCCCACAATAGATGATTGGAAGCTTGCACGAACGAGTCACACGGTCCAGGTTTTGCGATCCAAACTCTTATGCTCATTCTGCTTTTGTTGCTTCTTTTGAACCCAAAGATATATCACATGCACTCACTAATGAATCTTGCATTATTGCCATGCAAGAAGAGTTAGAAATTTTCGAAATAAATAATGTTTGAAAACTTGTACCTCCACCTCAAGGTCACACTTTAATTGGAACTAAATGGGTATTTAAAAATAAACAAAGTGAGGATAAGGTTGTGGTTAGGAATAAGGCTAGGTTGGTTGCTCAAGGTTTCACTCAAGTTGAAGGTCTAGATTTTGATGAAACTTTTGCTCCTGTTGCTAGATTAGAAGCCATAAGAATTTTGTTAGCTTTTGCTACATCTATTGGTTTTAAGCTATATCAAATGGATGTTAAAAGTGCTTTTCTTAATGGCTACATAATGAGGAGGTTTATGTGAAACAACCACCGGGTTTTGAAAATCTAGATTTTCCTAATCATGTTTACAAACTGTCCAAAGCCTTGTACGGTCTCAAACAAGCCCCTAGAGCATGGTATGATAGGTTAAAAACATTCTTACTTGAAAAAGGGTTTACCATGGGCAAGGTTGATAAAACTCTTTTTGTCCTTAAGCGTGGCAATGACTCATTATTCGTTCAAGTGTATGTGGATGATATTATGTTTGGTTGTGCTTCTCATGATCTTGTGTCCAAGTTTTCAGCAATGATGAGTTCCGAATTTGAAATGAGTATGATGGGTGAACTCATTTACTCTTTGGGGCTGCAAATCAAGCAAACAAAGGAGGGTACCTCTGTGCATCAAACGAAGTATACAAAAGATCTCCTAAGGCGCTTCAACATGGACAAAAGCAAGCCTCATCGGACACAAATGGGAACAGCAACAACACTTGGACTTGATGAAGATGGTGAACCCGTGGATCAAAAAGATATAGAAGCATGATCAGATCCCTTTTGTACCTCATGGCATCAAGACCAGACATACAATTTAGCGTATGTATTTGTGCACGGTTTCAAGCCTCCCCACGTGCTTCACATCGTCAAGCTGTCAAAAGGATTCTCAGGTACTTACATGGAACTAAAGAATTTGGAATTTTTCTTCCTTCTTCCTCAACCGTTACTTTGAAAGATTTTTCGGATGCTGATTTTGGGGGTTGTAGGATTGATAGCAAAAGTACTTGCGGTTCTTGTCATTTTCTTGGTAATTCTCTTGTTGCTTGGTCCTCTAGAAAACAAAATTCAGTTGCACAATCCACAGTCGAATCTGAATATGTAGTTGCTGCTAGTGCTTGCTCAAAAATTCTTTGGATTCTTCAAACACTTAAGGACTATGGGTTTAATCTAGATAGTGTTCCACTGTTCTGAGATAACACTATTGCCATTTGCATTGCTAAAAACCCCGTGCAACATTCTGGAACTAAGCACATTGACATTAATTAGGTATCACTTTCTCCGAGATAATGTTGAAAAAGGAAACATTGTGCTTGACCATGTAGATACCGAACAACAATTAGCTGACATTTTTGCAAAACCTTTGGATTTCACTCGTTTTTGATACATTCGTAGTGAAGAAGGGGTTATGCATCCTCGTGGCTTAAATTGAGGGGGAGTTTTGAAACTTGGGAAGTCTATGTGTGAATCTGAAATTAAAATAATGTGAGCATAGTATTTCATACATATATGACTTTGTGATTCGTTTTACATACTGAAAGTTCTTACTACATTACTCGTGTTATACATTTTGTAGTTTTTGCCATGTCTAGTAATTGGAATAATTACTTACACTAAAACTGGTCATGGTCAAACTTTCTTGCTGTTTTGAACTTGTTACATGCTCACAAGTGCTTTTAATCATTAAGAATTAATCAAGTAATCAGCTTACATGTTGAGTTTTTATGAACAAATATAAATTGAGAAAAGATCAAGAGAATATGCATGCATCGCACTTCTTCTTTTGAAATGGCTTATCATTGCACCTAGACATGAACATGGAAGAAGTTGTGTATGACTAAAACCATGTCCTTAAGCTTCTGATTGTCAAATGACATAGGATTGGCTTGGTTGGTTAGAATAAGGCAGATGCGCATATAATCTCTTGCAAATATCATATGATCTAAATTTATGCTTTGAAAAATAATAAAATGCAACAACTAGTGTCATGCTTTCAAGTTTTGAAATAGTTAAGTTTATGAGATCATGACATACTTAAATTGAAAATTATATTTGATCTCTAGCATGGCTTACACTACTTTATGTATTTCATTGATGTGATAATGTAAGGTACTTGATAGTATGACTTCGATGAGCATTGTTTGTATGTATATGTTATAATATGCTCATAACAACTAATGGGGGAGAGATAATTTGTTTATATGCTCATGACTTGCTGAATACATTGTCAAAGGGGGAGAGATAAGCATGAAGAGAAAGAGAATATGTGCATAAGGAGAGATAATAAAGGGGGAGAGATAATATGGGATAATTTTTGGATTTTCTTCTCATTTTACTTTTGATTTACAAAGCGGGAGAAATTGCCTTTAAAACTTTTGTGTGAATAAGCCAATGTTTGTATTTTAAATGGTGTTGCCAATGCATTCATCAAGGGGGAGATTGTAAGACCTATGTGTGCTGAATACATTGGCTCGTAGTAAATACACTTGCTTTGACGATAAAAGTTTTGAATATCACCAAAACACCTTTTATTAAGATCCGACTAGTTTTGGTTAGCTCTGGTGAGTTTTGTCTTTAGCTCCGGCATGTTTTTGATAAGCTCCGAGTTGATTTTTCTAGCTCTCGCTTTTGTGTTTACTAGTTCCGACTAGTTTTGGTAAGTTCCGGCGCTAGGTTCTACTAGCTTTTGTTAACTCCGGCTCAAGGTCTGGGTTGCTCTGGCAAGGTCCGGAACTTGACTGCAGTGCTTCTGCTTTTCATTGGCAATGTTTCGTACTTGCTTTACATTGTTGGAAAGATTTATTAGTATTCATTTGCTAAGTCTTTGGTGCATTTTGTTTGATATGGATGATATCGTGTTACTGTGGTTTTGCAACAAGCTTATGTGAGGTTCTCACGTAAGGTGTTGTGTTCGAAACTAACTTGAGTCAAGTCGAGGACTTGGGCTCGTATGGATTGGTTGTTTATTCATGTGCAGGTGTTTCTTGAGTTCAAGACATGGCTGGTGATGAGATCCATCGGACTAGTCTCAGGGAGGAGATGAGGTTCCAACAACCAAATTCAGGGGGAATTGTGGTTGAGCTGATCAGGAGGTTGCGCAGCATGATTGAATCAAGAACAATGCATGTGAAAGTATCATGGATGACATTGGAGGATGGTTGAACTTGTGAAAGGATTGTATGGACGTGGCTACATGGTTCCGAGACGTGATGAAGAGATGTGGATGTAAAGAGTTGGTCGGAAAGGTCCAACCGACTAGGTTATGGACTCAGGCTGCGGCTGAGTCGGGTTTGACTCAAATATGGAAAGATTTGAGTTAGTTATGATAGGATTTCATGTGGGTCACGAATTTGAGTTGTTTAGGAATGTGGTATATGTTCCTAAGGTGTTTGAAAGTCTTAAGATTGCTTCTATCTGTGTATAGAAGAATTCTAAGCAGTTATGGAAAGTTACGATTCGTGAACAGAGTAGGATTATGTTCCTGATCTGAGTTGAGTTGGCTTTCGAGCTGGTTATATAAGCAAGGGAGCCCAGAGCTCGTTGTGCACGATTTAAGGGATGTTCCTCTTGTGTTATATTGCATAAAATTCGTAGTTTGAAGGAATTTTAGTGCCTTGTTCGTCCGACTTGTTCTAGACAAGTTTTACTCGTCGAGTTTCTGGACAGCACTACCTTTCGTCAGTGGTTTTATCATAACTCGAGTTTTACAGATCCAATTGATGTGATTATTTTTCCGTTGTCTTCACAACTTGATTATATATCATCTGTCAAAATTTCACGGTCATTGGATTTGTGGTCTATGATCTACACGAGTTTCTTTGCAGCATTCCAGAACTGTTTTTTTCTCGGGTAGGGCAGATTGACCTTTGTTTGATCTTTCGATCATAACTTGAGTTTTTCTCGACGGATTTGAGTGATTCTTGTTGTGTTGTCTTCGTGGATTGATTATCTCTTATATCTATCACTTTTTTCTTGGTGAAACACGTTTAGTTTAGTCTCACACACAATTTCTTTAACACATCATTTTTCCGCCGAAGGGGTTGGGGTTTAATTATTTCCGCTGCGTAAGATTTTTAAATCTACCATTCACCCCCTTCCCCTCTGGTATCTTTTCACGTTCTCTTCAATCCTACACCAAGGCCTGACTTAGGACATTGATGTGCAAAGTGTCCAACTTCTCCACAAGTATAGCACTTCTTAACTCCACCAGAATTATTGGGATGTGCTTGGTTTTGAACACTTGCAGCAGGAAAGTTAGCACGAGGTGCAAAAGGCATTGGAGGCCTAGGTGCTTGCATGACAGGGCGCTGCTGCACAAACTGAGTTGGGCGTGGTGCAAATCTAGGGCGTTGAGCAGGAATAGAAGAGCTGTAATGAGGCGCATTGGGTGGTGCAAGGCGAGGGCGCACATTACTTCCTTGTTGCTGTCCTTGATATGGTGTCTTCCTCTTGTTGTCTTGCTCCATCTCATGGACCTTATTCTTAACCACAATTGCTTTGTCCATGAGCTTCTAAAAATTGGCATCATCGCAGTTGAGTATTTGCACTTGGATTTCATTGTTCAAGCCTCTCATGAACAAATATTTGCTTCCGACTGTCCCGACTAACATCCTCAGGCGCATATCTGGAGAGTTGAGTGAACTTATTGAGATATTCACTCACGCTTGATCTTCCTTGCCTTAAATTCTCAAATTCTTGCCTCTTCAAGATCATAACACCCTCGGGCACATAATGAGAACGGAAATTCTCCTTGAACTCAGCCCAAGTAATTCTCTCTTGGCTCTCATGAGCATTGCAATAAGCATCCCACCAATCCGTAGCTGCTCCAACGAGTTGATGAGAAGCAAATAGCACCTTCTCCCGGTCACTGCATTGGACAATGGCTAGCTTCTTCTCCACGGAGTTGAGCCAATCATCCGCATCCATAGGGTCAATAGCTTGAGCAAAGGTCGGTGGCCTAGTCCTCATAAACTCTCCCAATCAGTTATGAGGAGGCGGGGTGGCGGTGGAGGCATGTGGGGCTGATTGTTGATGTTGCCAACCTCCAGCTGTCCTATTGTTTGTATCATGGTCTGCATGAGCTGGTTTTGCATAGCCAATAGCTGCTCAATATTGATAGCTCCCTGAGTAGATCCTTGTCCAATGTTTTTCTGAGGCACTCCATTGTTCTCATCCTCATCATTAGCATCCCTCTAGTTGCGAGTCCTCACCATCTGGAGAAAAGCAATAGGTAAGAATTAGAAGACGGCCCCAACTATATGCATCAAGGGATATGAGACTAAACAACTAGCTACACTAGCCTAGGTGGACATGGCAATGCTAAGGCATCCCAAAATCCTCTATTAAGCACACAAGCAAACAATATATATAGCAACAGCACACCAACCAAAATACATCTATTCCTTAGTGCTCCTATGTGCTCTAAAGTGTCCATTTTATCTAGGCTGCATCCTACGGTCAACATGTGGCTCTGATACCAATATGTGACGCCCGGTTCCGAAAAATGAACCAAGCTAACGCATTTGTGTGCCCAGGATGTTCATCACACATACACGAGTGCAATCACAAACGATATACAGATAATTACCAAAGACAGGATTATTTAACCAAATTTTATTGCACAAACCATATTATCCTCGATTACAACCTCTAATGAATATTAATGACAAGTTCAACTAATGCATCGGAAATACTCTAAATAAGCAACTAAGCAACTAAACATAAGGGATAGCGCAGCTCCAATAACACCACAGACAAAGCTGACGGTAGACACGGCCTAGAACTGCGCATTATCACCATTAAACTCCCAATCCTGACCTGCAACTGTTTGGGGGGGGGGGGTTGCAAGAGTGAGTACAAGTCGTACTCAGCAAGTGTGGAAAGTATGACATGTGGCTGATTCAAATGACGACAATAATAATGGCAAAGTGCTGAAAAGTACATTAAAACATTTGAAAAGCAATATATTATATGTATGTGAAGTAAACCCATCATAACCATAAGTAATATCATAATACCAATCTGAATTCACCATCATCATCAATAATTCCATATTTCACCATTACCAATAACCATATTCAATACCACAAATAAACCCGTAACCAACCATAACCATAACCATCCCAAATACCATCCCAATACCGAGTTCCCTCTAATCATGGAAGTTGTCCAGGTGCTCATAACCGGGAGCACGGCTATCATGATAGTTTATTAGACTCTGCAGAGTTTGTACCATTTTACCCACGTGTTTGTGATTTCATCACCCGTCGGCGACTAAAGAACCTCTCGTATGCCAATTACACATCATTTGGTGTATGGCCAAAATATCACAAAATAGCCTTTACAATGGGATTACTAGTCTATTTAGACCCCACTGAGGTTTCACTGGTGGTGATGCCTCCAACTGAGCACATCTTCAACCAAGGGCCCCCTGTTGAGCCATTCGGATCCCAGGGTAGTCCTGCCAATCATCAACAAACCCAATCTGACTACCCCTTCCCCGAGCATCCATAATGGTCCAAATAGCACTGGCAAAGCCCTAATTAATCAGCTACGTCGCACCGATACATGGCCTCATGGTGGCACTGTAGTCCTGGCTTATTCTCGCATGAACCGGTCCTTAGATCTAAAGCAAGCAAACCACCATGACATCCAACCCATCCACATACCAGGCTTGCTTAGATCACCCATTACCATATCATGTTATCCATTTCATGTTAATCATAATCTCATGCATGCATAATTAAATTGAGTAGTATAGTTGGTTTCCCATCCCAGTTGATTAAGCGAAGCAAAAGGTAAAAAGCCCATCCCGACTCTTTACCATAATTCCAGGTGACAAGGGTGGTTAAACAATTCTAGTAAACTTCCTATCATAGGATTCCCACCAAATTGACACAAGCATGCAGTTTTGCAAACAAAACATTTATTTTAAACCAGGATCAATATGCTTCAAGGACACTTGCCTTGCTCTTGCTGTTGATTAGGGTCAAATCCTTCAATCTCTTGATGCTGTAGATCCTCCACGGCAATATCTAGCGCAAATCCGTCTAATCCGCACAATAAACATACAAGACAAGAAACACGATCAAACAGTGCACAATTATTACTCAATATGTCATGACATGCATGATTGTTGAAAATGCAAGGTAGAAACTTGTTAATGGGTTGCTTTTTAATGATCAATAACTAGTTCTAATAGATTTTAACAAGTTTATATAGGTTTGGATTTGATTAGATCAAATTTTAGAATTAATTCAATAAAATTTAACCAGAAAGATCGGACTAGTCCGCTAGGGACCGGACAAGTCTGCACTCTGCGAGATCAGCAGATTAGGGTTTTCTAGATCAACGTAAATTTGGAGATTAGGGGTTGAATTCACGTAAGGAAAAGAGAATAGAAGGTATACCAAGTGTTTAGGACTCCAATGAATCAAGAAACTTGGAGGTAACACTTGGATCTTGATGATCTAGGGTTGGTGATGAACTTGGAGATGAATTGGTGACGAAGAACGAAAGCTTGGTGGAGATCTTGGTCCTCTTTTGTTTCGTCCTCTTCTTATTCTTGCTTGGTATCTTCTACTCCTTCCTTGATGGTGGCTCTCCACGAACTAGGGTTTGGGTGGGGTGGAAAAGTGGCAAATAGATGTAAAGCCAAGGGGTGGGGTAGTTTATATAGAGGTGGAGGCTAGGGTTAGATGGATTTCGAGTTTGGGATGAGTAGAGGCCGGTTTAGAGTCCCACATGGGCTCTAAAAGAGTTAGGCATGACGTCCCTAGGCCCACTTAACTTGAAACCCAAGAAAGAAGGCGTAAAACAAAAGATCAACTTGGAGTCACGAAATACCGGACAAGTCCGGAAAGGACCGGACTAGTCCGAAGTCATCGACAGAGAAAATCGGACAAGTCTGGCCAAAAATCGGACAAGTCCGACTTTAAACAGAGAGGAAAACAGACAAGTCCGCTAGAACACCGGACTAGTCCGGAAAAGTCCAGGGACTTAGCAAATTTTTAAGGATTCTTAGAATATCGGACTAGTCCGCACAAAATCGGACAAGTCCAAAAGTTTGCAGAGGCAAAATCGGACTAGTCCTTAGCAAAAATGGACAAGTCCGTTTTTAGTCAGAGAGAAATCGGACTAGTCCTCAGCAAAATCGGACTAGTATGCACTTTCCTGCATTTTAAGTGCGGTTTTGTTCCAAATCAATTTTAAACTCGTTCCTCTTTATGTGGGTTAATGTTAAACACGTATATGAGTGTATGTAGGGCATGATGCATGAAAATGAGGGTGTTACAACCATGGAGGACATAGTCAAGCTTAGTACCGGCAAGCTCATCTCACTGTTGGAGCAAGAGCTAGTGGATTGTGATGTCCATGGCCAGGAAGGGTTGCGAGGGCGGCTTGATGGACGATGTTTTGAAGTTTGTCATCAAGAATGGTGGCTTAACTACTGAGTCTGGCTACTCTTACACAGCTGCTTATGGCAAGTGCAAGAGCGGATCTGACAGTGCTGCATCCATCAAAGGATGCGAGGACGTGCTGGCCAATAATGAGGCTGCTCTCATGAAGGCAGTGGCAAACTAGCATGTGTCTGTGGCTGTGGATGGAGGAGACATGATGTTTCAATTCTACTCTAGTGGCGTCATGACCGGTTCGTGTGGCACTGACTTGGACCACGGGATTGCAGCCATTGGTTATGGACAGACTAGTTATGACACAAAATATTGGTTACTGAAGAACTCATGGGGCACCACGTGGGTTGAGAACGGTTATTTGAGAATGGAGAAGGACATCTCAGAGACAAGAAGTGCATGTGTGTCCTTGCCATGGAGCCTTCCTACCCGATGGAGTAGACGAACATTCAGTTGCTCAAAATGCATTACTTCCTAGTTATGTATAGTCCATTCCTTTCTGGTGATATATTGATGTACTATGCATGTGGACTTTTATGTTCAACATTGTCCATTTCTAAATACGGTGGATGAGTGATAATAATCAGGAATTTATTTTACCTTTTTAAGCTACAATTCTATATATATGTCACTTTAAAAAAGATACAAACATAACAAGAAAATCATGTTATGACTTTTATGAGAATAATAATGTCATGATTATGATTGTTATAAGTGATAGTAATCAGCATCGACTATTGAGGGGTAGCACGCAAGAGTACGTGCACGTTGATGATCATAATTCAGTAGCCCAGTGTGGCCTCCTCTTGATTGGTCAATTCAAATCCATGTGGATTCAGCTGCTGTTTATAGAATTATACAATAGAAAAGAAAAATAGAAAATGGTTCAAACATTGAAAATTCATATCTCACTGTAGATTTTTTTAAAAATTCTCAAACAAATTTTTTAGAACCCGACCTGTACTAGACGCACAATTGCATTGTTATGAAAAGCCCTAGTTTTTCCTCAATAATTCCTCTAAGTAAAAGCTTGGGGAATTATTTCTAGATGATCCGTTAATTCGAAACATCCCAAATTTGGCCAAAACGTTAATCCTAATACATTTGTACTCTAGTAAACATTTCAGCTTCATTGGACCTGTTTGAGTAGGTCTCCATGAAAAATTCCAAAAGCAACAGAAACATTTTCAAAAAATTCTAGTAACTTGTAAAATCAATATCTCCATGTTGAAAGCTTAGAAAAATGTGAAACCAATTTTGTTGGACTTCTTATGAGCAACACTATCTGGAAAACAAACTTTGATGTGTGACAAAACTACAATTTTGCTCTGAAAAATCATAGAAGGGAAATCCTTAGGATTATGGAGGCCACATTCTTCCGTAACAAATGCTGAAACTATTCTAGAACCTCACTTAGGACTTATGTAGACTACTGCAAACAATTCCAGCTCCATTAGAGTTTGTCTTCAGTGAGATTAATTCATTCATAACTGCCACTACATAAATGTAGTTATGGAAGCTCATTGTACAATTTCTCACAAAGCAACTTTTATAGACTTAATCCTTCCTACCAGAATGCAGCAGAGACCCTTTTCTAGTTTTTGTATATCATATGAATTCCTCTTGGGCTTCATAAGTTTCCTCACTTTGCTAAGTGGCACTTCATAATTGTGCATATAATATCGATATCTCACATGATGATGAATACCGACAAGAAGCACCATACGGAGAAGGGAACCAGCATGGACTTGCTGTGACGAGCTTATTACACAGCAGCAGTGAGAGACCGTGAACCAGACATCTGACAAGAAGCTTTATTCCGAAGATCAAGCACTAACTATAACGACATTGGACTAGCCGTGGCCGAAGGCAAGCCCCGATTTGCATTTAAGTTGTTTTATAAAATTTTGCTTTGTAATCACATTCTTGTGTAGTAATGTTATGTGCATTAAGTCGAGTTGGGATGAACACTCTAGTTGCACTATCAAAGTAACCAGAGAGTTTATGGGTCAAGTAGTGAAAATTGTACTTGCGATTGGAAGTCAAGTTAGAGAAATCTTCTCGTGAGATGTCACCATTATGTTCACTCTTAAAGTTGAGATATGGATGGGGATTGTTATAGGTGGGGATGGACAAGGTTGTTCTCAGCCCGAAGGGTGAGACAATGCTTGTGACCATATTGTGTTTGGTTCGGTAAATGGTGAGGCAAATGTTGAAAGTTTGGGTGTAGCCCCGTCTGTGTCGAATAAGGACCGCGCCGTGTGCGGCCCTGCTGAACAAGTTTGAGTTGTACCGGGTATATACTGGATTTATGGGGTCCAAAAAACTGATGTAACTTGAGGACCTAAGTGTGGAAACAGTTCAGTTGTCTTTGAATGGAGTTGAGAAGGTATAAAGGTGTAAATCTTTTAGCAGACAACTTCAACTTGTTCGTATAGACGACCTTTTGCTCGAGATGGAGAATTGATTCCACTTTTGATCCAGAGCTGATCTAGGTGCAAATTAATACTCGTTGGAAAGATATTGAAGTTAAATTCAACTTTCGTATTCAATTTGAGTCATGATTTTTGCCCTACCTTGACTAAAATCCGGAGGGAAGGCTGACTGGTCACGTTTTGACAGGAAAGTGATCGATGTAACACAATTCAGATTTGTAAATGATGGATGTGGGTGCACATGAATCCTCGGTTGAAAAATATGGTAGCTACACGACTAGAACTTAAGGGGGAAGGAGTACACAGAAGTTAACTAATGTATACCAGAGTATGTTAACACCAATCAACGAATGGAATTGCATCTTCAAGTAATCAAAGTTCAAGTACAAGATAAGTTCATCATGAAGAGAAGTGAAGTTTCAACATCAGTTTTTGTTGGTATTTCTTAACACCATAGATCCTCTCAGGTTAGAGATGAGATCCACAAGCGCACAAAAGATATTGTTGTAGCATTTCACCAGACAATATTCCGAAGGGCATCATATTTGTCCTAAAGGAAGACGGTGAAGTAAAGGAAACACTATTCTTATGATCAAACATAAGGTACTAAGTAATTATGAGAATAGTGGTTAGACGATAATAGGGGTAGTGTGACACAGACCTAAGCAATCTACTCTAAGGCTAAAGAATGTCCTACTGAAGGTCAAGTTATAGATGAAGCGCATGATCTGAATGATAACCTTTCCGTTATTAATGAGTAAGTTCCTTCTTCATTTTAGGTTCCAACTGTTTTGTCATTGCATGATAAATTTACATTAACTATGAATGTTTTTGTTTAGGGATTTTGACACACACGTGTTTAAGGTGCTAGGAGGACACGTACAAGGAAAATGCCGACAACTTAAACATCATACTACATTTGACTTCTTACAACAAGCTTTGGGCAACACATGCGACTTTCATGTTTGCATAAGCATGGTTTTATTTGGAGAGCAGCCGAATTACAATGTATTCTTAAGTGCATTTATTTTACTTTATTACTAATCTTTTGCTAAATCTCATTTTATCGTGTGATAGGACTACAAACCTGTCTTTAGGAACGCAACAGGTTCAATCCTCAAGCACATTAGAGAGAGAGAGGCTATGCATGTTCATCATTTCTGAAATCATTAATCTAAAGGGAGAATCTTATTACAATATACAAGATTAGATGAAAGTTATTCTTTGTGTAATTAGTTACTTGTTAAGCAGGATGAACGGAGGGGCATTCTTTGTGTAATAGTTACTTGGTATATAAGCAGGATGAACAGGGGTCATTCTTTGTGTAAATAGTTACTTGGTAACCACGATTGACACTTTGTTAATATTTGATTGGTCAATATAATTTAATGTGTGATCTCCATTTGTCTATATATATCTTTCTATATGTGTATGTTGCTGACCCTGACAATGCGGCTGCCAAATCCTAGCTGGCTCCAGGATGCAGCCAGCAACAAGGATAATCAGGGGGGCACCTAATACGAGATGAGCATCTAACAGGATGTGTATCCTATTAGTGCCACAGTAATTCAATCCACGACGAGCTAAAATAAAGTCCATCTTAGGTTTCATTTATAAAGGAGTCGGACTGAATTAAAGCACATCTTGGATTAGTCTCACAAAAAGGAGACGGACTGACACAAAGGTTGTCTCGGATATCATAAACAAAGGAGACGACTTCCTAAAAGCCCGTCTCGAATTTTTTACATAAAGGAGATGGCTGTCCTTAAAGAGCGTCTCTCATTTATTCAAAAAGGAGACGAGCTGGCTGAAAGATCATCTCGGATTAGTCATTAAATCTACGATGGGCTATCAAAAAGATCGTCTCGGATTTCTTACAGAAAAGAGACGATTTTATAAAAGCCCATCTTGGATTAGTCATTAAATCTACTACGGGCTGTCATAAAGTCTGTCTCGGATATCTTACATAACGGAGAAGGCTGCCATAAAGCTTGTCTCGGATTTTTTAGAAAATGGAGACGGGCCACCTTAAAGGCCATTTCGAAATTCTCACAAAAAGGAGTCGGACCTTCTTAAAGCTTGTCTCCCATGTGTACTGATCCACGACGCGTCCAATAGCGCGTCTCCGATTACTGTATAATGTGAGACGCAACGTCGGAGACGCACTTTTTGCTTGTCTCCGTTTTTCATGCGGGCGCGTCTCGAATGATCGTTTCTCACGTAGTGTGAGTATTAGACTATTAGTAATATTTTTCTATGAATGTTATCGAATTTAACTTAATTTATCTTAAGCCAAGTTTGGAACAAACTTATTTCAGGACGCGTGGAAGGATAACATTTGATTTGTTTATACTTTTTATACTATATAAAAATAGCTAAGATTACTTAATTGTGAAGTCTGAGAGACCTGATGCAGTAATTTATGATACCTATCTAAAAGTTTGAACATTTATATAAAAATATATGCATATAAAGTTTTATAGGATTAATATAGCAACTATAAAATGCATATCAAAGTATTTTATCCGAAAACCCTATTGGGCCATATACTAAGAAAGATGGTTTGCACAGATGTTTAAAAAAGGTGAAAAAGTTACATGTCTCTAAATAACACACCCTAGCTCAATCAAGAGAGAATTGACTCAGCCAAGGTCCAAGGCAGACCCGGGCCCTGGGAGAACTCTTCTAAGGTGGTGATCGAGCTCCAGCCCAGCTCCAGGACCTAACTTGTTCCTTGATGTCATTAACAATCGCCATGACAGTGTTTTCCTTTCTCTAAAAAATTCTACTGTTCCGCTCACGCCAAATGGTCTAGCATACTAATATCACCAAGGATCTTAGCCATTTTTATCAACCTCGCATCCTTGTGTCAGCTTCACATACCAGTCTGCTATGTTGTGTACTCTAGTTGTTTTTCTCTATTATTTGTTCTCGCTCAAATAAGGTCCTGAGCCAGGGGGATGTCCCGCGTCACGCACCGCACCTCAACGTGCATGCACGCAACGGTGGGCGCCCGATTCTTCAGCGCAGCCATGACGAGCGCGTCGTGCGCCATGCATGGCGTCGTGGGGATACGGCGAGTGAGGACCGGGCGTGCAGGCCTTCGGCCGTTGTGCTTTGATCATTACTATAAATGGAAATAATGTTCAGTTGGAAGGGCAGTTGAAGCCACTCCAACTCCAATACTCATCTGAACTTTGAGATCATGCGTGTGTGACTCATCGGTGTTCTGGTGATCGCCGTGTGAGGAAGTGAGAGATCGTCGGAACAATTGGTACCAGAGCCCAGGTTGCGAGATGGCAACAACCAAGACAACCACCACACCGCCTTACCCAACACGCTCCAGGTCGGTGACTCCGGTCGGATCGAGAAGGTCGCCGCCGAGGTGGACTGGATACGACGAGCACCGTGAGCGCGTCTTTGAGAGGATCGTCGAAAGGGTTGTGCCATCCGGAAACTTCCTGATGCAGACGAACACCAATTACCTCGACTGGGCGGCACTCATGCGCCTGATGCTGCAGGTGAGAGGCTTGAGGACCGAGGTGAGCGCCGGCACTAAAGACTACACCAAAGACCGCATGGCGCTGGAAGTGATCACCAGATCAGTTCAGCCCAACATGATGGGGACCATTGAAGCCAAACCTTCAACCAAGGCGACATTGGACTCAATCCACCTCCGCAACTTTTTCATCCGTCATGTTTGCAAGTCACGAGATGGCATGCTCCAGAAGGAGTTCGACGTGGTGAAGGTATGGGACGGCGAGTCAATTGATGACTTTGCAGGACGGATCGGGAGGATGGTGACTGAGCTGGCAGGGCTTGGCAAATCCTACTTCGAGGAGGAGATCGTGCGCATGATCTGTTGACATTTCTTACATCATCGATAAAAATCCGCAAGCGCACGGAAACTATCGATGTAGCATTTCCCGTTAAAAGAGTATTCCAAGGGTGTCATTTATTTTATCCCAAAGGAAGTCTAGGTAAAAGTGTAGCAATCATCAAATGGAAAGGGTAGAATGGTCTAGGTAGGGTTCTAGTGAGGATGGATAACATATAAGTGGAGGTAGTGTGACACAAACAAGAGCGTTCTATTCTAAGGGGGGTAAATGAGTCTAAGGGAGATTGGAGTAAGAGTTAGGGAGTTGCTCCTACAATGCCTCCAATACACATCTACATAGCCTAGGATAGATACTAATGAGCATGTCAACAGGAATCCTTATGCTAAGTTGTTCAACACATCGGTCATGGGCTTACCCCTAGCAATACTAGGGCGGCTCCCGCCAAGAGTCTGTGGCATAACCGAATGTGGAGGATTACAAAGGACATAGGACTGTCACCACCTACTGCCTACCTCTTCAATCCGCGGGTCTACGAGATATCCAATGCTACATAACTATCCTATCACCATGCTAGCATATTAATTAGGTGCCGCGGCACAAGCCATCCTAAGGCAGTGACTAACCTAAACATCGTTAAACCAATGTTGAGACATAGCATAAGTTATTAATATTAACATGATCATATCATAGCTACTTAGACTATAGTGGGGGTTTATAGTGTTTATGATGATAGTATAATGACATTAAGGCATGATCATAAAGACTATTCCTACCACATACATGGAATCCACAATCAAACATGAAACGGTTCATCCAAGTATATGAATAAAAGAAAACTAAAGATAACAACTTTATTATGCATAAAGTCACAAATACAATAAGGAATATGTGAGCCATACCTTTCCCAATCTGGAATTGGGAAGAGAGATACTCCTTCTAATCCTTACCTAATTTTGACTAAATACTAGAGACTCTGCTCTCTGCAACCTAAAATCCTCTAAGAGCATGGAAGATAGTGGATATAATAGAATGAAGCTCAAGGGGTGTGTCTGGGAAGTGAGGGGTAGGGGGCCCTATTTATAGCTGGAGAAGGGTCGGTTCCCGCCACCAAAAATGTGTGAATCAGTCTTCATCGTCATCATGAAGCCACAAGAGATTGACATGTGCAAGTTGACTGAGATGGTGCTTTTATCAGTTCGGTCGAACCACCACTTCGGCTGAAGTGGTCTTCGCTCCGTTTTGCATGTGCGTTCTCCAGGTCACTTCCAAGTGGGTCCCATTGACTGATATCGGTGGTACACTGTTGGATCTCCTCGGATACTTTCGTTTGTAGGTCATTTGATCCATGTGATGCCACATGTTGGCGCTTAATTGGCTGGAATGGCAATTTATAGGATTACTCCCCCGCTTTTATCTTATTTCCTGCATAAAATGCCTGCATGCACTATTCATCCAAGGACAAGTGGAAATAGGTTAAGTAGAAAGGTGATGTGTGCAAGAAATGATTTTTTGTTCACATAATTGAGTTATATTGATGAATGAAATTGGGATATAACAGTCGTCAACAAACTCCCCCAAGCTTATCATTTGCTTGTCTCGAGTAATGTCAAGACTTTAGGTTGATGATTAGGAGTTGCTACAATGGTCTACCTTTCAAAAGTACCAAGTACACAACAAAATACTCTATCTAGTATTGCAAAAATTGGCTATGGTACTTTACCCTTCATAAGTGATTATGGGGTTTATGCCTTCTCCTATTCATGGGTAGTTGAAAGAATAGTAAATGGAGCAAGCATAGCCTAGAGATCAAGTTCCACTCAAATTTCGGAGAGTTTCAACTAGATTCTAAGTACCTCAATTTGATTATCTCACTCACTCCTTTTTATGTAGTGGAAATATATCCTCACCAAGGCATTTTTCCTATATTAATCCTACCACTAAATAAGGCTTGTATGTGGAGCTTGGTAAGGAATGTAGTAGGCATACTTGCAACACATAATATTTCCATGTCAAAGAGCAAGCCTTAGAGAAATCAATTCAAAACTTTTTGATTCAAGACTTGTGCATGTGTGATGGAATGGAAGTGGAAGTGGGTGTTGAGATGACTCTTTTTTGTGTATATTGTAGGGATGAAACATGGCTATCCTTATTTTCTCATGCTTTTGATGTAAGCATGCATTTTTTTTCTTGTAGCCATGTCTTTTACTCCCTTGTGATGCAATAGACTTGAAGACAGTAATAAGCATGAAAGGCATGCCGTTTCTGTTTTTATTGTGGAATGATGATATGATAGAATTTTGCTAACTCCTGGTGTAGATGTTTTAGCTTGTGCAAGTGAAGTCTTGAATTCAAAAAGAAATGAATGAATTCTCACATAGGACTATACTAGTTTGACTAGGCTCAATGTTAAGGCAAATAGCATATGCATAAGGTTTATCAATGTAAAATATTATATTACTTTGGTAGGTGTTTCCAATCAAATGAGAGTAACTTAAACCTTTTTAGAATTTCTCCAGAAATCTATGTTTTACTTTCAAACTAGGAATAGCAGCTCTATCACTACATTATATCTCACAACAATCTAGAATTAGATTAAGCTTTTTCTACCCACAATTTCTATATCAAGGATAAGTTAACTTTAACCAATGAAAGCAATATTTGGAGAGTAGCAAGTTGTAAACTAGGGACTTAGGAAAAACAAAACAGAGCAACTATTCATCATTTCATCTATGTGAATTCCAAATTATTATTACCTCACATCTTTATTTGATGGAAAGCAAATCTACACTATTTATTTTTAATTTTTTTATATGCAAGGTTAATGGTGGATGAATGGAAAACAAATATGCGATGGATGTGATACAAGTTACCTCAAGTGGGGGTCCTCCCCCAAGCTTGTTCTTCAATCACCTTCGTGATAAGGGTTGAACCCTTAATGACGGAAGTATGCCGTGAGATCGGCTTGTTGTTGTTGTAGCATGGAGTTGAAGTTGGTGAACTGAGTGTCCATGTGTTGTTGCTAGTCTTGGGTACCTTGGACATGGTCTTGGAGTGTGTTGTAGATGTCTCTGGTCCTCACTTCAAGATCTCCCATACGTCTAGTGAGATCCGTCATTCCTTAGCTATAGTCATGATGACTTCTGGCCAAAAAGGAACGATGTCCTCTCATGGATGTAGGAGGCAAGTGTGAGGACTTGGATCCAGAGAAACCAGGAATCATATCGGGTGGTGTCATACGATGCAACACCCAATAGCACAACACAGAAAAGAACAAAAAACTCGTAACATAAGTGAGCAACTTACATTAATCTCAGAGTTTTATACAAAATAGCTTACATCAGAGGAAGTCTTCATACTACTCTCTCGAACCTTCACTACAAAAATAGCGGTCGTATCCAGCCCGCGGATACTCCACTCTAGCATCACACAAGAAAGAAGCAGTGTCTAAAGCTTGCATTGGCTATATACCCCGACGAGGGAAAAACCTAGGAACATGTCATAGCTATATACCTGCAAAACTCGTATAAATGCAACAGTGAGCACAAGGCTTAGCAAGACTTAACCGTCACATCTAAGCATGGAACTCTACATGCTGGGAACGTAAAACTTGAATTCAAACTTCAGTAGGTAAATGTTCACTTTTAGTAAATCCTTGCTTCAGTTTTATAATAGCAGTTGAAGTTGCTTAGAATCGTCACTTTATTTCTCCTATCAACTACTTCAACCAAGTTGCTTAACCATACAATAGGTTCCACCCAGTTCCAATTGTTACTACGTCACAACGCAGTGAACAAGTATGCTCCCTTTTGCGTGCAACGGTGATTCAAATCATGAAACACCCGGCTTGCACATCACATACACCCGTCCAGAAGAGACTTACGATCCTCCCTAGTGATGCCATAAGTGACAACCTTTCACAAGACACCAAAATTGCGAAGTGATCCCACCGTCCCGGAAGCATGCCCCACATATGGTATCGCCGCAGGGGGTCACTACTATAGCTACTGGCCGAGGAATGTGAGGATCACCTCAACACCCAAGTTAACAAGTTACATCGGTTTGTTGGGTCCACTAAAGCCAGTATGCATTCGGTACAAACTCAAACTTGTCCAGTAGGGGCGCACACGATACGATCCTCAATTGACACAGGCAACAACTAGACCCACAAAACCACATTCTTAAGCATCCTACTCTTCCTGCCCGGTCTCCAGTTTCTTCCCAATTGGTCCCACTTATTACTGTTTCCGAGTAGAATCCGTCTACTCGAGCCATACCACTTATCATGTTTTCATATTAAACATCATATAAACAGTTATGTAAAGTCCTATACTACCCAAACTCCAGGGATTCTTGGGTCATGCATGTGGAGTATCATACATCTCTAGACTTAGTGAACAATTACCATCATGTAGATTATAAAAGAAAAACATATTAACAACTTAAATGCAAACTGGGGCTTGCCTCAGGTTGCGGCTATTTTAAATGTCAACAAGTCAGTGCTTGATCATCTTGCCGAAGCTTCTCGTCATTCTTCTTCTTTCCTTATCTTTGATGTTGCTTGGGCAAATCTTGTTCTTGCTACCGGGTCCACACTAGTACTTCTCCTTTAAGTGTTGTTCCTTGTCGATCATCCTCGTCCTAGATCCTACCAGTACGAATATGCATTGCAAAATTTACTTAACTATTTTGCAATTAGAGATGCTTTTTAATTAAAGGAAAGGACATAAATGAGTAAGAAAATGAAAATGAGTTTTTTTCTAAGTTCTAACAGGAGGTTAAAAATGTTCTTTTTGCTCAACTTGATTATGAAGAAATTCACTCACATATGTTTCTAATATGCTTAAGAAAGGGAATTTTGGGTGCTAAAGCTTCTTTAGCCCAATGGTTAAGATGAAGGAATAATGCTCATGTACATACAGTGAACTAATAAGGATTAGCAGTCCTAGTGTTGTTAAGAGGAGGATTAAGATCGATAAGGACTATACTTATGGAAATTACCATGTTTAATCAATTATACAAAGTACCCTTGATTAACAAATTTCTCAATATCATGGTCATATAATAGTCATGAGAGTTTTATTGAAGATGGAGGACATGTGGAAGAAGGGTTTCACCGATTTTTAAGATTTATAGAATTATAGATATTTATCAGGAATTTAACTAACGTAGATCACTAAACAATTTATTGTTCCAGTTATACATGCCAAACGGATCTGGAAATTTTACTATGCACTCTAGAGATACTAAGGGAAATTACCAGAAACAGTTCTGAATTTTCTATGGTGTGTAGCTTGCAGAAGAATTTTCCCAATGTTTATGATTCTCAGATTTTTAAAGAAATTCATAAGAGTTCTCATGTTAATTAGACTGATGCAATGCAAAGTGTAGATCATAAGGAGTATGTAGTAATTTATTTGACAGTTTTTGAATTTGTCTACTATTTATTATGAATTTTAAAATTGCTATGTATTTTCTGGAATTTCCTTTTACTGGACAACTCAATATTTGGCTGACAAAAGGGGTCCACCTGGCAGGTCCTTCTTTAACCTCTGGACAGAGTCACAGGGACGCCGGGTCAGTTGACCTAGTTGACCTGGGGGATGCGCCAGGGATTCATGAAGCTAACCTATAATAGGAATGGGAAAAGTGGAACACATGCGAAGAATTTAGAAGAATTTGTGTTACTGTTCAAATGAAGCCGTCGGCTTGGAATTGAGTCAAACAGCCGCAATGCACTACAACATGACGATCAGAGCCAAGGGAACGAGGAAAGAGACGTGTTGAACCTGGAAGCATGATGGGTTGGACCAGAACGGCTTCGGGACGGCTTGTTGACGAAGCAGCAGCATGACGGCGCGAAACAGAGACAAGGAAGAAGAAATAGTGGTTGCCATCGTGAGGAAGGGAGGGAACAGCGCTTCGCAGCTCGGGAGGGAGAGAGCAACGTTGCACCAGCCTTGGCACACTCAGCTGGGCAGCAGGGCAACCGAGCACACAGGCGCCGATTAAGCAAAGCCTATGTTGAGCCGGCGGGAAGAAGACTACCCAGACACCACAGCATCTCGATGCATGGAGAGTATTGAGTTGCACGCTTTGCACGAAAGCCTTGCCCAGAGTAGAGAAAGTCGCAGCTCATTATGATAGGAAAAGGTTTAGGCCCGATCTTCTGAAAGGTAATGGATAAGTCGATTGATGGAGATCTCGACGTTGATGATCCGAGGCTCTCGAGTAGAACACAAAAAACCCCCTACAATCACTACACCACCGCTCCGTTGGTTATCAACCATGCTGCACACGATTGACCTTGCCAAGAAGGATAATCCCTCCATGTGCAACCGAGAACACAAGCAAGAACAAGGTAGAAGCAATCTGAATTGCTAAGTTGGGGTCTCACAAACCGATGAACGGCGAAACTGTGTATAACAGATTATTCTAAGCAAAACCCAATTGTCCATAGCGGCTACTATGGAGTATATATAGGTTGGAGGACGTCCAAGGGGGTGTTGGGGTCGTGACCTAACCATAACACATGAAAATAATGGACTTAGACTTGATACAAGGCCCAATGGCCCAATACGGTGGCGCAGCACCCTGACATATTCTGAACTCGATTTTGTTTTGACGATTCCTGTCGACTCTGAAGTAATTTTCACATGGGACCAAGGCCATTGGAAAGGTTATCCTCTCCCCTTTCTGTGCATATGTATAACTTACAGAACGGAGTTCGTATGCATCCTGGGCGTCCGTTTTAGTACGTACTGCTACTGGACTCCGAGTTGGACACGATTTTGAGTTTGACTCGGTTTCCATCTTCTTTGAACGAATTCTCTGGTCCTCCACGTCTCTAATACTTCCTCCAAGTACTCCTTGAACCTCTCCGTGGATCCTAATCACAATTAAATAATTGGGTAGCAATCTATGCTCAAAAACATATAAGGAAATATATAAGAACGAGCTCACCTCTGAAATTAATTGTTGTGTATGAACTCTATTGATTGCATCTTGTATGTTCAATGGAGTGTTGTTTGTATCCATATAAGTGATGTCCTCATCATCCTACCCTTCTTGAATTGGAGTCATCCTCGAATCAAGTTCATCTCCTCTCATGTGTTGGTACAAATGTGCAACGCCATCACATCTTCTTGTATGCATGAATAGAGGAGGCCAAGGTGGTGGATGACATAGTGCGCCATCTTGATCTTGTCCATCAAATAAGAGAGCACATTCACTTGAGCCAGGATCCCAAACAAATAAACATTGTGTCATGTTTGTAGGTGCAATGATAACGTGCATGATCTCATCATTCTCTCCTTCTTTATGACAAGCCGTCCTCGGCTTGCTTGTATGTCCAGCAAAGAGACTTTTGGGGATAGAGTGAGCACTCTCCATATTGCACAACCGCAGTGAATAATGCTTTTGTTGTCCCTGCTGCAAGGAAAAAATACTAAAAAAACTTGACAAGATATTATTAGCGTTAGTACATTCGTTTACTTGACAATGTTGTTGCAGCACAAAAGGAGCTTCCTCATTTGAACATATGTAAACTTTATGCACCATAAACATACCACTATGTTCATATTTGCCTATAGCATGAAAAATATTTCTACTTAACAAAGGCAATTCAGATTGAGAAAATATTATCTTCTCTACGATATCTAGATTACAAAGAGTGTCAAATTCAATATAGCCCAAAGTATTTAGAGAAGATAACAATTTCAGCTCATCACTTTCACATATAGTTGGGATCAAATGCTTAATTTCAGCACAAGTGAGTGATAAAATATCAAATTCATTTGGTTGTTCTAGCATAGGTACAATATAATTATAAGCACACAACTTATTTTTGTTGTAAGAATCAGTAGGAAAATCAACTAATGGTAAAGGTGTATTACGAAAAGGTTCATCTTGTTGCTGCTCGTCGATAGTATGATTGGTAACAAAATTCAGCACATCTGAAAATGTCATACCTTGGTTAACTGTATAGCATTGTCCATTAACACTACTCTCATTTTCAGCAAGAAATTCAAATGCATTATGAGTTGATTCATAAAAAAAATTCAGAAGAGTTGTTTAACACCTCACTCTCATTTGCATCTACATTTATTTGTTCATGTTCCTGCAAAAGGTTAGGCAAAGGAGGAGGTACAACAAGAAAATTCTCAAGTTCATGTATTTCATCTTTACAATTAGATACATTAGCAAAAGTTTCTCGCATAAGAATTTTCATATCTTTCCATGTTCGAGGTCTTTCTAAATCACTTAAGTTGTTCCACCAAGTCAATGCACAACCTACTAATGCACTTGCAACATTTCTAATCTTTCTTTTCTCAAACATATGACATTGTCCAAAAATTTTATCCAACTCTATTTCCAAAGCAATATATTCATCGTAACCAAAACCATCATAAGAAGGAAGAGATGGGAGAATGTAATTACTTCTTGTGGAAGGTGTTGTAAAGGTGGTCTGAATGTCATGTGAAGTCTTGATTGATGTTTGATTTTGAGTGAGCAACTCCATCGTCGTCTTCATCATGTCAATCATCTCAGCATATAAAGCATGATTCTTGCTTTTACCTCACATTGTTATAGCAAACAAAAGACAACAAAAAAATATGTTATCCCTATCAACTACAAAGGATAATGGAAAAGTGGAAGTGGAATCACACACTCTCAAGCGTCTTACCACGCTCTTACAAGTGTTCTTACCGACACTGCAGGTGGCAAACGGTGGACGGTATGAAGAAACCAATAAAGCATGGGATGATTGCAAAGGTGTATCGATTATGCTCAAGAGTAAGGTGTAGCTTGGATGGCAATTATATGTAGCAAGGATTAGCAACAATGCAATCAGATAGTAAAGTTGAATAAGTGTCCAAAGTTTTGTCAAAGTTGCTGGCCTAAATGTGTTACTAGTAGTTCAAACTAGCAAGACATGAGACAAAACTAGATGACACAAATAATGCAAGAACTTTCGTTTTTTTTGTTTTTTTTCTCCTTTTTTGTGTGGCTTTTGTATCTTGTTTTGCACTTGCCTTTTATTTTTTCTTCCTTTTTTCAGAATGTGCTGCAAAAGAAGAACACAATGCAAACACTCAATGATATCTCATAGGTCTGTTACAGATTTTCTGCTCAATGTTCTAAGGACAATTAAGCACCTTTATAGGTCCCAAATCTAAAAACTTGGAACAGTAATATTATAGATCTATCTCTCCTCTTTAATTTCAGTATATGAAAGATCTATTTTGGATAAGAACAATGGGAGATATTGCCCCCGAAATACAGACTGTTCAGAATTTCAAGATCAATAACAGATTAAGATATAATGCAATTTTGACCTTTCTAACTCTATTTTCTGGGAAACTGATGAATACAAAAGTTATAGAGAACTTCTTAAGATTTCCATAAAGTACAAGAACACCAAAATCGGAGTTCGTATGAGCGAGATATGATGAAAATACCGAACTGGACAGAGATGAATCTAATCTGGGCGTGATGACGTGATTCAAAGGGATGAATCACACAATGCAAAACTCAAACTAAGACCAAAAACACTTTCTAAACCAGCAATATGACTCAACAATGGACAAAAACTCACCAAAACCAAACTGAATAACAAAGTTGCAAATGGCTCAATGGTGGTTTGGGCAAAGTGATGAAGAGATCTACTAAACTGCAAAATTTTTTTGTGGCTTTTTTGTGGACTCTAGGTATGAATAACAAAACTAATGTAATGGATAGATGAATTACCTAACGGGTAACCTGGAAATCTGATACCAATTGTTAGGAAAGGTGAGTCCGATCTTCCGAAAGGTAATGGATAAGTTGATTGATGGAGATCTCGATGTTGATGATTCGAGGCTCTCGAGTAGAACACAAAAAACCCTTGCAATCACGACACCACCGCTCCGTTGGTTATCAACCGTGCTGCACACGATTGACCTCACCAAGAAGGCTAATCCCTGCAAGTGCAACCGAGAACACAAGCAAGAATAAGGTAGAAGCAATCTGAATTGCTAAGTTGGGGTCTTACAAACCGATGAACGGCGAAACTGTGTATAACAGATTATTCTAAGCAAAACCCAATTGTCCATGGCGGCTACTATGGAGTATATATAGGTGGAAGGACGTCCAAGGGGGTGTTGGGGTCGTGAGCTAAACCTAACACACGGAAATAATGGACTTAGACTTGATACAAGGCCCAATGGCCCAATACGGTGGCGCAACACCCTGACAGATTCTGAACTCGATTTTGTTTCGACGATTCCTATCGACTCCGAAGGTATTTTGATATGGGACCAGTGGCATTGGAAAGGTTATCCTCTCCCCTTTTTCGTGCATATGTAGAACATCCAAAACGGAGTTCGTATGCGTCCTGGGCATCCACTTTAGTGCGTACTACTCCTGGACTCCGAGTTGGACATGATTTTGAGTTTGGCTCGGTTTTCATCTTCTTTGAACGAATTCTCTGGTCCTCCACATCCCTAATACTTCATCCAAGTACTCCTTGAACCTCTCCATTGATCCTAATCACAATTAAATCATTAGGTAGCAATCTATGCTCAAAAACATATAAGGAAATATATAAGAACAAGCTCACCTCTAAAATTAATTGTTGTGTATGAACTCTATTGATTGCATCTTGTATGTTTAATGGAGTATTGTCTGTATCCATATAAGTGATGTCCTCATCACATTAGCTTCGAGCAGAGGCAGTAGCTTGCTGCAAGTACGGATGCAGGAGCGGCAGAGAAAACTGGTGGTGCTGCTTGCTCTGGTGTTGGATTAGCCTCACTCGGGAGCAAGCACAAGGCAAGTGCGTGGCGCATGCATGCTGCGCCCGTTGCGCGCGGTGCAGAGAAGGAAGAAAGAGAGATGACTTATTTGACTTACATGCGGGATCCACCTAATTCTACACTCCTTATTTTCTTTCAAAATTTAAAACAATAGCTAAAAATTTCTAAAAATAGTGGTAATTGAGAGGTTTACTCAACCAATTATGAGGAACACTTTCTGGTGAACTAAGTTCTGGAATTTTAATAAGTTTGAGTTTGAATTCAAATTAAAATTCGAATTATTCATTTCGTGTTGCACTTTATGTTGGGACCGAAGTCCACATCCGAGGATCTCATTTGGTGGTGCCGTGTGATGCGGCACCTAACAGCACACATGAAAAGGATACCAAAACGAACAAAATTTTCTTTTTAGAATAATCAGAGTTTACAAAAAAAAGTGTACAATAGAAGTACACACGCAACGGAACTACATACTCATATTCTCACCTATCTAAGCATAAGAGAAGACGTCCATGCCCTAGGACGCTTCTCACTAGCAACATGACGATCATTCAGCAGTGGCGTGGTTCACATGAGATTTAACTCGATACCTCGAGATCTCATGTACAACCTGAACAGCAGAAATGAACCTAATACCTGCAAAAATCGTTAAAGTGCAAACGTGAGCATAAGGCTCAGCAAGACTAACCCGTCTCACTAGACATATGCAAGGGTGAGTACTAAACATAGGTAAGCAATAGCATAAATAGACTCGCCTACAAGTAAATCCTTATAATCGTGTTTTAAGTAGCAAATGACATTCTTCGAGCACGGCACATCATATACTCCACAATCAAACAAGAAACGCTTTGCCGATGATATGACATGCTCAAAGCACATAACGCTATTACAGCTAAAGTGTGGGGAAACTGTAAACTTTAGTTTTTCTATCTCTAAGTCATACAAGGTTGCAAGGCAATTATAATTCAATACAATATATTTTTCTGGCTTCTTTAGTATTTACTAAGTCACGACAGCGACGGACAAGTGGTACTCTATTACCGCGAGGGACGGTGATTGCAGTCAGGACACACCCGGACTGCACGACACGCACGCCCACGTGGGAGACACATACGTGCTCTCCTCCCCACGTCATACATGGCCAACTTTCGCCCAAGACCCCAATGTCGACAAACCCCTTCATCCCGAGCAAAAGGTCCCCTACACGAACACGTCAAAACGTTCCGCTAGGAGATTTACACTTTTCTGCCCTCGCATCTCCATTCAAGGACAACCGAGGAGTCTCCACACTACAGTCTGGAGTTACATCAGTTTAATGGGCCCATATACCATTATGCAACCGGTACAGTTCAAGCTTGCCCAACGGTGCCGCATACGGCACGGTCCTCAAGCGACAGAGGTAGGGCTATGCGCCCGAGACTCCATCTCGTCGACTCCTATTCCCCCTGCCCGGTCTCATATTTATTTCATAAGCCATTTTTAATCTTCCACCCTCATGTGAACTGTTATTCCTATCTCGCGAGTAGATTCCAACTACTCGACTTCTACCGGATTTCCTATACATTAGCAAAGCAGTTACTATAGGTCAAACTGTAACTCGTTCCGACCAAACCCTGGGATTTGTGGTCATGCAAGTGGAGTATCAATCACCTTATACGTAAATGCACAATATCAACTGAGGACGTAATGTGAGAAATACTGCAAAACTTTGAAAAGCTCTTAAATGCAAACTGGGGCTTGCCTTAGTTTGTGACTCGATTAAATGTCAATTGTTAGTGGTCCTTCTCTGAAGACTTCGCCAAGGACTTCAAGTGGACACCCTGGCCTTCTCCTCCAAGTGACACTACTCGTCAATATCGATCACTACATGACATGAATATATGAATGCTAGTAAATTATAATGTATATATAGTTCCTAAGCTTCTAACTATGGCTATGGTGAGTGAATGATCTTAGTTGGCTTTGGGATTTTTATGGTAGATATTAGGGACTACAAGGGAGAATCTTGCAAAGAACAGGAGATGATCAAAGTAGTTTGTTGTCTCTAAAATTATGGCAAGCAATACACTTCCAAGAATTTTAGAGAAGAAACTGTAGCTTTGACATAGCTACCAGTTGATGACCATGATAGAAGGGGTTACCCTGGTTCTAGGAAAATTGGTTTAATAAATTTCTAAGCATTTGTGAAGGAGATATTGAATTTGCAAGTTGCTAGGAATTTCTTGAATTATTTTATAACTGAATTTTTAGTTTTTCAATTAACATTCAGTTGGCCACTGAATTAGAACTAGGAGACTAAGTCAATCATAAAATAGGAGACTGTATTTTATGTGAATTTTGGGGATTTTTCCAGTGGACAGTTCATTTGGAAAAATTGTATTGATATTTGGAAAGATTGTTTTCTACAGGAGTAAAATATAAGTTTCACAAAACCTAATTGGTACTAATAGAAACTAGAGCTCAAGGGCTTTAAAAAAAAAATTTGAAGATTTTTGGAGCAGTCTATAGAAAGTTATGGATTTTCTAAGTTGGAGACAAATCTGGAATTAAATCCTAATTTGAAATTTTAAAACGGACCAATGGCAATCACACCACATGGGGACCACAGAGATACAGCGCGTAGCCACAACAGATCCCGACCTGATCCGACGGTTTACAAGACGCTGACACGCGGGGCCCGCCGCGTCGTCTTCCACCTCCCAAAGCGGGCGGCGCGCGGGGCTCCCGCGGCGGCGCACTCCGGCAAGCCTCGCCGGATCTGTGTTCTTGTCCACCGCAGCATCTAAATTTTGGCGCCCAACCTTAATTTCACGCGCTGAGCACGATGGTGGGGTCGGGGAGGGTTCCGGCCATGACGGAACCGTCGATTCATGGTAAAAACTTCTCGAAAAAGGCGGGGAAATTCTTCTGGAATCACGAGGAACATGATGGGAAGGTGATAACGTCGTGTAACAGTCGGCAAAACCATCATCGACGACGACCGAGACAACTTCTTAACCGCGGAGGGGAGAACTTGTGATTCCCGAGCTACAGTCGATTATTTTGGGTGATTCCAGTTCAAGAAGGTGTGCAAAGGAGTGTAGAAGCTATTTGCTAGTAATTGTGGAGAGTGATCAAGTGTGGAGCTTGAATTGAAAGAAAAACCGAGCGAGTTCATAAGCTTCGGCTGAGAGTAAAACTTAGCTAACTTGCGCGATACTCACGTAAACAAGGAGTGGCTTTCACCGTTGTGCAGAGGTTGACCAGGCGCACCAGATCGCTATAGGAGTCGAAGCAAGAAACTGCGTGTAGTGGTCTGGCACCGTGGAACAGAGACGGCGCGCGGTGGACAAGACGGCGAGCTTCGGTGTAGCTTCAAAATATCGTCCAAACCGTCAACTAAGCAACGAAAGGATTGATCCAGAGGACAGAGGAGGGAGAGAGGAACAACCTAGCTGTTGGAGGCTCTGCGCGAGAGGCCTTCGGCTGGCCGGCAACGGGCGCGCGGCGCCGACGGTCGGGATCCTGTGCGCGGGGCGAAGATGGAGCAGACCTTCGGCTCAGTGCGAGGGAAGACGATAAGGTCGACCGTGGAGTGATAACGAGGAGCCAGGGGCGCTATTTATAGAGCTCAAATGGCAGTAGACCGCCGCTGTCGCGGTGGTGCGCGCAGCGCCCCCTGGTTTGTGGCGCACGTGGCTCTGCTGACAGGTGAGCCCCGCCAGTCAGTCTTACAGCTACTGCCTTTTTAGAAATTCATTTAGAAATAGTAAATGAACTCCAAAAATCATGAAACTTCATGTCTAAGTCATGTGATGAACACAATGGTGTGTTTAAATCTTTATGTTCAAGTATATTTGACCAGATTTTGAATTTGAATTTAAACTTGATTCAAATTCGCTGAGCGTCTCAAATAAAATAGCAAATGGACTCCAAAATTCATAAAACTTTTCAAGGAGCCTATTTGCAATTTTTAGAAGACTATAGAAAAATTTATAGCCTCAGTTGAATGTTCTTGACAGGGCATGTGTATACAGTAGTTATATGCTTATTTGTTTATTTGAGCATATGAGGTACTATAAATTAATTTGCCCAAGCAAACCCCATTCAAATATTCCAAAATATTGCAGAGATGATATTTGAATTATTTTAAGATTATTGGTGAAGTATGCTTCTCATGTTAATAACATTTAAAACATGAGAAGAAAAAGGAATTGAATAGGTTCAAGTTTATGTACATGACCATATCTTGAACCCAATGAAATTTAAATTTAACTAACAACTGAATTTCATATTTAGGATTAAGTGGGATTTTACATTCCTCCCCCCTTAAATGAATCTCGTCCCGAGATTATAATAGGAAGGATAAATGAAAAAGATCTAATGAACATATGCCGCTAACAAGTCCGGAGAATTCGATTTAAGAAACTCCTTGCTTTCCCAAGTTGCTTCTTCAGCGGTATGGTTATTCCACGAGACTTTGTAAAAGTGCAAAGTGCAGCTTCTTGTGGTACGAGTTTTCTCATCGATGATCTTGACCTGATGCTTAGAATAAGTGAGATCAGGTTGTAGAGCATCAAGATCTTCCGAGCGGACTTCAGTTGGGGATTTAAGACATTTCCGCAACTGAGAGATGTGGAATACATTATGAATTCCAGAGAGAGATGCCGGTAACTCCAGACGATAGGACACAGGTCCGCATTTCTCAGTGATAGCGAACGGCCTGATGAATCGTGGAGCTAGCTTTCCCTTCACCCCAAAACAATGAATCCCTTTCATTAATGATACACGAAGGTAAATGTGATCCCCAATGTCGAAGTGAAGAGGTCAACGTCTCTTGTCTGCATAACTCTTCTATCGAGATTGAGCAGCCTTGAGATTATCTTGGATTACTCGCACTCATTCTTCTACTTCATTGACAAGATCAAAACCATATGTCGCCCTTTCACCAGACTCACACCAATTCCATGGCGTGCGGCATTTCCTGCCATAGCGAGCTTCATATGGCGCCATCTAGATACTAGCTTGATAGCCATTGTTATATGAAAACTCCGCCAATGGTAGATGATCATCCCAATTTTTACCATGGTGGATGGCACAAGCTCGTAGCATGTCCTCAAGGACTTGATTTACTCGCTCTGTCTGACCATCAGTCTGTAGATGATAAGAAGAGCTTCGAACCAACTTGGTACCCAATGATGCGTGGAGCTGCTCCCAAAAGCAAGCAACAAATAAGGCTCCACGATCTGAAATGATAGTACGGGGTACTCCATGTAGGCACATGATCCTTGTGATATACAACTCTGCATACTTGGGGCCTCGATAGTTGGTGTTGACAGGGATAAAATGCGCTGATTTGGTCAACCAATCAACTATCACCCAAATCGAATCATGTCTACAGAAAGTGAGAGGTAACCCAACAATGAAATTCATGCTGATGTCTTCCCACTTCCATGCCGGTATGTTTAAAGGTTGTAACTGTCCGGCTTGCCTCAAATGGTCGGCATTCACTCGCCGACATGTATCACATTCGGGTACATACTTTGCTATCTCTCGCTTCATCTGTGACCACCAGAGTTTCTTCTTAAGATTTTGGTACATCTTGTTGCTACCCGGATGAATAGAGTACTTGGATAAGTGTGCTTCATCCAAGATCTTCTTTCGGATCTCCATGTCATGGGGTACGACTATACGGTCGTTAAGCCAAATAGTACCATGATCATCACATCGAAAACACTTCATCTCTCCCTTCTTCACTCTTTGTCGAATGTGCGACATTCCCTTGTCTTCTTTCTGAGCCTCTACGATATCTTCCCTAATGGTAGGGATGAGGGCTAGATTGTAGAGCGCTCCATACGGAATCAAGTATAAACTTGGCTCATCCTCTTCCATTGAAATGATCGACAGATGATTGACATGAGACTTGCGGCTCAGCCCATCTGCAACCACATTTGCTTTGCCAGGATGGTAGTGGATCTCAATCTCAGAGTCTTTGATCAATTCCAACCATCTTCGCTGTCACATATTCAAATCTTTCTAGGTGAAAATGTACTTCAAACTCTTGTGATCAGTGTAGAGATGCACTAGATTGCCTAATAGATAGTGTCTCCACATCTTCAATGCGAGCACCACAGCAGCGAGCTCAAGATCATGAGTCGGATAATGTTGTTCATGGTTCCGAAGCTGTCGGGATCCATACGCGATCACCCTTCTATCTTGCATGAGTACACAACCAAGACCAATGCCAGATGCATCGCAACAGACATCAAATGGTTTAGTTGTGTCCGGTTGAGCCAACACCGGTGCGGTTGTGATGTGTTTCACCAAAGCTTGAAATGCTTCTTCACATTCTTTTGGTCCATACATATCTTGTTCCCTTCTTCAGTAGTTCTGTCATTGGTTTAGCTATCTTTGAGAAAATCAAAATGAACCTCCGATAATAGCCAGTCAAGCCAAGGAAACTACGAACTTCATGTACGGACTTGGGAGATTTCCACTTCATGTGGGGACCGGGGTCCACACATCCGAGGATCTCATTGGGTGGTGTCGTGCGATGCGACACCCAACAGTTATACAAGAATAGAACCAGAATAAAGTACAAGACCAAGTCTTTTATTTAATACACAGCGGAAGTTTTCACAATACTAGCGGATGTAAAGAAATATATACATACCGTAGCTACGCTCTCAGCACTAGCTATGCAAAAAGCAAAGTTTTCCATGCCAGGGATACTTTGCACTAGCAACACTCAAACTATGGCGGCGTGCAGGGTTCCCACTCGGTGGTACACCCTGGAGGGGGTGTTGCCTCATCGTCAAACCCATCCTCAATAGGATAACCTGCAAAAACTCGTTAACTGCAAACGTGAGCATAAGGCTCAGCAAGACTTAACCGTCCCACTAGACAGATGCACGGGGACACTAAACATAGGTAAGGAATAGCATAAATGGACTCGCCTACAAGTGGGTCCTTATAGTCAGGTTTTATGTAGCAAAATGACATTCTCCAAGCACGGCACATCATGGGTTCCACAATCAAACAAGAAACGTTTTACCGATGATATGACATGCTCAGAGCGCATAATGCTATTACAGCTAAAGTATGGGGAAATTGTAAACTTTTAATTATACTATCTCTAAATCATACACGGTTGCAAAATACTTACAAATCAATATAATATGAATTTCTGACTTCTTTAGTATTTACTACGTCACGACACAGTGAACAAGTGGTACTCTATTACTGCGAGGGACAGTGATTGCAATCAGGATACACCCGGACAACACGACACATACGTCGTTCGGAAGTGTCAGCGAGCACACCTGTACCTACATAACACTTCAGTACTAGGCGTATATGGCCACCTTTCACAAGAAACTCAAATGCTGAGCCCGTCTCACCTCCGCAAACAGAAGGTCTCCGCACAGAACACCTCATGTGTCCGCCGACCGATTTACACCTTACTGTCCTCAACCCACCCCTATCGATGGTGAGTTAATGGGTCTCAACGTCCCAGTTATCAAGTTACATCAGTTTATTGGATTCCATATGTCCATTATATTGCCGGTACAATTCAAGCTTGTCCAACGGGGCCGCATACGGACGGGCCTTAATCAACACAGGCAGGGCTATGCGACCGAGACTCAATTCTCGCCGCTTCCTATCCATTCCCTACCCGGTCTCAGTTTCATTATATTAAGCCATGTTCTATTCAACCAATCCTGTGAGATACATCTCTCGCGAGTAGATTCCAACTACTCAACTTCTACCGGATCTCCTACGCATTAGCAAAGCAGTTACTACAGGTCAAACTGTAACTCGTGCCAAATAAACCCTGGGATTTTTGGTCATGCATGTGGAGTATCATTCACCCTAAACGTAATGCACAATTCATATACTACTCATCATAGTGATAAAGCAAAAGTTTATAAACGACTTAAATGCAAACCGGGGCTTGCCTTGTTGCAGGTCAGGTTCTGAGTTAAAAATTGGAAGGTTCTCTTCCAAGGCCTCTGGCTCCTCCTCGACTTCGGTCACTATACGATATGCAGATAACATGGATATATAAATGACTTTGAAGTTTATTTATTTTAATACCATAAATTAATTCATGGTGATCACTATATGACAGGGACCTTAATTGGCTTTGGAACTTCGATGGTAGATACTAGGGAATATGATCAAGGCTCTTGCAAAGAACAGGAGATGATCACAGTAGATTGTGGTCTCCGAAAGTATGGCAAGCAATCAACTTCCAAAAATTTCCGAGAGGAAACTGTAGCTTGAACCTAGCTAACAGTTGATAATCAAGATGGAGGGAGTGGTTCTGGTCTTAGAAAATTTGTTTCATAATTTTCTAAGCTGTGGGGAAGGAGTTATTGTATTTCTAATTCAGCAAGAATTTCTGGATTTACTTTATAATTGAGTTTCTAGACATTAAATCAATATTTAGTTTGTAGCTGATTTAGGACTAGTATAGTAGGCTAATTAAATACAAGATTTTAACAGGAGTTAGGGTATGACTAAAGGAAGACTCAGTAAAATTTTGGGACCTAATAAAGCAACCTAATAGCTGTGAAAATTCAATAACTGAAAAAGGAAATTGAATTATACAGAGAGTTAAACAGGTGCTATGGCTCCCAAACTTTGCCTGATAATCAAGAATTGGACAATAAATTTTATGTGAATTTTGGGGAATTTTCCCGTGGATATCTTGTCTGGAAAAATTGCATTTGCATTAGGAAAGATTATTTTCTACAGAATTTAACTCTGAGTTTCACATAACCTAATTGGTATTAACAGAAACTAGAGCTCAAGAGCTTTCGAATACAATTTGTTTGAAGATTTTTGGAGTATTCTACAGAAAGATATTCAATTTAGAAGTTTGGATAAATTTCTGGAATTAAATATATCCCAAAGACCACGTGGCACATTCTGGTTGAGGCAGCACCGGGGTCCACAGAATTAAAGCGCGCAGCCACACTAGATCTCAGCCGCACCGTGATCCCGCAGTGAATGGCAGGTGGGACCCGATGGGGTCATCGTCTACCTCGGGCCGGTGCTCGCGCGGAGCGGCACCCGCGACGGTGGCTCGCCGGCGAGCTCGCCGCCGGCCAATCCATCGCACCAGATTCGCGGAAACTTGCCGCCTGGGGGTTTTTGGGGTCGCTGAGCACGATGGTGAGGTCAGTGGGTCTTGAAGCTCGCCGGAAAAGGTCGTGCGACGGCGGTGGCGGCGATGAGCGCTCGGGCAACATAGAACTCTCTATAGAGTAGCTCAAATCACTTGGGAATTGCTCCAAAACCTTTATGGGATGATGGAGTTCAAGGATATGGGCGCAGAAGGGGAGTGAGTTGCCGGGAATCATGAGTTCGACGGTGAACCGAGGTTTTCTCACCGGCGGCGAGCAAAACTCGAAATTCAGAGCCGTTGCTTGATGATTCTTAAAGGTTTTTGCTCAGACAGGAGCGCTAGGGCCTATAGAAACTGTCTCTAAGTAATTGCAAAGGATGATTGCTTGCCGAAAAGGAATTGACATAAAATCATAGCTAGTTATCTACTCTCGGCCGTAGGGGAAACGAACAATAACTCGCTCAAGCTTCAACGATAAGGGAAACGGTTTGTACCATGAGCTAGAGCTTGATCAGGCGCACCTTTTTGCTCTTTGGAGCTTGGCTTGAAACGGCGCGGAACGGCAGCACGCCGCGGAGCAGTGGCGAGCGGCGGCGATGGCGCGCGGCGGAAGAATAGTTGCGAGGCAGTGGAGTTGTGATCGGGGATGAGGAGTAAAGGGAGCTTCGGCCGGCCTTTTATAGGGCCGCGGCGAGCAGGCAGGCAGCTCGCTGGAGCTGCATGCGCGCGCGCGGTGTCGAGCGGGGGCGCGGCGGTGCAGAGGTGGCGGGGTTGAGCTGATCCGTTTAAAAAGGGGAGCTGACATGTGGGGCCCACTGTCCAGTGATTCTCCCCACAGTTTAGTTACTAATTCATTTAAAAATAGAAGATCACTCCAAAAATCATGAAATTTTGTGGAGATGGCAAATGAATTATTCTGAACACAATGGTGAACTCAGTTCTTATGTTTAAAGAAGTTGGAGAAGAATTAAAAATTCAGATTTGAATTTGATTCAAATTTGCCAAGCACCTCAATAAAAATAGTAGATGAGTTTCTAAAATCTTGAAACTTTGTAAGCATGCTATTGAGGAATTTAGGAGCTCATGGAAAAATTTAGAGCCCTTAATTTGAATATTTGGTTTAGAGCTTATTAGGGCTTCATTGTGCATTGCTTACTAATCCTTATCCAAAAATTCTTATTCTTAAAAAGGTGAATAGAATATAATTTGGATTCATGGTGAAGTCTAATACCCATGATAAAAGAATCTAACAAAGAGTGCAAGAAAAGTTTTGGATGGCATAGTTCATGTGTACCATTATATTGGATATCCAGAATAGTTGATCACAAAACCCATATGAACGTAACATGCCATAAAAGTGGGGTTTTACATTCCCCCCCCCCTTAAAAGAATCTCGCCCCGAGATTACAAAAGAAGGTAAAGGAAAAAGGATCTATCGAACATATGCCGCTAACAAGTCCGGATAGTTCGTCCTAAGATACTCCTCGCTTTCCCATGTGGCCTCTTCGGCACTGTGGTTGCGCCACAAGACCTTGTAGAAACGCAAGGTACGGCTTCTTGTGGTGCGAGTCTTCTCATCGACGATCTGAGTTGGACGCTCGGAATAAGTGAGATCTGGTTGGAGAGCTTCCAAATCCTCCATGCGGATATCAGATGGAGCCTTAAGACATTTCTGCAATTGGGAAATGTGGAATACATTGTGGACTCCTGAAAGTGACGTTGGTAACTCCAATTGATATGCCACAGGTCCGTATCTTTCGATTATTGCGAATGGCCCAATAAAGCGGGGAGCTAGCTTCCCTTTTACCCCGAAGCGATGGATACCCTTCGTAGGGGATACCCGGAGATAAACTTGATCTCCAACTTCGAAGTGAAGAGGTCGACGTCGCTTGTCCGCGTAGCTCTTCTGTCGAGACTGAGCAGCTTTGAGATTCGCTTGAATAGTGCGAACTCGATCCTCGGCTTCATTTACTAAGTCGATGCCGTATACTGCCCGTTCACCTGATTCGCACCAGTTCAAGGGTGTGCGACACTTCCGGCCATAAAGAGCTTCATAAGGTGCCATCTGGATGCTAGTCTGGTAACTGTTGTTGTATGAAAATTCCGCCAATGGTAGATGCTCATCCCAATTCCTACCATGGTGGATGGCACAGGCACGAAGCATGTCCTCAAGCACTTGATTCACCCGTTCAGTTTGTCCATCAGTCTGAGGATGATAGGCCGAGCTCCGAATTAACTTGGTTCCCAGTGCAGCGTGGAGATGCTCCCAGAATCGCGAAACAAATACAGCCCCACGATCTGAGACGATGGTGCAGGGTATTCCGTGGAGGCATACGATTCTGGCAATATATAACTCCGCGTATCTTGAGGAATGATAGTTGGTATTGACGGGAATGAAATGCGCCGTCTTAGTCAGTCGGTCAACTATCACCCAAATTGAGTCATGCTTATGGAGAGTGGGAGGCAACCCAACAATGAAATCCATGCTGATATCCTCCCATTTCCAAGCTGGTATGCTTAAAGGTTGAAGCTGTCCTGCTGCTTTCATATGGTCGACCTTCACTCGCCGGCACGTATCACACTCGGATACATATTTAGCTACTTCCCGCTTCATCCGAGTCCACCAGAACTTCTTTCTTAAATCTTGGTACATTTTGTTACCTCCCGGATGAATGGAATACTTGGATAAATGAGCTTCATCCAGTATCTTCCTCCGAAGTTCCATGTTTCGGGGTACCACTATACGGTCGTTAAACCAGAGGGTACCTTCATCGTCACTTCGGAAGCATTTCATCTCCCCCTTCTTTATTCTTTGCTGAATATGTGACATCCCCTTGTCCGCCTTCTGAGCTGCCATAATATCCTCCCTGATGGTAGGAATGAGAGCGAGATTGTAGAGCGCCCCATATGGAACCAAGTAGAGACTCAGTTCTTCTTTTCCCTCCCTCGAGGTAATGGAAAGATTGTTGATATGGGACTTGCGGCTCAGAGCGTCTGCGACTACGTTCGCCTTGCCTGGATGGTAGTGGATCTCAATCTCATAATCCTTGATCAATTCTAACCATCGCCTTTGTCGCATATTCAAATCCTTCTGGGTGAAGATGTATTTCAAGCTTTTGTGATCAGTGTAGAGGTGTACTAAATTACCCAGTAGATAATGCCTCCACATCTTCAATGCTAGCACCACAGCAGCCAGTTCAAGATCATGAGTCGGGTAGTGCTGCTCGCGGTTCCGAAGCTGTCGCGATCCATACGCGATCACTCTTCGCTCTTGCATTAACACACAACCTAAACCAATCCCAGATGCATCGCAATAGACATCAAATGCTTTGGTAGTGTCTGGTTGGGCTAAAACTGGTGCCGTTGTAAGGTGTTTCACCAATTCTTTGAAACCTGCCTCACATGCCTCAGTCCATACATACTTTTGTCCTTTCTTCAGAAGTTCTGTCATTGGTTTAGCTATTTTGGAGAAACTGGGTATAAACCTCCGGTAATATCCTGCTAAACCCAGGAAACTTCGGACTTCATGTACAGACTTTGGAGACTCCCATTTGAGGACTTGCTTGATCTTGCTTGGATCAACTGCAATACCTTCTGCTGAAATGATGTGCCCTAAAAATGGCACCTGGTTGATCCAGAATTCACACTTGCTGAACTTAGCATAAAACTGATGGTCCCGTAATCGCTGAAGCACAATATGCAAGTGTTGAGCATGTTCTTCTTCGGATTTTGAATACACAAGTATGTCGTCAATGAAGACCACGACGAACTTGTACAATTCCGGCATGAACACTGAGTTCATGAGATAGATGAAATGAGCCGGGGCGTTGGTTAATCCGAAGGACATAACCAGATACTCATACAGTCCATACCTTGTTGAGAATGCTGTCTTGGATATATCTTCTGGTCGGATTCTAATTTGATGATAACCAGAACGAAGATCCATCTTCGAAAACACTTTAGCACCCACTAATTGATCGAAAAGAATATCAATGCGCGGTAGTGGATACTTGTTCTTGATGGTGACAGCATTAAGTGGACGATAGTCTACACACAGCCTCAAGGTCTTATCTTTCTTTTCTACAAACAGTGCAGAACAACCCCATGGTGATGAACTTGGACGAATAAAACCTTTGCTCTCAAGTTCAGTTAATTGTTCCTTCAGTTCTGCAAGTTCCTTAGGTGCCATCTTGTAGGGTGGTCTTGAAATTGGCACTGTTCCTGGTGCAAGTTCAATCTTGAACTCTATATCTCTCTCTGGGGGCATACCAGGAAGATCTTCAGGAAATACGTCGGAGTATTCACATACTACCGGAATATCCTCTAGTTCCATAACCTCGGTATTGAGAATAGATGGTTCCAATGGAATGATGTTCTTAAGATTGAGAACTTGGGGTCGATGGAGTGGACAGTTTAGATAAATCTTTCTAGGAATGATATCAAGAATAGCACCATGGTACTGCAACCATGCCATACCTAAGATGATATCAAGCTTTTGATGCTCTAATATCAGAAATGAAGTAAGATATATGGTCCCATCTAGGTTAAGTGGGATTCCAGGAACCAATTTATTTGTTACCGTCTTCCCGGCTGGAGTGCTAATCACATATGGAGTTTTTGTGGAGATAACAGGCAATTGACTTTTAACGACAAAAGATTTACTAATGACATTGTGTGAAGCCCCGGAGTCAAAGAGTATGACTACGGGTTGATCGAAGATAGAGAACGTACCCGTGAGCACGGGTGCGCCTTCTGGAACGTCCTCGATGGCGAGGTGGTGGATGTTGCCGGGTCTAGTGGCTAGCTTCTTGGGCGGGTTGCGGGGTTGGTTGGCCCCCTGGTAAGATGATTGCCCTCCACCTTGTCGATTCTGCGGACAATCCTTGGCGAAGTGCCCCGTACGTCCACACATGAAACACGTGTACGGGGTTTGGCCAATACGAAGGGGAGGACGGAATCCCGGTGCACGCGGTGGAGGTGGAAGTGCACGTGGGATCATTCCCTGCTGCTGTTGTGGCCGGAATCCGCCGTTGTTGAACTGACGACCACGGAACATGGGTGGTCGCGATGGCGGCTGCCACCTCTGGCCGGATGGTGATCGATACACCATAAGGTACTTCTGAGGAGTACCACCTCCGCTGCTCTGCGGAGCACCCCTCTTCTTTTTATCGGAGGACAGCTCGCGCGTGGCGTCCTCCTGCATTATGGCAGCATTGACGATGTCGTTGAAGTTGCCGTGGTTGAACAGGACAAGCTTGTCCTTCAACTTGGGGTTCAAACCTCGGTAGAAACATTCCCGCTTCCGATCTTCGGTATTCACTTGGTCCTGAGCATATTAGGCCAAGTGGTTGAATAATTTGGAGTACTCGTATGCACTCCTTCCTCCTTGCCTTAGCTCCAAGAACTCTTGAAGCTTCCTCCTCATAATCCCGGGAGGGATGTGGTAGGCGCGAAACGCCTCCCGGAATTCGGTCCAGCTTACGACCTGGCCTGCGGGGCGTGCGGCAAGGTAATTGGCCCACCACGCACCGGCAGACCCCTGCAGTTGTTGCGCTGCAAACAACGTCTTATGCTGTTCGGTTACCTCGAGTAAACCGAACTTTCCTTCAATGGTGCGGAGCCAGTTATCCGCGTCCAACGGTTCATCGGCCTCTCTGAATACCGGTGGGTGTGTTGATGAGAAATCAGAGTAGGAACTCTGAAATTGCTGACGCGGCCCATCATTTTGTCGTCCCCCTTGACGGGACGAGTGCTGCACCAGAGTCCGCAGTAGCTCGGTTTGCTCGTCGCGCGAGCCGAGTACTGCAGCGAGAACCTCCGCGAGACTCCTGGGAAGTGTGGTTGGAGGTGGTGGAGGTGGTTGCGTCTGAGGCGTATTCTGCCCCGGGGGTGGTGTGCCATCCCCCTGTCCTCCACTAGATCCTCCCACCTCTGAGGCTGTACGAGTACGCACCATACTGCAATACAATGATTAACACGGTAAGTCCCATTGCCTCAAGTTCACCCTCCCTTAGAAACGCGGTAGATAATAATAGACGATGCATAACATTTACATATATTTATAAAGCATAAACTTTATACAAAATATACCATCTCATGACCAAGTTTACAGTAGTAAACCCAAAATGATGGACTCCCTTTATGGAAATACATCTCTACCATACTTGGTCTTCCTGACATGTCATACTCATCTAATTATCTAGACACCACAACCATTACTCTTAATATGACACAAACATGGTCACAAAAGAGAGACACTAGCAACCATTTAACTATATGTTGCCCTGTGTTGGCGGAAGTGCTACCACATCTAACTTCAATACGCTCTACTCGACGTATTCAAGTTCCTCTGGGTCTTCTTCTTCTTCTTCATCTTCATGGCTAGGCACTTCTGATATGGGTGCTGGAGTAGAAGTTGATACATCGTTCAACATCAACGTCTTCTTGGCAGCCATAGCTTGCCAATCTGCCTGTATCATAAACATCCCCCAGGCCTCATTCTCTTGCTGAGCCTGTTCACAGCTGGTCTTCCAGCTCTGAGCCTCTACTCTGGACTGATCCCTGTCTGCAGTCACCACGTTCAACTGGGTGTCCCGTTGATGCCCATAGAGTAGGCTTGCCTCCAGATCAATATCTCTCTCTAGAGTCTCCTGGCGAGACGCGGCCAAATCCATAACAGCGTCATGCCACTGATTCTCCCTAAGGTTCAAACGATGATTGAGAGGAGCCATCATATCCCTAAGTCCTTCATTTGCCCACTCAAGGTGATTTGCTCGCATCATGGCTTGCTTCAGATTGTTTGTCAATTCTTTTATGCATGTCCTTTGATTACCCTTCTCGCGATGTGATGCTGCTGCATACATCGCTAAGGCTGTTGCGGATGTTTCACCATGCTCTCCCACCTCCGCAAGCAAGCGGGTTGCCCAGGCTTCAGAAGCCCTGGCGTTAACTGGAAAGAACTCATACGGAGTACCCACCAGATGACGGTAATGGAGTTTGCAAAACCTCCCTATGGCAACACTTGCGGCGTAGCTCCATGTTTCTTCTAATATCAATCCTTTGATCTTGATGGAGTATGGAGCCCATCCGAGGTGCAGTGGACCGGCAGGCACATCGACGTAGATGGTGCAACTCCACATACCGCCCTCCTGGAACTTCTTGCCCCAATAGCTAGGTAACACCAAATAGCCAAACTGGCCGAGCAACCGTGCAAACACGTCCGGGAAACCGGCGTGCCCGGTGCATGTTGAGAACACCCATCCATTAGGCAACTGAATTCTTGGTGCTGCCATCTGTGGACAAATATACCCGAATGTCAATACACCGTTTAAGTATTCAACCCAATCACTGAGGATGTGGGACAAAAAGAAATATCCATAATCAATTGGTTCAGTCAAAGCCGCAATCTGGAAATGAGCATAGTTTTAGTTTATCTGACCTGTCTGCATTAACCCGTAAGTTTCATACAGAAGAAATCAGAACTAAACTTTATGTTGAATACAAAAATTGTAGTACACTTCAAAACCTTTCCAGATTGTACTCATACAGCCACTGTTGAACTAGTATGAACAATCTATACCGGTTTCGAGTTGACTCAAGGGTTCTGGAAATTTCGACAGAACCTCCCCTGTATATGGGCTTACCTCCACATTCTATACAGGTTCATTATGATAAGATATTGAGGTAATGTCAAAATACACATTGAGTGTCATCGTGTTAACAATCCAGAACTAAAGAAGTTCCACCACGAAAACCTTGTCATGAAGGTATTATGCATCAATTCACAATTATGTGCAAACTGTTCCAAGTTCTGGTCTGCAGGAACCAAATTTGCGACAAATGGAATTAGGCATAGCTATACCCAGATCCAGGTCAGGAGCGGTAAATAAGGTTGATAGGTGATTTCCTAATCTTTCCAGAAATGTATACGTGCAACCATATCTCTGTTCTGGATTAGGAGTTATAACTATCAAAACTTAACAGTAAAACTGACTAGTTTGCATCAGCAGTCATGCAGTTCACTGTGCTGACTTCCCAATTTGGTTAAACTCTAATTAAAATCAGGAAAGACTCCCCATAACAAACTCGTAAATCTCCACCTACCCTTCTCAAACATATATCCCAATAAGGTATTGGATTTTTCTACAGTGAGTTATGGCAAGAATACAGAAACGGTACAAAGGTGGGTTCATATGGAGTAATTACAGTAAACCCCAGTTTTCAACAGATTAACAAGCTTTTCTGTCTTTATGGTCAACGGAAAAGTTGGAGAGACCTTCACGAGCTTTCCATCCATGTAGGATACTCTTATGTTATCTAATTTCTAACCAAGATTACAACCTGGCGAAGTTGAGCCACTTCTGCCAGAAAGCAAGAATCTTGGTTCGATCTACCTTATCAAGTTGAGCCCGAAATTATCAGTATCTGATAGTCAGACTTTCTCAAAACACAATGCAACCATTCTGTCGGTGGGGAGGGTCTAGTATCATGTTTGATACTGACGGTACTACGTGCCTCACGAAAGGAAATTCTATCCGGTACATCCGGTTACGTCTATAGGTGGTTCCTATATCGTTCTCTCGCAAACGGTTTCTACACGGTCCTCTACCGAAATTAGTATCCCTGCAGAAAGCAAACAATCCCCTGGCACAGGCACGCCGTACGGCGGCGGGGAAACAGAACAGGTAACCACAATATACAATTATATTCGAAAGTAAAAGAATACGACTCTGGAGTGAGTCGCCCTCGAGCGAAGTCATGCCTCGAGGTACATGGCTGTAAATACGTCTGTACAGCAAAGACTCCCGTACGATCTGGCTTATACACGCTCGGGCATACGTGTTCGCATGTTCTCATAGATATGAGAACACACTATCGGGTTATACACCACCCGACGGGGTTTCCCTCTAACTTTGTGTCACGCTGGGGTACCGCGTGTCTTATGTTCTCAGAAACATGGAAAGTTTCAAAGACTCATATTGACTTTCCGTGCCAAGCCACGGAAATTTCACATACCACCTCTCGTATGCTGAGCTTACCGAGATTGATCCGCTCTCGGTGGCGTACCTTACCTCTTACCTGATGTCGGGGCGTCGTTACAGAATATAATAACACATAGTTAGTTTTCCACCTTTATATCTTATACTAATAATACTCCTTATAAAGGCATATAACTAATTTCCTCACTCAAGTTCCTAATTTTTGAAAATATGTTCTTTTCCGGTACACTTTTCCCAAAGACGCTCTGATACCATGTCTGTGGGGACCGGGGTCCACACATATGAGGATCTCATTGGGTGGTGTCGTGCGATGCGACACCCAACAGTTATACAAGAATAGAACCAGAATAAAGTACAAGACCAAGTCTTTTATTTAATACACAGCGGAAGTTTTCACAATACTAGCGGATGTAAAGAAATATATACATACCATAGCTACGCTCTCAGCACTAGCTATGCAAAAAGCAAAGTTTTCCATGCCAGGGATACTTTGCACTAGCAACACTCAAACTATGGCGGCGTGCAGGGTTCCCACTCGGCGGTACACCCTGGAGGGGGTGTTGCCTCATCGTCAAACCCATCCTCAATAGGATAACCTGCAAAAACTCGTTAACTGCAAACGTGAGCATAAGGCTCAGCAAGACTTAACCGTCCCACTAGACAGATGCACGGGGACACTAAACATAGGTAAAGAATAGCATAAATGGACTCGCCTACAAGTGGGTCCTTATAGTCAGGTTTTATGTAGCAAAATGACATTCTCCAAGCACGGCACATCATGGGTTCCACAATCAAACAAGAAACGTTTTACCGATGATATGACATGCTCAGAGCACATAATGCTATTACAGCTAAAGTATGGGGAAATTGTAAACTTTTAATTATACTATCTCTAAATCATACACGGTTGCAAAATACTTACAAATCAATATAATATGAATTTCTGACTTCTTTAGTATTTACTACGTCACGACACAGTGAACAAGTGGTACTCTATTACTGCGAGGGACAGTGATTGCAATCAGGATACACCCGGACAACACGACACATACGTCGTTCGGAAGTGTCAGCGAGCACACCTGTACCTACATAACACTTCAGTACTAGGCGTATATGGCCACCTTTCACAAGAAACTCAAATGCTGAGCCCGTCTCACCTCCGCAAACAGAAGGTCTCCGCACGGAACACCTCATGTGTCCGCCGACCGATTTACACCTTACTGTCCTCAACCCACCCCTATCGATGGTGAGTTAATGGGTCTCAACGTCCCAGTTATCAAGTTACATCAGTTTATTGGATTCCATATGTCCATTATATTGCCGGTACAATTCAAGCTTGTCCAGCGGGGCCGCATACGGACGGGCCTTAATCAACACAGGCAGGGCTATGCGACCGAGACTCAATTCTCGCCGCTTCATATCCATTCCCTACCCGGTCTCAGTTTCATTATATTAAGGCATGTTCTATTCAACCAATCCTGTGAGATACATCTCTCGCGAGTAGATTCCAACTACTCGACTTCTACCGGATCTCCTACGCATTAGCAAAGCAGTTACTACAGGTCAAACTGTAACTCGTGCCAAATAAACCCTGGGATTTTTGGTCATGCATGTGGAGTATCATTCACCCTAAACGTAATGCACAATTCATATACTACTCATCATAGTGATAAAGCAAAAGTTTATAAATGACTTAAATGCAAACCGGGGCTTGCCTTGTTGCAGGTCAGGTTCTGAGTTAAAAATTGGAAGGTTCTCTTCCAAGGCCTCTGGCTCCTCCTCAACTTCGGTCACTATACGATATGCAGATAACATGGATATATAAATGACTTTGAAGTTTATTTATTTTAAGACCATAAATTAATTCATGGTGATCACTATATGACAGGGACCTTAATTGGCTTTGGAACTTCGATGGTAGATACTAGGGAATATGATCAAGGCTCTTGCAAAGAACAGGAGATGATCATAGTAGATTGTGGTCTCCGAAAGTATGGCAAGCAATCAACTTCCAAAAATTTCCGAGAGGAAACTGTAGCTTGAACCTAGCTAACAGTTGATAATCAAGATGGAGGGAGTGGTTCTGGTCTTAGAAAATTTGTTTCATAATTTTCTAAGCTGTGGGGAAGGAGTTATTGTATTTCTAATTCGGCAAGAATTTCTGGATTTACTTTATAATTGAGTTTCTAGACATTAAATCAATATTTAGTTTGTAGCTGATTTAGGACTAGTATAGTAGGTTAATTAAATACAAGATTTTAACAGGAGTTAGGGTATGACTAAAGGAAGACTCAGTAAAATTTTGGGACCTAATAAAGCAACCTAATAGCTGTGAAAATTCAATAACTGAAAAAGGAAATTGAATTATACAGAGAGTTAAACAGGTGCTATGGCTCCCAAACTTTGCCTGATAATCAAGAATTGGACACTAAATTTTATGTGAATTTTGGGGAATTTTCCCGTGGATATCTTGTCTGGAAAAATTGCATTTGCATTAGGAAAGATTATTTTCTACCGAATTTAACTCTGAGTTTCACAGAACCTAATTGGTATTAACAGAAACTAGAGCTCAAGAGCTTTCGAATAAAATTTGTTTGAAGATTTTAGGAGTATTCTACAGAAAGATATTCAATTTAGAAGTTTGGATAAATTTCTGGAATTAAATATATCCCAAAGACCACGTGGCACATTCTGGTTGAGGCAGCACCGGGGTCCACAGAATTAAAGCGCGCAGCCACACTAGATCTCAGCCGCACCGTGATCCCGCAGTGAATGGCAGGTGGGACCCGATGGGGTCATCGTCTACCTCGGGCCGGTGCTCGCGCGGAGCGGCACCCGCGACGGTGGCTCGCCGGCGAGCTCGCCGCCGGCCAATCCATCGCACCAGATTCGCGGAAACTTGCCGCCTGGGGGTTTTTGGGGTCGCTGAGCACGATGGTGAGGTCAGTGGGTCTTGAAGCTCGCTGGAAAAGATCGTGCGACGGCGGTGGCGGCGATGAGCGCTCGGGCAACATAGAACTCTCTATAGAGTAGCTCAAATCACTTGGGAATTGCTCCAAAACCTTTCTGGGATGATGGAGTTCAAGGATATGGGCGCAGAAGGGGAGTGAGTTGCCGGGAATCATGAGTTCGACGGTGAACCGAGGTTTTCTCACCGGCGGCGAGCAAAACTCGAAATTCAGAGCCGTTGCTTGATGATTCTTAAAGGTTTTTGCTCAGACAGGAGCGCTAGGGCCTATAGAAATTGTCTCTAAGTAATTGCAAAGGATGATTGCTTGCCGAAAAGGAATTGACATAAAATCATACCTAGTTATCTACTCTCGGCCGTAGGGGAAACGAACAATAACTCGCTCAAGCTTCAACGATAAGGGAAACGGTTTGTACCATGAGCTAGAGCTTGATCAGGCGCACCTTTTTGCTCTTTGGAGCTTGGCTTGAAACGGCGCGGAACGGCGGCACGCCGCGGAGCAGTGGCGAGCGGCGGCGATGGCGCGCGGCGGAAGAATAGTTGCGAGGCAGTGGAGTTGTGATCGGGGATGAGGAGTAAAGGGAGCTTCGGCCGGCCTTTTATAGGGCCGCGGCGAGCAGGCAGGCAGCTCGCTGGAGCTGCATGTGCGCGCGCGGTGTCGAGCGGGGGCGCGGCGGTGCAGAGGTGGCGGGGTTGAGCTGATCCGTTTAAAAAGGGGAGCTGACATGTGGGGCCCACTGTCCAGTGATTCTCCCCACAGTTCAGTTACTAATTCATTTAAAAATAGAATATCACTCCAAAAATCATGAAATTTTGTGGAGATGGCAAATGAATTATTCTGAACACAATGGCGAACTCAGTTCTTATGTTTAAAGAAGTTGGAGAAGAATTAAAAATTCAGATTTGAATTTGATTCAAATTTGCGAAGCACCTCAATAAAAATAGTAGATGAGTTTCTAAAATCTTGAAACTTTGTAAGCATGCTATTGAGGAATTTAGGAGCTCATGGAAAAATTTAGAGCCCTTAATTTGAATATTTGGTTTAGAGCTTATTAGGGCTTCATTGTGCATTGCTTACTAATCCTTATCCAAAAATTCTTATTCTTAAAAAGGTGAATAGAATATAATTTGGATTCATGGTGAAGTCTAATACCCATGATAAAAGAATCTAACAAAGAGTGCAAGAAAAGTTTTGGATGGCATAGTTCATGTGTACCATTATATTGGATATCCAGAATAGTTGATCACAAAACCCATATGAACGTAACATGCCATAAAAGTGGGGTTTTACACTTCAAGACTTGTACAATTTTTCTTGGATCAACGGAAATACCATCAACCGATATGATATGCCCTAGAAATGGCACTTGGCGGATCCAAAACTCACACTTGCTGAACTTTGCATACAGTTGGTGATCTCTTAAACGTTGTAGCAAAATATGCAAGTGTTTAGCGTGGTCTTCTTCAGATTTAGAATACACCATGATGTCATCAATGAATACCACTACAAACTTGTCCAACTCCGGCATAAACATCGAATTCATGAGATACATGAAGTCAGCTGGTGCATTGGTCAACCCAAAGGACATGACGAGATACTCATATAGCCCATACCTCATCGAAAATGCAGTTTTTGGAATGTCCTCAGGTCGAATCTTAATCTGATGATAACCTGAACGAAGGTCCATCTTTGAGAATACCTTAGCACCCACTAGTTGATCGAATAAAATATCGATGCGTGGTAATGGATACTTGTTCTTGATGGTGACCGCATTCAGTGGACGATAGTCCACACACAACCTTAAGTTCTCATCCTTCTTCTTCACAAACAACGCGGAACAACCCCAAGGTGATGAACTTGGGCGAATAAAACCCTTGCTCAATAAGTCATTCAGCTACTCCTTCAATTCCGCAAGTTCCTTCGGCGCCATCCTATACGGTTTCCTTGAGATTGGCATGGTTCCCGGCGCTAGTTCAATCTTGAACTCGACGTCAAATTCTGGTGGCATCCCTGGGAGATCGTCAAGAAACACGTCTGGATATTCACAAACTACGAGGATATCCTCAAACTTCTTGGCACTTGTGTGATGCACCACTGAGACTCTTGGTGCGGTATTCAAAAGATTTAAAGTGTTGCTCCCATGGAATTTAGAATTCAGTTGGACAGTCCGCGAACTGATATCAAAGATAGCTCCATGATGTGTCAACCACGACATCCCCAAGATGAGGTCAATTTGCTGACCCTCCAAAATGATGAGATTCACCAGATAGATACTTCCACCCATGCACAAAGGTGCTCGAGAAATAACCTCATTAGCTGAAATATTGCCTCCAGGTGAACTGACACAAAAAGGATGTGAGACAGTCACAATTGGCACTTGATGTTTCAGCACAAAAGACTTGCTCACAAAGTTATGAGTAGCTCCAGAGTCAAACAGAATGACTACTGGTTGATCATGTAAAGAAAACATGCCTGCTAAAATAGGTTCTCCTTCTGGAATGTCCTCAATCGCAGCATAATTAACACTGGCAGACTTCGATGAGGTCTTCTTTTTAAATTTATGGTGCTGATCAGAATTTTTGGAAAAGGACAATTTGACACGGTCACGTTCCTTCTTGCGATGTTCCCGTGCTAAATGCATTCTGTGCTTTCCACTGAATTGGGGTGGACTGGCCACATGCACATCTTGCAAAGATTGGGCTGCAAGAGTGAGATCATACTGCTGCGGTGGAGAATCAGGACACACTTGCACGTTTTGTTGAGGTGCAATTAAAGTCTCCACTGGATAGGAGTGATACTGAAGCTGTTGTGGTTGCTCACTCGACCAAAGCTGTCGACCGGACGGTAAGCAATATACCGCTCGATCCTTCTAAGGAATATCACTGATAATCTTTAGTGATGTCTTCCTCTTCCTCTTCTCTGCCTGATAGCGAAGAGTTGCATCCTCCTGAACAATAGCGGCACCAACCAAGTCATTGTAGTTGTCGTTATTGAATAACACCACTCGAGCTCGAAGTTTGACGTTCAGTCCTCGAAAGAAATAATTGCACTTCCATGCCTCTGTATTCACATACTCAGGCGCATATTGAGCCAAACGATTGAACGGCTTGGAGTATTTATAAGCACTCATTTCTCCTTGCTTCAACTCCACAAACTCCTCCAACTTCGTTTTGATCATCCCTGTAGAAATGTGACGTGCACAAAAATCATCACGGAACTCCGCCCAGGTCACACGATGACCGTCAGAGAGAGTGGTGAGATATTCAGACCACCAAGCCCCTGTGGATCCGTGAAGTTTTTGAACGACAAATAAGACCTTCTGATACTCATCACACTGTAGTAACTCAAATTTGGCTTCAATCACCCGGAGCCAATGCTCTGACTCCAATGGTTCCCAGGCTTCTGTGAAAACCGGTGGTTGAGTCGCCAAGAAATCCAGATATGTGACTTGAGGTCGATCAAGTGGTCGAGCCTCTGGTTGTACACTCTGCTGTATTGACGTCTGTAGAGACTCGGCCATCCTTGCTAAGACTTCTGCCAATCCGGTTGATGATGGCACTGGTGGTAGAGTTGAGTAATCTCCACCATGAGCAGAATTACCCGGTTCACCCTCAAAATGAGTGTGATCCATGCTGCAAGAGTGAGCATTACGGTTAAGATCCAAAGTTGCAATACCAACTGAAGTCATGATAAAGACCGTAATATGCATCACTTAACAATGCAGTATGCTAGGTCTAAATAAAGACTAGAACATGGAACTAGACCCAAATAAGTGATACTACCCACCAATCACTTAACATGGTGTTTCAACTTTACGTTAATCAATCATGTGGAGTAATCACTCCTAGACATGATGATTGACATAAGAAGGTGAAACTAAAACGATTTGAGTTGATGATATCGCATACTGGTATGCCGTCCAGTTTCTGGTCCATCAGACCAGTCTGTAGAAACGTAATTATTTCTCACAGTTAAATGCAGAATTTGGTCTGGAGTTCAACTGCAAATTTTTAGTAAACTCAAAAACCTTCCCAGAATGTATTACTTTTCCCCCATAGTAATTTTGGAATGGAAGATATAGAAACTTGATTAATGGTTACAAGACAGTTCAAATCAGGAATATGAACTTCAGTTCTGTTCCAGCAGACCATCCTGTATAAATTCAAAATTTGCGCCTAGTAAATGGCAGGAATAGGATTTGGGTTGAATACAAAAGTTTTTTAGAACTTCATAGCCTTTCCATATTGTACTTGAGCACCTCCAGACGAGCTCTGGATTAAAAGTTATACAGGTCTGAAGTTGACTAAAATTTTCCGGAAATTTTGACAGAACCTCCCCTGTATATGTGGGTTTTGTCCACAGTTTATACAGGTATATCAAAACAATATCTTGAGCTAATGAAAAATAAACATGGTACCAAATTATTTTAATATCCCAGAATAGATTTGGTTTAAGCTCACAAAGTCGTTATACAGGTAAAGGCTCGCAATTTCCGACTCTGCGCAAAGGATTTCTGGTCCTGGACTGCCAGAACAGTGTTTGCGACAATTGGAATTGGACTCTGGTAATGAAAGATTCAGACCAGGAGTTGAATAGAGAGTTGATAAAGGACTTCCTAAGATTTCCGAAGATGTATATATCTGACTATGTCAAGCTTTAATATTAGGAGATATGACTGTCTAAAGTCGACAGATGAGTTGACTGTTTTTTTGCCAGCAGATCTGCAGTGTACCAGTTTCAACCTGGGATTTGGATTGGTTCAGTGTCGAATTAGAAAACACTTCAATTTACAAAGTTGTAGTGATGCTTCTTCCCTCTCCAGAGATGTATCACAATAGGACAGAAGATTTCTCTTCAAGAAGTTATGGTGAAAATACAGAGACTGTATAATTGGGTAAGACATTTGTAGTAGTTCTTGTGGAGTTCAGATTACGCCAAGGTAGGATCATTTTCAGTCCTAAAGACTAAAATTAACTTTGTAGTGGACTTGATGATCTTTCTATTCACACAGCATATTCTTATTTTATTCTTCAACTAATCAAGATTACGACCTGGCGAAGTTGAGCAAACCTCAGCCAGAAATAAAGAACCTTGATTCTTCACGAGTTATGAGTGATATTCACCTTGCAATGTCCAAAACTTACCAGCAACTGGTAGTCGGACCTTCCAAAAATGGAATGCAACCATTCTGACGTTGGGGATGGTCAAGTATCCATGTCGATACTGACAGTACTACGTGCCTCACCGAAAGAAATTCTAACTGGTATATCCGAATACGTTTATAGGTGGTCCTAATATCGTTCACTAGCAAATGTGTGCTACACGGGTTGCTACCGTAGTCAATGCTGCAAAAGAAAAACAATCCCCTTTCACACTATCACACCTCAAGGGCGGCACGGGGAAATACGACAGGCAGTCACAATAATATAGAAAAGTAAATGCATACGACTCTGGTGTGAGTCGCCCTCGAGCGAGGTCATGTCTCGAGGTACATGGCTGTAAATACGTCTGTACAGCAAAGACTCCCGTACGAACCGGCTTATACACGCTCGGGCATACGTGTTTTGCATGCTCCCATAGAATATGAATGATTCTAGAGAGGCATACTATCGGGTTATACACCACCCGAAGGGGGCTCCCAATAACTTTGAAGCACGCTGGGGTACCGCGTGTCATGGGTTCTCCGAAACATGGAAAGTTTCAGAGACTCCTATTTACTTTTCTGTGCCAAGCCATGGAAAACTTCCATGCTACCTCTCACATGGTGAGCTTACCACAATTGATCTGCTTACGATGGCATACCTTACCTCTTACCTGACGTCGGAGCGTCGTTACAGAATTAATAACATATAAGTTAGTTTACCACCTTTATAACTTATACTAATAATAGTCCTTAATGGGCATATAGCTAATCCATACTCGACTACTTTGGAGTTTTCAAAAATAGGCTCTTTTCAAGCGGCTATTCCCAATGAAGCTTTGATACCATGTCTGTGGGGACCAAAGTCTACACATCTGAGGATCTCATTGGGTGGTGCCGTGTGATGTGGCACCTAACATCACACACGAAAAGGATACCAAAACGTACAAAATTTTCATTTCAGAATAATCAGAGTTTATAAAAAAAGTGTACAATAGAAGTACACACGCAACGGAACAACATACTCATATTCTCATCTATCAAAGCATAAGAGAAGACGTCCATGCCCTAGGACGCTTCTCACTAGCAACATGACGATCATTCAACAACGGCGTGGATCACATGAGATTTAACTCGATACCTCGAGATCTCATGTACAACCTAAACAGCAGAAATGAACCTAATACCTGCAAAAATCGTTAAAGCGCAAACGTGAGCATAAGGCTCAGCAAGACTAACCCGTCTCACTAGACATATGCAAGGGTGAGTACTAAACATAGGCAAGGAATAGCATAAATAGACTCGCCTACAAGTAAACCCTTATAATCATGTTTATGTAGCAAATGACATTCTTCGAGCATGGCACATCATAGACTCCACAATCAAACAAGAAACGCTTTGCTGATGATATGACATGCTCAAAGCACATAATGCTATTACAGCTAAAGTATGGGGAAACTGTAAACATTAGTTTTCTATCTCTAAGTCATACAAGGTTGCAAGGCAATTATAATTTAATACAATATATTTTTCTGGCTTCTTTAGTATTTACTACGTCACGACAGCGACGGACAAGTGGTACTCTATTACCGTGAGGGACGGTGATTGCAATCAGGACACACCTGGACTGCACGACACGCACACCCGCGTGGGAGACACATACGTGCTCTCCTCCCCGTGTCATACATGGCCACCTTTCACCCAAGACCCCAATGTCAACAAACCCCTTCATCCCGAGCAAAAGGTCCCCTACATGGACACGTCAAAACGTTCCGCTATGAGATTTACACCTTTCTGCCTTCGCATCTCCATTCAAGGACAACCGAGGAGTCTCCACACTACAGTCTGGAGTTACATTAGTTTAATGGGCCCATATACCATTATGCAACCCGTACAGTTCAAGCTTGCCCAACGGTGGCGCATACGGCACGGTCCTGAAGCGACACAGGCATTTGTGAAGGAGATATTGAATTTGCATGTTGCTAGGAATTCCTTGAATTATTTTATAACTGAATTTTTAGTTTTTCAATTAACATTCAGTTGGCAACTGAATTAGAACTAAGAGACTAAGTCAATTAAATCTCAAATTTTTACAGGAGTTAGTATATGACTAAAGGAGCATCCAGTTCAAATTTGGGACATAACAAAACAACTGAATAACTGTACTAATTCAATGACTGAAAAAATTAATTGAACTATACACAACGTTATATAGGTGCAATGGCACCCAAACGTTTTCTGGCCATCAAGAACAGGAGAATGTATTTTATGTGAATTTTGGGGAATTTTCCAGTTGACAGTTCATTTGGAAAAATTATATTGGTATTTGGAAAGATTGTTTTCTACAGGATAAAAATTAAGTTTCACAAAACCTCATTTGTACTAACAGAAACTAGAGCTCAAGGGCTTTCAAACAAAATTTGTTTGAAGATTTTTGGAGCAGTCCATAGAAAGTTATGGATTTTCTAAGTTGGAGTCAAATCTGGAATTAAATCCTAATTTGAATTAAACCGTGGGTCCCACTATTTTAAAACGGACCAATGGCAATCACACCACACGGGGACCACAGAGATACAGTGCATAGCCACAACAGATCCTGGGCCACACCTGATCCGACGGTTTACAAGATGCTGACACGCGGGGCCTGCCGCGTCGTCTTCCACCTCCCGACGCGGGCGGCGCGCGGGGCTCCCGCAGCGGCGCACTCCGGCAAGCCTCGCCGGATCTGTGTTCCCGTCCACCGCAGCATCCAAATTTTGGCGCCCAACCTTAATTTCATGCGCTGAGCACGATGGTAGGGTCGGGGAGGCTCGCCGACGATCGGAATCAGTGACGCATCGGCGGCGGCGACAGCTAGGGTTCCGGCCATGTCGGAACCGTCGATTCGTGGTTAAAACTTCTCGAAAAAGGCGGGGAAATTCTTCTGGAATCACGATAACGGCGGAGGGGAGAACTTGTGATTCCCAAGCTACGGTCGATATTTTGGGTGATTCCAGTTCGAGAAGGTGCGCAAAGGAGTGTAGAAGCTATTTGCTTGTAATTGTGGAGAGTGATCAAGTGTGGAACTTCAATTGAAAGAAAAACCGAGCGAGTTCATAAGCTTTGGCCGAGAGTAAAAGTTAGCTAACTTGCGCAATACTCACATAAACAAGGAGTGGCTTTCACCGTTGTGCAGAGGGTGACCAGGCGCACCAGTTCGCTATAGGAGTCGAAGCACGAAACTGCGTGTAGTGGTCTGGCACCGTGGAGCAGAGACGGCACGCGGTGGACAAGACGGCGAGCTTCGGTGTAGCTTCGAAATATCGTCCAAACAATCAACTAAGCAACGAAAGGATTGATCCAGAGGACAGAGGAGGGAGAGAGGAACAACCTAGCTGTTGGAGGCTTGGCGCGAGAGGCCTTCGGCTGGCCGGCAACGGGCGCGCGGCACCGGCGGTCGGGATCCTGCGCGCGGTGCGAAAATGGAGCAGACCTTCGGCTCAGTGCGAGGGAAGATGATAAGGTCGACCGTGGAGTGATAAGGAGGAGCCAGGGGCGCTATTTATAGAGCTCAAACGGCAGTAGACTGCCGCTGTCGTGCTGGACATGCACGCCGTTGCGGTGGCGCACGCAGCGCGCGCTGGTTTGCGGCGCACATGGCTCTGCTGACTGGTGGGCCCCGCCAGTCAGTCTTACAGCTACTGCCTTTTTAGAAATTCATTTAGAAATAGTAAATGAACTCCAAAAATCATGAAACTTCATGGCTATGTCTAGAAAAATGTGATGAACACAATGGTGTGTTTAAATCTTTATGTTCAAGTATATTTGACCAGATTTTGAATTTGAATTTAAACTTGATTCAAATACGCTGAGCGTCTCAAATAAAATAGCAAATGGACTCCAAAATTCATGAAACTTTTCAAGGAGCTTATTTGCAATTTTTAGAAGACTATAGAAAAATTTATAGCCTCAGTTTTGAATGTTCTTGACAGGGCATGTGTATACAGTAGTTATATGCTTATTTGTTTATTTGAGCATATGAGGTACTATAAATTAACTTGCCCAAGCAAACCCCATTCAAATATTCCAAAATATTGTAGAGATGATATTTGAATTATTTTAAGATTATTGGTGAAGTATGCTTCTCATGTTAATAACATTTAAAACATGAGAAGAAAAAGGAATTGAATAGGTTCAAGTTTATGTACATGACCATATCTTGAACCCAATGAAATTTAAATTTAACTGACAACTGAATTTCATATTTAGGATTAAGTGGTATTTTACACTTTAACCATTAGCAAACTTGCTCCGAAAATGCTAAATATGTATAGGTGGACTAATGCAATTTTTTAAAATCCCATTATGAACTCAATTTTGACATTTGGCAAAGTTTCCGTCAGATTCAAATTTAAATTTGAATTCAAATCTTTTTAAAATCTTGAATAATTTAAATAGCAAATGAGGTTCAAAAATTATGAAACTTGGCAGGAGTTCCATTTGAATTATAGACAATCCATTTGTAATTCCAGATTCGAGGTTTGCACATTTTAAATGTGAGCTTTGGATTTCAATTTATATCTACACTCTAGGGTTTGATTTTAATTTTCCCATGAACATTATATTATATTTACTATTCTTCTTTCAACATTAACATTCACTTGAGCTTTACAACTTTTATTTGGGATTTTACATCTTCCTTGATTTAAATCTTGATTCTTACCTTTGTATTTCCCTTTGCATTTTTGAATTGTATTTAGAATTACCTCTTTAATAATAACTCACATAAGTGCCATAATACCCTCACAACCTCTCTTTTAACTTGAAGTTTTTAAGTATAAATTTTAACATCATTTACGAGTTAAACTAATTCATGTGACTTTTAATTCTATTTCAACAAAAACAAAAAATTAACACGATTTTGCATTTTTGTTCTTCTCAATTGTGGGCTTTTACAACCCTTCCCCCTTAAAGAAATCTCGTCCCGAGATTCTAGAGAAAGGAGAAAGTTAGGGTGAGTTACTAGTCATATGACAATAACTATCCTAGGTAATTGAATAGAGGAAACTCTTAATCTTTCCATGCTGATTCCTTGACAGCGCGGTTATTCCATAACAGTCTACTGCACCACATCTTTTGATTCCCAATGATTTGAATTCAGACACTAGTGGTAGGCTAGATTGAACTGTAGAATCTATGTCTTTTCCCTGTAAATCTCTGACGGTGTTCTGAAGTCCTCTTCTTTACTCTTACATGATGTATCCTGTTTCAAGAAGGAAGACCCATTCAACTCTACAGTCTATGGCTTCAGTAATTTGTATTCTCTCTTGAAGATGTTATTGTCCTAATCTTGATTCCCAATATCCAATCTTTGCTCCCTGCTTATCTTGATCTCAAGGATGACTTATCTTAGAATGTGTAGCTATTCTCACTACTTACTTTGTTCTGGCTCAGTCCATATGGGTTTGACTTAGAATTTGTCCTGCTTAAGAAATAAGGTAAACTGCGAGTTTCAGGCAAGGAATGATTAACTCGCAAGGAATGGTTTTCTCGACAAGTGGTTCAAAGAATGCGAAGCTTTGCACTGACATCCGAGAATTTAGGGTTTGGTTTCTATTATGTCATCACAATACAAAGATGTACAATACATGGTGACAACAAGGTGGTTTGCAAAACAAGGTCACCATGCGTTACAAGTCAAGGATAACGACTCAATTGTGGCCTAGCTACAAAGGCACCAAGTAATCAGTTTCCCCTTGTAGTAATCAAGATAATGAATCACACAAATGGCATTGTGAACAATACAGGGTTCACGACTCAAGAATATTAGACACTACTTAAGTATTTGAACAGGATTATATATTCTTGCTCAAAAGTTAATATTACTCATGTATCGTGATGCATCGCAAATTGTATGATTATTATGCATACAAAATGCAATCCCTCGAGGAATTATGCATAAGGTATGGTACATTTCATTTTTGTAGTTTGAGAAAGAACAGGTAATTAGTTCAAACACAAGAAGAAGTATCCCATATACAAAGGATTGAGTAACTTGGTCATGAAAGGTGCCGAACAAGAGATTGTACTTTCATGTATTGACCAAGTTCGATGGTCCAAAAATAAGAGTGTTAACAAGAAGTTCTATGAAACCTTCTAACCACCACTTAGAATAAGGGAACTGCGGCATATTAGCAAAGTTTCACGTCTCTCCTCACGTAGTATTATTAACCTACTATGTCTACCTTTAAGTAGGTGAGGTGGGTTACTCCGCAGAAGTGGCGAGGAGAGTAACCTTCACAGAGTAAGTAGCCAACATCTACTTCGGTAGGTTTCAACAGGTGGTTGACAAGGGACTGTGTTGATGTGAACTAGGGCATGATGCCTTGGTGGATGTAAGACCTTGGTTACTAGGGTGCACTCCTTCCCCCTTAAGTGCCAGCCCAGTAACTTCCATCACCTCTCGTCGATTACTTGCATATGCTTCGATCACTACCAACTTCATAAGTTACTTCCTTTTGAGGCTGATCATGCATACTTGATATACCACTTTCTGGGGGCAGCGATGACAACATGTATGCAAAATTTGGATGGTTCATTGCCGTTGAGCAATTTCATTCATTCTTCATCTGAAGGAAGGTAAGATCCATCTTTGAACATAGAATTGAATCGAGTCAAATGTACATTTTCCATATTAAGGAGTGTGGCAGTTATCGAGTTATATAGTGATCCAAGACATAGTTGCAACATTGTTCTCTCATTTCCTTTTAGCTGTGTGGATTCTGTTCCAGCTAGACCATGTTGCACTCAAACTGGAATTTGACCAATCAAATGACATTTTCATGTCATGATCCAATTAGAAAAGTTGTACCTGACTCTCAGAACTTTCCAACGGTTACCCATACGACTCAATTGCGTCAACATTGTGACAGTTATTGTAGTTTAAAGCTGATAGTTTTCTGGGGCCATTTTGACAGAACCTCCCCTAAAAGTAGGGATTTTGGCCACAGTTTAAACAGATATAATATTTCAAAATTTGAAGTACCTTTCAATTACAACATTATCAAAAACATCTCAACTTCCCCTAAAAGCATCCATTCAGCCATTACAACTTTCATACATGTCGTTGCTCGCCAAATCACAAACCGTGTACTCTATGTCCAGATTCTGGAATGTCGGAACAGTTCCGAAAATAACTGGAACTACACCCTGTTACAGAGAGTTTTAGCCTTAGCATTAAATAGAAACTTTATAGAGGACTTCTTAAGATTTTCAGAGATGTATCTATATGCCTATGTTACTTTTCTAACTTAGGAGATATGGCTGTTCAAAATTCAAATATTGTTTGGCTGATTCTAGTAGGACTTCATATGCATCAGTTTGAACTCGAAATTCCAATTATTTCTGAGTTGAATTTGAACAAAATTTGAATTACGCAGTTGTAGCACATCTTCTACCCTTTACATAATGTATCATTCTAGTCTATAGGCCATTTCTAAGGTGATATATGGCAAAATTACAGAGACTATTCCATTAAGCTTCAGAACTGTAGCAGTTTTAGTTATGGTACATTTTCATCTTCATACAATGGTTTTCTGGTATGGAGGTCTTCATAAAATTTGTAGAGGACTTATTTATCTTTCCATCCAAGTATACTACAACTAAAATGGCCAAACCTACTAAGAGATATGAGCTTCCAAAGTTCAGCATCTTGCTGCCAAAGCCAGACAGCAAAGTGCAAGTTTGATGGAGTTTGGATTGCAGATCTTTTTAGGCTTTACTTCTGGAAATTTGTCATGGTATTAATCAAAAGATTGTAGATTACAGTTACATTCCCGACACGGACTCGAATTGTCAACGTGTCCGATGTAACACAAATGACATGTCGGTACTATATTCCTCACAAAATAGAAAATCCTAACTGGATTCCGGCATATACGTCTTATAGGTGGCTCTAGAATCGAACACTCGCAAACGTGTTCTACTCTCAATACGTTTAACGCAGTTAGTGTACCTACAGAAGACCCACAATGTCCATTTCACAGAATGCACCACAAGGGCGAGCCACATGGGCAGCACGACAGGCAGTCATAATATAATATATCAGTTTCCAATCTAACGCCCTATATCATCAATACAGGTCGTCCTCGAGGAGAACACGTCTCGAGAAACGTGATCATGTTTACACACCACACGACGGGAGACCCGAGTAAAGCGCGAATGGGTCGTCACAGTTGGGAATTTTATCAACCGTACAGATACCACCTATTGCCCTTACATCACAGAGACACGCCAATGGCGAGCGTTGCATATGGCTCATTGAACATGAATTGTCCAAGAGTTGCATACTATCACGTTTTTGACCACACAATGGGGTATCCATACTTTTGCCTAAAGCACACCGAGAAGCAGCGTTTTCATATGTTCTCAGAACCATGAGAGGGTTCAGAGACTCATATTAACTCCCGTGCCAAGCCAAAGGGGACAATGACCATACTACCTCTCGTACGGGGGAGCTTACCGCAATTGATCCGCTTGCAGTGGCATATCTTACCTCTTACCTAAAGTCACAGTGTCGTTACTAAATATAATAATACATATGTTAGCTTGCCACCTTATGTAACTATACTAATAGCAGTCCTTATGTGAGCCTAATAACGAATCCTCACTTGTGAGTCTAGATTCCTTTTCAGGTACGCTATTTTCATTGTAGCTCTGATTCCATTTTGTAACACCCCAACCTCTACAGACCTAGCGGTCAGTACTTCTGGACCAACACTGGATCACAGACTAGCATCAGAGAACAACACTAGTCCTTCTTGCGCATTTTGTCCTCACTCTTGCGCACTCGGGAAAACTTCTCGGTCGGTCACCCATCCGCAAATTGCTCCAAGCCAAGCACGCTTAACCTCAGAGTTCTTTGCATGTGAGCTTCCAAAAAAGAAGGTATAACTTGGTGGTATGAGTATTCTATTAATTCTATTAAGCCTTGAGACAGAATGTCACAATCCACCCCCCCTTAGAAGACCGATGTCCTCTTCAGTCAACTCTAAAGCCGGAATGTCCCCTCTTGGCCATGTCTATACGTTTAGTACAGGTATATTGTACCACGTCACTGACATGTACGAACCTGTGAAACTCTGAGGGTTAGCTCTGATACCATACTGTGAGAACCAGGATCTAAACAAACCAGGAATCACATTGGGTGGTGTCGTGCGATGCAACACCCAATAGCACAACACAGAAAAGAGCAAAGAACTCATAACATAAGTGAGCAACTTACATTAATCTCAGAGTTTTATACAAAATAGCTTATATTAGCAGAAGTCTTCATACTACTCTCTCAAACCTTCAGAACAACAGTAGTGGTCATATCCAGCTCGCGGATACTCCAGTCTAGCATCACAGAAGAAAGCAGCGGTGTCCAGGGCTTCCATTGGCAATATACCCTGACAAGGGCAAAGCCTAGGAACCTGTATACGTGCAAAACTCATATAAATGCAACTGTGAGCACAAGGCTGAGCAGGACTTAACCGTCACACCTAAGCATGGAACTCTACATACTGGGAATGTAAGACTTGAATTTAAACTGCAGTAGGTAAGTGTTGACTATTAGTAGATCATTGCTTTAGTTTTATAATAGCAAGTGTAGTTTCTTAGATTCATACCTTTAGTCCTCCTATCAACTACTTCTACCAATTTGCTTAACCATACAATAGGTTCCACCCAGTTCCAATTGTTACTATGTCACAGCAGTATGCTCCCTTCCGCGAGTGATGGTGATTCGAATCATGAAACACCCGGCTTCCAAGTCCAAAAGAGACTTACAGTCCTCCCACGTTACACCATAAGTGACAACCTTTCACAAGACACCCAAATGGCGAAGCGGTCCCACTGTCCCGGAAGCATGCCCCACATACGGTACACCGCAGGGGGTCACTACTATCCACTGTCAGCTACCGGCTTAGGAAAGTGGGGATCACCTCAACATTCAGGTTAACAAGTTACATTGGTTTGCTGGGTGCACTAGAGCCAGTATGCATCCGGTACAAGCTCAAACTTGTACATCGGGGCCGCACACAATATGGTCATTAATTGACACAGGCAGGAACTAGGCCCACAGAACCACATTTTTGAGCATCCTACTCTTCCTACCTTGTCTCCAGTTTCTTCCCAATTGATCCCACTTATCACTGTTCCTGAGTAGAATCCGTCTACTCGAGCCATACCACTTAATCATATTTTCATATTAAACATCATATAAATAGTTATGTGAAATTCTGTACTACACAAACTCTAGGGATTCTTGGGTCATGATTGTGGAGTATCATACATCCCAAGACTTAATGCACAATTACAATCAGATAGATTATAAAAGCAAAACATATTAACAGCTTAAATGCAAACCGCGGCTTGCCTTAGGTTGCGGCTAGTGTAAATGTCTAGAAGTCATTGCTTGATTACCTTGGTAAAACTTCTCATCATTCTTCTTCTTTCCTTGTCTTTACTGTGTTTTGGGCAAATCTTGTTCTTGCTTTCTGTCAGTACCCTACGTACCGGGTAGCCCATGATACCACAACAAGAGTAAGAAAGTTCTACCTGCAGAGTCGAAGGCCCTTGCTGGTCCCACATGTCATGCTACACCGGACCCGCTCTCCTCATACGAGTGACTCCCGGGTTAACATGTGTAAAATAAGCTTGGAACAGAACTCCCAACCAAGGGAAGCTCTGGCAACTACATGTGTACAACGGTCCTGAACCTAGCCCCCGTAAGAGAGGAGCTCCGGTACTGACACGTGTACAGCAACCTCGGACCTGCTTTCCCGCAAGGGAAAGCTCTGGATCCGACACGTGTGGAGCCTCTAGACCTTCGTCACCAACGGAAATACAAGCTGGACAAGACCATAACAGACATTCAAGGATGGTTAAAGTGGCAGTTACAAGGTCTGATAATGTGTCATTAATACCATATTAATGACACACGATCAGTATACCGTTAATAGCGGTAACGCTTCCATGAAGGCACGTTACCACACCATTAATTGTACTTAATACTCTTTAGACAGTGTATTAGGTCATTAAGCACGCTAGGGCCACGTGTCGGGCCAGGCCAACTTTGTAACGGTCAGCCCTTAGAACTATAAAAGTGCTGCACCGTGCGAGTAAGGGGGCGATGGCAGCCTGACCTTAGCAAACTAACTCGCTCAATACAATCACACAAACCCCTTGGAGTAGGGTGTTACGCTCAGGCGGCCCGGACCACGTAAATCTCTGAGGTCACCGTCTTGAATTTGATTTTGGGTCCCCTAACCAAAAAAGAACTTATGCGGGCTGCTTTTCAGCTGGTCCGGGGGAAGTGTCGTATTGCACACTTCGACATTTGGCGCGCCAAGTAGGGGGGATTTGTTCCGAGATCACAAGATGGTGAATTTAGCTGTTGGATCATCTAACGGCAATCATGCTGAACAACATGTTGGAGGCAACCCAACCAACATTCAGCAACCAGCAGGTGCCAACGCTCTGGCAAGCACTACAGCACCATTTGTTCCGGCAAACAATGCTGGTCAACGAGATGGGGCATCTGCATCGATCACCGCATCAGCAATCAACAACCCCGAGCACACGCTCATTGCCGCGCGAGCTCTTCTACAACATCCACCACCTCCAGGCGCACCCCAGGGTTCTATGGAGCAGTGGAGGGCTGATGTTGACCATTTGGTCGCAGCTGCGGTTGCAAGCATCAGTAACCAAGGTCCACCTCCTTCGGGAATGGCACCTTCACAACGACGGACCTTGTCCGGTCGGCATGTTCCACAAGCCTCTCAACAAAGGAGGGGTCCACCTCTCAATAGGTGACTTCGTCGCCCCCCGGGGCGCGACGCACCCATACCATCACCAGGATACCGACACATGATCTGCGGTCGAAACTGGATCGACATTATCGGCAATAGGACGACCGAGTCCACATCGAGCGTGCTCGCGAAAGGCGGGAGGCTCAGGATAACCCTGCTCCTAAGGGAGTAGGAGGAGGTTGTTCTACCCTAGCCATGCACTTACGTATGGTCAAATGGCCACAGAAGTTCCGGCCTCACTTGCTGGAAAAATTTGACGGGACAGTCAACGCCGCCGAATTTCTACAAATCTACTCTACTGCCATACTGGCAACAGGGGGCGATGATGCTGTAATGGCCAATTACTTCCCTATGGCCTTAATCGGGACAGGAAGATCCTGGTTCATGAGTCTTCCACCTGACTCCATCAATAGTTGGGCAGAACTATGCCAGAAATTCACTGCCAATTTTGGGAGATCCTACACCCGACCCGACACTAAACTGGACATGTTTACTGTAAAGAAAATGTCGGGGGAATCGCTACGGTCCTTCATCCAGTGATTCTCTCAGGTATGCAATACTATTTCTTCAACCTCGAGCTCCTCTATTATTGTTGCATTCAGATAGGGTGTTCGCGATAAGAAGATGCTAGAGAAGCTGGCTATTAAGGAAGTTACCAGCATCACGTAGCTCTTTAGCCTAGCTGACAAATGCGCTAGAGTTGTGGAGGGCCGTGAAATGCATTCCAAACTAGCTCCAGAGGCCAACCAAAAGTCCTCAAAAACTAAAGTTGCTACCTTCGGTAGTGGCAAGAAGAAGAAGAAGCCCGACGGCAAAAAGAAGTCGTCGACCAGCACTCCAGCTGCTGCTGCTGTAGCTCATGGAAGCTGGGGGCCACACCCCGAGAAGTGACCTCATCCTTCATCAGAGGACGACACCAGTTCTAAAGCATGGTGTCCAATTCATAAGACGAATCGACACAGCTTGGAAGAGTGTCGGGAGGTCCATAACCTTGCCGAGCGCTACAACAAGCGCCGGGAAGAAGCTCCTTTCCTTCAAAGGGAAGGGAAATAAAAAGTCGACGAAGCTCCGGCTGATGAAGAGCTAGGTTTCCAGGACCCTAAAAAGGTCTTGAAAGCCATCTACAACTCTGTCAACGACGATTCTGACGCCTCCGACGACGAACGTCGGAAAACCCTGAACACCATCTATGGTGGTTCTTGGGACATCACTTCTTGTCGCATCCTCAAGACAATGCAACGGGAAATGGCCATGGTAGCTCCTGCTGCTAAGGCAGAACCACATCGGAAGTGAATGGACACACCCATCATTTTCGATGCTTTGGACTGTCCTCGAAACATGATCGGGGCTGGTCAACTCTCGTTGCTGGTGTCACCCACCATTAACAATATCCATATTCACCATGTGATGGTGGATGGAGGTTTCAGGCTTAACCTCATAAGCTTTGAAGCTTTCGTTAAGCTTCAGCTTCGACCTTCGGACCTCCGTCCATCCCGACCTTTCTCCGGAGTAGGTCCGGGAACCATTACTCCTCTTGGTTCTATTACACTCTCTGTAACCTTTGGGACCCGTGAGAACTACAGAACCGAGAAGTTGATCTTCGACGTTGTGCAGATCAGCCTGTTATTCAATGCCATATTGGGTAGGCCAGCTTTATACAAGTTTATGGCCGCTGCCCATTATGGTTACTTGGTGTTGAAGATGCCAACACCTACAGGCGTTCTCCGGATCTGTGGAGATCGCACCGCAGGAGTCACAGCTCTGGAAGAATTCTATGCGCTCACCACAGTGAAAGAGGAAGCATTTGGAAAAGAGCCAACTACGAATCCTCCAGGCATTCGCCACAAAGGCTCTACATCCGCACCTCGTGTGCAACCAAGCGGCGACGCCGACGTTCCTATCAAAGTCATCTAAATTGGTTCCGATGCTGCTCAGACTACCCGTATATCGGGTGGTCTGAACAACAAATAGGAACTTGCACTCATCACTTTCCTCCGGGCTAATGTTGACGTGTTTTCCTGGCAACCGTCACAAATGCCTGGGATCCCTAGGGAGGTGATTGAGCACAATCCGAAGATTTACCCAGACGACTGGCCTATACACCAGAAGCTCCGGAAACAATCAATTGAGCGACAAAACTTCATCCAATAGGAAATAAAGAAGTAGCTCGAAGTTGGATTCATCCGGGAAGTCTTCCATCCAAAATGGCTGGCAAACCCAGTTGTTGTACCCAAGGCCGGTGGGAAGCTTTGAATGTGTATCAACTACACGACCTTAAATAAGGCATGTCCGAAAGATCCATTTCCACTACCTAGAATAGATCAGATGGTGGATTCCACCTCCGGGTGCGAACTACTGTGTTTCTTAGATGCATATTCAGGATATCATCAAATCCAAATGTCTAAGGAAGATGAAGAGCATACTGCCTTCATAACAGTAGATGGATTGTATTGCTATATTGCCATGCCATTTGGTCTCAAAAATGCCGCTTCAACATTTGTGCGAGCTATGTACAAAACATTTGGAGAGATAATTAGAGACTTGATGGAGGTGTATGTTGATGACATCGTCGTGAAGATTAAAAACAAGGAATCACTCCTTGACAACTTACAAGCCGTCTTCGACAAGTTGCGTACTACACGCACTAAGCTAAACCCTGACAAGTGCGTCTTCAGGGTTAGCTCCGGGAAGCTTTTGGGTTTCTTGGTGACTCATCGAGGAATCAAAGCAAATTCGGCAAAGATCAAGGCTAAGAAGAAATGCGACCCCCATCCCGCATTAAAGATGTCCAAAAGTTGACTGGATGTCTCGCTCCGCTTAGCCTATTTATCTCAAGACTGGCAGAACGGGCGCTACCCATCTTAATACTCTTGAGGAAGTCCGGGCCATTTCATTGCTTTGAAGAAGCAGGAAAGGCGTTTCAGAGCTGAAACAGTTCCACACCACACTACCAACCCTGGTAGCTCCGAACCCTGGTGAGCCTTTACTGCTTTACATTTCGACAACTACAGAGGTTGTGAGTATGGTCCTTGTCACGGAAAGACCGGAGCCATCCCCAATTCAGCACTGTAGACCCCTCCGGAAGGGTACGGAACTACCTGAAGGCGAGTCTGGGGACCAACCCTGAGGCACATATCCTCAAGGCGAGATGCTAGAGGATCAACATCCTTCAAACGAAGGAGCAACTGCTGCTGAACAAAAAGATCTAGACCCCTCTGGGAGGGTCCGGGTCACTCCAGAAGAAGCTACGGGTTCTTTTGGAAGGGACCAGGAAATTCCAAAAGAAGGTCTGGACCCCTCCGGAAGGGTCAGGGTTGATGAAGAGGAAGCTCTGGGCCCCTCCGGGAGGGTCTGGACAGTCCAGCGCCCAGTGTAGTTCATCAGTGAAGTACACCACGATGCCAAGACAAGATACATTGAGGTGCATAAACTGCTTTATGCAGTTCTCATTGCCTCAAGAAAGCTTCATCATTACTTCCAAGACCACAAAATATCAGTGGTAACTTCTTTTCCACTACGTGCAATTTTGCATAACCCTAATTCTACTAGGAATATTGCAAGGTGGGCAGCTGAGCTGGCGGAGTTCGATCTAGAATTCGTGTCAAGACAAGCAGTTAAAAGTCAAGCCTTGGCTGACTTTGTGGCGGAGTGGACTCCCTCTCCATCAAACCATGGGGGCCATAGTGAGCAGAAACCAGAGCTCAAAATTCCGGTATTCACTGAGCCTCACTGGACCCTCTACTTAGATGGCTCCGTGCAGAAACAGGGGGCCGGAGCTGGAGTCCTTCTCCTAGCTCCGACCGGAGAGAAGGTCAAGTATATGGTACACCTTGACTTCAAGGCAACCAACAATATGACGGAGTATGAGGCCCTCATCTATGGACTCAAGGTGGAACTATCTTAAGGTGTCAAACAGCTGTTGGTGAAGGGATATTCACAACTCATCATCAAGCATGTGAAAGGTGGATGCTCCTGTAACAATTCTCAATTAGCTACTTATCTCCTTGAAGTCCAGAGGCTTCAGAAGGACTTCGAAGTCCTGGATCTCCATCATGTTCAGCGCCTTCACAACTCTGAAGCCGATGAACTCTCGATGAAAGCCTCAACCGGAGCTCCGACTCCCGACGGAATCTTCTTCCGGAGGTTATCAAAACCAACAGCTCAGCCTGCCAAACTAAGCGAAGAGGGCAAGACGAGCACCTCGAAGCTGGCGGTCCCGGTGGCCCAGTTACCATGGCGGTCACCAAGGGTCGTAGGTGCTGTCGGAAGCTCTGAGCAACCCAACACGCAAGACTTCGAAGCTCAAGTTAGCTCTGATGCATGGATCTCGGAGATCCGGAGCTACTTGAAAGACAATATCCTTCCCGAAGACAGTGTATCCGCTGACCAGATTGTCAGATTGGCTAAAAGATATAAGTTGGTAGAAGGGGATCTCTACCGACGTGGTGCCAATGGCATCCTAATGTGGTGCATTGCAAGGGAAGAAGGCCACGATCTCCTCGCGGAAATCCATGGAGGCGAGTGCGGGAACCATGTATCTTCTCGCACGCTGGTCGGTAAGGCCTTCTTGTATGGTTTTTACTAGCCTACAAAACTCCAGGATGCGGTTGAGCTGGTGAAAAAATGTGAAGCATGTAAGTTCCATGCAAAATAGATTCACACACCGGCTCAATCACTGCAGATGATACCTCCTACATGGCCATTCGTTGTGTGGGGCATGGACATCTTGGGACCTTTCCCAAAAGCCGTCGGAGGTTACAGGTTCCCATATGTCGCCATCAACAAGTTCTCCAAGTGGCTGGAAGCAACTCCAGTAGTAACAATCAACAAACAATCAACAATCAAGTTCTTGAAGTCCATTATATGCAGATTTGGAGTTCCAAACAAAGTCATAACTGACAACGGAACTCAATTCACATGTGCTGCATTCCAAGAATATTGCGAAGACCTCGACATTCAACTTAGCTATGATTCAGTAGCTCATCCAACAAGCAATGGCTAAGCCGAGAGAGCAAATCCAGAAATCTTAAAAGGACTCAAGACACGCACATATGAGCACTTGAAAAAGCATGGAGCTAACAGGATTGAAGAGCTTCCATCCACACTTTGGGCAAATAGGATAACACCTAATCGGTCAACTGGGGAGACTCCATTTTTCCTGGTGTACGGAGCCAAAGCAGTCCTTCCTCCGGAGATTACCTTGGGGTCCCTCCGGGTCCGGACCATCGACGAAGCCACACAGGACCAGCTTCATCGTGAAAACCTTGACCCCGTCGATGAGGGAAGGTGCCAAGCAGCTGTTCAGAATGCATGTTATTGCCAAGCGCTCTGGCGCTACCATCAAAGGCATGTGCGTGACCGACAGCTTGAAGAAGGCGACCTGGTGCTTCGCAAGATACTAACTCGTGAAGGAATGAACAAACTTTCCCCCAGTTGGGAGGGTCCTTTCTTAGTCATTAAAGTATCCTGACCAGGCTGCGTTCGCTAGGCAACTGAGGATGAGATCTCACTCCCTAATCCTCAGAACCTCGAGCACCTCCGTAAGTTTTATGCTTAGAATCACGGAGGTGAGTCTATAATTACACACAATGCATGTTATAGAGTCATTACGCAAAGTCGAGCTAGTCCTCCGAGATAACATCCGGACCCCTCCCCGAGGGTCCGGAAAGTTCAAGTAACACTTGACACAGTCACAATACTAAAAGTGTAACTACTTGATCTGGGCTAGCACAAGATGTATAGCACATTTATATTGGTCCAACACACTAAGCGTGTCCTTGTCTCCCCTGTAATCCAGACCTATCGGAGTCTGGTTCCGGCAATTCTCCCGGTACTACCGTTGGCAGCCTGCAGAGTTTCTTAGTTCGGTTGGGGCGTGCAGAAATTTAGAACTAGATGGTGAGTTGACACGAGGATTTACGTGGTTCAGGCCGCCTGAGCATAATACCCTACTCCACGGGTGTGTTGTTGTTGTTGTTGTTGTTGTTGTATTTGGTGTATGAGAGCGTGAGCCAGAGGGAGGCCAAAAGAGTCTCTAGCCAGTCTCAGCCTGTCTCCAGCGCGTGTCAGCGTCTAGAGCCCTTAGCCGGTCTCGAAGAGTATCCCTGTGTATCGCTCGGCCAATCCTTTTATAGTACAAGGGCTGGCCATTACATCATTAGCCTGACCCGACATGTGGCCCTGGCGGTTACTGATGCCTAATACACAGTTAAATGTGCTTAATTCCCTTTAATAGCGTGGTAATGCCCCTTAATGGTGGCGTTACTAGTATTAAGAGTCCTCCGATCGCGTGTCATTAACATAGCATTAATGACACATAATCAGGTCTTGAAGTATTTAATGTTCCTTGAAGGTCCGAGCCGTTGGAGGTCCACCAATCTGCCTGTTGAGGTTGAAGGTCTGGCGGTTGGACGCTTGGCAGCTCCGGAGCTTACCGTCTTGGACGAGTAGGTCCGGTGCTGTTGTACACGTGTCAGTACCGGAGCTTCCCTCTATCGGGGGTTAGGTCTGTGGGTGCCACACAGGTATCTAGTCTGGAGCTTTCCCATGTATGGAATGTAGCTCCGATTTTGTGATATACGTGGCAGCACTGGGACTAACCATAGGAGGGAGGCAGGTACGGTTCCGAGTTACACGTGGGGCCTTCAGAGGTCTTCAACTCATATGGGAGGAGTTCCTTTGCACTCTTTGCAGTTCCAAGGGGTATTCGGTACGCAAGGTACCGACAGTGGCCCCCTGGGCCCACCTCTGGGAGAGACCTTTTGGATTAAGTCATTCTGCCAGAGGTGGGTCCATATTTTGATTTTTGCACCGTGTCTTCAAGGGATTTTGGATGTGCCATTGAGGTGGTGGTTCGCAGTTAAATCATCGCCGCGTGGCATCTTCACGATATGGCAGGTGAGATCTGCGCGTGCAGATCTCACGCAATTGAAGGTCGCCGGTTCCCAATTCAAAAACCATATCGGTTTCGCGCACTGTGTCAGGCCGTCGCCCTCGGGTTTCCCGCCTCTCATCATGACAACTGTTCGCCTGGGGTAAGGACCTCGACTTGATCGCCTGGGTGGCCCCGGGCCCCCTTGTCATTGGGAGGGTGAAATATTTGAACTGTATCCTTGGCCCTTTTGCAGTTTCCATCGAAGCGTTGTGGGGGCTTACTTAAGAGGGAAAGCTTGTGTGGTTTGGGGATTCTTTAGGCCTTCATTTAAACTTGTGCTCGAATCCTCCAAACTTTGGCTTGCTTTTTCTCTCTCGCCCCGCCATGCTGCGATGGAGTTGGGTCTCCGCAAGAGCCGTCTCACGACCGATGATGATTTGAAGAAGGTTCGGACCTACATGGGGCTGTCCAGTGACTCCTTCAACCACCTGGTCCACACCGGCGAGCTCCCGTTCAATAAGAAGTGTGGCGGCGACATGGTGTACTTTTTTGCGTACGCCATGGTGGGACTGATCCCGCCTTTCTCGACTTTCCTCTTGATGCTGTTAGACATCTATGGTCTGCAGTTGTACCACCTTGGCCCCCACTCCATTCTTCTTGTGTCAACATCCGTCCACTTCTGTGAGATGTGGGTGGGTATTCCCCCCTTCGTCGAGCTTTTCCGTACCTTCTTCACCATCCACACCACCGGCAAGAGTAACGAGTATCTTTGCTTCTACTATTTTGTGAAGCGCAAGAAATGCCCCTACAAGTACTTGAGGTCATTCCCTTCCAGCTAGTGGGACGACTGGAAGAAGGATTGGATTGTCATCACGGCAGAGGAGCACGAGAAGCTGGAGCTGCCTGAAGGTCTTCCCAATGTTGACACTGACGCCTGGAGTGAGGTTCCGGTGCTGTTAGAGGCCTTCAACCTTGCTTTGACCAGGATCCGCCAATGCATGGAAGGAGGGGTGACCCCCCTGACGGTATTCTGCAACTTCCTGGTCAACTGGTGGGCTCCGCTGAAGAAGAGGGAGAAGCTCGCCTGGGCCCTCAACAGCATGATGGACGATGACCAGATTAAAACCGGTTTGAAGTCCAATTTAGAAGGCTCTGCTTTGGAGCTTCATCTCAAGAAGTTCCAGCATGGCATCAACGTCGAGGGCGACGACTTAACTCCGTTGGCGGCTTTCCTCCCTTTGAACATGGAGGCGGAGTTCAGCAGGGAGCTCCGGAAGAAGATGCCGGTGCTTGACGACCTCAGAGAGGTAGAGAGGCGTCCGACCACCAGATTGGTGATCCCCGTAGCTTCCGAGGGTGGCCCTGCTTCCGCGCCATGACAGAGAGCTGAAGTCATCAGCAAAGGCAAAGAGTTGGCTAAGCCCTCCAGCCGAAAGAGGAAGTTGAAGCACTCTGACGGGAGGCCCGTCAGACCTGCTCCTTCCACAACAGCTCTTCTCCGCGGCGGGGGAGGTCTTCTACGGCGACACCAACTCCAGAATCGACGTCTCCCCGAAATGTCAGCTCTGCCCAGGTGACTCTGGCGCCGGGGCCAGCTAAGGGCTCCAGGTCCGAGGGTCCTTCCCAGTCTAAGAAGAGACTTCTGGAGTTACTACCCCAGTTGCGACTGGGTCGGGCTCTGAGTGCCCGGTGAAGAGGTTCCGCGCTAGCTGGAGCGGAAGTCTTCCAAGGTAAATTTTCTTTTTTACCTCAGTTGATTGTTTTTGTTGTAACCATATTTTGAGTTTCTTCGTCCTTCATCCACAGGGTCTCCAAAAAAGGGGTTGAAGCTCCGGTTCCTGCGACAGCGGCTGATGCTGTACAGGCAGAGGCTCTGGCTCCAGTTCCAGCGCCGCCCCAGGTGGTGGCTGAGGTCTCGACAGCTCCGGCGCCAGCTGTCGAGGTTCTAAACCTCAACTCATCTCCCGAAGCTCCCATGGTAGCGCCGGAGCATGGGAATGAGACATACTAGCGGCACCAGCTCCGGAGGCTGAAGCTCCGGTTTTGGATGTTGCGATGATGGGTGCTTCGGCCTTAGAGCCAGATGTAGCTGTAGTTTTGGCCTTAGGGACAGATGTTATTGAAGCCACGGCAGCGGAGCCGGTGGTTCATGAAGTTCTGGTGCCTGAGCCAGTTGTCGTGGAGGTGCCCGAACCCGAACCGGCGGAGGTCGAAGCACCGGCGCCTGAACCGGCAGTGGAGGAGGCACCAGCGCTGGAGCTGGAGGTGGCCTCAGCTCCGGCCGAGTCTTCAATGCCTACCCTGGAGGTGGTAGTGCCGCAGGCACCCGCGCCTGAGCCAGGGTGCCAAGACGAAGCGGTCGGTCCTTTGCCTGAGGGACCAGTTGCTGATGACCTGGTGGCGGGACCTTCGGAGCTCACTCCGAAGGTAGAAGATACCGTTGCCGGACCTTCCTCTACGATGACTGAGGCACTCCCGGAGGGCGGCCCTAGTGCCACGGAAGGTCAGGGGACCACTCTTGTACAGTGGGACCCAATTTTTGCTATGGAGAACCCGCTGGAGTCAGCGGAGAGGACTGCGGTAGGTCCGGAGCCGATCCCCCTATCGTTATCCATCGATAACGCATGCTCCAGCCTTCGTCAGTTCCAGCTTGTCTTTTATCACGACAGCAAGGCCCTCGAGGAGGAGTGCCAAACCCTTAGGAGGTGGCACAACTGGCTCCAATTCGAGACCAAGTTGGTGCAAACAAGGCTGGTCGACGACAAAGAGTGGGTCAAGTGGGAGAAGGCCCGGATGGAGTACTGGGGCCAGCTGCTGGATGAGAGGGAAAGCATGGTGTGATCCCTCGACAATCAGTCCCAGGCTATACATGAACAAGTTGTGGCTACTATTGAAGCAGCAAATGATCGCCAGGAGAAGCTCAGTACCATCCATGAAAACCTCATCAAGCGCCGGGAGGCTCTTGAGGAGCGAGAGAAAAAGCTCGAAGATAAAGAGCAAAAACTCCTGGAGCTGAGGGATGACCTCGTGAAGAGGGAGGAGGAGCTCGCCCAAAGGCTGGCTCTGGGTGACAAGAGCCTTGCGGAGCGCACCAAGAAGCTGGAGGAGCTCTGCGAGAGCGAGGAGAAGAAGGCCTGGCAGCGGGGACAGGACCTTACCAAAAGGGAGGACGAAGTCGCTGCTAGGGAGAAGAAAGTGCGAGGCCGGGAGAAAGACCGGGTTGACCGCCAGAACCGGATCCATGTCAGGGAGAAGGAGCTTGGTGACCTTGAAAAGCAAGTTGCTGAAAGGATTCAACAGCACGCCAAAGAGCTCGAGCGCCTTGCCCGTGAGGGTTCGGAGCTTGTGGCAGCCAAGAGGTCCTTGGAAGAGATTCGAGGCTCAAGGTTTGCGGAGTCTCGATAAGTTTGGGACTTCTTGAGCAAAGCCAATGACGCGCTGACGCCACTGGGCTTTAGTCCCATGCGTCCGGACGATCCGGAGCCGGAGCTGGACTATGCGTTGAAGGCGTTGAGCTCGGCTGGCAACAAACAACAAGATGGGCAACGTCATCGCGGATCATTTGGAAAATGAACAAAAATCCCTTGCGCAGAATGTCGTAGAATACATGCTGACGTGCTACAGAAGTCGGGATCCTCACTTCCCACTAGATCCGGTGCTTGAAGGTCCCATCGACGGAGAGGGAGATGCCGCCAAGACCAGCGTGTCAGAGGTTGCCCAGAAGCTTGCCTCGTTCTTCCGTAGGATTTAGGACTTTCTCCTTGTAGCTCCCACCTGTATCTTCTCTTCTTTTCTCCAATTTTGTAGTCTCTTGTCTTTAGATGAATGAAATCCAAGAAATTTATGAATTTCATTTTTTGTCTTCAACCTTTGTCTCACTTGGCCTCCTGGTAGATGTACACAATTTGATTGCGAACATGTACCAAAAGGATGTAGCATTTTGCTGAAGACTTGAGTGCTTCGAACTGGTAGAGTATAGGCCCGAAGTCGTCGACAACAGGGGCCCCCTGAGGTTGTCAGAGCTTAGTAGCTCCAGCAGCGACCACTGTCAACACATAGAGCATTGATAGCAGACCCCATTGGGGTGTCCTTCTACCATCTTTTCTTCACGTTGACGGCTGGCCCCCTGGATTTGTCGGAACTTGATAGCTCCGGTGACGCCTACTATCAATGTCTAAAACATCGATAGCGGGCCACCATAGGGGATGTCGAGGCTTTGATAGCTCTGGCATCATCCACCATCATCATGAGATTTTTATTTTTTTGCACATGGAAGTCAAGAAAAACAGTAAAATCCATTTCTTATCTATAACTCGTTTGTGGCTTACTATTCCCAAAAGAAATTTTTAGGTCGACGCAATTCTATATACAATCAAGTGCATTTGCTTATTTTCTCAAGGTCCGATCGTTTTCTGGACTCACCTTACTCAGGCCTGTCGGGATGTAGGTAGAGTGGCGTACTTAGGGTGCAGGACCAGGCTAGGTCGATAGCACACTCCAGACCTAGATTGTCTTGGCGTTCAGGCGAGTAGGCCATTCAACGATGTTAAGACCCAAAAGAATTAACAATGCAACTTGAATAATACATGAATTGTTTGAGCTAAAGTTTCTTGAGAATTGCACAACTTTGTTATAGACAAGAAAGAGAAAAATAAAAAAAAGAATGAGCCTGTACGAAATAAATGCATGTGGAGTCTGTTTTCACATAATGATGTCTTTTATTATAGGTTCGGGGTACAGGGGAGACAAGTACACTCTTAGGGTACGGAACCAGGCTAATTGTGTTGCATTTCTTGCTTGACCCAGGGTATGTAGCTACACTTTTAGTTCTGAGACTGTGTCAAGTGTTGCTTGAACTTTGCGGACATTCCGGGAAAGGTCCGGCTGTCCTCCTGGAGGAGCCACCCGACTCTATACAATGACGCCATAACATACATCATATGTAATTACAGACTCACCTCCGTGATATTAAGCGTAGAACTTACGGATGTGCTCAATGTTCCAAGGATTAGGGAGCGGTGTCCCATCCTCGGTTGCCAAGCGAACGCATCCGAGATGGGATACTTTGATCAATCGGAAGGGTCCTTCCCAGCTGGGACAAAGTTTGTTTAACCCTTCTCGAGTTTGTAATCTATATAGCACCAGATCGCCTTCCTCGAGCTGTCGATCATGCACATGCCTTTGGTGATAGCGCTGGAGCGCTTGGCGGTATCGTGCATTTTGAAAAGTTGCTCGACACCTTCCCTCTTCAATGAGGTCAAGGTCTTCACGTTGGTGCTGGTCCTGCGTGGCTTCGTCGAAGGTCCAGACCCGGAGTGACCCCAAGGTGATTTCTGGAGGAAGGACTGCTTCATCTCCATACACCAGGAAGAAGGTTGTCTCTCCAGTTGACCGGTTTGGAGTTGTCCTGCTTACCCAGAAGGTGGGAGGAATCTCTTCAATCTAGTTTGCTCCGTGTCTTTTCAGGCACTCATATGTGCACGTCTTGAGTCCTTTTAGGATTTCTGCATTTGCTCTCTCAGCTTGGCCATTGCTTGCCGGGTGAGCTACAGAAGCGTAGCTAACATGAATGTCGAGGTCTTCGCAATATCCTTGGAATGAAGAACTTGTTAATTGGGTCCCATTGTCAGTTATGATCTTGTTTGGGACTGCAAATCTGCATACTATGGACTGCAAGAAATTGATAGTTGATTGCTTGTTTATTGTCACAACTGGAGTTGCTTCTGGCCACTTGGTGAACATGTCGATGGTGACATACAGGAACTTTTAACCTCCGACGGCTCTTGGGAAAGGTCCCAAGATATCTATACCCCACACGGCGAATGGCCATGTCGGAGGTATCATTTGTAGAGGTTGAGCTGGTGTGTGAATTTGCTTCGCATGAAACTGACATGCTTCACATTTCTTCACTAGGTCAGTTGCATCCTGTAGTGTTGTAGGCCAGTAAAAACCATGTCGGAAGGCTTTACCGACCAACGTGCGAGAAGACGCTTGGTTCCCACACTTGCCTTCATGGATTTCCGTGAGGAGCTCGCGACCTTCTTCCCTTGTAATGCACCGCATTAGGACACTGTTGGCCCCACACCGGTAGAGATCCCATTCTACCAGTGTGTATCTTTTAGCCAATCTGACTATCCGGTCAGCATATACATTATCTTCATGAAGGATGTTGTCTTTCAAGTAGCTCCGGATCTCCGAGATCCATGCATTGGAGCTAACTTGAGCTTATGAGTCTTGCATGCTGGGTTGCTCGGAGCTTTCTGCAGCACCTACCCTTGATGGACGCCATGGTAATAGGGCCATCGGCACCGCCAGCTTCGAGGTGCTGGTCTCGCCCCCTTCGCTCAGTTCAGCAGGCTGAGTTGTTGGTCTTGACAATCTTCGAACAAAGGTTCCATCGGGAACCGGAGCTCCGGTTGAAGCTTTCGTCGAGAGTTCACCAGCTTCAGCGTTGTTGAGACGCTGGACATGGCAAAGATACAGGACATCAAAATCCTTCTGAAGCTTCTGGACATCAAGAAGATATGTAGCTAGTTGGGGGTTGTTGCAGCAACATTCACCTTTGACTTGTTTTATAATGAGCTGTGAATCACCCTTTACCAACAACTGCTTGACACCATATGATAGTGCCACCTTAAGACCATTGATTAGTGCTTCATACTCTGCCATGTTGTTGGTTGCCTTGAAGCCAAGAACCATGTATTTGACCTTCTCCCCGGTCGGAGCGAGGAGAAGGATTCCAGCTCTGGCCCCCTGCTTCTGCATAGAGCCGTCGAAGTAGAGAGTCCTGTGAGGCTCAGTGAAGACTGGAACCTTAGGTTTCGGCTTTTGCTCACTAGGGTCCTCAGGATTTGATGGAGAGGGGGTCCATTCCGCCATAAAGTCTGCCAATGCTTGACTCTTGATCGCTTGTCTTGGGACAAATTCAAGATCGAACTCGACCAATTCCACTGCCCACTTTGCAATGTGCCCAGTACAGTTGGGGTTATGCAAGATTGCACGCAGTGGATAAGAGGTTACCACTGAAATCTTGTGAGCTTGGAAGTAGTGACGAAGCTTCCTAGAGGCAATAAGAACTGCGTAGAGCAGCTTATGCACCTCTAAGTACCGAGTCTTGGTGTCATGGAGTACCTCGCTAATGAAGTACACTGGGCGCTGGACTGTCCGGACCCTCCCGGAGGGGCCCGGAGCTTCCTCCTCATCAACCCGGACCCTCCCGGAAGGGTCCGGACCTTCTTCGGGGACCTCCAGGTTCTTGCTAGAGGAACCCGAAGCTTCTTCTAGAGTGACCCGGACCTTCCCAGAAGGATCTGGATCTTCTTGTTCAGCAACAGTAACTCCTTCATTTAAAGGAGGATGATCCTCTAGCGTCTTGCCTCAAGGATGTGGGTCTAGGAGCTGGGACCCAGACTCACCTTCAGGTAGATCCGGACCTTCACAGAGGGGTCTGGATTCCTGAACTGGAGATGGTTCTGGTCTTTTCGCAATCAGGACCATGCTGACAACTTCGTTAGTTACTGAAATGTAAAGCAGAAGTGGCTCACTAGGATTTGGAGCTACCAAAGTTGGTAGAGTGGTGAGAAGCTGCTTCAGCTCTTGGAATGACTTTTCTGCTTCTTCAGACCATCGGAATGGTCTGGACTTCCTCAATATTTTGAAGAAGGGTAGCGCCCGTTCCGTCAGTCTTGAGATGAACCAGCTGAGTGCAGCTAGACACCCAGTTAGCTTCTAGACATCCTTGATGCAAGCTGGTGGCCGCATGTCTTCAATAGCTTCAATCTTCGCCGAATTCGCCTCTATTCCTCGGTGGTACACCAAGAATCCAAGAAGCTTTCCGGATCTAACCCCAAAGATGCACTTGTCTGGGTTCAGCTTTGTGCGTGTGATTCACAACTTGTCGAAGACAGCTTGCAAGGTGTCGTGAAATGAGTCCTTGTTCTTGATCTTGACAACGATGTCATCGACGTACACTTCCACTACATCTCTGATGAGCTCACCAAAAGTTTAGTACATAGCTCGCACAAACATTGAAGCATCGTTTTTGAGACCGAATGGCATGGCAGTGTCACAGTATAATTCATCTACTATGTTGATAGGCAGTATGCTCTTCATCTTCTCTAGACATTCTGATTTTATGATACCCAGAATATGCGTCTAGGAAACACAATAATTCACACCCGGAGGTGGAATCCACTATCTGATCTATTCTAGGTAGTGGAAATGGATCCTTTGGGATGCCTTATTTAGTGTTGTGTAGTCGATACACATCCGAAGCTTCCCACCAGCCTTAGGTACAACGTCTGGGTTTGCCAACCATTTTGGGTGGAAGACTTCTCGGATGAATCCAGCTTCGAGCAACTTCTTCACTTCTTGATGTATGAAGTTATGTCGCTCTACTGATTGCTTCCGAGGCTTCTGATGTACAGGCCGAGCGTCGAGATAAATTTTCAGATTGTGCGCAATCACTTCCCTATGGATCCCAGGCATTTGTGACGGTTGCCTGGAAAACACGTCAACATTAGCCAGGAGGAAAGTGATGAGCGCGAGTTCCTATTTGTCGTTCAGACCTCCTGATATACGAGTGGTGTGAGCGGCGTTGAAACCAATTTGGAAGACTTTGACGAGAATGTTGGTGTCGCCGCTTGGTTGCACACGAGGTGCGGAAGTTGAGCCTCGATGACGAATGCTCGAAGGCTTCGGAGCTTTCTCCTTTCCAGATTCTTCCTCCTGCGCTGTAGCAATCGCGTGGAGTTCTTCTAGAGCAGTAACTCTAGCGGTGCAATCTTCGCGGATCCGGAGAACGCCTGAGGGTGTTGGCATCTTCAACACCAAGTAGCCATAATGAGCAGCAGTCATGAATTTGTACAAAGCTAGCCTGCCCAAGATGGCGTTGAATGGCAAGTTGATCCGGCGGTTGGACGCGTGGCAGCTCTGGAGCTTACCGTCTTGGACGAGTAGGTCCAGTGTTGCTGTACACATGGTTGTACCGGAGCTTCCCTCTGTCGGGGATTAGGTTCGGGGGTGCCACATATGTATCTAGTTCGGAGCTTTCCCATGTATGGAATGTAGCTTCAGTTTTATGATACACGCGGCGGCACTGGGACTAACCATAGAAGGGAGGCAGGTCTAGTTCCGAGTGACACGTGGGGCCTTCGGAGGTCTACAACTCAGATTGGAGGAGTTCCATTGCACTCTTTGCAGTTCCAAGAGGTATTCGATACGCAGGGTACCGACATGACCTATAATAAAAAGCATTGTTGTGTGAAAACAGACTTCACGTGCATTTACTTTTTGTACAAGGCTCAATATGTTAAATTATTTTTACCCTGCTTGTCTATCATGATGTTGTGCAAATCTTTTTGAATTTTTGTTCCAAGTAACTCACATGCATTACAAGCCTTATTGATAGTCTTTTTGGATCTTAACACCGCTACATACTCTACTTGCCTGAACGCCAAGCAAATCTAGGTCCGGAGTGTGCTATCGACTTAGCCTGGTCCTGCACCCTAAGTACACCACACTACCTACACCCCGGCAGGCCTCAATAGGGTGAGTACTAGAAAGGCACGTGGATCTAAGAAGATTCTATCAAAACGCTTGTTATCATATTGAGTTTCATTGAACCTAAAAGTTCAAATAAGAACAATAAGTCACAACCAATTTATAGACAAGAGGATGAATTTTACTTTTTCTCTGGCCTTTAATGTGCAGGAAAAGAAAAAATTCATAGTGATGATGGACAACACCGGAGCTACTAAGCTCCAACATCTCCCAAGATAGGTCTGCCGTCAACATCCAATATGCTGACACCGGAGCTACCAAGCTCCAACCATTTTAGGGGGCCTGTCTTCGACGTTTCAAAATTGAAGACTTCAACATACTGTCATAACCTTTGGTACATGTACACACCTTAACTGTACACATGTACCAGGGGTCCAACAAGACACGACATAGGATATTGAAGTTAAAGTGAAATTCAAGGCAAAAAGGAGGATTTCATTAATCAGAAGAACTGGATTACAAAATTGAGATTACAAGGGACAAAATGAGAAAATACCAGGCTACTGGAAGACCTCAGACCTGCAGAAGAACGAAGCCACTTTTTGGGCAACCTCTTGGACGCTGGCTTTGGCGGCGTCTTCCCCTTCAGCAACGGGACCTTCGAGCACCTGGTCCACTAGGAATTGGGGATCTCAGCTTAACGTCAGCACAAACTCTGCAACGTTTGTAGCCAGAGTTTTCCCCTCTGTCTCCAGCTGATCCGCGATGACGTCGCCCATCGCATCAAGTTTGCTGCCAGCAGCGTTGAGGGCCACCAGCGCTCGGTCCAGATCCAGCTCCGGGTTATCCGGACGTACTGGACTGAAACCCAGCGGTGTCAATGCGTCATTCGCCCGTCCGAGGAAGTCCACACTTGAATAGCTTCGGTCTCCTTCAGGCACCGCAGCTCTCCCAGTGACCTCCGGGCGGACGCAAGCTCTGATTCTTCACAGGCAAGTCGCTCAGCCAACTTAGCATGTTGTTGTTTGACTTCAGCAACTTGCTTCTCCTGGTCGGCCAGCTCCGTCTCCCGGAGGTGGATGTGGTTCCGCAATGTCAGACTTTTTTTTCGATAGCTCTTGCCCCACCTTTCAGCTCTTCTTCCTTTCTTCCTCCTTCCATTGATCCAGCTTTTTGCTGTGATCCGCCAAATTTTTCTCACCCAGAGCCAACTTCTGGGTGACCTCCGCTTCCCTCCTCACTACATCCTCCTACTAGCCCAGAAGTTTTTCCTCCCTCGCCTCTAGGTCCGCTCGATGCTTCATGAGAGTTTCATTCAACTCTGCGAGCTTTTCGTAACGCTCATCAGCAGCGTCACGTCTCTCTTTATGCTCTAGGATTTCGCTAGAGTTAGCATTGAGCGCCCTGATGGCGGACTCCTTCTACATCAACTTGTCCCAATACTCTAACCGGGTCTTCTCCCCCTTTATCCATTCCTTCTGGTCAGCTAGCCTCGTCTTAGCAAGCTTGGTTTCAAAATGGAGTCTGCTGCGCCAACGCCTCAAGGTGTTGCGCTCCTGCTCCAAAGCTTTGCTCTCATGGTCGAAGGCGAGCTGGACCTGCCTGAGGCTCGAGCAGGCGTTGTCTATGGACAACGCCAGGGGGATAGGTTCCGGGCCTACTGGGACCAATTCTGCAGGCTCAAGCGGGTTCCCCGTAACAAAAATTTGGTACCACTCTACAATAGTGGTCCCCTGTACTCCCGCGGTGCTAGGACCGCTCTCTTGAAGTCCTTCGGTGGCAGCAAAAGAACCCACGGGGGAACTTCTGCCTCCGGAGCAGGTGAAGGAACCATTTCCAGGTCTTCAGTTGACGGTTGTGATGTCGAAGGACCTGTCGTCGGTCCTGCGAGCTGCTCTGGCTCCGGCACTGGTACCTCCTGGACTACCACTTCTAGAGCAGCAGCAGTAGCTTCAACTGTGGCCTCGACCTCGACTGGTTCAGGCCCCGGTGCAGCGACTACCTCCGGCACAGCCATCGGACCTTCAACCACCTCCGGCATAATTGTCGGACCTCGAACCTTCTCCGACTCAACAGCCGGACCCTCTACAACTTCCCGCTCTACTATCGGGTCATCAACAGTTCCTGGTACAAGGGTCGGAGCCTCGACGATCTCCGACTCAACAGTCGGGCTTCAGCTACCTCTGGCTCAACAACCAGGGCTTCGGCAACTTCCGGCTTGGAAGCCAGAACTTCTGGCATCGTCAGTGCTGGAGCATGAGCCTCTGCCACCAGGGGCACTTCTTCAACTTCCCCTCCTGCAGTCCAGTGCTGTCACAAGAGCTTCAGGCGAGGACTCCGAGTCCAGGCTCACAACAGTTGGCGCCAGAGCTGCCGCAACCTCCACCTCCACTTGACGAGGAGGCTCAACAATCGAAGCCGGAGCTTCAGCAGGAGCAGCCCCAGCTATTGCAACATGCGTTGAAGCTCCGGGTCCTTTCTTTGACACCCTGGAAATAAAGGGAAGAGAAGATTAAATACACATCCAAAAGCATGATTAACATTTCAGAGTGAGCAATCAATGTTTACCTTGGGATGCTACCACCCCAGTCGCCTCGGAACCTAGGTTGAGGAACACTTGCAGCCACCATAGTCCTTTCAGCCGGAGCTTCCCTTTGACTGGAAGAACTCCTGGACCTAGAGCTCTTAGCCAGCACTGCAGCCGAAGTCGACTGCCTGGAGCTGATGCCTCTTGAAGGCGCTGGCACCGAAGCAAGGGTAGTAGCAGAAGACCTCCCCCTCCGGAGAGAAGCAATCGTCGTGGAAGGAGCAGGCCTAACGGACCTCCTGTCAGCGTGCTTCAACTTCCCCTTCCGAGTGGAAGGCTAAGCTGGCTCTTTGCCCTTGCCTTTGCCGACGTCTTCAGTCCTTCAGCTTGGGACGGGGGAGGACCACCCTCAGAAGCTCCGGGGATTTTCAATCTGGTGGTCGGAAGCCTTTCCACCTCACCAAGATCGTCAAGCGCCGACATATTCCTCCGGAGCTCCCTGCTGAACTGCGCCTCCATGTTTAGAGGGAGGAAAGCCGCCGGCGAAGTTAAGTCGTCGCCTTCGACGTCAATTCCATCCTGGAACTTCTTGAGATGAAGCTCCAAAGCTGCGCCCTCCAAATTGGATTTCAGACCGATTTCAATCCGGTCTTCACCCATCACACTGTTGAGGGCCCACGCAAACTTCTCTCTCTTCTTCAGTGGAACCCACCTGTTGACCAGGAAGTTGCAGAAGACCAACTTGGGGGGTCACTCCACCTTCCACGCATTCGCGGATCCTGGTCAAAGCAGGGTTGAAGGCCTCTGACAGCACCGAAACAACATTCCATGCGTCAGTGTTGTAAAAGCCCACTTTTTGGAAGAACAAAAACGAAAAAAATGCGAACTTAAAAATTTTGAAAATGGACTTGGAAATCCGAACTCACATGAACCATATGAGTTAACCCATGTTCACTAAAAATAGGAACTTGTTAAAATTTTACATATAAAACATGGTTGCTAATGTATTTGGAACTTAAGGGGTAAAATCCTTAATTTCCAGGAATTCACATTTTCAATGAAAAATTAAAGGAGAAAAGAAAACAAAATGGAGAGAAAGAAAAAGGAATTATTCCAACCCTAAAATGGGACATTCAAAAAATTTTAAATCTAAGGCTGTAAATTTTTCCGTGACCTTCTAATATTCCAAATAGACTCTCGGTAAAGTTTCAAAATTTTTAAGCACGTTTTCAATTTATTGGACACGTACTGAGAGTTTAATCAGAGTCGACATCAAATTTAAAAAGTTGTACTTAACCTTGTCCAAATCAACTCCAAATTTTTCCTGAGGTCCCTTATGGTTCAAAAAGGGTAACTTCAAAGTTTCATGATTTTTGAACCTAACCTACCATTTATTTCATTGAATCAAGTATCACCGCTTGAATTCAAATTCAAACCTGAGTTCAAAATTCAACTTGGTTAGTTCTGAAATATGATTGCACCATAAAATTCTTCACATTTTATTTAGTCATTGGGCCAAAGTTGAATATTTTTGAAGCATGATTGCTAGCCCTATTTGAAATTTGAAAAGAGAGGGGAGGAGAGAGTGGGTCCCACAAGTGGTCCCCACAGGTCAAGTCGGCAACTGCCCACAGCATGACACCGATACCATGCATGTGCCACCACGATGCAAATCGGTCTTTATCTATCGCGCCCGACTCCTTCCTATCCACAGCACCGCTCGCGCCCAGCCACGGCGACAACCGCGCGCCTTCTCCCCGCAGACCGTGCTCCTCGTCGGCGCTACACCTCCTGGCCTGCGCGTGCCCCCTCCCTGTCGTGCCACACGCTTCCTCGCCGGCCAAGCTTCCAGCCGCGGCATCTCCCCGCGCCGGAGCCGCACCACCCCGCCAACCGCAGCGCGCCGCTTCACCGTCGGCCCGCGCGCCTTTCCCGCCGGCGCCCTACCTTCCGCTGATGGCTACTCGCGCCCGTACCAGGTCTGCTCCCCTACTCCACGGCGCGCCGCTCGCTCCACGTTGGCCGCCTGTGCGCCCCTGCCTGCAACCGCGTCGTGCTCCGCTGACCTGCATCGCGCTTGCTCGACCACAACACCGAGCGCTCCCGTGCCCCACCTCCCGGCCGCCGCGACATCTCCCCACGCCGGTCGTCGACTCGCCCCGCCCGTGCACATTCCGCCGGCGCTGCCCGAACCTCCGGCGCACGGCGCCTGCTCACCGATCGCGCCCCGCTTGCAGCGCTTGCCCCCCGACTACGCCTCCTCCCGGCCGCCTGCAGCGCCGCGCCACGCTCGTCCCTTGTTGCCGACGGCGCCCAGTCGCCCTGCTGCTCGCCGGCATGAGTCGACATTGCCGTCTCGCACTCCTGCGCCTGTCGCCGGCCACCGAACATCTCCAGGTGAGTTGCCTAGCCTTCGTCGTCCTTCCTCTCCGCCTAACTCGTTCCCTGCTCGCCTCTCCTCCTCGCCACAACACGTGTTGTCGTGCGCCGCGTTGCGCCGTTCCTTGCCGCGCAGACCGCGGTTAGCACATTCCATGTCGGCACCATGTTCGTCAACGACCGAGCACACCTTACCAGCAACAACCGTGTCATTACTCGACCTAAGGGTCCTTCTTTATTTTATCGACTTCAGCTCCATGAATATCCCATGCTTCCACTGCTCTATGCTCTGTTTCTAGTCACCCTCACCAACTGTTCGACCAAATGCCACAGGCTTGTCATCAAGTTCTCTAATCTCTGTTCGCTATTGTCTGCCAGCGTTAGGTCGTTGGCTGCAAGAAATGTGGTTGTTCAATGCATCCAGGCACTTTAGTTGTTGTTTACTCGCTATGGGCATAACAGTTGAGAACATTAGAATAATGCTAGTATGATGAGGTTAGTATGAACCCTGATGTCCTCCTAGTTGTTTCTCTCATAGTTCCAGTGAGTACTTTTGGCCAGCATGTCCGAAGGGTTTGTTAAAGAAACCCTTTTGCAGGTTGGTTGGATGGTGTGGCTACTTCCTTGGAATTAGTTGAAACCAAGTTAAGTTCCTAGACAAGAGGTTCATTTCAGAGTAGCTATAGGTGGGGATGCGTTAGTAGTACTCATTTTTACCAATTATCATTGATGTTATACCTTGTGGTCTGGACAAAAGCAACCCCACGTTGACCTTTCTCGCCTTTGGGTTGTGTTGTCATGTCCATACATGCTTGTATTGCTTCACATTGAGCCGTGTCGACGTCGTTGACCACATGACGTCATCGTGATGTTCCGAGCCATCATCGTGTCCTGGCATCTAGATGAAGGTTGCCTGTAATGTACATGATGCTGGAACACAACCACGACACAAAAGGTCGATGATCGTTTAGCCAAATTAGGGTTTAGTCGAGGCGAGACTCATCGAGTCCTGGGTGTAGCCAGGGTGCTCGATGAAATGCCTTCTAGGTCAAACCAGGTGTGTTAGTGATCACCGATGACCTGGAGTAGAGGATGCAAGAACGTTGCGACCAACAAGGAGAACTAGGCCAAGGGGAACCTTGGATAAGAGTTCCTTGGTTGTGTCGAGGATGTTCCCTAACCGATCATAGGATTGGTTAACTTGGTGTACCACTTCATCGATGGCAGGTTCGTCGAGCCGCTTATCAACAACCGAGTCAATATCACTAGCCTTAAGTCTCACAAGGTGGTGTTCGGGATTCCGCTCACCCCATTGACGAGTCCAGGTTGATGTGGACGTCGCTAAGACGATTTCTCGAGATGGCAAAGCATGCCTTTATGGCAAGGTCTCGCATCATGTTCAAGTCCCAGTAGCTTATCAAGCTCATCTGGACAATCTTGCGAAGGACACTGCAATAGTGTCATGTAAGAACTTGGACGATGCTTGTGAAGATAGTCGTAGTGACCGGTTTACCTAAAGGTCCCTTGAACGTGTCGTGGTACTCATGCTAGGTTAACTGTGCTTGTAATGACTTCTTAAGTCCAAGCCATGTTAATCTCAATTCAGTCCCAAGTGCCGTTAGGTTCCATCATGATTCATCCTAAGTCAGGACCCTACGACAGCACCGCTCACTTAACTAGGTTTACTCCTTTAAGAGTTAAGTCAAGTTCATTGGTCGACTGCTAAATCACGACCTTCGTCTTGTACACTCCACTCATACTCAAGCTTTCGATGTCCCACCTTGATTTTTGGGTCGTCCTTACACTTCCCCGTCCAACACTTCTTCACCATTCAAAATTGTCAATCTCGCGTGGCATAGCTTGAAGTGTGGTATGCTAAGTTGCAATGTAGCTTTATGTTGTACCTTTCAATTCATACCGACACTACTATGTCCACCTTGACTCATTCTCTAGTTACCCACACAACAGAGGCATATCTGTCCTTCCTAGTCAAACTCCTCGTTCTTAAAGTTTACACAACCCCGTGGAGTCTATTATTAAAATTACATAATTACCTAATTACTTATATGCATATCATGTCGATAGGAACGTGCTGATAGGTGATCGACAAGAAACTTCGCTTGAAGGAGAAGGCCAAGGTGTTTCCATTGAAATTCCATGGCAGGTTCTCCGGAGGAAGACCAAGCCCTAACAACTGACATTGTTATAGAGTCGCAAACAAGGCAAACCACGGTTTGCATTTAAAAGCTTTACAGAGTTTTGCAGTATTTCTCACATTACGTCTTAAGTTTGATATGTGCATTATGTATAGGGTGATTTATACTCCACTTGCATGACCACAAATCCCAGGGGTTGGTCGGAACGGGTTACAGTTTGACCTGTAGTAACTGCTTTGCTAATGTATAGGAAATCCGGTAGAAGTTGAGTAGTTGGAATATACTCGCGGGAGGGTCAAATTTTATTGAACACGAGTCAAGAGTTTATTCTACTTGAGAGAGGAGTCGAGTAGGGGAATCTACTCGCAAGATGTTACCAAAATGTTCACTCTTAATAATTGGAGATGTGGACGGGGATGTTCCTGTAGGACGGGACGCGCAAGGTTGTCTGATCCCGGATGAGGGGGACAATGCTTGCGACCACATTTGGGCCTGGGCCGGTAAGGGTAAGGCAAATGTGGAGGTTGGTTGTAGCCCTGTCTGTGTCAGTTAAGGACCATCTCGTGTGCGGCCCTGTTGAGCAAGTTTGAACAGTACCGGTTACATAATGGATTAATGGGGTCCACTAAACTGATGTAGCTCGGGCACCCTCATGTCGAAACTTATACCGCCATCCTTCGAGGGAAGATGATCGTAAGGTGGGAACCTCTAAGGAGCAACTTCGACGTGCTCGGTTAGGGACCTTACATTTGGGATGGTAGAACTGGTTCGACATCGGAATGAGGGGTGAAAGGTGGCCACATATGACGTGGGAGAGGAGTACAGTGAAAGGTACTTCCGAGCGGGCGTATCTGTCGTGTATTCCGGGTGTGTCCTGATTGCAATCACCGTCCCTCGCGGTAATAGAGTACCACTTGTTCACTGAGTTGTGACGTAGTAAATACTATAGAATTCAGACGAATATGATATATTGGTTTACAAATTGCTTGAACAACCTTGTTTGACTTAGAGATAGCAAAATTAAAGTTTACAGTTTCCCCATACTTTAGCTGTAATAGCATTATGTGCTTTTGGCATGTCATATCATCGGCAAAGCGTTTCTTGTTTGATTGTGGAGTCTATGATTTGCCGTGCCTGAAGAATGTCATTTGCTACTTAAAACATGATTATAAGGATCCACTTGTAGGCGAGTCTCCTTATGCTATTCCTTACCTATGCTTAGTACTTACCCCTGCATATGTCTAGTGAGACGGGTTAGTCTTGCTGAGCCTTATGCTCACGTTTGCGCTTTAACAATTTTTGTAGGTATTAGTTTTATTTCTGCTATTCAGGTTGTACATGAGACTCGAGGTGTCGAGATAAATCTCATGTGAACTGTGCCGCTGCTGAATGTTCTTCTTGTTGCTAGTGAGAAGCATCCTAGGGCATGGACGTCTTCTCTCCTGCTTAGTTAGGTCAGATTATGAGTATGTATTTTCCGCTGCGTGTGTACCCCTGTGGTACACTCTTTTGTAAACTCTTCTTATTATGAGATGAAAACTTTATATGTTTTGGTATCCATTTCGTGTGTGCTGTTAGGTGCCGCATCGCACGGCACCACCCAATGAGATCCTCGGATGTGTGGACTCCAGTCCCCACAAGTGTCAACATTTGGGAGACCTTTGAGCAGCTCCAACTTCTCATGCTCCTCTGCCGTGATGATGATCCAATCTTTCTTCCCGTCGTCCCACTTGCTGAAAGGAAACGACCTCAAGTATTTGAAGGTGCATTTCTTGTGCTTCACGAAATAGTAGAAGCCAAGAAATTCAGATCCCTTCCCGGTGGTGTGGATGGTGAAGAAGGTGCGGAAGAGCTCGACGCAGGGAGGGAATACCAACCCACATCTCACAGAAGTGGAAAAATGTTGACACAAGAAGAAGAGAATGGGGGCCAAGGTGGTACAGCTGCAGACCATAGAAGTCCAGCAGCATCAAAAGGAAAGTTGAGAAAGGTGGGATCAGCCCCAACATGGCGTACACAAAGAAGTACACCATGTCGCCGCTGCGCTCCTTCTTGAACAGGAGCTTGCCGGCACGGACTAGATGGTTGAAGGAGTCGCTGGACCACCCCATGTAGGTCCGGACCTTCTTCAGATCATCATCGCTCTTGAGGCGGCTCTTGGGGAGACCCAACTCCATCGCGCCAAAGTGGAGCAAAAGATGAAAAGTTAGGCAGAGTTTGGGAGGCTTTGAGCGCAAATATGATCAAAGGCGTAATGAGTCCTCAACCCGTGTGCACTTTCCTTCTTAAGTAAGCCTCTGCGACGCTTGGATGGAAACCACAATGAGATCAAGAGTACTTTTCCAAAATCTACCCTGTCAATGACGAGTGGGCTCGGGGCCACCCCGACGAAGAGATCGAGGTCCTTACCCAAGGTCAACTATTGCTACGATGAGCGGTGGGAAACCCAAACTCGGCGCTCTAACAGGGCGCGCGGAACCGATACGGTTTTTGTATTGGGAACCGATGACCTTCAATTGCGTGAGATCTGCACTCAAAGAGCTCATCTACCGTATTCAAGACAAGCCATGCGTCGAAGGTTCACCCCCGAACCGCCACTCTGTCGGCGCATCAGAGGATTTTTTGAAAATCGAAGCGTGGGAATCGAGGATGGCCCCACCTCTGGCAGAACAACTAAACCCAAGGGGTTTCTTCCAGAGGAGGGCCCGGGGGCCACTGTCAGTACCCTACGTACCGGGTACCCCACGATACCGCAACAAGAGTAAGAAAGTTCTACCTGTCAGAGTCGAAGGCCCTTGCTGGTCCCACATGTCATGCTACACCGGACCCGCTCTCCTCATACGACTGACTCCCGGGTTAACACGTGTAAAATAAGCCCAGAACAGAACTCCCAACAAAGAGAAGCTCCGGCGACTACACGTGTACAACGGTCCTGGACCTAGCCCTCGTCAGAGAGGAGCTCCGGTACTGACACATGTACAGCAACCCCGGACCTGCTCTCCCGCAAGGGAAAGCTCCGGATCCGACACGTGTGGAGCCTCCGGACCTTCATCACCAACGGAAATACAAGCTGGACAAGACCATTACAAACATTCAAGGATGGTTAAAGTGGCAGTTATAAGGTCTAATAATGTGTCATTAATACCATATTAATAACACACGATCAGTATATCATTAATAGCAGTAACGCTGCCATGAAGGCACGTTACCACACCATTAATTGTACTTAATACTCTTTAGACAGTGTATTAGGTCATTAAGCACGCCAGGGCCACGTGTCGGGCTAGGCCAGCTTTGTAACAGTCAGCCCTTAGAACTATAAAAGGGCTGCACCGCGCGAGTACGGGGGCGATGGCAACCTGACCTTAGCGAACTAACTCGCTCAATACAATCACACAAAGCCCGTGGAGTAGGGTGTTACACTCAGGCGGCCCAAACCACGTAAATCTCTGAGGTCACCATCTTGATTTTCATCTTGTGTCCCCTAACCACAAAAGAACCTCTACGGGCTGCTTTTCAGCAGATCCGGGGGAAGTGTCGTATTGCACACTTCGACACTATCGGATCCATGCTAGTCCTTCTCCTTCAAGTGTTGCTCCTTGTCGATCATCCTCGTCCTAGATCCTACTGGTATGAATATGCATTGCAAAATTTACTTAACTATTTTGCATTTAGAGATGATTTTTAATTAAAAGAAAGCTCATAAACGAGTAAGAAAATGAAAATGAGGTTTTTGCTAAGTTCTAACAGGAGGTTAAAAATGTTCATTTTGCTCAACTTGATTTTGAAGGAATTCATTTATATGTATTTCTAATATGCTTAAGGAAGGGAATTTGGGGTGCTAAAGCTTCTTTAGCCAAATGGTTAAGATGAAGGAATAATGCTAATGTACATATAGTGACCTAATAAGGATTAGAAGTCATAGTGTTGCTAAGAGGAGGATTAAGATCAATAAGGACTATACTTATGGGAATTACCATGTTGAATCAATTATACAAAGTACCCTTGATTAACCAGTTTCTCAATGTCATGGTCATATAATGGTCATGAGAGTTTTATTGAATATGGAGAACATGTGGAAGAAGGGTTTCACCAATTTACAAGATTTATAGAATTATAGATATTTATCTCTAATTTAACTAACCTAGATCACTAAACAATTTATTGTTCCAGTTAGACATGCGAAATGGATCTGGAAATTTTACTATGTACTCTAGAGATGCTAACGAGATTACCAGAAACATTTCTGAATTTTCTATGGTTTGTAGCTTGCAGAAGAATTTTCCCAAGATTTATGTTTCTCAGATTTTAGAAAAATTCATAAGACTTCTCATGTTAATTAGAATGATGCAATGCAAAGTGTAGAACAAAAGGTTTCTGTAGTAGTTTTTTTTGACATTTTTTTGGATTCGTCTTCTATTTATTATGATTTTTACAAGTGCTCTATTGTTTCTGGAATTTTCTTTTTACTGGACAACCTAATATTTGGCTGACAAATGAGGTCCCCCTGGCAGGTTCTTCTTCAACCTCTGGACAGAGTCACAGGGACGCCGGGTCAGTGGCGGCGCACTTCCGTTCCCGCGCCAATACTTAATGAAATAGGGATATTCTTGTTGGGAAATGACCTACAGATCCAGGAACGCGCTTAGGGCAACGTGGTGCACCACGGCAGTGACTGGAACAGTACCAGCAACGGTGGCGGCGGCACATGGTCCGGAGGCGCCATGGTTTGCGCGCAGAGATGGGTCAAAACGATCACGGTTTGCACGTTAAGTATCTGTGGACTTGGAGAACAAAAAATTGAACACTAATCACGAAGAAATCAATTGGAAAGGGAACTTCGATAATGACCTACGGTTTGGGCCGAATATGGGGAAATTTTGGTTCCCGGCTTGATTTGTCCATCAATTTTCGACCTAGTTAATCTGAGGGATGCTCCAGGGACTCATAAAGCTAACCTCTAATAGGAATTGGACGAAGTGGAACACACGCGAATAATTTAGAAGAATTCGTGTCACTGTTCAAATGAAACCGGCGGCTTGGAATTGAGTCAAACGGCCTCAACGAACTATAACATGACAATCAGAGCCAAGGGAACGAGGAAGGAGACGTGTTGAACCTGGAAGCATGTTGGGTTGGGACCAAAACGGCCTCAGGACGGCTTGTTGACGAGGCAGCAGCATGACGGCGCGAAACAGAGACGAGGAAGAAGAAATAGTGATTGCCATCATGAGGAAGGGAGGGAACAGCGTCTTCATAGCTTGGGGAGGGAGAGAGCGACGTCGCACCGGCGTTGGCACACTCAGCTGGGCAGCAGGGCAACATAGCACACGGGTGCGATGAAGCAGAGCCTTTGTTCAGCCGGCCGGAAGAAGACTACCCAGACACCTCAGCATCTCGATGCATGGAGAGTATTGAGTTGCACGCTTTGCACGTAAGCCTTGCCCGGAGTAGAGAAAGTCGCAGCTCGGTGGCTTCGAGCAGAGGCAGCAGCTTGCTGCAAGTACAGATGCAGGAGCTGCAGAGAAAACTGGTGGCGCTGCTGACTCTGTGTGGAAGCAAAGGAACAAGTAAGAATAGAGTAGTCATGAGGGGAGGATAAGGGCACTGGATTAGTTTCAATCGGGAGCAAGCGCATGGCAACTGCATGGTGCATGCACGCTGCGCCCGTGGCGCATGGTGCAGAGAAGGAAGAAAAGAGAGATGACTTATTTGACTTACATGTGGGATCCACCTAATTTCCCCTCCTTATTTTCTTTCAATGTTTAAAACAACAGCTAATAGACTTCTAAAAGTACTAGTAATTGAGAGGTGGACTAAATATGTACAGGTGGACTAATTCGCTTATTTAAAATCCCATTATGAACTCAACTTTGACATTTGGAAAAGTTTCCGTCAGATTGAAATTTAAATTTGAATTCGAATCTTTTTTAAAAGCTTGATTAATTTAAATAGCAAACGAAGTTAAAAAACTATGAAACTTGGCAGGAGTTCTATTTGAATTATATACAATCCATTTGTCAGTCAAGATTTTAGGTTTGCCCATTTTAAATTTGAGCTTTGGATTTGAATTTAAATCTCCACTCTAGGGTTTGATTTTAATTCATTTTCCCATGAACGGTGTATTATATTTACTATTCTTCTTTCAACATTAGCATTGACATGAGCTGAACAACTTTTATTTGGGCTTCCTTGATTTAAATCTTGATTCTTACCTTTGTATTTCCCATTTGCCTTTTTGAATTGTTTTTAGAATTCCCTCTTTTATAATAACTCACATAAGTGCCATAATACCCTCACAACCTCTCTTTTAACTTGAAGTTTTTAATAAGTCTAAATTTTAACATCATTTATGAGTTAAACTAATTCATGTGAGTTTTAATTCTATTTCAACAAAAAAAATTAACACAATTTTGCATTTTTGTTCTTCTCAATTGTGGGCTTTTACAGCAAGCCACAAGAGTTTGAAGTGGATAGGGATGGCTCCCATGCGCTGCTCGACCATCCTTGCCAAGACGGTCCTCCAGCCTCATAGGGTTGAGGTTCAGTCCATCCGGGTGCATCACCCGTTGGGTTCTCTTCCTCTTGGTACTTATGGACCGGGGAGGTTGTAAGAGGCATGGCCGTGGTCGTTCTCCTTGCACGGTTTCTAATTACCCTTGTAGAGACATTACTTCTTCGAGCTTCTCGATGGGAAGAAGATCAATGGTTATCCTCCGACATTTGTACAAATGAAAATTCTGGTTAGGTAACCAAATTTTATTGACAAAGCCGGGATAGTAAAATACCAAAGAGGAAGTGTGATCATCTTTGCACTGGATAATATTCATTAATTAATTCTCGTTCAGTTTCAATGTACTCAAATGAAGTATATTCTAATGCTCCTACCCTAGTAGCGATGCGAGTAATCAATGAAGCGCATTCAATAATTGGCCCTGTCGTTGAAATACTATCTAACCATTGTGTCATCATGGCTATAACTGGAGCAACTTTTATCTTTTTAATCATGACAAAAAAAATTTCGGTTCATCATCACAGACTACTCTAATATCTCGTCTAGGGAACATAGTCATAGCCACCCATCTATGCATGAGACGAACAACAGGATTTTGCAAGTGGCTATTCCTAGGAGCACAACATGTGACCTCACTAGTCAATTCATGCCAAAAACTTTGTTTTTAAATTTAGACAAAGCATCTAAATCTAGCAAACAACGTTTATGAAAGCCTAGGATTTCACTTAATTCTTTCCAAAGGATGTTGTATTCTTTTTGAAATAGTCTAAAAGTAATACCATCAAATCCTATTTTGGGGGTGCAAAGGAATTGTATAGTGAGAAGGCGTGAACCTTTCTCCTCTATGTAAGAAAAAATTTCCCAATCTAATGCACTGCAAACGGAAAAGATTTTGGAATCCATACCTATTTTTGAGATCAAATCCGGATCATAAGATTTAGTGTGATAAAACTCATGATCTTGGAGGAGCTTGTCTGCTTGATCTTCAATTTCACTTTGTATGTCGAGGTCGTTGTCGCGGAGAAGTTGATGCGGGTTGCTCCTCTCATCCATGGGAGTGTCTTCACACACACTCCTCCGCTCTGGACTTGGTGTAGCAACGGAGGAGAGGTGTGCACTTGAATCTCCACCATGGCTTGAGCTTACAGCCCCCTTCCTCTTAGGAAACAACCCTTTCATTCCTTTTATGGTCACAACAAGCAAGAACACAACAAGGCAAAACTCAAAAAAAGGTGATGTTAGTGAAAACAAAACCCTCGACGAATTTTCTACTTGAAGAACTTGAGAGCAAATTGCAAATGCAGACGAAGCAAATCTTTTTGAGCTGGATTTGAGCAAGAATGCTTCAATGAAGAGCAAGAAAAAAAATTTGAGCAAAAGAGTGACTCGGGGAGGTGTAAAATGAGGTGAAATGTGAAGAGTGGTGCTCCTCATGGCCACCCTTTATAGTGTACACTCCCCAGCTGTCATATGAGACACAAATGTAGCCGTTGTAGGGGAGAGAGCCACTTTGGCCCTTTGCCCACTTCGGCCGAACGAGGGGGGGGGGGGGGGGGGGGGGTCGGCCACGCTGAAAAGTGGCCCCCTGTTCCCTCTTTTGGTAGGTGGCTTCCTAATGGCTATAAAATTAGCACGTTGGTGAATTACCACATCTGCAACTCAGAAAGATTGTCTTTGACCTTTTTTCAAAAACCAACAATTTTATTTTTGAAAAATAAAGAAATAAAAATGATGGTTGAGAATATAATATTCTCAACTTGCTAAGAAAAATCATATATGCAGTGGGAGAAATCAAACTAAGTGGGAAAAACCAAATGAAAAAGAAAAATCAGATAAATATAACTACCAATTATCCTATTGGCTAGGTCTCACCACCGTCGGATGAGATGGACTTTTCCTCAGTCGTCATTTCTTGGCATCTAGGCCCGGAGGAATGGGCTCGGACGGCTTGTCTTGCTTCTTTCGCTATTCCTTCTCTGGCGGTTTGGTGGACTTGGGCCTTTGGGGAGGCCCGGGCTTCTCCATCTTCTCGGGATGTCGGCGTGGACGATAAGACGAGTTCTCTGCATTGATTAATTGTCTCTTGAATTCGATGAGAGGATCCACCTTTGGAGGTGTGACTTTGACCTCTGAATGTGTTTAACATTCGACCCATACTTGATGTGAATCATGGAGCATTGCTCCAACTTTGGGTGAAAGTTAAATTTCTCCTCCTTGCCATTAGAATTGGATTTCTCTAACTCCCACATCTATGCGAGCCTTCGTGGTGCTAAGGAACGGGCGCCCAAGAATGAGCGGTGTATCCTTCTCGACATGCATGTCGAGGACCACAAAATCCACGGGTATGAAGCAATTCCTGATTTTCACTAGAACATCTTCAGCAATATCCGCTGCACTGAAAAATCAGCTAGTTGGAGCTGCATTGGTGTTGGAGTGAGCTTCGTGAAGTTAAGCTGGTCGAAGACCACCTTGGGCATAACACTCACACTTGCTCCAAGCTCACAAAGCGCCTTGTCAAAGTAGTGTGCCCCAATCGAGAAAGATATGAAGGGATATCAGGGGTCCTTCAACCAGTTGCCTTCTTGTACAGAAATCATGTAGACATTTTCCACGGGAGGCTCGGGCTGCCTGGCATCTCGCCATTCTCCAATGGCGGAACATCATCTGCCAGTTGAGCTAACTGAGTTTCCAACATCTAGTTGAAGCTCAAATGATTCTTGAAGGCTGAGGACAGTCCTTCAATCTTGACATTGATGCTTTTTAGGGTATTTTCATTAGACGGTAGCTTCTTAGATAAGGAATCGTTGATCTTTAATTGGCTAATGGCAAGCTCTCTCAAGTTGGGTTGATTTCCATTGTTACTGTAGGTGTTGTTGTACCCTCCTTGAAAAAAGGGCGTGGTTGGCCCCACCCTTGACCTCCTGGATGATAACCATTTTTGTTGTTGAAGTTCCTGTTGTTGGCTATGTATAGAACATCCTCACGAGTTTGTGGGCAGTTACTCCCCATGTCACCCGTGTCACCACATACTTTACAGGTGATGTGAGAGTCTAAGGCATAAGAATTGCCACATACTTCACCACTGGCTTGTCCATCAATTTTCTTCATGAGGAGGTCCAATTTTGACAACGATCATATCCACCTCTTTCAAGGTGTGCATGACTCGCTGACGGGTTTGGAGACGCTCATCGTTCCAACCCATATTAGACACCATCTTCTCAGTCAAATCCTTAGCTTTGGGCACTGTCAATGAGAAGAAGGCTCCTCCAGCAGCAGCATCCACATGGTCACGGGCGGAAGGGATCAACCCATTGTAGAAATTTTGGATAATAAGCCAGTCGTCTGTCCCATGGTGGGGACTGGCCAGGATGTACTCCTGCAGCCTTTCCCATGCCTTGGGAATAGACTCCTGAGCATCTTGCTGGAAGCTGGATTTTCTTACACGTAGGGCATTGGCGTTCCCCAATGGAAAGAACTTTGCGAGGAATGCCGTAGAACACTTCTCGCAAGTTTCTACAACACTTCAATTTTCATAGAACCACTGCTTTGCTCTCCTAAGAAAGGAGCACAGAAACAGTCTAAGACGGACAACATTAGGAGAGATGTCCTTAATCTTGAAAGTGTTGCAGATCTCATGGAACCGTTGCAGGTGAGCACTTTCATCTTGTTAGCCTTACCACAAAATGGGTTGGCTTGCGCCATAGTGATCAGGCCAGTATGGATTTCGAAGTTCATGTCTACTGTGTTAATAGTGGGCCCAATAGGCACATTGTTAGCAGAGGGAGCCAAAGACTCACGAAGGGTCTTCTAGGCCACTGGCGTTTCGATTATTAGTGTAGAAGAGATGGTTTCATTTGCTGCAACGAATCTTTTGAGGAGTAACGACACGAGGTCAATCTTTCAAAGGAATTTTGGATCTTCAATGAAGTTTTCTGGCAAGCGAAAACCAGACATACACTACCCTGTTTTCACAATAAATTGAATGCGAAAACAAAGAAGGGTTATCCCACTAAAAACATACCCAGAGTCGTATCCTATTTACTCATTCGTGCAATACTTTGACTGCCTTCCTTGGCAACGGCGCAAGAAATGCTTGTTGACATTTCTTATAAAAATTCGCAAGCGCACGAAAACTATAGAAGTAGCATTTCCCCTAAAAGGAGTATTCTAAGGGTGTCATTTATTTTATCCAAAGGGAAGGCTAGGTAGAAGTGTAGTAATCATCAAATGGAAAGGGTAGAATGGTCTAGGTAGGGTTCTAGTGAGTATGGATAATAGATAAGTGGAGGTAGTGTGACACACACAAAAACATTCTATTCTAAGGGGGGTAAATGGGTTTAAGAGAGATTAGACTAAGAGTTAGTGAGTTGCTTCTACAATGCCTCTAATACACATATACATAGCCTAGGTTAGATACTAATGAGCATGTCAATGGTGAATCCTTATGCTAAGTTGTTCAACACATCAGACAGGGATTACCCTAGCAATACTAGGGCAACTCCCACCAAGAGCCTGTTGCATAGCCAAACGTAGAGGATTAGAAAGGGCGGATAGGGATGTCACCACCTGCTGCCTACCTCTTCAATCCGTGGGTCTATGAGACATTCAATGCTACTTAACTATCCTAGCACCTTGCTAGCATATTAAGTAAATACCTTAGGTGTCGCGGCACAAGCCATCCTAAGGCAGTGACTATCCGAGACATCGTTGATCCAATGTTGAGACATAGTATAAGTTATTCATATTAACATTATCATATCACAGCTACTTGGACTATAGTGTGTGTTTATAGTGTTTATGATGATAGTATAATGACATTAAGACATGACCATAAAGACTATTCCTACCACATACATGGAATCAACAATCAAACAAGAAACGTTTATCCAAGTATATGAATAAAAGAAGACTAAGGATAACATTTTTATTATGCATAAAGTAACAAATATAACAAGGAATATGTGAGTCATACCTTTCCCAATTTGGAATTGAGAAGAGAGAGACTCATTCTCTCCTTTCCTAATTTGGACAAAGTACTAGAGACTCTCCTCTCTATAGCCTACACTCCTCTAAGACTATGGAAGATAGTGGATGCAATAGAATAAAGCTCAAGTAGTGTGTGTGAGAAGTGAGGGGTAGGGGGTCCTATTTATAGCTGGAGAAGGGTCTGTTCCCACTACCAAAAGAGCACGAATTAGTCTTCACCGTTATGAGGAAGACACAAGAGAGTGACACGTGCAACTTGACTGAGAATGGCGCTTTTACAATTCAACCGAACCACCACTTCGGCCAAAGTGGTCTACGCTCCGTTTTGCGTGTGCATTCTCCATGTCACTTCCAGGCAGGACCCATTCTCTGATATGGGTGATACACCGTTGGATCTCCTCGGATATGTCTGTCTGTAGGCCATTTAATCCGTGTGATGCCACGTATCGGCGCTTGATTATCTGGGATGATAATTTGTAGGATTGTTCCCACTCTTTTATCTCATTTCCTGCATAAAATGCTTGCATGCACTATTGTTCCAAGGACAAGTGGAAATAGGTTAAGTAGAAAGGTGATGTGTGCAAGAAATGATTTTTCCTTCACATAATTGAGTAATATTGATGGATGAAATTGGGATATAACAGCCGCAACAGGATCCTGCAGGAGCTCCCACCAAAGTTCGACCAAATCGCAGCTTCTATTGAAACGTTGCTCGATCTGAGTGATGTGACGGTGGATGAGCTGATTGGTCGACTTGAAGAGTTGGGGCACTGACTCGGGGGAGCCGACAGCAACACAATTGCCAAGCTGAAGTTGGCGGAGGATGAACTGGTTGCCCGGTTGTCTTCTCGTCTGAAGATGGTAAATCAAGGAGGCACGAATGATGCTTCAGGAAGCAATGGCGACCATGGATGCAGGAATGGTCGTAGACGCAGCCGTGGTGGCGGCCAAGGAGCAGACAACTCTGGTGGCACAGGAAAGACTATTTCCAAGGATGAGTGTAGGTACTGCGAGAAAAAGGGGCATCGAGCCCACGACTGCAGGAAAAAAACAGGGATGAGCAGGTGCATTCTTTGCAAGTTGAAGAGGACAAGGAGTCCAACCTGATGCAAGTTGATGAGCAGGTGCCCTCTATGCATGGACTCCCACTTCGAGGGGCTAGTGGCGGTGAAAGCGGTGTCTACGATGATTCATCTGGACGAAGGCAAGCTGTTCGTGCAGCTTGGGGACAAGGAGGAGCCAAAGACAACCCGGTGGATCCTCGACACGGGGGCTACAAATCATATGACGAGTGAGCGCATGGCATTCGCCGAGCTTTACACTAGCATCCATGGATTGGTCAGATTCGGTGATAGGTCCGTGGCGAACATTGAAGGGTGCGGCACAGTTCTCCGTAGGCCCAAGGATGGGAGCCAAAGAGCACTCACTAGAGTCCACCACATACCGCGCTTGACAGCCAATATTGTCAGCGCCGGCCAACTGGATGAAGCGGGCTTTAGCATCACAATTCAAGCTGGCGTGTGCAAGATCTGGGATGCTGAAGGCGTGCTCCTACCACAGTATGATGAATGATGCATCGTATGTACATGCTGGAGATAGACATCGGCAAGCCAGTCGGTATTACATACCAGGGTTCGAGCATGGCATGGAGGTGGCACGCACGTTTTGGGCACTTGAACTTCAGGGGTTTGCGTCGCCTCTCCTAGGAAGACTGATGGGAGGCCTGCCCCTTATTGATCACGTCGATGAGGTATGTGATAGTTGTCTGCAGAGAAGCAATGGCGGGCGTCGTTTGCAGCAGAGGCATCATACCGAGCCCAAGCCAAGCTCGAGCTCGTCCTTGGTGATCTGTGCAGACTGGTGACCCCAGAGACACCGAGCGACAACAAGTACTTCTTCCTCTTTGTCGACGATCACAACCGCAATATGTGACTGGTGCTGCTGGCATCCAAAGACCAACTTGAGAAGGCATTCGTGGCACTCCAGAGATGAGATGAAGCCGAAACTGAAAGAAAGGTGGGCACACTGCACACTGACTACGGCAGAAAGTTCATGATGAACTCGTTCGTCGAGCACTATGCCTAGGAAGGAGTCCAACATCACTACACCGAACCCTACAAGCCCCAGCAGAATGGGGGGGGGGGGGGGGGGTCGAGTTCCAAAGTCAAATGGTGATGGGCATGGCACGGAGCATGATGAAAGCCATGTCTCTTCCGACATGGTTCTGGGCGGAGGCCGTGTCCACAGCCGTATTCAGCCTAAACCATACAGCAAGATAGAGCGTGAACGTGAAAACTTCCTATGATGTATGGCATATGGAACGAAGCCTCCCGTTCATTTTTTTTGCACTTTTGGATGTGTAGCCCTTGTGAAACAAGGGAGCAAGAGGCTGTCCAAGCGAGAAGACAGAAGTGTCGTAATGGTTTTCGTCGGATATGAGGCAGGCTCGAAGGCATGGCAATTTTACAACCCCGCCATCGAACGCATCACAGTGTCACACGATGCCATATTTGAAGAAGACAGATCCTGGGACTAACAGAGGGAGCCTGGCGGCAACGACTACAACACGTTCCAAGTCGAGTTCATCTCGATCGGTGGTGCAGATCACAGAGAAGAAGTGGCCAAAGCACCACTGATACCACCAGAGCCGCCATTGCCACACTCGCTATCGACGGTGCGCTCAACACCACGTGATGCAGCGTGACACGGTCCCCCAACTACTGTGTCAGCGCCAGCGTCATCAAACCTCAACACAGACCATGATGATACCTCAATTCATATGAGGACATATGATGACATCATCAGCCGACTGCAACCACATCAGCAGGCGGCTCAAGAAGCGATCGCCGAGCTATTGATGGTGATCGGCGATGAACCAGCAATGGTGGAAGAGTCCATGAAGACCCTCATCAAGATCATCTGGTGGCGCTCAAGCACTTGCTGCGGTATGTGGCGGGAACGTCGGACCACGGATTGACGTATAGGCGAAATGTCGGTGACATGCCGCTGGTGGGATATTGTGACAGCAACATGGGAGGAGACGTTGATGATTGAAAGAGCACAACCGGAGTAATCTTCTTCCTCGCTGACAATCCGGTGTCATGGTTATCACACAAGCAAGGGATGGTGGCGCAATCATCGTGCGAAACTGAATATATGGCAGCGGCAGCCGCATCGTGCCAAGGAGTTTTGGCTCTCGCGCGTTCTGAGAGAAATAACAGGAATGGAGATTCAAGCGCCAGTCATCAAGGTCAACAATCAAGATGTGATCGTGTTGGCCAAGAACCCTGTGCTACACGGACATTCCAAACACATAGATGTGAAATTCCATTTCATCCGAGAATGTTTGGGGTGCGGGGACATTGAGCTGGAGCACACAAGCACAACGGAGCAACTCGCTGATGCCCTGACCAAGCCCCTGGGAAGGTAGCGACTCGAAGAGCTCAAGGAGAAGATCAGAGTTGCTAACATCAAGAACTAGGAGCAGAGGGAGATTGTTCTGTACTCTTGTTCTTCTTCTCTATTTTTTGTTCTCGCGCAAATAATGTGTTGAGCCGGGGGGGGGGGGGGGGGGGGAGGGAGGGGGATGTCCCGCATCACGCACCACGCCTCAACGTGCATAACGCGCATGCACGCAACGGCGGACACTCGTCTCTTCAGCGCAGCTACGACGAGCACGTTGTGCGCCATGCATGGCATCGTGGGGATACGGCGAGTGAAGACCGGGAATGCAGGCCTTAGGCCATTATGCTTTGATCGTTACTTTAAATGGAATAATGTTTAGTTGGAAGGGCAGTTGAAGACACTCCACTCCAATACTCGCCTGAGCTTTGAGATCGTTCGTGTGTGACTCGTCGGCATTCATGGTGATTGCCGCGTAAGGAAGTGAGAGATCGAACATGCTAGGCGTTCGCAATGTTGAGGTCTCTAGACGTGCAGGGAAGGCGCCGAGAGCCACTCTGAAACAACTTCTGAAACATGTCTTGGAGTTGGACACCTGCAAAGAGATGCAAGCCACTTCCAAGCTCCGACAGCACAACGAACAAGAGTACGAGTTGTGCCAATCACGCCACTGCAGACGATTAGCAGTCCAAACTTTATTTTGCAGTAACAACCAGATGAAGACCTTGCAACGCGATGGCGCCCAAGCTTGCCAAATAAGCTATGGGAAGTCTGACGAAGTGCTTCCAAGGAATTGTATGCGGTAGGCCGATTTGGCCGAGTACTGTCTGTTGGATGTCAATTTCCAGGTGATTGTGTCTGAACCACTATCTGCAGGATCAAACTGGGCTTGTTGCGGCACCAGCCAGAGGGAGATCATGTGATGGAATAGCATGGCAGTGACGTCATGTGCACAGGTCCATATCCAATTATGATCTGCCAAGGCATTAGTGGCCTCCTTTTTCAGAAAAAATGGTTGAACAGCGCCGGGAACTTTACTGCCGGTGCGACGCCTTTTAGCCAACTGGATGACGAGAAGGAGGCCGATCTTCCATTGGTCATATCAAAGTAATATCCATTATTGAGTTATTCTAGTTTTTTCTATTATGAAACTGAGTTAATATAGTACAATTTTTTTGATAGTTTTTTATTAGGGTAGGGATCATGATTCTTAAGTTTGGTAGGCCGTATGTAGGGGCCTCGCTAGCTGACTTAAATTTATGTCACAAGAGGCCTACCAAACACAAAACGACTTATGTACAAAAGCTACTATAAACAATCTTTATTTTGTAGTAGCACTTATGAGCCACAACTTCTATCTTTTATGGGCTTATGCGCTACTCAGGGATAAAGTGTCTCTAAAATTACTCAGATTGTCACTGAAAAGTTGTTTTACCAAACAATTTTTCAGACAACCCAGAACGAGCGAGGCCAGACCCAAAGCCATTTCTTCCATAAGCTACAAACCTTGTCCAACAGGCCTTAAACTGTTTTTAAATAGAAAAAAATAATACGAGAGTGAATTATAATTTAGCTTCAGAAAATTTAGTTCATCAGGTAACAATGAGAACAAACACAAGATAGCTAGAGGAAGCACGGTACAGGCATGCAACAAGGCAGCTTGCACGTAGAGAAAAGTCTGTACGTAGAGCTTCTACACCAGAGCTTTTGTACAGTTTCTGTACGTAGAACACGAGACTGCTAAAATAAGTATCATGTCATGGCTGATCTACAGTACACATCAAGTCTAAAGAGGACCCAACTAACAAAACTGTCACACCCCTATTTTTAAATAATAAAAATGTTAATTATTAGTAACAAGGATTTATTTAATCAGCATACAATTTTTTCTTATGTACTCAAAATATTGCATTTTGTATATCATGTCATCATTGTATTTTATTTGAATTCATTTGTGTGTCACAAATTTACTCCCAATATCTCTAGCCTTTTTGCTTTATTGAAACCAGGAAGAAAAATTAGGTCAAATAGATCAAGACATTAGGAAAACATTATTATCGTACTTGAAATTGGATCAAAGATGTTGGTTTTCTGGAAACGTATCAGTGGCTTTCTTTTAAATGTTTAAAATTCACTTAAAAAGTGCTATTTAGATACCTAAAATATGAAATAAATTCAAATATCTTTTCACCATAAAACTTGGTATAAACATTTTACAAAAACATCACGTAATTCAAATAAGTGATCAAAATTAAATAATACAGAGTTTCCGTGGGTCTATTTCCTCTGTGGTATGTAACATTGAACGTAGCCATCAGATCTCTTATGAATTGTATGCTCATGCTAGAGTTGATTCGTGAGAATTGATGGTGAGCCACAGGGGACAGTCAATTTTGTTTACTTTGCATGTTAATGAAGTTGCATTAAACACGAACAAGTAAACAAATATTATTTGTATAAATTTCCATATACAATTACTAGACTAGAGCTGTGATGTATCCATAGAGAGCTATAAATTAAAAGAAACTTTTAGCAAATTGGTTTAATTGTTTGTTTTAAAGAAGTTGCATTAAACATGCATAAAAATGTACAAATATTATTAGTAGCATAAATTTTCATATATAGCTTGCTAGTTTCAAGAAATGCTAAATAAATAATTATTATAATCATTTCACATCTATTGTAAGAAAATGTAAAAAATCTGGGGAAATTATCTCCACTGTTGACACAAAATTATTTTCTATTTCGAGTAATCAAAATACTGCAAAGGTGTTGTCATTGTCCCGCCCAGACAGAATGTGAACACCAATTTACAATGATTTAGTGTGCTACATTTGGTTCTGTAACCCTCATAATTGCCAAAAAGGAAAAGAAAACAATAATACTAAATATAGTAATCATGATAATGCATTTGAAATGGAAGACTTTAAGATTAAAACCATAGTGCATATTTAAGCCAAGATCAAAATAATAATAATAATAATAATAATAAGAATAAGAATGTATAAGAACATAAAAATAAAGTGTAACAACTAGAGAAAAATAATAATTATATAATAATAAACAAATTTACTCAATATAATAGTAACAACATAACGAATAAATAAATAAAAATTGGAAAAAATCATGGAAAATGAATAAATAAATAAATAAAACCTAAGTGAAGGAAAATAAACTTAATGTGTTGTATCAAACGCAAAATAATCAGAACTAATTTATTGAGGTGCTTTGGTTTGAAAACAAAATTTTCAATTGCTAAAGAAGACTTTTAAGTTCAAATAAAATAAACCAATGTTCAAGCCCTTGAACCTTTCATTAAACAATAATAAGAAGAATAATGATAGTAAGATGAGAAACTAAACACAATAAAGAGGAAGAAGAAATAAAACTTTAGTGTACAAATTTTCTTGGTGTTGAAAGTTAATTTTGCTTAAAATTAATTCAAACTAAATTATTGCATTGTATTTATACATCTGTGTAACATTTTCTAACTTACAAAATAACTTAAGATCAAAATTTGAAATAGAAAAAATGTATAATAATATTTTCAAAAGACAAAATTAGTAGTTTATTGATTTAGCTAAAAATCCAAGTCCTAAAATTTACGCGACCCAGAATCTCGGGGCAAGATTCTGTTTAAGGGGGTAGAATTGTAACACCCTAAATATATATAAAATTCCTAAACCTCCCCAGCCATCTCTCTCTCCTCCTTTTCTTTTCCCTCCGCTTGGCCAAATCCCAGTCGTGGCCTAAGGCCCAGCGGCACACCAGCAACCGTTGCCTCCCTTGCGAGAACCTAGCAACCGCCCCTAGTGGCTCGCACGGTGCCGCCTCCCCTGCTACGCTCGCACCCTTGCCTCACGCCCGCACCACTCCGCGCACGCACCCGCAAGGTGCAGTCGCGCCAGACTCGCGCCGCGCGCGCCCATCCGAGCAATCCAGTGGCCACTCCATGAATCTCGCCTTCCCGTCAGTTTCCTTCCAAAGCGGAGCGTCCCATCCATAAACCGACGCCCGGAACCCTCTCTGCCCCTTCCAGCATGGCGTCTTCCAAAAATCCCAATCTGCTGTAGCGACCATGCGCCTCCTTTCGGGACGCTGTCGTCGCTGCGTGATTTCCCCTCACCTGTCGCCGATTGCCCACGTGTACGTGCCGTCTTGATTCACAAGGTCGCCAAGGACGCAGTATGGCCGTCATCGTCGCGATTTCCTGCCGGGAACCCAAACTTCGGTGAGATCTGGTAAGCGCTGTCTCTATTCACTTCGTTCCGATGTTTCCACTCGTATTCTCCAATCGCTGACCCTCCCATAGCACTCGCTTGGCACCAGAACGTGCACGGGACAAGGACACGATAGATCTCCACCGCGACGACATCTGGACGACGCCCAACGCTCTTCTTCGCGTTGCAAACCTCTATGCGCTCCGTTCTGGCTCTAAAACAGAGCTAGGTGAGTGCTAGCGTACCGGTCCGTCGTTTTATGTTACTTAGTGTCAAAGTATAGTGTGTTCAGTCTCAGACTCACGTTCTTCGGTGAGCTCTGCATCGCGCCCGTGGCGTGCTGCGATAATTTACGCCATCGGCGATAGGCTCTGGTCGCGAACCGCCTCGAGGCGTTAGATCACGCATCGATGCCCGGAATTAAAAGATGGCGTACCTTTTCATTTAAATAAAATCAGAGCCACCCAAATAAAATCCAACGCTCCACAACTAGACACGTGTACACCTTCAGCTAAATAAAATCTGAGTCGTCTAAATAAAATCCCACAGTCCGGATTACCCAACAACTTACCCCTTCGTAATATAGCAGATATGCCCCTGTAGGTTTTAATGAAATTATAAGATAGCCCCTGTACTTTACAGTTTAGCCCTTGAACATACTCTAAATTAAGTGATCTTTATTTGATAGTCTCTGGAACTACTAGGGATAGCATTTTAATCTCTGGAACTCATAGAAATAATACTCTAGCCCCCTAACATATTGTTGTATTTATATTTACATCTATGTAGATTATTAAAATAACATTCTAACACATGTAATAATATGTATTAACTATTATAGTGTGCAGTAAGTGTAATGTTAGCATATAAAATATATTTCAACATTTAGAGTTCAATAAAACTAATGCAAACTGTTATAAATAAAATATGCAAAATAGTCCGGTCCAAGTAATTATCTAATTTACATGTAAATAATAATTAAATGTGTAACAGACAGTAGATGTATTTGTCACCTTAATAATTATTGAAATACACTATTTTAGTTATATAATTTAATATAATGTTCTTAATCTCCGATAAATCTGATTTAAGTTTCTTTAGTGCGTTAACTCTCGTTCCGACGTAGAATAACAACGTGGTAGGCTTCATCACATGTGTTTGTATGTATGTTGTATTGTTATTGATTTCTTTTATTTCTCTCTTTCAATGGTAGTTTGCACATGTTCATGTTATGATCAAGACGCAACACGAAGATGAAGACCAAGAGTTCAATCAAGAAGACTGAGTAGCAAAATAATGAAAGGCAAGTGTCCTTGAACATCTTGTACCAATTTTAGGATGTTAGCTAGTTGCATGCTTAATTAATGTGAATACTATTTTATTTACCGTTCCATGTAATTCCTTGTCGCCCGGGTTGAATTGGGTGGTTTTGGGTATTTCAATCACGCTTAGCCATGCTTATTAGTTGGGATGGAAATCTGGACACATGATTATATTATTAATTATGATCATTATGTTACATTGAAAACGATGAAGTAATTGGTATGAATCTGGCGGTTGGATGGTTTGGTATGGTGCAGTTTGCACGACACTCGGGATTGAGTTTGACACCGCCGGATTCTAAGGACCGGTTTATGGAGGAAGCCACTAAGCTTTATAGTACCACCACGAGACTGAGATGGGGCAGCTTGGTCAATTAATTAGGTTTCTCCCGATAAAATGCTAGTAGTTGGATAGTGCGGGGAATGATGCAGGGGTACTGCTCTGGGAACCGCAAGGCTCAAGAGGGGGCTCTGAGGCGGAGGGTTACTCCAAAAATGCCTCAGTGGTGGAAACCTTAGAGGGCTAGCACTAGTCGGGATTACCTTTGTAAAGATCATGTAGTGATCTCCTGGCCACGCACCTATGGAAGTGTGAAATGTGGTTGGCCGCCACTGGCATCAGGGAGGTTTACTCAGTCCACCTGGCAACAGGGGATGAAATCACTGATTGTGGGTAAAGGGTACATTCTCTGCAGAGATTTAATAAAACTGTCATGACAGCCGTGCTCACGGACAAGAGCGGCTTGGTGTCCAATTCATAATTAGACGATGGTTGGGATGATGGTTGAGATGGTGGTTTGGAAATGATGTTGGTATTGATTCATTATTATTGTTATTCTATAATGATTGAGAATATACACCTAGATGTAGGTGTTAATGAAAGCTAAGGATAAGTTTAATGCATAGTGCTTAAACCATTATCAGCCTTTCCTTTTTGACTGGCCTACATGTCATTTATTTCCCACACTTGCGGAGTACCACGGGATGGTACTCACACTTGCTTTGTTGTACTTTTGATATGATGCTCAGTGAAGAGAAGAGCTAATGAAGACAGTGACAAGTGAAGACAGTGCATAGGTCGCGTTGCTGCCAGTCAATTTGCCTGTGGTTGCCCTGGAGTTTTTTTTCCTCTTCCGCTGCTATTCAAAACTCTTTTGAAAGGTATAAATATTGTTTTCATGTGATATAGAACTGTTTATCAGTACTTGTCGTACATGTATGGTGAAACTGATCCTGACATACATGTATTTTGCAGCTGGTTTTATGCTTAATAAAACCGGGTGTGACAAAGTGGTATCAGAGCTATATGTTGACTCTAGGCACATGATCTTAGTTAGAATGGACCTGTAAGACACTCCTTTGACCTCGCTCATGAAGACGAAGCTTCGAATCCACCGACAGGAACGTGAAGATCAACATAGAAGGACAATGCAAAAGAAGAAGACTCTTAGAGATTATCATACATCACTTGCTTAGGCCCCCTTTAGTTAGCAAATGAAGTCCATGCCTTCCTCACAGCGAATTAGAACACGTTGTTTGATGTATTGCAATAGATTAATAATAATAACAACAAGAAATTATAACATTTGTCTGTTTAAGGGGGGTAGCCGACCCACTTGAATCTCGTGGGCGAGATTCTCTGTAAGGTGGGTGGGATTGTAACCCTCATAATTGCCAAAAAGGAAAAGAAAACAATAATACTAAATATAGTAATCATGATAATGCATTTGAAATGGAAGACTTTAAGATTAAAACCATAGTGTATATTTAAGCCAAGATCAAAATAATATTAATAATAATAATAATAAGAATAAGAATGTATAAGAACATAAAAATAAAGTGTAACAACTAGAGAAAAATAATAATTATATAATAATAAACAAATTTACTCAATATAATAGTAACAACATAATGAATAAATAAATAAAAATTGGAAAAAATCATGGAAAATGAATAAATAAATAAATAAAACCTAAGTGAAGGAAAATAAACTTAATGTGTTGTATCAAACGCAAAATAATCAGAAATAATTTATTGAGGTGCTTTGGTTTGAAAACAAAATTTTCAATTGCTAAAGAAGACTTTTATGTTCAAATAAAATAAACCAATGTTCAAGCCCTTGAACCTTTCATTCAAACAATAATAAGAAGAATAATGATAGTAAGATGAGAAACTAAACACAATAAAGAGGAAGAAGAAATAAAACTTTAGTGTACAAATTTTCTTGGTGTTGAAAGTTAATTTTGCTTAAAATTAATTCAAACTAAATTATTGCATTGTATTTATACATCTGTGTAACATTTTCTAACTTACAAAATAACTTAAGATCAAAATTTGAAATAGAAAAAATGTATAATAATATTTTCAACAGACAAAATTAGTAGTTTATTGATTTAGCTAAAAATCCAAGTCCTAAACTTTACGCGACCCAGAATCTCGGGGCAAGATTCTGTTTAAGGGGGTAGAATTGTAACACCCTAAATATATATAAAATTCCTAAACCTCCCCAGCCATCTCTCTCTCCTCCTTTTCTTTTCCCTCCGCTTGGCCAAATCCCAGTCGTGGCCTAAGGCCCAGCGGCACACCAGCAACCGTTGCCTCCCTTGCGGGAACCTAGCAACCGCCCCCAGTGGCTCGCACGGTGCCGCCTCCCCTGCTACGCTCGCACCCTTGCCTCACGCCCGCACCGCTCCGCGCACGCACCCGCAAGGTGCAGTCGCGCTAGACTCGCGCCGCGCACGCCCATCCGAGCAATCCAGCGGCCACTCCATGAATCTCGCCTTCCCGTCAGTTTCCTTCCAAAGCGGAGCGTCCCATCCATAAACCGACACCCGGAACCCTCTCTGCCCCTTCCAGCACGGCGTCTTCCAAAAATCCCAATCTTCTGTAGCGACCATGCGCCTCCTTTCGGGACGCTGTCGTCGTTGCGTGATTTCCCCTCACCTGTCGCCGATTGCCCACGTGTACGTGTCGTCTCGATTCACAAGGTCGCCAATGATGCAGTATGGTCGTCATCGTCGCGATTTCCTGCCGGGAACCCAAACTTTGGTGAGATCCGGTAAGCGCTGTCTATATTCACTTCGTTCCGATGTTTCCACTCGTATTCTCCAATCGCTGACCCTCCCATAGCACTCGTCTGGCACCAGAACGTGCACGGGACAAGGACACGATAGATCTCCACCGCGACGACATCTGGACGATGCCCAACGCTCTTCTCCGCGTTGCGAACCTCTATGCGCTGCGTTCTGGATCTAAAACAGAGCTAGGTGAGTGCTAGTGTACCCGTCCGTCGTTTTATGTTATTTAGTGTCAAAGTATAGTGTGTTCAGCCTCAGACTCACGTTCTTCGGCGAGCTCCGCGTCGCGCCCGTGGCGCGCTGCGATAATCTACGCCATCGGCGATAGGCTCTGGTCGCGAACCACCTCGAGGCGTTAGATCACGCATCGATGCCCGGAATTAAAAGATGGCGTACCTTTTCATTTAAATAAAATCGGAGCCACCCAAATAAAATCCAACGCTCCACAACTAGACACGTGTACACCTTCAGCTAAATAAAATCTGAGTCGTCTAAATAAAATCCCACAGTCCGGATTACCCAACAACTTACCCCTTCGTAATATAGCAGATATGCCCCTGTAGGTTTTAATGAAATTATAAGATAGCCCCTGTACTTTACAGTTTAGCCCTTGAACATACTCTAAATTAAGTGATCTTTATTTGATAGTCTCTGGAACTACTAGGGATAGCATTTTAATCTCTGGAACTCATAAAAATAATACTCTAGCCCCCTAACATATTGTTGTATTTATATTTACATCTATGTAGATTATTAAAATAACATTCTAACACATGTAATAATATGTATTAACTATTATAGTGTGCAGTAAGTGTAATGTTAGCATATAAAATATATTTCAACATTTAGAGTTCAATAAAACTAATGCAAACCGTTATAAATAAAATATGCAAAATGGTCCGATCCAAATAATTATCTAATTTACATGTAAATAATAATTAAATGTGTAACAGACAGTAGATGTATTTGTCACCTTAATAATTATTGAAATACACTATTTAAGTTATATAATTTAATATAATGTTCTTAATCTCCGATAAATCTGATTTAAGTTTCTTTAGTGCGTTAACTCTCGTTCCGACGTAGAATAACAACGTGGTAGGCTTCATCACATGTGTTTGTATGTATGTTGTATTGTTATTGATTTCTTTTATTTCTCTCTTTCAATGGTAGTTTGCACATGTTCATGTTATGATCAAGACGCAACACGAAGATGAAGACCAAGAGTTCAATCAAGAAGACTGAGCAGCAAAATAATGAAAGGCAAGTGTCCTTGACCATCTTGTACCAATTTTAGGATGTTAGCTAGTTGCATGCTTAATTAATGTGAATCCTATTTTATTTACCGTTCCATGTAATTCCTTGTCGCCCGGGTTGAATTGGGTGGTTTTGGGTATTTCAATCACGCTTAGCCATGCTTATTAGTTGGGATGGAAATCTGGACACATGATTATATTATTAATTATGATCATTATGTTACATTGAAAACAATGAGGTAATTGGTATGAATCTGGCGGTTGGATGATTAGGTATGGTGCAGTATGCATGACACTCGAGATTGAGTTTGACACCGCCGGATTCTAAGGACCGGTTAATGGAGGAAGCCACTAAGCTTTATAGTACCACCACGAGACTAAGATGGGGCAGCTTGGTCAATTAATTAGGTTTCTCCCGATAAAATGATAGTAGTTGGATAGTGCGGGGAATGATGCAGGGGTACTGCTCTGGGAACTGGAAGGCTCAAGAGGGGGCTCTGAGGCGGAGGGTTACTCCAGAAATGCCTCAGTGGTGGTAACCTTAGAGGGCTAGCACTAGTCGGGAGTACCTTTGTAAAGACCATGTAGTGATCTCCTGGCCACGCACCTATGGAAGTGTGAAATGTGGTTGGCCGCCACTGGCATCAGGGAGGTTTACTCAGTCCACCTGGCAACAGGGGATGAAATCACTGCTTGTGGGTAAAGGGTACATTCTCTGCAGAGATTTGGTAAAACTGTCATGACAGCCGTGCTCACGGACAAGAGCGGCTTGGTGTCCAATTCATAATTAGACGATGGTTGGGATGATGGTTGAGATGGTGGTTTGGAAATGATGTTGGTATTGATTCATTATTATTGTTATTCTATAATGATTGAGAATATACACCTAGATGTAGGTGCTAATGAAAGCTAAGGATAAGTTTAATGCATAGTGCTTAAACCATTATCAGCCTTTCCTTTTTAACTGGCCTACATGTCATTTATTTCCCACACTTGCGGAGTACCACGGGATGGTACTCACACTTGCTTTGTTGTACTTTTGATATGCTGCTCAGTGAAGAGAAGAGCTAATGAAGACAGTGACAAGTGAAGACAGTGCATAGGTCGCGTTGCTGCCAGTCAATTTGCCTGTGGTTGCCCTGGAGTTTTTTTCCTCTTCCGCTGCTATTCAAAACTCTTTTGAAAGGTATAAATATTGTTTTCATGCGATATAGAACTGTTTATCACTACTTGTCGTACATGTATGGTGAAACTGATCCTGACATACATGTATTTCGCAGCTGGTTTTATGCTTAATAAAACCGGGTGTGACAAAGTGGTATCAGAGCTATATGTTGACTCTAGGCACGTGACATTAGTTAGAATGGACCTCTAAGACACTCCTTTGACCTCGCTCATGAAGACGAAGCTTCGAATCCACCGACAGGAACGTGAAGATCAACATAGAAGGACAATGCAAAAGAAGAAGACTCTTAGAGATTATCATACATCACTTGCTTAGACCCCTTTTAGTTAGCAAATGAAGTCCATGCCTTCCTCACAGCGAATTAGAACACGTTGTTTGATATATTGCAATAGATTAATAATAATAACAACAAGAAATTATAACATTTGTCTGTTTAAGGGGGGTAGCCGACCCACTTGAATCTCGTGGGCGAGATTCTCTGCAAGGTGGGTGGGATTGTAACCCTCATAATTGCCAAAAAGGAAAGAAAACAATAATACTAAATATAGTAATCATGATAATGCATTTGAAATGGAAGACTTTAAGATTAAAACCATAGTGTATATTTAAGCCAAGATCAAAATAATATTAATAATAATAATAATAATAAGAATGTATAAGAACATAAAAATAAAATGTAACAACTAGAGAAAAATAATGATTATATAATAATAAACAAATTTACTCAATATAATAGTAACAACATAATGAATAAATAAATAAAAATTGGAAAAAATCATGGAAAATGAATAAATAAATAAATAAAACCTAAGTGAAGGAAAATAAACTTAATGTGTTGTATCAAACGCAAAATAATCAGAACTAATTTATTGAGGTGCTTTGGTTTGAAAACAAAATTTTCAATTGCTAAAGAAGACTTTTAAGTTCAAATAAAATAAACCAATGTTCAAGCCCTTGAACCTTTCATTCAAACAATAATAAGAAGAATAATGATAGTAAGATGAGAAACAAAACACAATAAAGAGGAAGAAGAAATAAAACTTTAGTGTACAAATTTTCTTGGTGCTGAAAGTTAATTTTGCTTAAAATTAATTCAAACTAAATTATTGCATTGTATTTATACATCTGTGTAACATTTTCTAACTTACAAAATAACTTAAGATCAAAATTTGAAATAGAAAAAATGTATAATAATATTTTCAAAAGACAAAATTAGTAGTTTATTGATTTAGCTAAAAATCCAAGTCCTAAACTTTACGCGACCCAAAATCTCGGGGCAAGATTCTGTTTAAGGAGGTAGAATTGTAACACCCTAAATATATATAAAATTCCTAAACCTCCCCAGCCATCTCTCTCTCCTCCTTTTCTTTTCCCTCCGCTTGGGCAAATCCCAATCGTGGCCTAAGGCCCAGCAGCACACCAGCAACCGTTGCCTCCCTTGCGGGAACCTAGCAACTGCCCCCAGAGGCTCGCACGGTGCCGCCTCCCCTGCTACGCTCGCACCCTTGCCTCACGCCCGCACCGCTCCGCGCACGCACCCGCAAGGTGCAGTCGCGCCAGACTTGCGCCGCGCGCGCCCATCCGAGCAATCCAGCGGCCACTCCATGAATCTCGCCTTCCCGTCAGTTTCCTTCCAAAGCGGAGCGTCCCATCCATAAACCGACACCCGGAACCCTCTCTGCCCCTTCCAGCACGGCGTCTTCCAAAAATCCCAATCTTCTGTAGCGACCATGCGCCTCCTTTCGGGACGCTGTCGTCGTTGCGTGATTTCCCCTCACCTGTCGCCGATTGCCCACGTGTACGTGTCGTCTCGATTCACAAGGTCGCCAATGATGCAGTATGGCCGTCATCGTCGCGATTTCCTGCCGGGAACCCAAACTTTGGTGAGATCCGGTAAGCGCTGTCTATATTCACTTCGTTCCGATGTTTCCACTCGTATTCTCCAATCGCTGACCCTCCCATAGCACTCGTCTGGCACCAGAACGTGCACGGGACAAGGACACGATAGATCTCCACCGCGACGACATCTGGACGATGCCCAACGCTCTTCTCCGCGTTGCGAACCTCTATGCGCTGCGTTCTGGATCTAAAACAGAGCTAGGTGAGTGCTAGTGTACCCGTCCGTCGTTTTATGTTATTTAGTGTCAAAGTATAGTGTGTTCAGCCTCAGACTCACGTTCTTCGGCGAGCTCCGCGTCGCGCCCGTGGCGCGCTGCGATAATCTACGCCATCGGCGATAGGCTCTGGTCGCGAACCACCTCGAGGCGTTAGATCACGCATCGATGCCCGGAATTAAAAGATGGCGTACCTTTTCATTTAAATAAAATCGGAGCCACCCAAATAAAATCCAACGCTCCACAACTAGACACGTGTACACCTTCAGCTAAATAAAATCTGAGTCGTCTAAATAAAATCCCACAGTCCGGATTACCCAACAACTTACCCCTTCGTAATATAGCAGATATGCCCCTGTAGGTTTTAATGAAATTATAAGATAGCCCCTGTACTTTACAGTTTAGCCCTTGAACATACTCTAAATTAAGTGATCTTTATTTGATAGTCTCTGGAACTACTAGGGATAGCATTTTAATCTCTGGAACTCATAAAAATAATACTCTAGCCCCCTAACATATTGTTGTATTTATATTTACATCTATGTAGATTATTAAAATAACATTCTAACACATGTAATAATATGTATTAACTATTATAGTGTGCAGTAAGTGTAATGTTAGCATATAAAATATATTTCAACATTTAGAGTTCAATAAAACTAATGCAAACCGTTATAAATAAAATATGCAAAATGGTCCGATCCAAATAATTATCTAATTTACATGTAAATAATAATTAAATGTGTAACAGACAGTAGATGTATTTGTCACCTTAATAATTATTGAAATACACTATTTAAGTTATATAATTTAATATAATGTTCTTAATCTCCGATAAATCTGATTTAAGTTTCTTTAGTGCGTTAACTCTCGTTCCGACGTAGAATAACAACGTGGTAGGCTTCATCACATGTGTTTGTATGTATGTTGTATTGTTATTGATTTCTTTTATTTCTCTCTTTCAATGGTAGTTTGCACATGTTCATGTTATGATCAAGACGCAACACGAAGATGAAGACCAAGAGTTCAATCAAGAAGACTGAGCAGCAAAATAATGAAAGGCAAGTGTCCTTGACCATCTTGTACCAATTTTAGGATGTTAGCTAGTTGCATGCTTAATTAATGTGAATCCTATTTTATTTACCGTTCCATGTAATTCCTTGTCGCCCGGGTTGAATTGGGTGGTTTTGGGTATTTCAATCACGCTTAGCCATGCTTATTAGTTGGGATGGAAATCTGGACACATGATTATATTATTAATTATGATCATTATGTTACATTGAAAACAATGAGGTAATTGGTATGAATCTGGCGGTTGGATGATTAGGTATGGTGCAGTATGCATGACACTCGAGATTGAGTTTGACACCGCCGGATTCTAAGGACCGGTTAATGGAGGAAGCCACTAAGCTTTATAGTACCACCACGAGACTGAGATGGGGCAGCTTGGTCAATTAATTAGGTTTCTCCCGATAAAATGATAGTAGTTGGATAGTGCGGGGAATGATGCAGGGGTACTGCTCTGGGAACTGCAAGGCTCAAGAGGGGGCTCTGAGGCGGAGGGTTACTCCAGAAATGCCTCAGTGGTGGTAACCTTAGAGGGCTAGCACTAGTCGGGAGTACCTTTGTAAAGACCATGTAGTGATCTCCTGGCCACGCACCTATGGAAGTGTGAAATGTGGTTGGCCGCCACTGGCATCAGGGAGGTTTACTCAGTCCACCTGGCAACAGGGGATGAAATCACTGCTTGTGGGAAAAGGGTACATTCTCTGCAGAGATTTGGTAAAACTGTCATGACAGCCGTGCTCACGGACAAGAGCGGCTTGGTGTCCAATTCATAATTAGACGATGGTTGGGATGATGGTTGAGATGGTGGTTTGGAAATGATGTTGGTATTGATTCATTATTATTGTTATTCTATAATGATTGAGAATATACACCTAGATGTAGGTGCTAATGAAAGCTAAGGATAAGTTTAATGCATAGTGCTTAAACCATTATCAGCCTTTCCTTTTTAACTGGCCTACATGTCATTTATTTCCCACACTTGCGGAGTACCACGGGATGGTACTCACACTTGCTTTGTTGTACTTTTGATATGCTGCTCAGTGAAGAGAAGAGCTAATGAAGACAGTGACAAGTGAAGACAGTGCATAGGTCGCGTTGCTGCCAGTCAATTTGCCTGTGGTTGCCCTGGAGTTTTTTTCCTCTTCCGCTGCTATTCAAAACTCTTTTGAAAGGTATAAATATTGTTTTCATGCGATATAGAACTGTTTATCACTACTTGTCGTACATGTATGGTGAAACTGATCCTGACATACATGTATTTCGCAGCTGGTTTTATGCTTAATAAAACCGGGTGTGACAAAGTGGTATCAGAGCTATATGTTGACTCTAGGCACGTGACATTAGTTAGAATGGACCTCTAAGACACTCCTTTGACCTCGCTCATGAAGACGAAGCTTCGAATCCACCGACAGGAACGTGAAGATCAACATAGAAGGACAATGCAAAAGAAGAAGACTCTTAGAGATTATCATACATCACTTGCTTAGGCCCCTTTTAGTTAGCAAATGAAGTCCATGCCTTCCTCACAGCGAATTAGAACACGTTGTTTGATATATTGCAATAGATTAATAATAATAACAACAAGAAATTATAACATTTGTCTGTTTAAGGGGGATAGCCGACCCACTTGAATCTCGTGGGCGAGATTCTCTGTAAGGTGGGTGGGATTGTAACCCTCATAATTGCCAAAAAGGAAAGAAAACAATAATACTAAATATAGTAATCATGATAATGCATTTGAAATGGAAGACTTTAAGATTAAAACCATAGTGTATATTTAAGCCAAGATCAAAATAATATTAATAATAATAATAATAAGAATGTATAAGAACATAAAAATAAAATGTAACAACTAGAGAAAAATAATGATTATATAATAATAAACAAATTTACTCAATATAATAGTAACAACATAATGAATAAATAAATAAAAATTGGAAAAAATCATGGAAAATGAATAAATAAATAAATAAAACCTAAGTGAAGGAAAATAAACTTAATGTGTTGTATCAAACGCAAAATAATCAGAACTAATTTATTGAGGTGCTTTGGTTTGAAAACAAAATTTTCAATTGCTAAAGAAGACTTTTAAGTTCAAATAAAATAAACCAATGTTCAAGCCCTTGAACCTTTCATTCAAACAATAATAAGAAGAATAATGATAGTAAGATGAGAAACAAAACAAAATAAAGAGGAAGAAGAAATAAAACTTTAGTGTACAAATTTTCTTGGTGCTGAAAGTTAATTTTGCTTAAAATTAATTCAAACTAAATTATTGCATTGTATTTATACATCTGTGTAACATTTTCTAACTTACAAAATAACTTAAGATCAAAATTTGAAATAGAAAAAATGTATAATAATATTTTCAAAAGACAAAATTAGTAGTTTATTGATTTAGCTAAAAATCCAAGTCCTAAACTTTACGCGACCCAGAATCTCGGGGCAAGATTCTGTTTAAGGGGGTAGAATTGTAACACCCTAAATATATATAAAATTCCTAAACCTCCCCAGCCATCTCTCTCTCCTCCTTTTCTTTTCCCTCCGCTTGGGCAAATCCCAATCGTGGCCTAAGGCCCAGCAGCACACCAGCAACCGTTGCCTCCCTTGCGGGAACCTAGCAACTGCCCCCAGAGGCTCGCACGGTGCCGCCTCCCCTGCTACGCTCGCACCCTTGCCTCACGCCCGCACCGCTCCGCGCACGCACCCGCAAGGTGCAGTCGCGCCAGACTTGCGCCGCGCGCGCCCATCCGAGCAATCCAGCGGCCACTCCATGAATCTCGCCTTCCCGTCAGTTTCCTTCCAAAGCGGAGCGTCCCATCCATAAACCGACACCCGGAACCCTCTCTGCCCCTTCCAGCATGGCGTCTTCCAAAAATCCCAATCTGCTGTAGCGACCATGCGCCTCCTTTCGGGACGATGTCGTCGCTGCGTGATTTCCCCTCACCTGTCGCCGATTGCCCGCGTGTACGTGTCGTCTCGATTCACAAGGTCGCCAAGGACGCAGTATGGCCGTCATCGTCGCGATTTCCTGCTGGGAACCCAAACTTCGGTGAGATCCGGTAAGCGCTGTCTCTATTCACTTCGTTCCGATGTTTCCACTCGTATTCTCCAATCGCTGACCCTCCCATAGCACTCGTCTGGCACCAGAACGTGCACGGGACAAGGACACGATAGATCTCCACCGCGACGACATCTGGACGACGCCCAACGCTCTTCTCCGCGTTGTGAACCTCTATGCGCGCCGTTCTGGCTCTAAAACAGAGCTAGGTGAGTGCTAGCGTACCCGTCCATCGTTTTATGTTATTTAGTGTCAGAGTATAGTGTGTTCAGCCTCAGACTCACGTTCTTCGGCGAGCTCCGCGTCGCGCCCGCGGCGTGCTGCGATAATCTACGCCATCGGCGATAGGCTCTGGTTGCGAACCGCCTCGAGGCGTTAGATCACGCATCGATGCCCGAAATTAAAAGATGGCGTACCTTTTCATTTAAATAAAATCGGAGCCACCCAAATAAAATCCAACGCTCCACAACTAGACACGTGTACACCTTCAGCTAAATAAAATCTGAGTCGTCTAAATAAAATCCCACAGTCCGGATTACCCAACAACTTACCCCTTCGTAACATAGCAGATATGCCCCTGTAGGTTTTAATGAAATTATAAGATAGCCCCTGTACTTTACAGTTTAGCCCTTGAACATACTCTAAATTAAGTGATCTTTATTTGATAGTCTCTGGAACTACTAGGGATAGCATTTTAATCTCTGGAACTCATAGAAATAATACTCTAGCCCCCTAACATATTGTTGTATTTATATTTACATCTATGTAGATTATTAAAATAACATTCTAACACATGTAATAATATGTATTAACTATTATAGTGTGCAGTAAGTGTAATGTTAGCATATAAAATATATTTCAACATTTAGAGTTCAATAAAACTAATGCAAACCGTTATAATTAAAATATGCAAAATGGTCCGATCTAAATAATTATCTAATTTACATGTAAATAATAATTAAATGTGTAACAGACAGTAGATGTATTTGTCACCTTAATAATTATTGAAATACACTATTTAAGTTATATAATTTAATATAATGTTCTTAATCTCCGATAAATCTGATTTAAGTTTCTTTAGTGCGTTAACTCTCGTTCCGACGTAGAATAACAACGTGGTAGGCTTCATCACATGTGTTTGTATGTATGTTGTATTGTTATTGATTTCTTTTATTTCTCTCTTTCAACGGTAGTTTGCACACGTTCATGTTATGATCAAGACGCAACACGAAGATGAAGACCAAGAGTTCAATCAAGAAGACTGAGCAGCAAAATAATGAAAGGCAAGTGTCCTTGACCATCTTGTACCAATTTTAGGATGTTAGCTAGTTGCATGCTTAATTAATGTGAATCCTATTTTATTTACCGTTCCATGTAATTCCTTGTCGCCCGGGTTGAATTGGGTGGTTTTGGGTATTTCAATCATGCTTAGCCATGCTTATTAGTTGGGATGGAAATCTGGACACATGATTATATTATTAATTATGATCATTATGTTACATTGAAAACAATGAAGTAATTGGTATGAATCTGGCGGTTGGATGGTTTGGTATGGTGCAGTTTGCACGACACTCGGGATTGAGTTTGACACCGCCGGATTCTAAGGACCGGTTTATAGAGGAAGCCACTAAGCTTTATAGTACCACCACGAGACTGAGATGGGGCAGCTTGGTCAATTAATTAGGTTTCTCCCGATGAAATGCTAGTACTTGGATAGTGTGGGGAATGATGCAGGGGTACTGCTTTGGGAACCGCAAGGCTCAAGAGGGGGCTCTGAGGCGGAGGGTTACTCCAGAAATGCCTCAGTGGTGGAAACCTTAGAGGGCTAGCACTAGTCGGGAGTACCTTTGTAAAGACCATGTAGTGATCTCCTGGCCACGCACCTATGGAAGTGTGAAATGTGGTTGGCCGCCACTGGCATCAGGGAGGTTTACTTAGTCCACCTGACAACAGGGGATGAAATCACTGCTTGTGGGTAAAGGGTACATTCTCTGCAGAGATTTGGTAAAACTGTCATGACAGCCGTGCTCACGGACAAGAGCGGCTTGGTGTCCAATTCATAATTAGACGATGGTTGGGATGATGGTTGAGATGGTGGTTTGGAAATGATGTTGGTATTGATTCATTATTATTGTTATTCTATAATGATTGAGAATATACACCTAGATGTAGGTGCTAATGAAAGCTAATGATAAGTTTAATGCATAGTGCTTAAACCATTATCAGCCTTTCCTTTTTGACTGGCCTACATGTCATTTATTTCCCACACTTGCGGAGTACCACGGGATGGTACTCACACTTGCTTTGTTGTACTTTTGATATGCTGCTCAGTGAAGAGAAGAGCTAATGAAGACAGTGACAAGTGAAGACGGTGCATAGGTCGCGTTGCTGCCAGTCAATTTGCCTGTGGTTGCCCTGGAGTTTTTTTTCCTCTTCCGCTGCTATTCAAAACTCTTTTGAAAGGTATAAATGTTGTTTTCATGCGATCTAGAACTGTTTATCACTACTTGTCGTACATGTATGGTGAAACTGATCCTGACATACATGTATTTTGCAGCTGGTTTTATGCTTAATAAAACCGAGTGTGACAGGTTCCAAATTATATGCATTGAAAAGTAAGAGAATGGTTTCTCATAACAATTTCCAAATTTTGAGTATTTGTCATCTGGAGAAGGTTGGCACCCAGTGGAAGGAGTTTCTCATACATTCAATTTCTACATTGCTGTGTCCATTAACAAAATAATAACAAGGGAAATTATATTGTGGGACACTACCTTTTTTTTGTCTTGGCAACAAGACGCTCCAAGCCAATTTTCGCAATCAGACACTGAGAATTGTCACAATATCTACTAAACATGGTAGCAGGGAATACTGCACTATAAATATTTTTATTCAATATAAAAATACATTACAACTTGTTTACTCAACTCCTTGGTCAAAATCGTATCGTCAGTATTACAGTAATACGTCTCGATCGTTGCATTTAATTTAACCCTTTGGCCAATTTGGCGTACGCCATATTTCGTGGAAAGTGCAATAAAATTGCACAGTTTACAGTAGAATGCGACAGCCACAGCCATAACTAAACAAAGTGTCGATCTCAGACCAGTTGTGCATTGTGCCGTATAAGCTGGTGAACAAGCAGAATAATTTTATACACACTAACAACCACTATAACTTCACGGCAACGCAGGTTACCCTTTCCATCGAATACATCGTAGAAGCACACCGTATCCGTTACACGCTTTTACACCACAAGACAGTAGACGGTAGCTATATATATAAACCTATGCCACCTAGCTCCATTCAACAAACAAAAGTATACAGCACAGTCGCAGTAGTAGAAACCAATCGACTGGCCTGATCAACTATGCCATCTCCAGGGCCTTGTTCCTTGCCTTCGTGGGTTGTACCTTCTTCTGCAGCGCTGTTTTTGCCGCTCGCGAGCTGAGTGATAACATGGCCACGGTGGAGAGGCATGAACAGTGGATGGCGCACCGTGGTCACGTCTACAAGGATGCCGCCGAGAAGGCACAATGGTTCGAGGTGTTCAAGGCCAATGTCAGGTTCATCCACTCGTTCAACGCCGAGAAGCACAAGTTCTGGTTTGGCATCAACCAGTTCGCCGACCTCACTAACGAGGAGTTCAGGGCAAGACCAACAAGGGGGTTCAAACCAAGCATGATGAAGGTTCCTACAGAATTTAGGTATGAAAATATTAGCGTCGATGCACTTCCGGCAAGCGTTGACTTGAGGACCAAGGGTGCTGTCACTCCCATCAAGGATCAAGGCCAATGTGGTACCGCGCTTTTAGAACAATGCACATTTGTAAATATTTGATTTGAGACGACATGGTGTCATGTCATTTGCAACATGTTTCAAATAATGCAGGCGGTTGCTGGGCCTTCTCAGCCATGGCTGCTATGGAGGGCATAGTCAAGCTTAGTACCGGCAAGCTCATCTCACTGTTGGAGCAAGAGCTGGTGGATTGTGATGTCCATGGCCAGGACCAGGGTTGCGAGGGCGGCTTGATGGACGATGCTTTCAAGTTCGTCATCAAGAATGGTGGCTTAACTACTGAGTCAGGCTACCCTTACACAGCCGCTGATGGCAAGTGCAAGAGCGGATCTGACAGGGCTGCATCCATCAAAGGATACGAGGACCTGCCGGCCAATAATGAGGCTGCTCTCATGAAGGCAGTAGCAAATCAGCCTGTGTCTGTGGCTGTGGATGGAGGAGACATGACGTTTAAATTCTACTCTGGTGGCGTCATGACTGGCTCGTGTGGCACTGACTTGGACCACGAGATTGCAGCCACTGGTTATGGACAGACTAGTTATGGCACAAAATATTGGTTACTGAAGAACTCATGGGGCACCACGTGGGGTGAGAACGGATATTTGAGAATGGAGAAGGAGATCTCGGACAAGAAGGGCATGTGTGGCCTCGCCATGGATCCTTCCTACCCGATGTAGTAGGCAAACCTTCAGTTGCTCAAATAGGTAATGCATTGCTCCCTAGTTATGTATAGTCCATTCCGGTGTGATAATATATTGATGTACTATGCATGTGGACTTTTATGTTCCACAATTTTGTGAATGTTGGACTTCTTATGAGCAACACTATCTGGAAAACAAAGTTTGATGTGTGACAAAACTATAATTTTGCTCTGAAAAATCAGAGAAGGGAAATCCTCGGAGGATTATGGAGGCCACATTCTTCCGTAACAAATGCTGAAACTTTTCTAGAACCTCACTTAGGACTTCTATAGACTACTGCAAAAAATTCCAGCTCCATTAGAGTTTGTCTTCAGTGAGATTAATTCATTTATAAGTGCTACTACATAAATGTAGTTATGGAAGCTCATTGTACCATTTCTCACAAAGCAACTTATATAGACCTAATCCTTTCTACCAGAATGCAGCAGAGACCCTTCTCTAGTTCTTGTATAGCATATGAATTCCTCTTGGGCTTCATAAGTTTTCACTCTTTGCTAAGTGGCATTTTGTAATTGTGCATATAGTATCGATAGCTCACATGATGATGAAGATCGACAAGGAGCACCATACGGAGGAGAAGGGAACCAGCATGGACTTGCTGTGATGAGCTTATTACACAGCAGCAGTGAGAGACCGTGAAGCAGACATTTAACAAGATGCTTTATTCTAAAGATCAAGCACTGATTATAACAACATTGGACTAGCTGTGGCTGAAGGCAACCCCGCTTTGGATTTAATTTGTTTTATAAAACTTTGCTTTCTAATCACATTGTTGTGTAGTAATGCTATGTGCATTAAGTCTAGTTTGGATGAACACTCTAATTGCATGACCAAAGTAACCAGAGAGTGTATGGGTAGATTAAGAGATCAAGTAGTCAAAATTCTACTTGCGAGTGGAAGTCGTGTTAGAGAAATCTGCTCATGAGATGTCACCATTATGTTCACTCTTAAAGTTGAGATGTGGATGGGGATTGTTATAGGTGGGGATGCACAAGGTTTTTCTCAGCTCGAAGGGTGAGATAATGTTTGTGACCACATTGTGTCTGTGTCGGTAAATAGCGAGGAAAATGTTGGAAGTTGGGTTGGTAGCCCCGTCTGTGTCGGTTAAGGACCGCGCCGTGTGTGGCCCCGCTAAACAAGTCTGAGTTGTACTGGGTGTATACTGGATTTATGGGGTCCAAAAAACTGATGTAACTTGAGGACCTTAGTGTGGAAACAGTTCAGTTGTCCTTGAATGGAGTTGAGAAGGCATAAAGGTGTAAATCTTCTAGCGGGCAACTTAAACTGGTCCGTATAGAGGACCTTTTGTTCGGTGTGGAGAATTGATTCCACTTTTGATCCAAAGCTGATCTAGGGGCAAATTAATACTCGTTGGAAAGATATTGGAGTTAAATTCAACTTCGATATTCAATTTGAGTCATGATTTTGGCCCTAACTTGATTAAAATTCGGAAGGAAGGCTGTCTGGTCATTTTTTGACAGGAAAGTGATCGGTCTACCACAATTTGGACTCGAAGTGAACTCGGTTATCAATTTCACTTCCATGAGTTTTATAACATGTACATGTTATTCTAATCCTCGTGGTAAATGATAGATGTGGGTGCACATGATTCCTCGGTTCAAAAATATGGAACCTACTAGACTGGAACTTAAGGTGGAAGGTGTCGGTACCCTGCGTACCGGGTACCCCATGATACCGCAAGAAGTGCAAGAGAGTTCCACCTGTCAAAGCTGAAGACCTGCGTAGGGCCCATGTGTCACACGGCACTGGACCCGCCTCCTTCATATGGGTAGCTCCGGCACTACCATGTGTAATATAGGACCGGAGCTAAACTCCCTACATAGGGGAGCTCCGTGCTTGACACGTGTACAGTGACCCCGGACCTAACACCCAGTAGAGGGAAGCTCCAGTGCCACCATGTGTGTAACGGCTCCGAACCTACCTCCCCACGAGGGGAAGCTCCGGATCTGCCACGTGTTGAACCACCGGACCTACGACACCAGTGGGAATACCGACGGATCTCCAACGGCACGAACATTCAAGTGACAGTGATTACTATAGTTACAAGGCCTGATTATATGCCATTAATACAATATTAATGGTGCACGATCAGAAGACCCTTAATACTGGTAACGCCACCATTAAGGCACGTTATCACGCTATTAGGGTGCTTAAACACACTTAATTGTGTATTAGGCAATAATAACTGTAAGGGCCACAGGTCAGGCCAGACAACTAATGTAACAACCATCCCTTGGTCTATAAAAGGGATGTGCTGCACGATAGCAGACAAGCAAGCTCATACACACGCAAACACTAGTGAATCCTCAATGCAATAACACACACCCCGTGGAGTAGGTATTAGGCTCAGTCAGCCCGAACCACGTAAATCGTCTTTGTCATCATCTTGTCTGAGATCTCCGCGTGCCCAAACCGATACAAAAACATCTGTGGACTACAATTTAGTAGTACCGGGAAGTGTCATTCGTACGTTTCAACATTTGGTGCAGCAGGTAGGGGTGGCGCCTGAGTTCACAAGATGGTGAACTCTGCCGCAGGATCATCTAACGGTAACAACGCTGTGCAACCTGCTAGAGGGAATCCTTCCAACATGCAGCAACCAGCGGGCGCCGTTGTCCCGGTAGGCATCGCACCACCACCACCACTATATGCTCTAGCAAACAATGCTGGACAGCAGGATGGAGTACTTGCGTCGATCACGACATCGACAAACAACAACCCTAAGCATGTGCTTGTGGCTGCGCACACTCTGCTCCAATGTCCGCCACCTCCAGGAGAACGCCAGGGTGCTATGGAGTAGTGGAGGGCTGATGTTGAACATCTGGTTGCACCTGCAACCGATGGCATCAGCAACCAAGGTCCTGCTCCTTTGGGGCAGGCACCTTCACAACATCGGATCTTGTTTGCAAGCTTCACAGAACAGGAGATGTGATGTGTCCCAACAGGTGACTTCGCTGCCCTCCGGGGCACGTCGCACCCACACGTGTCAAGGCTTTCGATGCATGACTTGCGGTCAGAGCTTGATCGCCGTTATCGACAGCAGGATGGTCGCGTCCACATCGAGCGTGCTCGTGAGAGGCGAGAAGCTCGGGACATCCCTACTCCTTTGGGAGTAGGAGGAGGCTGTTCTGCCCTATCCATGCATCTACACATGGTTCGCTGGCCCCAGAAGTTCTGGCCTCACCTGCTGGAGAAATTCGACGGAACTGTCAAACCTACCGAATTCCTCCAAATATACTCTACTGCAATCCTTGCGGCGGGGGGGGGGGGGGGGGGGGGGGGGGGGGGCAATGAGGCCGTAATGGCCAATTGTTTCCCTCTGGCCTTGACCGGGATAACCAGGTCCTGGTTAATGAGCCTCCCGCCTGACTCCATCAACAGTTGGGCAGAGCTATGCAAATAGTTCATCACCAACTTTGAGAGCTCCTACACCTGACCCGGCACTGAACTGGGCCTTTTCGTTGTTTAGTAAAAAACAGGAGAATCACTGCGGTCCTTTATCCAGCAGTTCTCTCAGGTACGCAATACAGTCCCTTCGCTCTTGAACGCTTCTGTTATTGTTGCGTTCAGACAGGGCGTTTGGGATAAGAAAATGCTGGACAAACTGGCGACAAAAGAAGTCACCAGCATCAAGAAACTCTTCAGCCTGACTGACAAGTGCGCCCGGGCCGCAGAGGGCCGGGAAATGCACTCAAAGCCAACTTAGGAGGTTAACAAAAAACCCTCCAAATCTGAAGCCACTACCTCCGATGATGGCAAAAAGAAGAAGAAGTCCAACGACAAGAAGAAGTTGTCGACCAGCACACCTGCTGCTGCAACTGCGGCAGCTCCAGTTGGCTGGGGGCCACGCCCCGAAAAACGACCTCAACCTTCATCAGAAGACGGCAGCAGCTCCAAAATTTGGTGTCCGATCCACGAGACAGACAAGCACAGTTTGGAGGAGTGTCGGGAGGTCCAGAACCTTGTCAAGCGCTACAACAAGCGCCGAGAAGAAGCTCCTTTCCACCAATGGGAAGGAAAATAAAAAGTCGACGAAGCTCCGGCTGAAGTGGAGCTAGGCTTTCAGAACCCCAAGAAGGTCTTGAAAGCTTTGACAACACGGTTGACGACGATTCTGACGTGTCTGACAATGAGCGTCGGAAGACCTTGAACAACATTTATGGTGGTTCTTGGGACATCACTTCTCGCCACGTCCTCAAGACAATGCGGCGGGACATCTCCACTGCAGCTCCTACCGCTAGGGCAGAACCACATCGAAAATGGATGGACACTCCCATCACCTTCGATGCTACTGACTGCCCCAAGAACATGACTAGAGCTGACCAATTACCACTGATGGTATCTCCTACTATCAATAATTTCTAGCTCTACCATGTATTGGTGGATGGAAGTGCGGGGCTGAACCTCCTGAGCTATGAAGCTTTCGTCAAGCTCCACCTCTGACCTTTGGACCTTCATCCCTCACGCCCTTTCTCTGGGGTATGTCCGGGGCCATTAGTCCTCTCGGATCCATCACACTCCTGGTGACCTTCGAAACTCGAGAGAAATATAGGACCGAGAAGCCGGTCTTTAACGTCGCGCAGATCAGCTTACCCTTCCATGCCATCCTAGGCAGGCCTGCCCTGTATAGGTTCATGGCCGCAACTCACTACAGCTATTTGATGCTGAAGATGCCAACACCTTCTGGCATTCTCGGCATCTGTGGAGATAGTACTACAGGAATCACTGCACTGGAAGAACTCCATGCGCTTGCAACAGAGTAGGGGGAGGAATCTGACAAAGAGCAAGCTACTCAACCTCCGAGCAATTGTCACCGAGGCTCAACCTCTGCACCACATGTGCAGCTAGGCGACGACGACATACCCGTCAAAGTCGTCCAAATTGGTTTCGACGCTGCTCAGACCACCCATATTTCAGGGGGTCTGAACAACAAATAGGAACTCACACTCATAACTTTCCTACGGGCGAATGTTGACATGTTTGCCTGGCAACCGTCACAAATGCCTGGGATCCCTAGGGAGGTGATTGAGCACAATCTGAAAATTTATCCCGACGCACGGCTTGTACACCAGAAGTCCCAGAAACAACCAGCCGAGCGACAAAACTTCATCCGACAGAAGATCAAGAAGCTGCTCGAAGCTGGTTTCATCCGGGAAGTTTTTCATCCGAATTGGCTGGCAAACCCAGTTGTTGTACCCTAGACTGGTGGGAAGCTTCAGATGTATATCGACTAAACCACCTTAAATAAGGCATGTCCAAAAGATCCCTTTCCACTACCTAGGATAGATCAGATAGTGGAATCCACCTCCGGGTGTGAGCTATTGTGTTTCCTAGATGCATACTTCGGATATCATCAAATCCAAATGTCTAGAGAAGATGAATAGCATACTGCCTTCATAACAGTAGATGGATTGTATTGTTCTACTGCCATGCCCTTTTGTCTCAAAATGTTGCTTCAACTTTTGTGCGAGCTATGCACAAAACTTTTGGAGAACTCGTTAGGGACTTGGTGGAGATGTACGTCGATGACATTGTTGTGAAGATCAAGAACAAGGAGTCACTCCATGACAACTTGCAAGCCGTCTTCGACAAGCTGCGCATCATGTGCACCAAGCTGAACCAAGACAAGTGCGTCTTCGGGGTTAGCTCCGGGAAACTCCTTGGTCTCTGGGTGACTCACTGAGGAATTGAGGCAAACCCGACGAAGATCAAGGCTATAGAAGATATGCAGGCCCCAGCCCGCATAAAGGAAGTCAAGAAGTTAATCGGATGTCTAGCTGCGCTCAGCCAGTTCATCTCGACATCGGCGGAGCGGGCGCTTTCCTTATTCAAGCTATTGAGGAAGACCAGACCAATCCATTGGTCCGTAGAAGCAAAAAAGGCATTCCAAGAGCTCAGGCAGCTCCTCACTACCCTACCAATCTTGGTAGCTCCAAACCTTGGTGAGCCTCTACTGCTTTATATTTTTGCAACTACGGAAGTTGTCACCATAGTCCTGGTCGCGGAAAGACCGGAACCACATGCAGTTCAGGAGCCTGGACCCCCCCCCCCCCCTGAGAGGGTCCGAAGCTACCTGAAGGCGAGTTTGGGTCCCAGCCCCCAAGCACGGATCTTTAAGGTGGAGTGCTAGAAGATCAACCTCTCTCATCTGAGGGAGTTCTCATGTCTGTTCAAGAAGATCTGGACCCCTCACGGAGGGTCCGGGTTGAACAAGAAGTTTTGGGTCCCTCCGGGAGGGTCTAGGATGCTCAACAAAAAGGGTCGGACCCCTTAGGGAGGGTCCGAACCATCCAGCGCCCAATGTACTTCATCAGTGAAGTACTCCATGATGCCAAGACCAGATACATTGAGGTGCATAAGCAGCTTTACGCAGATCTTATTGCCTCAAGGAAGCTTCTTCATTATTTCCAAGTCCACAAGATATCAGTGGTAACTTCTTATCCACTGCGTGCTATACTGCATAACTCTAATTCTACTGGGAACATCACAAAGTGGGTAGCGGAGCTGGCCGAGTTTGACCTTGAATTTGTGCCGTGACAAGCAATCAAGAGTCAAGCGTTGGCTGATTTTGTGGCGGAGTGGACTCCCTCTCCGTCAAATCTAGGGGGCCCCAGTGAGCAGAAGCCGGAACCGAAGGTCCCTCTTCACCAAGCCTCATTGGACTCTCTACTTCAATGGCTCCGTGCAGAAACAGGGGGCCAGAGCTGGAATCATTCTCCTCGCTCCAACCAGGGAGAAGGTCAAATACATAGTTCACCTTGACTTCAAGGAGACCAACAATATGGCGGAGTATGAAGCTCTCATCTATGGGCTCAAGGTGGCACTATCCTATGTTGTCAAATAGTCGTTGGTGAATGGTGATTCGCATCTCATCATAAAGCAAGTCAGAGGTTAATGTTACTGCAACAACCCCCAACAAGCTGCATATCTCCTTGAAGTCCAGAGGCTCCAGAAGGACATCGAAGTCCTGGATCTCCACCATGTTCAGCGTCTCCATAACACAGAAGCTGACGAACTCTCGACGAAGGCCTCAACCGGAGCTCTGGCTCCCAATGGAATTTTCATCCGGAGGTTGTCAAGACCAACAGCTCAGTCTGCCGAACTAAGTGAGGGGGGCGAGACAAGCACCTCGAAGCTGGCGGTTCTGGTGGACCAATTACCATGGCGTCCACCAAGGGTCGTAGGTGCTGCAGGAAGCTCCGAGCAACCCAGCACGCAAGACTCAGAAGCTCAAGTTAACTCCGATGCATGGATCTCGGAGATCCGGAGCTACTTGAAGGACAACATCCTTCTTGAAGACAGTGTATCCGCTGAACATATCGTTAGATTGGCTAAAAGATACACACTGGTAGAAGGGGATCTCTATTGGCACGGTGCCAATGGCATCCTCATGCGGTGCATTGCAAGGGAAGAAGGTCGCGAGCTCCTCGCGGAGATCCACATAGGCGAGTGTGGGAATCACGCATCTTCCCGCACGCTGGTTGGCAAAGCCTTTCAGCACGGCTTCTACTAGCCTACAACACTCCAGGATGCATGGAGTTGGTAAAAAAATGTGAAGCGTGCTAGTTCATTGCAAAACAAATTCACACACCGGCTCAGTCACTACAAATGATTCCTCCTACATGGCCATTCACTGTGTGGGGCATGGACATGTTGGGACCTTTCCCAAAAGTCGTTGGAGGTTACAGGTTCCTTTTTGTCGCCATTGACAAGTTCACTAAGTGGCTAGAAGCTACCCCAGTTGTGACTATCAATAAGCAATCAACAATCATGTTATTGAAGTCCATTGTATGCAGATTTGGAGTTCCAAACAAAGTCATAACTGACAACGGAACCCATTTCACAAGTGCAGCATTTCAAGAGTATTATGAAGACCTCGACATTAAAGTCAGCTACGCATCGGTAGCTCACCCAGCAAGCAATGGCCAAGCCGAGAGAGCAAATGCATAAATTTTAAAAGGACTCAATACACGCTCATATGAGTGCCTTAAAAAACATGGAGCCAACTGGATTGAGGAGCTTCCTTCTGAACTGTGGGCAAGCAGGACTACACCTAAACGGTTAACTTGAGAGACACCCTTCTTCTCTGTGTACGGAGCTAAAGCAGTCCTTCCTTCGGAGATCACCATGGGGTCACCTCGGGTTCGGACCTTCGACGAAGCTGCGCAGGACCAGCTCCAGCGTGAAGACCCTAACCTCGTTGACGAGGGAAGGTGCCAAGCAGCGGTTAGGAATGCACATTATCGCCAAGCGCTCCGGCGCTATCATCAGAGGCATGTGCGCAACCGACAGCTCGAGGAAGGCGATCTGGTGATGCGGAGAATACTAACTCATGAAGGGATGAACAAACTTTCCCCAGCTGGTAAGGTCCCTTCCGAGTGATCAAAGTATCCCGTCTCGGATGTGTTCGCTTGGCAACTGAGGATGGGACCCCACTTCCCAATCCTTGGAACATCGAGCACCTCTATAAGTTCTATGCTTAGTTTCACGGAGGTGAGTCTGTAATTACATACAATGTATGTTATAGAGTCAACATACAGAGTCGGGTAGGTCCTCCGAGAGAACATCCGGACTCCTCTAGGAGGGTTCTGTAAGTTCAAGAAACACTTGATACAGTCCCAGCACTAAAAGTGTAGCTACATGTCCTGGGTTACAAAAAGAGGTATAACACATTTAGCCTGGTTATGAACCCTAAGTGTGTCCTTGTCTCCCCTTTAATCTGGACATATAATGAAAGACATTGGTGTATGAAAATGGATTCCACGTGCATTTATTTTGTACAGGCTCATTCTTTCGAATTATCTTTCTTTTCCTTCTTGTCTATAATGAAGGTGGGCAATTCTTGTTGGCTTTAAGTCCAAGTAATTCATATGCAATACAAGTTGCATTGTTGATTTCTCTGGATTTTAAATTGTTGAACGGTCTATTCGCCTGAAAGCCAAGCCAACATAGGTCCAGAGTGAGGTATCGACCTAGTTTGGTCCTGCACCCTAAGTACGACATTCTACCTACATCCCGAGAGGCCTCAGTAAGACGGGTCCGAAAGACTTTTGAATCCAAAGAAATTAATTCAGTGCATTTGTTTATATATGTAATTCTTAGAGATCTAAAAGTTCAAAAAAGAATAGTAAGACGCAAATGAGTTATAGAAGAGAAGACGAATTTTACTATTTTTCTAGACTTTAGTGTGCAAGAAAGATGGAAAATTCATGCCGATGGTGGACAATGCCGGAGCTACTAAGCTCCGACATTCCCCAAGGGGGTCCGCCGTCGACGTTTCATGCGTTGATAGTGGGTGCCGTCGAAGCTAACAAGCTCCGACAACCATAGGGGGGCCTGCCGTTGATGTCAAGAACCCAAGATGATCGAAGTGAAGATGGTGGACGATGCCGGAGCTATTAAGCTCTGACAACCTCCAAGGAGGCCCGCCGTCGATGCTCTACGCGTTGACAATGGGTGTCATCAGCCCTACCAAGCTCCGACAACCTCAGGGGGCCCACCGTCGATGTTCTACGCGTCAGCAGTGGGTGTCGTCGGACCTACCAAGCTCCGACAACTCCAGAGGGCCCGCCGTTAATGTTCTACGCGTTGACAGTGGGTGTTGTTGGACCTACCAAGCGCCGACAACCCCAGGGGGCCCGCCGGCGACGTTCTACACGTTAACAGTGGGTGACGTCGGACCTACCATGCTCCAACAACTCCAGGGGTCCCACCGTCGACATTCTACACATTGACATGGGCCCAAAGCTCAATGGAGAAGTCAGAGATAAAAATTTCAGACTTAAAGTCTACAAGTTTGAAGTGCCCAAGTCTTCAACACATAGTCAAATCCTTTTGGTACATGTTCACAAATAAATTGTGTAGATCTACCAGGGGAAAACAATATGAAGGACAATGTATTGAAGACAAAATGGAATTCAATTATTCAAAAAGTTTGTATTTCATTCATCTAAGGAATGGAGATTACAAAATTTGAGAAGAAATTGGAGAAGTTACAAGCGAAGTAAGGTCCTAGGTCCTACGGAATTATGAGGTGACTTTCTGGGCAACCTCTTGAACGCTGTCCCTAGCGACGTCCTCCTCTTAAGCATCGGGACCTTCGAGCACCGGATCGAGAGGGAATTGGGGATCTCGGCTTTTGTAACATGTTAGCACATATTCCGCGACATTCTTAGCCTAAGATTTTCCCTCTGTCTCCAGCTGGTCCACGAAGACATCACCCATCGCGTCGAGTTTGCCCCAGCAGAGTTGAGAGCCACCAGTGCTCGGTCCAGCTCCAGCTTTGAATTGTCCAGACGCACTGGACTAAAGCCTAGCGGCATCAACACGTCATTGGCTCGCCCCAAGAAGTCCCATAACTATATGGACTCGGTCTCCCTCAAACTCTGCAACTCCTCCAGTGACCTCCGGGCGGCTGCAAGCTCCAAACCTTCCCTAGCGAGGTGCTCGACCACTTTAGCATGTTGCTACATACTCTCAGCAACTTGCTTCTCGCGGTCTGCTAGCTCCATCTCCCAGAGCTAGATGCAGTTCCTCCGTTCGGCCAAATCCTTCTCCCTACCCCTTACTTTCCCTTCTCTAGTGACAACATCAGCTTCTCTTTTAGAGAGCTCCTGCAACAGTTTCCAGTACTTCTCCTCCTCCTCCTTACTCCACAGATCAAACTTCTTAGTGCGATCTGCCAAATTTTGCTCATCCAGAGTCAGCTTCTGACCAAGCTCCTCCTCTCTTTTCAAAACATCCTCCTATTGTTCCAGGAGCTTCTCTTCGCTTGCATCAAGGTCTGCTCGATGCTTCAGGAGAACCTCATTTAATTCATTGAGGTTGTCGTGATGCTCGTCAGCAGCATCACTCCTTTCCTTTGCATGGTCGAGAATATCCCGAGAATTAGCGTCGAGGGTCCTAATGGCGGCTTCCTTCTCCTCCAGCAACTTGCCCCAATATTCCAGCTGGGCCTTTTCCTTCTCGACCCACTCCTTTTGGTCTGCAAGTCTTGTTTGTGCCAGCTTGGTCTCGAAGTGAAGTCTGTTTCGCCAGTGCCTCAAAGTGTGACGCTCTTCTTCGAGGACCTTACTATCATGGTCGAAGGAGAGCTGGACCTGTCGGAGGCTTGAGCAGGCATTGTCAATAGACAACGCCAAAGGAATAGGCTCCAGACCTGTTGGGGTCATCTCTGCCGGCTCCAGAGGGTCTTCAAGAACAAAAATAGGGTCCCACGCCCCAAGCGTGGTTCTCTGAGTTTCTACGACACTAGGATCCCCCTCTGGGAGCTCTTCGGCTGCTGTGGAGGAAAATCCCACTAGGGGAACTTCTACCTCCGGGGCCGATGCCGAATGTCCTGCCGCAGGGTCTTCAACTACTGGCTCTGCAGGTGGAGAGCCTGCTGCTGCTTCTTCATGGTGTTCAGGCTCGGGCATGGACACTTCCGGAGCTATTACCTCCGAGCCGGTCGTTGGAGCTTCATCCGAAGCCACTTCCACCGCCGGCTCAGGCGCCCGTACATCAATCACCTCCGGCTCAGCTGTCAGAGCTTTAGAACTTCAACTATCACTGACAGTTAGGCCAGAGCTTCGGGCACCTCCGGCTCAATCGCTGGATCTTTAGCCACTTCTGGCAAGGGCACCAGAGCTTTGAGTACCTCAGGCTCAAGTGCCGAGCCATCAGACACCTCCAGGTCTTGCATCCGAGCTTCAGTTTCTGACGCTGTTTCTAGTGGTGCAACTTCAACTACTTCTACCCCATGGTCCGGTGCTACCACAGAGGCTTATGGCATCTCTTTTGGATCTAAGTCCACAGCTGGCGTCATAGCTGTCGTGTCTTCTGCCGCCACCTGGGGAGGCTCAATTGCTGAAGCCGGAGCTTCAGCATGCACAACTCCAGTCGTTGTAGCGAATGCTCAAGCTTTGGACTTTTTTCTTGTTACCCTGGGAGCAAAAGGTCAAGAAGATTAAAAATACAATAAAAACAAGATTAGCATTATAAGGTAAGATGGCGATGCTTACCTTGGGAAGCTACCGCCCCAGTCGCCGTGAAATCATTTCTTCTGGGGCCTGGAGTCGGAGCTCACCAAATTCGGTGAGACAACAACTTTGGACCTTGGTCGGAAGCCATCTGCAGCAGCTGGAGTCTTCTCAACCGGAACACTCCTTGGCTAGGAAGGACCACTAAACCCGGAGCTCACAACTAGCACCGGAGCCGGTGTTGACCTTCCGGAGCTTGAGTCCCTCGAGGGCGCTGACACTGAAGCAGGTGTGGTTGCCGAAGGTCTCTTTCGTCAGGGAGAAGGGGCTCTTGGATTTGGGGTAGACCCGATGGAGCTCCCATCAACATGCCTCAACTTCCTCTTGCGGCTGGAAGATTCAACTGGCTCCTTTCCCTTGCCCTTGCCGATGTCATCAACCTTCTGGCTCGGAGTAGGGATGACCACCCCCTCGGAAGCTCCGGGAATTACAACCCTGGATGTCCTACGCTTATCCACTTCACCGAGGTCATCCAGCGCTGGCAGCTTCCTCCAGAGCTCCCTGCTGAACACTGGAGTCATGTTTAGAGGCAAGAAAGCAGTCGGCAGAGTCAAGGCATCATTGGTGATAGACCCGTGCTGGAACCTCTTGAGATAGAGTCCCAAAGCTTCGTCATCCAAGTTGGATTTCATACCGGTTTCAATCCGGTCGTCATCCATCACACTATTGAAAGCCCAGGCAATCTTCTCCCTTCTCTTCATCGGAGCCCACCTGTTCACCAAGAAATTCACCAAGACCATTTGGGGGATCACTCCACCCTCCACACATTCTTGGATTCTGGACAGGACAGGCTTGAATGCATCCAATAGCTTCGGAACTATGTTCCAGCCATCGGTGTCAACGTTGGGGAGTCCTTAGGGCAGCTCCAGCCTATCGTGTTCCTCCACTGCAATGACGACCTAGTCTTTCTTCCAGTCATCCCCTTTGCCGGAGGGGAACGACTTCAAGTACTTGAAGGGGCAGTTCTTGCGCTTCACGAAGTAGTAGAAGCCAAGCAGCTATGTCCCCTTGCGAGTGGTATGGGCCGTGAAGAAGGTCCGGAACAGCTCGATGCAGGGAGGCACGCCCACCCACATCTCGCAGAAGTGGACAAAAGTCGCCACCAATAGGAGGGAGTGGGGGTCGAGATGATGCTGTTGGAGGCCGTAGAAGTCCAGCAGCATCAAGATGAAACTTGAAAAAGGTGGGATCAGTCCCACCTTGGCATACACTGAGAAGTACACCATCTCGCCACGACGCGCCTTCCTGAAGGGGAGCTTGCCGATCCGAACCAAGTGGTTGAAGGAGTCACTGGACCACCCCATGAAGGTCCGGGCCTTCATCAGATTATCCTGGCTCTGGATGAGGCTTTTGGGAAGACCTAACTCCATTGCGGCAAAGTGGAGCGAAAGAAGAGAAAGCTAAAGGTTGGGAGGCTCTGAGCGTAAGTTTGATCGAAAGCGTAAAGATTACTAAAACCGTGTGGACTTTCCTTCTTAAGTAAGCCTCCACGACGCTTGGATGGAAACCGTAGCGAGAGCAAGACCACATAACAAAGAATCTACCCCATAAATGACAAATATGCCAGGGGCCACTTCGACGAAGAATTCGAGGTTATTACCCGAGTCGAACCGTTGTCATGATGGGCGGCGGGAAGCCCGAGGGCGGCTGCTTGACAAGGCGCTCGGAACCGATACAGTTTTCGTATTGGGAACCGGGGACCTTCAATTGCGTGAGATATGCACTCAAAGATCTCATCCGCCACATTCAAAACAAGCCACCCAGCGAGGGCTCAACCCCGGACCATCGCCCCAACAGTACATCAGAAAACCTTTGAAGTCGTAGCGCGGGAGTCCAGGATGGCCCCACCCCCAGTAGAATAACTTAACCCAAAGGGTTTCTCCTAGAGGTGGGCCCAGGGGCCACTGTCGGTATCCTGCGTACCGGGTACCCCATGATACCGCAAGAAGTGCAAGGGAGTTCCACCTGTCAAAGCTGAAGACCTCCATAGGACCCACGTGTCACACGGCACTGGACCAGCCTCCTTCATATGGGTAGCTCCAGCACTACCACGTGTAATATTGGACCGGAGCTAAACTCCCTACATAGGGGAGCTCCATGCTCGACATGTTTATAGTGACCCCGGACCTAACCCCCAGTAGAGGGAAGCTCCAGTGCCACCATGTGTGTAATGGCTCCGGACCAACCTCCCCGCGAGAGGAAGCTCCGGATTTGCCATGTGTGGAACCTCTGAACCTACGACACCAGTGGGAATACCAACGGCTCTCCAACGGCACGAACATTCAAGTGACAGTGATTACTACAGTTATAAGGCCTGATTATGTGCCATTAATACAATATTAATGGAGCACGATCAGAAGACCCTTAATACTGGTAACGCCACCATTAAGGCGTGTTATCACGCTATTAGGGTGCTTAAACACACTTAATTGTGTATTAGGAAATAATAACCGTCGGGGCCACATCTCGGGCCAGGCAACTCATGTAACAGCCATCCCTTGCTCTATAAAAGGGATGTGTTGCACGATACTAGACATGGAAGCTCATACGCACACAAACACTAGTGAATCCTCAATACAACAACACACACCCCGTGGAGTAGGGTATTATGCTCAGACGGTCCGAACCACGTAAATTGTCTCTGTCATCATCTTGTCTGAGATCTTCGTGCGCCCAAACCATTACAAGAACCTCTACGGGCTATAATTTAGTAGTATCGAGGGAAGTGTCGTTCGTACGCTTCGACAGAATGAGTGCACCAAGGTTAATAGATGTATTTTGTCAATCAATCTTTTGTACACCGAAGTATGTTAACGCCAAGCGACGAATTGGAATTGCGTCTTCAAGTAATAAAAGTTCTAGTACAAGATAAGTTCATCATGGAGAGAAGTGTAGTTTCAATATCAGTTTTTGTTGATATTTCTTAACACCACACATCATCTCCGGTGATAGATGATATCCGCAAGCGCATGGAAGATACCGTTGTACCATTTCACCAAAGAGTATTCCCTGGGTATCATATTTATCCCAAAGGAAGGTGGTGAACTAAAGGAAACACTATTCTTATGATCAAGACATAAGGTAATAATTAATTACCAGAACAGGGGTAAGATGATAATAGGGGTAGTGTGACACACACCTAAGCAATCTACTCTAAGAGTAAAGAATGTCCTAGTGAAGGTCAAGTTAGATATGAAGCTACTCCTATTGTGCTCTAATTACTCATGTACATAGCCTTTTAGTGTACACATGAGTATTCTAACGATAAATACTAGGCTTAGTGGTCCAACATATTGGGCAAGGGTTTACCTCTGACAACATCAGGACGATTTCCGCCTCGAGCATGTGGTGTATCCCAATGTGGGAGATTACGAAGGACGGACAGGGCTGTCACCACCTGCCGCCTACCCCTACAACCTGTGGGTCTACGAGACATCCAACGCTACTTAACTATCTAAGCATCACGCTTACATGTTAAGTAAATACCTTAAAAGCCCGGGTATAGTTACCATCCTAAGGCAATGACTAATAAAAATATAGTTGGACCTATGTTGGGACCAAGCACTAACATATTCGTATTAACATAATCATTTTATTACCTAATTAGACTATAGTGGTGGTGTATGATGTTTATGATAACATGATACGAGCATTATGACTATACCATAATGACAACTACACCTAGCACATACATGAACTTCACACTCAAACAAGAAATGATTTGCCAAAGAATATGAATAAATAGATACAAAGAATAATATTATTATAATGCATAGAGTCAAATAGGGAATGAAAGATACATGGGCCATACCTTTCCCAATATTGTACTTAGGACTAGAGGCTCCTCTCTACAGCCTAACCACCACTAAGGATCTAGGAGAACTAGTGTATACAAGAGAGAATGCTTGAATGGTGTCTGGAGTGAAGTGAGGCATCTCCTCCTATTTATACATAGAGTAGAGGCAGTTCCCACCACCAAAAGCGCGCGAATTAGTCACCATCTTATCAGCTCACCGCAGGGAGTCGACATGTGGAAGTTGACCGCGTTGGGCACCACTACTAAGTCGGTCAAGCCATCAGATCAGCCAACCTAGTCAGGGGGCCACACGTAGTGTGCTTCCTCAAGGTGACTAACAGGTGGGTCCTCTGACCATTTCGGGGCGCCATGCCGTTGGATGCTTTCATATACAACTGTAGGTGGGCCATTCGATCCTTGTTCTACCATATGTTAGTGTCTAATTGGCTGGGAAGGTACTCTTTAGTATTCCTCCCTTGGATTCACTTCATTCCTGCATAAAATATCTGCATGCACCATTTTCTCCAAGTACAAGTGGAATGAGGTTATTTCTAAAAGTATTGCATGTAAGAAATGTCTACTCCATCACATAATTGAGATATATTGATGGTCAAAATTGGTACTTAACGACCGTCAACAAACTCTCCCAAGCTTATACTTTGCTCGCCTCGAAGCAAAGCTAAAGACTTAGGTTGTTGATCAGGAGGTGCTACTATATCCTATGCCCAATAGTACCAAATGAAAAATTAAACATTCTACCTTGTATTGAATAAATTTGCAATCGTACGCACCCTTTACCTTAGTTCACATGTGGCTTTTGCCTTCTCCTCTCTTTGGGTGGTTGGAAGATAGAACAGTTCACAAAGCATGCATTATTCCTAATGTCTAAGTTCCACTCAAATACAAAGTAATTTCATATGATTTTCAAATTAGTCCTAAGTTCCTCAAGTGATGCTCTCAATCACTCCATTGAGATCATCCAAGAGGGATCAAAGTGGTGGTTGAGAGAAAAACCTAAGTGAGAAGCCAAAATGAGAGAAAACTCGTTGCGGTCGCACTTGTCCGGACTCCAGGCCGGACTAGTCTGGTCGGCTAGAGTAGTCCGTTTTGGGTCAGACTAAATGTCTCTGTTCGAGTTTGGACTAGTCCATTTTTCCATCGTGAGTAGATTTGGAGCTAAATCCTGGGAGGTCGTACTTGTCCGCCACAGAGGTCGGACTAGTCCGGACCTCCCAGTTTAGTCCATTTTGGGACAGACCAAAGCATTCTGGATGAGTTCGGACTTGTCCATTGTGATATGGACTAGTCCGTTTGAGACTTAGTATGAGAAACCCAATCCAAGTCCAAGAGGCCGGTCTTGTCTGCCCCAGAGGCCGGACTAGTCCGGGCCAACCCAGTTTAGTCCATTTTGAGATGGAATAAACCATTTTGTTACACTTCGCACTAGTTCGTTGTTGACTGGACTAGTCCGGGTTGCCATGGCCATTTGAAATTCAAACGCTTTGTGTGCACATCATTTGTTTTGGTGATTGATGACGTGAAATTGTTGGTGGTTCCAAGAGGCCGGACTAGTACGTGGTACAGGGTCGGACTAGTACGGGTTTAGGCTGTTTTCAACGGCTAGTTGCCGGGACCCCTATAAGAAGGTGACCCCTGGCTTCTATCTGAAAAAATCTGGAATCCTAGCGCCGCCACAACCAACCTACAGCCTTCCAAAGCCTTCTACATCGCCTTCTAGACCTTTAAGATCAAATCTTTAAGAGATTAGGGTTTGGGAGGGGGAGTGAAGTAAGATCATCGTGCTTTGGCTCTCGGTTTGATCTCTCGCACTTGTGCTGTGTTTTGTGGCTTGTGTGAGTTGAGTTTCATGTGCTCCTTGCTGTATTGATTCATGGGAGCCTCAACTTGTGAGCAGCCCCAAGAAACTTGGTGATTACCCTTTGATATAGTGAAAACTAAGCCGACCATTGTGGTGGCTTGGCGAGAGAAGGGTCGAGTGAGACCTTGTCTTTGTGTGGACTTCTCAACGTGGATGTAGGCTTCTTTGTGGAGCTGAACCACGGGATAAATCTCGTCTCACTTCTCACTTTACTTTTTGTAATCACTAGAATTGCTTTTGGGTTCTTATCATTCTTCATATTGATCATCTTGAAATCTTGCAACCTAATTGCTTTAATTGGTTTATCTAAGTTGTAGTAGGTTGCTAGATATTGTATCTTTCATTTGATAACTTAAATTCCACAAATTACTTCTTGAAATCAAGTTTTTAGGTTTTAACCCTGAGCTGAGTAGACTAGTCCGATCCTGACCAGACAAGTCCAGCCTCAGCAATTTAATCTCGTTTGATTAAGCGATTTCAGGTCATATTGCCTATTCACCTCCCTCTAGGCGACTTTCAATTGGTATCAGAGCAGGCTTCTCCACAAAGAGTCTAACAACTCAGAGAGGAAATGGCTGGAAGGGAAGACAAGGAAGTCCCGGTGATCGTCGATGACACCAAGACGAAGAACGTCAATGTTCTTCAAGATGATCCAAATGACAACGAGGAAGTTCGTCTACTCAAGGCGCTGCTTCGTGAGAAGCTCAATGTACCCAAGAAGGAGATCAAGCCGATCGGTGCAACCAACACCGACAATTGGAGTACTTCACAAGACTACTCCCGGTATCCGTACAATTATGAGCGATTAATTGCAAGCAATCATTGCTTATCTATTCCTATTGGCAAACCCCCTAACTTTGATGGAAATGACTACTCTATGTGCAAGCATAATATGAAGATGCATCTCATTTCCTTAAACCCTAGTTTGTGGCAAATTGGCTTGACATGTGTGCATCTTCCAAAGAATGAGGAAGACATTACTCTGGAGCAAGCTGTCCTCCTCCATCGCAATGCTCAAGCGGTTGGATTAATCGCCTCCTCATTGACTCGTGTGACACCCAGTTCCGAAAGTGAACCAAGTGAACACATATGTGTGCCTAGGATGTTCAACACATATACACGAGTGCAATTAAAAAATGATATACAGAAAATTACCACAGAATAAGGTTAATTAACCATTTTTATTACACAATTCATATTATCCTCGAATACAAGCACTAGTGAATATTAATGACAAGTTCAACTAATGCAGCAGAAATAAACTAAACTAAACAAACTAAGCAACTAAACAGCATATGCAAAAGGGTATAGCGCAGCTCCAGCACTCCACAAGCAAGCTGACGGCAGACATGGCGTAGAACTCCGCATTATCATTGTTAAACTCCCAATCCTGACCTGCAACTGTTGGTGGAAGAATTGCAAGGGTAAGTACATGTCCTACTCAACAAGTGTGGAAAGTATGACATGTAGATGATATAAATGACGAATATAATAATGACTAAGTGCTGAAAAGTACATTAAAACATTTGAAAAGCAACATAATATATGTATGTGAAGTAAACCCATCATAAACCATAAGTAATATTATAGTTCATGTCCATATTCTATTACCATCATCCATATACCAGATTTCACATTACCAATAACCATAATCAATACCAGAATTTAATTCATAACCAGCCATAACCATTATTAACCATAACCATTAGCAAAAACCATCCCAATACCATGTTTCCTCTAATCATGTGAGGGTCCAGGTTGCTCATAACCGGGAGCATGGCTATCATGATAGTTTTATTAGACTCTACAGAGTTTGTACCACTTTACCCACGTGTTTGTGATTCCATCACCTTTCCATGACTATAGAATCTCAATTATGTCGTCTCACACTTCCTTAGGTGTGTGGCCAAGAGATCACAAAATAGCTTTTACAAAGGGATTACTAGACTATTTAGACCCCACTGAGGTTTCACCGGTGGTGATGCCTCCAACTAAGCACATCTTCAACAAAGGGCCCCCTCTTGAGCCATTCGGATCCCAGGGTAGTCCCACCAATCATCAGCAAACCCAATCCGACTACCCCTTCCCCGAGCATCCTTAATGGTCCAAATAGCACTGGAAAAACACTAATTAATCAACTACGCCGCACCCATACTTGGCCTCGTGGTGGCCCTGTAAATCCTGGATGGTCGCTCCACGAACCGGTCCTTAGATGTAAAGAAAACCAAACCACCATAACTTCCAACCCATCCACATACCATGCTTGCTTAGATCACCCATTACCATATCAAATTAACCAGTTCATGATAATGGTAATCTCATAAGTGCATAAGTAAGTTAAGTGCTATAGTTGTCTTCCCATCCCAATTAATTAAGCGGAGCAAAAAGGGTAAAAAAGCCCATCCCGACTCTCTACCACAAGTTCCAGGAGACAAGGGTGGTCAAGCAAATATAGTAAACTTCCTATCATAGGATTCCCATCAAATTGACACAAGCATGCAGTTTTGCAAACAAAACATTTATTTTAAAAATAGGGTCAATATGCTTCAAGGACACTTGCCTTGCTCTTGGGATTGGTTCGGGGCAAAGCCTTCAAACTCTTGGTGCTGGAGATGCTCCGCGGCACTCTCTAGTGAAAATCCGTCTAATCTGCACAATAAAAATACAAGACAAGAAACACAATCAAAGAGTGCACAAATATTACTCAATATGACATGACATGCGTGATTGATGCAATGCAAGGTGGAACCTAATAATGAGTTGCTTTTAATGATCACTAACAAGTTCTAATAGCTTTTAACAAGTTTATACAGGTTTGTAGTTGATTTGATCAAATTTTGGAATTAATTAAACACAATTTAACCAGGAAAATCGGACTAGTTCGCTAGGGACCGGACAAGTCCGCACTTCGCAAAACTGGCGAACTAGGGTTTTCTAGATCGACCTGAATTTGGAGATTTGAGGTTTAATTCACGTAAGGAAAAGAGAAAAGAAGGTATACCAGGTGTTTAGGACTCCAATGAATGAAGGATCTTGGAGGTAACACTTGGATCTTGACGTTCTAGGGTTGATGAAGAACTTGATGGTGAATTTATGACGAAGAACACGAAGTTGATGGAGATCTTGATCCTCTTTCGTTTCCTCCTCTTCTGCTTCTTGCTCTAGATCTCCTTCTCTCTTCTTGGTGGCAGCTATTCACGAGCTAGGGTTTGGGTGAGGTTGGAAAAGTGGCAAATAGATCTCAAGTCAAGGGCTGGGGTTGTTTATATAGAGGTGGAGGCTAGGGTTAGATGGATTTCGAGTTTGAGATGAATAGAGGCAGTTTAGAGTCCCACATGGGCTCTAAAAGATTTAGGCACGACGTCCCTAGGCCCACTTAACGTCAAACCCAAGAAACAAGTCGTGAAACAAAAGATCAAATCGGAGTCGCGATTTATCGGACTAGTCCGAAGTTGGACAAAGAGATATCGGACAAGTCCGGACTGGATATCGGACAAGTCTGAACTTATCTAGAGGGGAAAACAGACAAGTATGGCTAAAAATCAGACAGGTCCGACTTTAGTCAGAGGGGAAAACGGACAAATCTGCAGGAACACCAGATTAGCCTGGACAAGTCCAAGGACTTAGCAAGATTTCAAGCAATTTGGGATAGTAGACTAGTCCGCAATGGGCTGGACAAGTCCGAAAATGTCCAGAGGGAAAAACAGACTAGTCCGCAGCAAAATGAACAAGTCTGTTCAAAGTCAGAGAGAAATTGGATTAGTCCGCACCAAAATCGGACTAGTCCGCACTTCCCAGAATTCTTAAGTGCAGTTTTGTTTCTAATTCATTTTAAACCTATTCCTTTTTATGTGGATTAATGTTAGACATGTATATGAACTTATGCAATGCATGATGCATTAAAATGAGGGTCTTACAGACCTACCCCCTTAAAATGAATCCCGCCCTCGAGATTCCACATGGAAGAGAAAAGATAGGGAAAATCCTTCTTGAGATCATCTTCTAGATCTCATGTTGCCTCTAATTCTATGTGATGCTTCCATCGAACTATGCACCATCTAATAATCTTGTTCCTTGTGACTCTCTCCTTAGTTTCCAAGATTTTGACGGGTTGCTCGGTATAAGTCAAGTCTGTCTCTAATTCAATTTCTTCCATTGGCACTTGTTCTTCCGGTACCCTTAAGCACTTCTTGAGCTGGGAAACATGAAACACATCATGGACATATGAAAGATGAGCTGGCATCTCCAACTTATACGCTACTTCTTCTTTTTGTCCAAAATCTTGAATGTCCCAATGTATCGAGGTGCTAGCTTGCCTCTTATGTTAAACCTCTTATGACCTCTCATTGGTGACACCTTAACAGAAACAAAATCTTACACTTCAAAGGCGAGTTTCCTTCTCCTATTGTCCGCATAGCCTTTTTGCCCTAATTGAGCAGCCCTCAAATTTTCACGAATTATTTGAACTTTCTTTTCGGCTTCTAGCAACACATTCAGACCAAATACTTGAGTCTCTCCCGTCTCATTCCAAAACAAAGGTGTCCTACACTTCCTTCCATAAAGTGCTTCATAAGGTGACATATTCAAACTTGCTTGGTAACTATTATTGTATGAAAATTCTGCATATGGCAAGCTCTTGTCCCAACTCTTCCAATGCTTCAAGGCATAAGTTCTTAACATGTCCTCCAAAATCCGATTGGTCCTCTCAGTTTGTCCATCCGTTTGAGGGTGATATGCTCAACTAAAATTTAACCTTGTTCCCAATGCTTCATGCAATTTTTGCCAAAACCTTGAGGTAAATTGAGAACCTCTATCCGACACTATCCTCTTTGGAACTCCATGCAAACATACTATTCTTCCCTGATACAGTTCCGCTAATTTCTCTCCATTAAAGGTGGTCTTGACAGGAATAAAGTGAGCTGACTTGGTTAACCGATCCACAATTACCCAAATTGAGTCATAACCAGACTGTGTACTTGGCAATCCAACTATAAAGTCCATACTGATCACTTCCCACTTGCATTCCGGGATCTTCAATGGCCGCAATAATCCGACCGACCTTTGGTGTTTCGCCTTGACTTGTTGGCACACATCACACAACGCCACATATTCAGCTATGTCCTTTTTCATGCTAGCCCACCAGTAGCATGTCTTCAAGTCCTTGTACATCTTTGTACAATCGGGGTGAATTGAGTATGGCAAGTGAAAGCATCTAGGCCCCCATGTGGAATGGTTTCGGTGATTAATGACAACCGTTGGATATTACTAATGAGTTTGTGGATGCAAGGTCTCTCATATCACTCATCACACTTAATGAACTCTATATGTATATCATCTACTGCTCATTGGATACAATTGGAGACCCCTCAAAAAAATGTTTTACGAGGCAAATCGAATTTTATGAAGACTAAAAGAAAAAGCACATATGTCAAAATTATTCCATCGAAATTGACAGCACTAAAGACTTGGTCATCATCTGAAGAACATTTCAAACCAATGTCTAAGGGGTCACTCGAACAAATTCCAAAAGAATCACTTAGAACAACTCGAAGCAGACAAAATCACTCACCGGATCATCCGATGTATCTAGAAAACACTACATCGGTCGAGGTGGCTCTGAACAGAAGAAGACCTCAGTCTTATGTATACACCGGATCATCCGATGATGAAGCAAGTGTTACATCGGTCGATCATCCAGTAAGCAATTTCCCTGGACCAAGTGTAACACCGGATCATCCGATGTACAATTATGACACATCAGTCAATCATTCCAGTAAGCATTATTTCTGGACCATTCTGGATCAAGTGTCACCAGATCATCCGATGATGAGGCAAGTGTTACATCGGTCGATCGACGGTCATATCTGACACAATGACATCAGCTAATTTGAATTCGACCGATGACAACTGAAGGGAGAACATCGAATCATCCGATGTTTGTAGAACAGTGATGTCAGCTTACTTTTCCAACGGCTATTTCGTGGAAGCTGGCTATTTATACCCTTTCAACCAGTCATTTCGATAAGTCTTGATGCCCAGAGCTACTCTACACATTACCAAGCATTCAAGACATTGAGCAACCACTTCCATATCATTTACACCACTTGTACACCAAGAGATAGGCTAGAACTTGCTAGAGATGATGCTTGTGTGCTTCCATTCTTGGTGATTGGAGTCTCTAGTCTAGTGAGAGCCGTAAGGGAGTGTCTCTTGGTGATTGCATTCACCATGTAACAATCAGTGATTGGAGAGAGCCTTCCGGAGCTTGCCAAGATGGTTGTGGAAGCCCGGAGGATCAAACTTGTACAAGGCTTGAGCTCCACCTTGCCAGAGATGGTGAACGGAGACTTTTAGTGAAGATCCCTGGTCTCGGTGACTTGGGAGTGGCTATACCCTTTGGTGGGTGCCACAATGTGGATGTAGGAAGGTCTTGATGATCTAGCCGAACCAAGGGATAAATAACCGTGTCTTCGTGTCTCCTCGGGAGTTTGCACACTCTTCCTTTCCCGTTACACTTATGCATTTTATATACCGCAAAATTATTATTCACTTGAATGCATAGGTTGTTTGCATAGCAAATTGGGCTTTAAATAGTTAAGTTTTTATTGCTTTAATTTTTGAAAAGAAGCCCAATTCACCCCCCTCTTGGGTATTCGATCCTTACAGCAAGTCATGTGCCTCTTTTAGTATTGTCTCTCGAATATGCTTCACGTTGGGCACGACAATCCTCTTCCCAAACCGTAGGGTACCATGTTTATCCTCATCAACCCTGAATTCTCTTCCCTCTAGGGTCCATTCCTTGATTTCTTGGGTTTCCTCATCCTTTGTTTGGCCCTCTCGAATTTCTTGCTCCAAAGTCGGATTTAACTCCACCATCCCCATCTCAATGATGAATCTGAGTTTCAATCGCTCAATCTCCTCACATAAATCGGATGGCAGCCCTTGAATCGTGAGTTGATGACTTAGTCCTTTTCTACTTTAGGCATCAACCGCTACATTGGCTTTCCCTGGTGATAGTTAATTCCCACATCATAATCTTTGATGAGCTCCAACCATCTTTGTTGCCTCAAATTCAGGTCCGTTTGTGTGAAAATATACTTAAGACTCTTATGATCCGTATAAATTTCACACCTATGTCCAAGGATATAGTGTATCCAAATCTTTAATGCGTGTACCATGGCTGCAAGTTCCAAATCATGCGTTGGATAATTCTGCTCATGTTTCTTCAATTGCCTCGATGCGTAGGCGACCACTTGACCTTCTTGCATCAATACACATCCATGTCCTTGTCTTGATGTATCACAATATATGTCAAAACTTTTGCTTACATCTAGCAATACCAAAACTGGGGCTGTGGTTAACCTCTTCTTTAGCTCCTCAAAACTTTCTTGACAAGCTTGGGTCCATTGGAATGTTTTCCCCGTCATTAGCAGTTCTGTCATTGGTTTGGCTATTTTGGAGAAGTCCTTGATGAACCGACGGTAATATCCAGCCATTCCAGGAAAACTCCTTATTTCCTTTACATTATGCGGTGGCTCCCACTTTAGCACATCTCTCACTTTTTCGGGGTCAACCGATACTCCTCCTCCTGAGAGGATATGACCCAAAAATGACACTTCTCTTAACCAATACTGACACTTGTTGAATTTGGCATACAAGTGATGCTCCCTCAATTTTTGCAATGTAAGCCTCAAGTGTTCCTCGTTCTCCTTCTCATCCTACGAGTAAATCATAATGTCATGAATGAACACCACAACAAACTTATCCATGTACTCCATGAAGACCTTATTCATGAGGTACATAAAGTACGTAGGTGCATTGGTCAATCAAAAGGACATCACGGTATACTCATAGGATCCATATCATGTCCTGAAAGTTGTCTTGGGTATGTCTGATGGTCTAATCTTCATATGAAAGTATCCCGACCTCAAATCAATTTTGGAGACGACACAAGCACCCTTCATCTGATCAAACAAGTCTTCTATACAGGGCAAGGTGTAATTTTTCTTGATTTTTACCTCGTTGAGAGCTCGGTATTACACACACATCCTTTGCGACCCATCCTTCTTGTCCACAAATAGAACGGGCGCTCCCCAAGGTGAAGAGCTTGGGCGAATAAAACCTTTCTCTAGTTGCTCTTTAATCTGCTTATTGAGCTCCGCTAATTCCTTAGGAGGCATCATATATGGCCTCTTAGCTATGGTTGCAGTTCCAGGTATTAAATCAATAACAAACTCAATGTCTCGATCAGGTGGCATACCTAGCAACTCATCTGGAAACACTCAATAGTTAAGTTTTTATTGCTTCAATTTTTGAAAAGAAGCCCAATTCACCTCCCTCTTGGGCATTCGATCCTTACAATTGGTATCAAAGTCAGGTTGCTCATTGGATCATTCTAGATTCACCGCTAAAGAGCTAAAATGGCCAAGATTGGGGGTTCGATTCCCATCTTCAAGGGCAAGAACTTTGCCTATTGGAAAGCACGCATGCGTGCTTATCTAGAGGCTATTGCTCCTGAGGTATGGGAAGCGACCCATGCGGGGTTTGGTGAGCATAACTATATAGGTGATCAAGTTAAGTGGGATGCAAAAGCTAGAAATGCTATTTACGAATGCATTAGTCAAGATGTGTTTGCTAGGATTGCTAGCAAAGAAAAGGCTTGTGAAATTTGGGCTTGCTTGATTGAAATTCATGAGGGTTCTTCTCATGTTAAAGAACTAAAGTATCATATGCTTAAGGCCAAATATGATGAGTTCAAAATGCTACCTCATGAAAAAGTCAATGAAATGTTTTCTCGCTTGAATGTTCTCATTGAGGAAATTAATGCTCTTGATATTCCTTCTCTTGGCAAGGGACTCATCAATCGCAAGATTCTTATGCTCCTTCCTAAGCCAAAGTACAACATCATCAACTCCATGCTTCAAAAGGAATCTCTTGATCACATTGAAGTTTCAGAACTTATTGGAGAGATTCACGCGCGTGAGATGAGTGTGCTTGGGATGATGGAGGAATCATCTTCAAAGACAATTTCTCTAAAGGCTTCCACCACGAAAACAAATCTCAATAAAAAGAAAGTGGTCGAGCCTAGCTCAAGTGAATAAGAGCAAGCATCAAGTGAAGATGACGATGATGAGCTTGCATTGATGATGAGAAAATTCTCTCGCTTGAACTCGAAGATTGCCAAGAAGGGATACACCTTTGATCCCAAAAAGAAAGCATTTCTACCATGGCAAGAAGACAACAAGACTTGCTATAATTGTGGTGATCAAGGCCACATCTCCTATGATTGTCCAAACCGGACAAAAGAAGAGAGAACCACAAGAGCAAGCATCACAAGCTTGAGGATAATGAGGATGATGAAGAGGACAAGCCCAAACCAAGATTCTTCAGGAAGAAGAAGCATGACAAAGGCAAAAAGGCAAAACTCTTTCCAAGGAAGATAAAAGGTCCACAAAAGGTGTTCATGTGTGAGGCAAATGAATGGATCACCGACGAAGAATCTAGTGATGAAGAGAGTGAATTTGAAGAAGAGAGCTTGGTCGGCCTTGCCATTGCCAACAATGATGATTCATCTCTTCGCCCACCTCCCATGTGCCTCATGGCAAAAGGTAACACCAAGGTATGTCATGACTCTAGCGATGATGAGCTTTCCCCCGATGACTTAGCTTCATTGATAAATGAATACCACACTATAATTAAAAGGGAAAAGAGTAAGGTCAAGGCTCTTGAAGAAGCTCGTGCTAAGCTCGAGAGTGCTAACCTCGATTTGCTTGACAAGTATGAAAGAATAGTTAAGGAGCATAACACACTCAAATCTCATGTCAAGCAAGTTGAGGACGATAAGGCTCAAATCAAGTTATATCATCATGAGCTTGACTTAGGACACCAAGCACTCTTGGGAAAGCACAATGAGTCAATCCAAGAACATCAAGTACTTAACCTTGCTTATGAAGTCCTTGATCAAGAATTGAAAACTATAAAGAAAGAAACACTTAATGATAAGGTATCTATTGTTTCTCATGCCACTAATGTCTTGCATAATTCTTTGCCTTTGAAAGAAAATGCTAGGGAGAAGGATTTGATGGATGGAATTGAAAGTCTCCGCACTAGTGTGGCAAGACTATCTAAGGGAGAAGTCAAGCACACAGAAATCCTCTTCCAACAAGCAAGGGCCTTCGACAAGAGAGGACTTGGATCCTTCCCAGTGCCTAACAAAGGAAAGGTGCCCTCACCGGAGCTTAAAACGAGCTTCATCAAGGAAGTTGGTTCTTATTGCCAACATTGTGAGGTCACCGGTCATCATACAAGGGAGTGTCCTCTTCCTAACCGGCCTTCTCCAAAATTGCCTACTAACTACAAGTCTACCTTTAATGATCACTACTATCTCTTGAGTAAAGTAGATGGCAAGGTGAAGGCAAGGTTCATTGGCAAGGACATGAAGGACATGAAGGGGAAGCTCCCCAAGCAACTTTGGGTCCCAAAAACACTTGTATCACACATACAAGGACCTAAGTTGGCTTGGGTGCCTAAAATCAAAAATTGAATTCATGTGTGTAGGTGAACTACAAAGCCGGAGGAAAGCATTGGGTACTCGATAGCGGGTGCACTCAACACATGACCGGCAACGATGGTATGTTCACCTCCATAGAGAACCCCGACAATCATGAACAAGTCACCTTTGGTGATAACTCTAAGGGGAAGGTAATTGGGTTGGAAGGTAAGATTAGCTCAAGTGAATAAGAGCAAGCATCAAGTGAATATGACGATGATGAGCTTGCATTGATGATGAGAAAATTCTCTCGCTTGAACTCGAAGATTGCCAAGAAGGGATACACCTTTGATCCCAAAAAGAAAGCATTTCTACCAAGGAAAGATGACAACAAGACTTGCTATAATTGTGGTGATCAAGGCCACATCTCCTATGATTGTCCAAACCGGACAAAAGAAGAGAGAACCACAAGAGCAAGCATCACAAGATTGAGGATAATGAGGATGATGAAGAGGACAAGCCCAAACCAAGATTCTTCAGGAAGAAGAAGCATGACAAAGGCAAAAAGGCAAAACTCTTTCCAAGGAAGATAAAAGGTCCACAAAAGGTGTTCATGTGTGAGGCAAATGAATGGATCACCGACGAAGAATCTAGTGATGAAGAGAGTGAATTTGAAGAAGAGAGCTTGGTCGGCCTTGCCATTGCCAACAATGATGATTCATCTCTTCGCCCACCTCCCATGTGCCTCATGGCAAAAGGTAACACCAAGGTATGTCATGACTCTAGCGATGATGAGCTTTCCCCCGATGACTTAGCTTCATTGATAAATGAATACCACACTATAATTAAAAGGGAAAAGAGTAAGGTCAAGGCTCTTGAAGAAGCTCGTGCTAAGCTCGAGAGTGCTAACCTCGATTTGCTTGACAAGTATGAAAGAATAGTTAAGGAGCATAACACACTCAAATCTCATGTCAAGCAAGTTGAGGACGATAAGGCTCAAATCAAGTTATATCATCATGAGCTTGACTTAGGACACCAAGCACTCTTGGGAAAGCACAATGAGTCAATCCAAGAACATCAAGTACTTAACCTTGCTTATGAAGTCCTTGATCAAGAATTGAAAACTATAAAGAAAGAAACACTTAATGATAAGGTATCTATTGTTTCTCATGCCACTAATGTCTTGCATAATTCTTTGCCTTTGAAAGAAAATGCTAGGGAGAAGGATTTGATGGATGGAATTGAAAGTCTCCGCACTAGTGTGGCAAGACTATCTAAGGGAGAAGTCAAGCACACAGAAATCCTCTTCCAACAAGCAAGGGCCTTCGACAAGAGAGGACTTGGATCCTTCCCAGTGCCTAACAAAGGAAAGGTGCCCTCACCGGAGCTTAAAACGAGCTTCATCAAGGAAGTTGGTTCTTATTGCCAACATTGTGAGGTCACCGGTCATCATACAAGGGAGTGTCCTCTTCCTAACCGGCCTTCTCCAAAATTGCCTACTAACTACAAGTCTACCTTTAATGATCACTACTATCTCTTGAGTAAAGTAGATGGCAAGGTGAAGGCAAGGTTCATTGGCAAGGACATGAAGGACATGAAGGGGAAGCTCCCCAAGCAACTTTGGGTCCCAAAAACACTTGTATCACACATACAAGGACCTAAGTTGGCTTGGGTGCCTAAAATCAAAAATTGAATTCATGTGTGTAGGTGAACTACAAAGCCGGAGGAAAGCATTGGGTACTCGATAGCGGGTGCACTCAACACATGACCGGCAACGATGGTATGTTCACCTCCATAGAGAACCCCGACAATCATGAACAAGTCACCTTTGGTGATAACTCTAAGGGGAAGGTAATTGGGTTGGAAGGTAAGATTAGCTCAAGTGAATAAGAGCAAGCATCAAGTGAATATGACGATGATGAGCTTGCATTGATGATGAGAAAATTCTCTCGCTTGAACTCGAAGATTGCCAAGAAGGGATACACCTTTGATCCCAAAAAGAAAGCATTTCTACCAAGGAAAGATGACAACAAGACTTGCTATAATTGTGGTGATCAAGGCCACATCTCCTATGATTGTCCAAACCGGACAAAAGAAGAGAGAACCACAAGAGCAAGCATCACAAGATTGAGGATAATGAGGATGATGAAGAGGACAAGCCCAAACCAAGATTCTTCAGGAAGAAGAAGCATGACAAAGGCAAAAAGGCAAAACTCTTTCCAAGGAAGATAAAAGGTCCACAAAAGGTGTTCATGTGTGAGGCAAATGAATGGATCACCGACGAAGAATCTAGTGATGAAGAGAGTGAATTTGAAGAAGAGAGCTTGGTCGGCCTTGCCATTGCCAACAATGATGATTCATCTCTTCGCCCACCTCCCATGTGCCTCATGGCAAAAGGTAACACCAAGGTATGTCATGACTCTAGCGATGATGAGCTTTCCCCCGATGACTTAGCTTCATTGATAAATGAATACCACACTATAATTAAAAGGGAAAAGAGTAAGGCCAAGGCTCTTGAAGAAGCTCGTGCTAAGCTCGAGAGTGCTAACCTCGATTTGCTTGACAAGTATGAAAGAATACTTAAGGAGCATAACACACTCAAATCTCATGTCAAGCAAGTTGAGGACGATAAGGCTCAAATCAAGTTATATCATCATGAGCTTGACTTAGGACACCAAGCACTCTTGGGAAAGCACAATGAGTCAATCCAAGAACATCAAGTACTTAACCTTGCTTATGAAGTCCTTGATCAAGAATTGAAAACTATAAAGAAAGAAACACTTAATGATAAGGTATCTATTGTTTCTCATGCCACTAATGTCTTGCATAATTCTTTGCCTTTGAAAGAAAATGCTAGGGAGAAGGATTTGATGGATGGAATTGAAAGTCTCCGCACTAGTGTGGCAAGACTATCTAAGGGAGAAGTCAAGCACACAGAAATCCTCTTCCAACAAGCAAGGGCCTTCGACAAGAGAGGACTTGGATCCTTCCCGGTGCCTAACAAAGGAAAGGTGCCCTCACCGGAGCTTAAAACGAGCTTCATCAAGGAAGTTGGTTCTTATTGCCAACATTGTGAGGTCACCGGTCATCATACAAGGGAGTGTCCTCTTCCTAACCGACCTTCTCCAAAATTGCCTACTAACTACAAGTCTACCTTTAATGATCACTACTATCTCTTGAGTAAAGTAGATGGCAAGGTGAAGGCAAGGTTCATTGGCAAGGACATGAAGGACATGAAGGGGAAGCTCCCCAAGCAACTTTGGGTCCCAAAAACACTTGTATCACACATACAAGGACCTAAGTTGGCTTGGGTGCCTAAAATCAAAAATTGAATTCATGTGTGTAGGTGAACTACAAAGCCGGAGGAAAGCATTGGGTACTCGATAGCGGGTGCACTCAACACATGACCGGCAACGATGGTATGTTCACCTCCATAGAGAACCCCGACAATCATGAACAAATCACCTTTGGTGATAACTCTAAGGGGAAGGTAATTGGGTTGGAAGGTAAGATTAGCTCAAGTGAATAAGAGCAAGCATCAAGTGAAGATGACGATGATGAGCTTGCATTGATGATGAGAAAATTCTCTCGCTTGAACTCGAAGATTGCCAAGAAGGGATACACCTTTGATCCCAAAAAGAAAGCATTTCTACCAAGGAAAGATGACAACAAGACTTGCTATAATTGTGGTGATCAAGGCCACATCTCCTATGATTGTCCAAACCGGACAAAAGAAGAGAGAACCACAAGAGCAAGCATCACAAGCTTGAGGATAATGAGGATGATGAAGAGGACAAGCCCAAACCAAGATTCTTCAGGAAGAAGAAGCATGACAAAGGCAAAAAGGCAAAACTCTTTCCAAGGAAGATAAAAGGTCCACAAAAGGTGTTCATGTGTGAGGCAAATGAATGGATCACCGACGAAGAATCTAGTGATGAAGAGAGTGAATTTGAAGAAGAGAGCTTGGTCGGCCTTGCCATTGCCAACAATGATGATTCATCTCTTCGCCCACCTCCCATGTGCCTCATGGCAAAAGGTAACACCAAGGTATGTCATGACTCTAGCGATGATGAGCTTTCCCCCGATGACTTAGCTTCATTGATAAATGAATACCACACTATAATTAAAAGGGAAAAGAGTAAGGCCAAGGCTCTTGAAGAAGCTCGTGCTAAGCTCGAGAGTGCTAACCTCGATTTGCTTGACAAGTATGAAAGAATACTTAAGGAGCATAACACACTCAAATCTCATGTCAAGCAAGTTGAGGAAGATAAGGCTCAAATCAAGTTATATCATCATGAGCTTGACTTAGCACACCAAGCACTCTTGGGAAAGCACAATGAGTCAATCCAAGAACATCAAGTACTTAACCTTGCTTATGAAGTCCTTGATCAAGAATTGAAAACTATAAAGAAAGAAACACTTAATGATAAGGTATCTATTGTTTCTCATGCCACTAATGTCTTGCATAATTCTTTGCCTTTGAAAGAAAATGCTAGGGAGAAGGATTTGATGGATGGAATTGAAAGTCTCCGCACTAGTGTGGCAAGACTATCTAAGGGAGAAGTCAAGCACACATAAATCCTCTTCCAACAAGCAAGGGCCTTCGACAAGAGAGGACTTGGATCCTTCCCGGTGCCTAACAAAGGAAAGGTGCCCTCACCGGAGCTTAAAACGAGCTTCATCAAGGAAGTTGGTTCTTATTGCCAACATTGTGAGGTCACCGGTCATCATACAAGGGAGTGTCCTCTTCCTAACCGGCCTTCTCCAAAATTGCCTACTAACTACAAGTCTACCTTTAATGATCACTACTATCTCTTGAGTAAAGTAGATGGCAAGGTGAAGGCAAGGTTCATTGGCAAGGACATGAAGGACATGAAGGGGAAGCTCCCCAAGCAACTTTGGGTCCCAAAAACACTTGTATCACACATACAAGGACCTAAGTTGGCTTGGGTGCCTAAAATCAAAAATTGAATTCATGTGTGTAGGTGAACTACAAAGCCGGAGGAAAGCATTGGGTACTCGATAGCGGGTGCACTCAACACATGACCGGCAACGATGGTATGTTCACCTCCATAGAGAACCCCGACAATCATGAACAAGTCACCTTTGGTGATAACTCTAAGGGGAAGGTAATTGGGTTGGGTAAGATTGCAATTTCAAATGATTTAACTATTTCCAATGTATTGTATGTTAAGTCACTTAGTTTCAATTTGCTTTCTATTGCACAATTATGTGATCTTGGACAAACGAGCACCTTTGGCAAGAATGATGTTGTTGTGACTAGTGAAACAAGCCAAGAACTAATCTTCAAAGGGTTTCAATATGGACATCTCTACCTAGTAGACTTCTCAGACAAGGATGCTAGCTTGACCACTTGTCTTTTCGCCAAGACAAGTATGGGTTGGCTATGGCATCGACGCATCGTTCACATTGGAATGAGCAAGCTCAAGAAGTCATTCAAGCTGGGGATGGTGACCGGCGTGAAGGATGTCACATTTGAGAAGAACAAGCTTTGTAGCGCTTGTCAAGCTGGGAAACAAGTTGCTTCTCACCACCCGATGAAGACAATGGTGTCAACCTCCAAGCCACTTGAGTTGCTCCACATGGACCTCTTCGGACCGTCCACATATCAAAGTCTTGGTGGTAATCTCTATTGTCTTGTTATAGTTGATGACAACTCTCGCTATGCTTGGACTTTGTTGCTAGGTGACAAGAGTGAAACTCCGGAAGTGTTCAAGACCTTCGCTAACCGTGCTCAAAGGGAATTTCAACTTCCCATCATCAAGGTCCGGAGTGACAACGGTACCGAATTCAAGAACTACAACATTGGAGAGTGGTGCGATCGTGAAGGCGTGAAGCATGAATTTTCAGCCACATACACTCCCCAACAAAATGGTGTCGTTGAAAGGAAGAACAAGACTCTCATCACACTTGCACGAGCAATGCTTGATGACTATGGCACGTCCGAGAAGTTTTGGGCCGAAACAATCAACACGACGTGCCATGCCGCAAATCGGGTCTATCTACATCGACTACTTCAAAAGACTCCGTACGAACTACTCATTGGGAGAAAGCCCAACATCTCCTATTTCCGAGTCTTTGGGTGCAAGTGCTACATCTACCACAAGGAAAGACTCGGTAAGTTTGAAAGAAGATGTGATGTTGGTATCTTTCTTGGTTATGCATCAAACTCAAAAGCATATCGAGTATTCAACCAAACCTCCTGTTTAGTTGAGGAAAGTTGTGATGTTGAGTTTGATGAAACTAATGGCTCACAAGAGGATAGTTTTGGTCATGATGAAATAGATGATGAGCCTCTACGAGAAGCTATGAAGAACATGACCATTGGAGACATCAATCCTAAAGTTGAGGAGATTCATGATCAAGGGGGAGCTTCAAGTTCCAATATCAACACATCTATGGCACCTCAAGTTGACGAAGATGAAAAAGATGATCCATTTCCGACACAAGATTCACAAGCCACACAACATCAAGAAGAAGGACAAGTCCATGATCAAGTCCAACCACAAGAAGAGGAACACACATCACCACTGCCAAGTGCTTCACAACCACTTATGAGGCATGGATGCATCTCCAAGGTGCATCCGATTGACCAAATTATCGGAAGTCCGTCAAGGGGAGTAAGTACACGTTCTCGCCATTTCACTATGTTTTGTGAGCACTACTTGTTTGTTTCATGTGTATAACCCACTCACATTGAGGAAGCACTCCAAGATCCAAATTGGGTAATGGCCATGCAAGAAGAACTCAACAACTTCATCCGTAATGAAGTTTGGGTGTTGGAGGAGCGACCCAAGGACAAGAACGTCATCGGAACAAAGTGGGTGTACCGCAACAAACAAGACGAGAATGGTGTTGTGATCCGCAACAAGGCAAGACTTGTGGCCAAGGGTTTCTGGCAAGTTGAAGTACTAGACTTTGGAGAAACATTTGCTCCGGTCACTCGACTAGAAGCCATCCATATACTTCTTGCTTTTGCATCACATCATAATATAAAGCTTTATCAAATGGATGTGAAATTTGCCTTTCTTAATGGTTATATTAACGAGCTTGTCTATGTTGAACAAACTCCCGGGTTCAAAGATCTGAGGAATCCTAATCATGTGTATAGGTTATACAAGGCGCTCTACGGGCTCAAGCAAGCGCCTAGAGCGTGGTATGAAGGACTACGGGATTTCTTGATCATGCAAGGATTCAAGATCGAGAGGGTGGACACTACACTCTTCACCAAAGACATCGATGGAGAACTATTTTTTTGTCAAATTTATGTCAATGATATTATTTTTGGTTCAACTAACAAAGCTCTTAGCCATGAGTTTGGCAAAATGATGTCTAGGGAATTCGAGATGTCGATGATTGGAGAGCTCAACTTCTTCTTTGGATTTCAAATCAAGCAACTTCGAGAGGGGGCCTTTATCTATCAAGAAAAGTATACCAAGGACATCATGAAGAAATTTTATATGGGAGATTGTAGCTCAAGAAGTACTCCAATGGCAACAAATTGTCATCTCGACATGGATAAGGACGGTAAACCTGTTGACCAATCTAATTACCGTTCTATGATTGGTTCATTGCTTTATCTTCCCGCATATAGGCCCGATATCATGTTTAGTGTATGCTTGTGTGCTCGCTTTCAAGCGGCACCTAAAGAATCGCATCGAAAGGCAGTCTTTAGGATACTTCGGTATCTCAAGCATACCCCTAGTGTAGGCCTGTGGTACCCCAAAGGTGCTAAATTCCATATCTTGGGTTACTCGGATTTGGACTTTGCCGGATGCCGTGTGGATTGCAAGAGTACTGTGACGCCCGGTTCCAAAAACTGAACCAAGCTAACGCATATGTGTGCCCAGGATGTTCAACACACATACACGAGTGATTCACAAATGACAAATAGATTATTACCACAGCTCAAGTTATTAAATAAGTACTCTTATTACATAATTCATTATATCCTCGAATACAAGCTCTAATAGATATTAATGACAAGTTTGAATTAATGCAGCGGAAATAAACTAATTAAGCAACTAAGCAAACTAAGCAAAAGGGATAGCGCAGCTCCATGCAACACCACAGGCAAAGCTGATGGTAGACACGGCCTAGATCTCCACATTATCGCCATTAAACTCACAATCCTGACCTGCAACTGTTGGGGGGGATTGCAAGAGTGAGTACATGTCGTACTCAGCAAGTGTGGAAAGTATGACATGTGGCTGATTCAAGTGACGACAATAATAATGGCTAAGTGCTGAAAAGTACAGTAAAACATTTGAAAAGCAATATATGTATTATGTGTATGTAAACCCATCATAAAACATGTAACCGCCATAATACCAGTCCATAATTTACCATTGCCAATAACCATAATCAATGTCATAAACCATGATTCCATCCCATAACCATAACCGTAATATCAACCATAACCATTACCAATTATCATCCCAATACCAAATTTCCCTCTAATCATGTAGGTCATCCAGGCGCTCATAACTGGGAGCACGGCTATCATGATAGTTTTAATACTCTGCAGAGTTTGTACCTCTTTACCCACGTGTTTGTGATTTCATCACCCGTCGGCGACTAAAGAACCTCCCTTATGCCAATTACACGTCCTTTGGTGTATGGCCAAGAGATCACAAAATAGCCTTTACAAAGGGATTACTAGCATATTCAGACCCCACTTAGGTTTCACCGGTGGCAATGCCTCCAACTGAGCACATCTTTAACCAAGGGCCCCCTCTTGAGCCATTCGGATCCCAGGTAGTCCCACCAATCATCAACAAACCCAATCCGAATACCCCTTCCCCGAGCATCCACAATGGTCCAAACACCACTAGCAAAGCCCTAATTAATCAACTACGCCGCACCCATATTTGGCCTCGTGGTGGCACTGTAGTCCTGGCCTATTCTCGCATGAACCAGTCCTTAGATCTAAAGAAAGCAAACCACCATAACATCCAACCCATCCACGTACCAAGCTTGCTTAGATCACCCATTACCAAACCGTATCGACCAGTTCACATTAATCAGAATATAATTAATACATAATTAAATGTGTAGTGTTGGTTTTTCCATCCCAATTAATTAAGTGAAGCAAAAAGGTAAAAAGCCATTTCCGACTCTCTACCATATATCCCAGGTGACAAGGGTGGTTAAACAAAGCTAGTAAACTTCCTATCATAGGATTCCCATCAATTTTACACAAGCATGCAGTTTTGCAAACAAAACATTTATTTTAAAAACAGGATCAATATGGTTCAAGGACACTTGCCTTGCTCTGGCGGATAGGGTTGCTCAAGCGCTTCGAAGTCTTGGTTCTGAAAATCCTCATACACGACCTCTTGAGCACTTCCCTCTACTCGTGATAACACATACAAGAAAATACATACAATTCAACATGATGCACACACATTGATCAACATGCGATGATATGCATGCATGCAAAGTTTAATAATTAATTAACCACGGTTGTTTATTAATTAGATGCAACTAGTTTATACGTGTTCATACGAGTTTACGGGGGTTTTAGAGTGGATTAATGCTGCTGAAAATAAAAATACAATGCAACTACGATCAATTTTCGTCTATTAGATTCAATATGGTCGCTAAAATTCGCATCGGGAACATGGCCTACCGTAGATGCGATGGCTTCGATGATCGCGGGATGGGGACGATGCGTAGACGAAGTAGATGCACAGGGTCCTCCGGCGGAACGACGACGGCGACGATCTCCGGTGGACGACGGCACCCTCCTCTTTTTCTTCCTCTTCTTCCCCTCTTTTTTTCTTCCTTTTCTTCCCCTGGCGGCGCAGCCTTCTGGTGCCCTTTTTCCTGCTGCTGGCGGCGGGATCTCTTTTTTTCTAGGGCGACGCTTCTGGAGTCGAGGGAAAACACGAGTCCTGGGGCTTTTTATAGGCGGCGGTAGGGCGCTAGGGCCGGCGCTGCGGTACGGGGCCGCGTGGGCGAGGGATCGACCGGGGCCAGGTGGGATTCGCGCTGGGCGCGTGGGCGAGGCCGGGAGGCACGATTCGCGCGGAAGCGGCGCGCAGTGGGCTGGGCGGGCGAGCGGGGTGCGGGGCCCAGGCGAGCAGGGCTGGCGGCGCTAGCGCGCGGCGCCAGGCGGCGGCTCGGCACGCGGGAGGCCGGGGCGCTCGGCGGTAGCGGGGGCAGACGGGCTGGGGCCCGGGGCGGCGCGTCGGTGCGCGGCAGGCGGGGCAGGCGGGGTCGCGTCGCTGCGCGGGCGAGCGCACGGGGGCTTGCTGGCTGGGCCAGCTCGGCCGCCTGGCCAGCGGTTAGGGTTTTTTTTGTTTTTGTTTCTTTTCTTTTTTTATAAATGTATTACTATATTATTTTATATTTTATTTTTTATATTATTTTTTTATATATGATTATTATATATATTATTTATATACATATATTTATATATTATTATTATTATACTTATTCCTTATTACAAGTTTTAGGCTAAAATTATTATTTTCTTTTTTCTTCTTTTTGCTACACCATATATGCATGTTTTATCCTTTTATTATCTTTTTTTTAATCCTACTAATGTTTAATGCATGATCATGTATGCAATGCATGATGCGAAAATTTAGGGTGTTACAATCCTACCCCCCTTAAAGTGAATCTTGCCCTTGAGATTCGATCGCGTGGACAAAAGGTGAGGGAATTTTGCCTTCAAGTCTTCTTCACGTTCCCATGTAGCTTCGGTTTCCGTATGGTGTCTCCATTGCACTTTGCGCCAACGGATCCTCTTATTCCTTGTGACCCTTTCCTTCATATCCAAAATTTTGATAGGTTGCTCGACATAGGACAAATCCTCTTGAAGTTCTAACTCGTCCATCGGCACTTGTTCTTCCGGTACCCTGAGACACTTCTTGAGTTGAGAGACGTGAAATACGTCGTGTACATCGGAGAGATACGTCGGTAGCTCAAGTCGATATGCCACTTCTCCTCGTGTGTCCAAAATCTTGAACGGTCCGATATAACGTGGTGCCAGTTTTCCTTTGACGTTAAACCGTCGCTGACCTCTGATAGGTGACACTTTGAGGTATACAAAATCTCCAACTTCAAAAGTCAAACTCCTTCGCCTATTATCAGCATAACCTTTCTGTCGAGACTGGGCTGCCTTTAAGTTTTCCCGTATTATTTGGACTTGCCTTTCAGCTCCTTGTAACACGTCGGGAACAAACACTTGATTCTCTCCGGTTTCATTCCAAAACAAGGGAGTCCTACACTTCCTTCCGTACAATGCTTCGTAGGGTGACATTTTCAGACTTGCTTGGTAGCTATTGTTGTACGAGAATTCAGCGTACAGCAAACTTTTATCCCAACTTTTCCCATGCTTTACAGCACAAGCTCTTAACATGTCTTCCAAAATTTGGTTGGTCCTCTCGGTTTGTCCATCTGTTTGAGGGTGATACGCCGAACTGAAGTTCAACCTTGTTCCAATTGCTTCATGCAATTTCTGCCAAAATCTGGAGGTAAAATGAGAACCTCTATCCGAGACTATCTTCTTCGGTACTCCATGTCGACACACAATATGCTCCATATACAATTCTGCTAGCTTCGCGGTGGTATATGTGGTCTTGACAGGGATGAAGTGCGCTGATTTTGTCAACCGATCCACAATAACCCATATTGAATCATAGCCAGACTGAGTTCGCGGTAATCAAACTATAAAGTCCATACCAATCTCTTCCCACTTCCACTCCGGGATCTTCAATGGTTGTAACAATCTGGCTGGCCTTTGATGTTCAGCTTTAACTCGTCGGCACACATCACAAAGTGCAACATATTCGGCTATGTCCTTTTTCATGCTGGCCCACCAATAGCATGTCTTTAAGTCCTTGTACATCTTCGTACAGCCAGGATGAATTGAGTAAGGTGAGTCATGTGCCTCCTTCAATATTGTTTCCCGAATATGCCTGACATTAGGTACCACAATCCTCTTTCCAAGCCATAAGGTACCCTGTTCGTCCTCATCAAATCTGAATTCTCTTCCTTCTTGGGTCTTTTCCTTGATTTCCTATATTTCCTTGTCCTTTGTCTGTCCTTCCCGTATTTCCTACTCTAATGTTGGGTTGACTTCCATCGTTCCCATCTCATTTATGAATCCAAGGTTTAACCGTTCGAACTCCTTGCATAACTCGGATGGCAGTTCCCGGACTGTGAGTTGGTGGCTTACTCCTTTTCGGCTCAAAGCATCGGCCACTACATTGGCCTTTCCCAGATGATAGTTGATCCCCAAATCATAATCTTTGATGAGCTCCAACCATCTACATTGCCTCAAGTTCAGATCCGTTTGTGTGAAAATATACTTCAAACTCTTATGATCCGTATAAATTTCACACCTATGACCAAGGATATAGTGTCTCCAAATCTTCAATGCGTGTACCACGGCTGTGAGTTCCAAATCGTGCGTGGGGTAATTCTGCTCATGTTTCTTCAATTGTCTTGATGCATAGGCGACCGCTTGACCCTCTTGCATCAATACACATCCAAGTCCATGTCTCGATGCATCACAATAAATATCAAAACTCTTGCTCACATCCGGCAGTACCAAAACTGGGGCTATTGTTAACCTCTTCTTCAACTCCTCAAAACTGTTTTGACAAGCTTGAGTCCATCGGAAAGCCTTTCCCTTCATTAGCAATTCCGTCATTGGCTTGGCTATCTTGGAGAAGTCCTTGATGAATCGACGGTAATATCCGGCCATTCCAAGAAAACTCCTTATTTCTTTTATGTTTTGTGGTGGTTCCCACTTCAACACGTCCCTCACTTTACCGGGGTCAACCGATACTCCTCCTACTGAGATTATATGACCCAAAAATGGCACCTCTTTCAACCAAAACTGGCACTTGCTGAACTTGGCATACAATTGATGCTCCCTCAATTTCTGCAGCGTAAGCCTCAAGTGTTCCTCATGTTCCTTCTCATCCTTCGAGTAGATCATAATATCATCAATAAACACCACAATGAACTTGTCCAAGTACTCCATGAAGACTTTATTCATGAGGTACATAAAGTAGGCAGGTGCATTTGTCAATCCAAAAGACATCACGGTGTACTCATAAGATCCATACCGTGTTCTAAAAGCTGTTTTGGGTATGTCCGATGGTCTGATCTTCATTTGGAAGTATCCCGACCTCAAATCAATCTTGGAAAACACACAGGCACCTTTCATCTGATCAAACAAATCCTCTATACGGGGTAAGGTGTACTTGTTCTTGATGGTCACCTCGTTGAGAGCTCGGTAATCCACGCACATCATTTGCGTTCCATCCTTCTTGTCCACAAATAGAACGGACGCTCCCCAAGGTGAAGAGCTAGGGCGAATAAAACCCTTCTCTAATTGCTCTTGAATTTGCTTCTTGAGCTCTGCTAATTCCATAGGAGGCATCCTATACGGCCTCTTAGCTATAGGTGCAGTTCCAGGTATTAAATCAATAACAAACTCAATGTCTCGATCGGGTGGTATACCTGGCAACTCATCTGGAAACACATCCAAAAATTCACACACTACCGGAATCTCCTCAATTGCGGCACCGTCCATATGATTCAGCTCCAATTGCTTCGGTGCGGTTTGAGATGCTTCAAATTCTACGGTGATCCCTTCCTCATTAGTCAACTTCACCGTCTTTGTGGCACACTCAATAACTCCATTGTGCTTCCTCAACCAGTCCATACCAAGTATAATATCCAACCCTTGAGAATCCAAAACAATGAGGTTGGCGGAGAAGTCTACCCCCCTTATTCTAAGGCTTACTTTTGGACATACTATATTTGTCCTCATCTCTCCTCCAGGAGACTTAACCAACAGAGTAAACTTAATATGAGAGATAGGCAAACTATACTTGGCAACATACTTCGATGCAATGAATGAATGCGATGCTCCAGAATCAAATAACATAGTCGCGGGGTTGGAGTTGGCGAGAAACATACCAATGACCACATCATCCGCTTGTTGAGCATCCTCCGTAGAGACATGGTTCACGTTGCCACGAGCAAAATTCTGCTGTCCACGGCTTCCTTGTGGCTGTCCTCCATTGGGTCTTGGGTTTTGCCTCGGCGCATTGCTTCCTTGACCAAGGCCTGACTTAGGACATTGATGCGCAAAGTGTCCAGCTTCTCCACAAGTATAACACTTCTTAACTCCACCAGAATTATTGGGACGAGCTTGGTTTTGAACATTAGCTCCAGGAAAATCAGCACGAGGCGCATAAGGCATTGGAGGCCTAGGAGCTTGCACGACAGGGCGCTGCTGCACAAACTGAGTTGGGTGTGGTGCATAACCAGGGCGTTGAGTAGGAATAGAGGAGCTGTAATAGGGTGCATTGGGTGGTGCAAGGCGTGGGCGCACATTACTTCCTTGTTGCTGTCCCTGATATGGTGCCTTCCTCTTGATTTCTTGCTCCATCTCACGGATCTTGTTCACAACCACAATTGTTTTGTCCACAAGCTTCTGAAAATTGGCATAATCGCAGTTGAGTAGTTGCACTTGGATCTCATTGTTCAAGCCCCTCATGAACAAGTACTGTTTCCGGCTGTCCTGACTAACATCCTCAGGCGCATACCTTGAGAGTTGAGTGAACTTATTGAGATAGTCACTCACGCTTGATCTTCCTTGCCTCAAATTCTCAAATTCTTGCCTCTTCAAGAGCATAACACCCTCGGGCACATAATGAGAACGAAAACTCTCCTTGAATTCCGCCCAGGTGATCCTCTCTTGATTCTCATGAGCATTGCAATAAGCATCCCACCAATCTGCAGCTGCCCCAACGAGTTGATGAGAAGCGAACAGGACCTTCTCCCGGTCACTGCATTGGACAATGGCTAGCTTCTTCTCCACGGACTTGAGCCAATCATCCGCATCCATAGGGTCTGCGCCTTGAGCAAAGGTTGGCAGCCTAGTCCTCATGAACTCTCCCAATCGGTGGTGGGGAGGCGGGGGTGGCGGTGGAGGCATGTGGGGCTGATTGTTGATATTGCCAGCCTGCAGCTGTCCCATAGTCTGTATCATGGTCTGCATGAGCTGGTTTTGCATAGCCAATAGCTGCTCAATGTTGATAGCTCCATGAGAAGGTCCTTTCCCATTGTTGTTCTGAGGTACTCCATGGTTCTCTTCCTCATCGTTGACATCCCTCTGGTTGCGAGTCCTCACCATCTGAAGGAGAGCAATAGGTAAGAATTAAGAAACGTCCCCAACTATATGCATCAAGGGATATGAAGCTAACCAACTAGCTATACTAGCCTAGGTGGACATGGAATGCTAAAGCATCCCAAAATCCTCTATTAAGCACACAAGCAAACAATATATAGCAAACAACACACCAAACAGAATCCCAACGCTTCCTGAGTGCTCCTATGTGCTCTAAAGTGTCCATTCTATCTAGGCTGCATCCTACGGTCAACCTGGCTCTGATACCAATCTGTGACGCCCGGTTCCAAAAACTGAACCAAGCTAACGCATATGTGTACCCAGGATGTTCAACACACATACACGAGTGATTCACAAATGACAAATAGATAATTACCACAGCTCAAGTTATTAAATAAGTACTCTTATTACATAATTCATTATATCCTCGAATACAAGCTCTAATAGATATTAATGACAAGTTTGAACTAATGCAGTGGAAATAAACTAATTAAGCAACTAAGCAAACTAAGCAAAAGGGATAGCGCAGCTCCATGCAACACCACAGGCAAAGCTGACGGTAGACACGGCCTAGATCTCCACATTATCGCCATTAAACTCACAATCGTGACCTACAACTGTTGGGGGGGATTGCAAGAGTGAGTACATGTCGTACTCAGCAAGTGTGGAAAGTATGACATGTGGCTGATTCAAGTGACGACAATAATAATGGCTAAGTGCTGAAAAGTACAGTAAAACATTTGAAAAGCAATATATGTATTATGTGTATGTAAACCCATCATAAACCATGTAACCGCCATAATACCAGTCCATAATTTACCATTGCCAATAACCATAATCAATGTCATAAACCATGATTCCATCCCATAACCATAACCATAATATCAACCATAACCATTACCAATTATCATTCCAATACCAAATTTCCCTCTAATCATGTAGGTCATCCAGGTGCTCATAACCGGGAGCACGGCTATCATGATAGTTTTAAAACTCTACAGAGTTTGTACCTCTTTACCCATGTGTTTGTGATTTCACCACCCGTCAGCGACTAAAGAACCTCCCTTATGCCAATTACACTTCCTTTGGTGTATGACCAAGAGATCACAAAATAGCCTTCACAAAGGGATTACTAGCCTATTCAGACCCCACTGAGGTTTCACCGGTGGCGATGCCTCCAACTGAGCACATCTTCAACCAAGGGCCCCCTCTTGAGCCATTCGGATCCCAGGGTAGTCCCACCAATCATCAACAAACCCAACCCGACTACCCCTTCCACGAGCATCCACAATGGTCCAAACAGCACTAGAAAAGCCCTAATTAATCAGCTACGCCGCACCCATACTTGGCCTCGTGGTGGCACTGTAGTCCTGGCCTATTCTCGCATGAACCGATCCTTAGATATAAAGCAAGCAAACCACCATAACATCAAACCCATCCACATACCAAGCTTGCTTAGATCACCCATTACCAAACTGTATCGACCAGTTCACATTAACCAGAATATCATTAATACATAATTAAATGTGTAGTGTTGGTTTTCCATCCCAATTAATTAAGCGAAGCAAAAAGGTAAAAAGCCCTTCCCGACTCTCTACCATATATCCCAGGTGACAAGGGTGGTTAAACAAAGCTAGTAAACTTCCTATCATAGGATTCCCATCAATTTGACACAAGCATGCAGTTTTGCAAACAAAACATTTATTTTAAAAATAGGATCAATATGCTTCAAGGACACTTGCCTTGCTCCGGCGGATAGGGTTGCTCAAGCGCATCGATGTCTTGGTTCTGAAAATCCTCGTACACGACCTCTTGAGCACTTCCATCTACTCGTGATAACACATACAAGAAAATACATACAATTCAACATGATGCACACACATTGATCAACATGCGATGATATGCATGCATGCAAAGTTTAATAATTAGTTAACCATGGTTGTTTATTAATTAGATGCAACTAGTTCATACGTTTTCATATGAGTTTACGGGGATTTTAGAGTAGATTAATGCTTCTGAAAATAAAAATACGATGCAACTACGATCAATTTGCGTCTATTAGATTCAATATGGTCGCTAAAATTCGCATCGGGTACATGGCCTACCGTAGATGCGATGGCTTCGATGATCGCGGGATGGGTACGATGCGTAGACGAAGTAGATGCGCAGGGTCCTCTGGCGGCACGACGACGGCGACGATTTCCGGTGGACGACGGCTCCCTCCTCTTTTTCTTCCTCTTCTTTCCCTCTTTTTTTCTTCCTTTTCTTCCCCTGGCGGTGCAGCCTTCTGGTGCCCTTTTTCCTGCTGCTGGTGGCGGGATCCCTTTTTTTCTGGGGCGGCGCTTCTGGAGTCGAGGGAAAACACGAGTCCCGGGGCTTTTTATAGGCGGCGGTAGGGCGCTAGGGCCGGCACTGCGGTACGGGGCCGCGTGGGCGCGGGATCGAGCGGGGCTAGGCGGGATTCGCGCTGGGCGCGTGGGCGAGGTCGGGAGGCGCGATTCGCGCGGAAGCGGCTTGCAGGGGGCTGGGCGGGCGAGCGGGGTGCGGGGCCCAGGCGAGCGGGGCTGGCGGCGCTAGCGCGCGGCGCCAGGCGGCGGCTCAGCATGAGGGAGGCCGGGGCGCTCGGCGGTAGCGGGGGCAGGCGGGCGTGGGGCCCGGGCGGCGCGTCGGTGCGCGGCAGGCGGGGGCTTGCTGGCTGGGCCGGCTCGGCCGCCTGGCCAGCGGTTAGGGTTTTTTTCTTTTTTTTTTTCTTTTCTTTTTTATAAATGTATTACTATATTATTTTATATTTTATTTTTTATATTTTTTTATATATATGATTATTATATATATATTATCTATATACATATATTTATATATATATTTATTATTATTTTTATACTTATTCCTTATTACAAGTTTTAGGCTAAAATTATTATTTTCTTTTTTCTTCTTTTTGCTACATCATATATGCATGTTTTATCCTTTTATTATCTTTTTTTAATCCTACTAATGTTTAATGCATGATCATGTATGCAATGCATGATGCGAAAATTTAGGGTGTTACAAGTACCTCCAGAGGGTGCCACTTGCTTGGGCGTTCTATAGTATCTTGGTCAAGCGAGAAGCAAAACTCTGTTGCTTTGTCCACTGCGGAAGCGGAATATATAGCGGCCGATGCATGTTGTGCCCAAATCCTTTATATGAAGCAAACCCTTTTTGACTTTGGTGTTAAAGTTGGTTGTGTGCATCTCCTTTGTGACAATAAAAGTGCGGTTAAGATTGCTAAAACCCCCCTACAACACTCCCGCACTAAGCACATGGATTTTCATTATCATTTCTTATGGGACCATGAAGCTAAGGGAGACATCTCCTTGCAAGGTGTTAGGTCCGAAGAACAATTAGCGGATATCTTCACTAAACCACTTGATGAGAAAACTTTTTCTAGACTAAGGAGTGAATTAAATGTGCTAGATGCATCGAACGTCATGTAAGTTGCCATGGTCATGTAAGAATGCATCACATATAGGTCTTGTCTAACTTTCAAAGGATAGGGGCGAGCAAGGGTTAGCTTGGGATGGAGGTTCTTTTGGGTTTCCCCAAGACTTGGAGAGTGGCTCTCCCTGAAGAAGCCTTTGAAAGGTTCAAATTTGGCAAGATAGATTTAATTTATGTCTTGCATGATGCCTGCCATATAGACTTGCACTCACGTTTAATATCCTACATTATAAATTGTTTGGCATTGCATACGGTAGATTGTCACAAAGGGGAACCCACCTCATGAGAAAGAGACTTATTTGAAATGCAATATCTCAACTCATATGATGTGGAAAGAACAAAGTGTTAGGTGCGTTAATGCCTAAAGGAGCATGCTTTAAAGAGATAGAAGTCTTCATCCTCTAGCTCACAAAGCATGGGCCTTATATTTTATTTGGATTTCTTCCTTGATTTTTCTGGTGTTCTAGTTGCTTTAGGACTTAGCCAAGTTATGGGCAACTAGTGTCATAATCTTTTTGTTGGGTAAGGGGTTGCCCAAAAAGTCCTAAGACTTGTGTTTCTCTTTGTTTGTTTAACTCAAAGGACATATATGGGATGTTGCTGATCTTTTGTAGTCATCGGATTATCCGATGCTTAGGCCAGAAGCATCATCGGATCAGTTTATGCTTAAGTACAAGGGTCAGCTGAGTCAGAAAGTCAAATCAGCCGATGAGTTCATTCCGAGAAACATCAGAGCATCCGATGTTCACATTTCTGGAGTTGTGCCAAATTCAACCGATGATAATCGTTTCCACGTCGGATCATCCGATGCTGAAGGTGCCTCTGGAAAACCCTTACTGTACCATTCGACCGATGCACCTCTCATCTGACGTCGGATCATCCGATGTTAAAATTTGAGATAGGGTTTGGGCCCCTCCTATTTAGTGTGCCCCTTCGTCTCCTCTCGCTTTTTCCTTTCTCTCTCCCCGACGCCCCTCCGTGCCCTCCTCTCCGCCGCCGCCGCTCCTTGCCTTCGCCCTGCCGCCGCCCTCCGGCCGCCGCCACCCTCTGGCCGCCACAGCCCTCTGGCTGCCGCCACCCTAAGCGCCGCCGCCACCCTGTGCCCCAAGCGCTGCTTCCGCCCTTCACTGCCGCCGCCCTTCACCGCCGCCACACCACCGCCGCCTCCCTAAGCGCCGACGCCGCCCTGCGCCACCGCTCATCGCCCGCCACTCCACGCGCCCAGCCGCAACATTCCTCTTCGCCGCTAGGGTTTGCCCGGCCACGTCGTTCTTTACGTCACCATCTCGTGCGTCCGGCATCATTTGTCCCGCGATATCATCTTCGCCGTCGTCACTTGAGATGGGTCGTGACAAGAAAGGAAAAGGAAAATCTATTGATGATCCGACAGCTAAGAAGCAGAAGCTGTCGAAAGAGGAGAAGAAAGATCTAATGGCCGCTCGAGCCGCTGAGGAGCGAGAGCGTGGCCGAGGAGGATCCCTAAGGATCCGGGAGGCCCGTCAGAGGCAGCCACAGGTGCCTGAGGAGCCAGAGGAGGCAGTGGAGCATGAGGTGCTGCTTGTTCGCCGTCGCTCAGTCTGGACCCGTGGAGGTCATCCAGCTGCAGCCCCGAGACAGAGACCTTCTGCAGCTGAGCTTCAGGAGGACAGGGCGGCCCAGAGAGCCGTCTATGATATGGACACCAATGTCCGGGATGGTGACGGTGTTCGCCTGACTGACTACAGGAAGTTGAAGGCAAAGTAGCTCAGGAAGCTTAGATGTAGTATTCTGCTTGAGGAGTGGTTCCCGCAGCCCAGAGAGCCACTTGTGGACAACCGCTTCTGGACCCTGACACAGGCGTCGCTGTATGAGACTTACAGACGTTGGGGCCATAAGCTTTTCCAGCATAACTTTCTTGACTGGGATCAGCTTGCACTTGCAACCGGGACTGAGATTCGCCCTTACTTCGAGAGGTACAGAGGGCTAGTGGACCTGATGTCTTTCCAGCGGGGTGCCTTCGTGGAGGACTGGGTCCGAGTGTTCTATGCCACACTCTACATTTCAGAGGGCCGCAGATCCATTGACTTCATGTTTATGGGCCAGCATCACCATCTGACCAGACAGACCTTGGGACAGCTGCTAGGCGTGGATCTCCATGACACGTGCCTACATGAGTTGGTGTATGGACAGGCTGACCCACCGAGGAGGCCGCTCACTGGAGGTGTGGCACCACCTTTTGAGGAGATTCGGTCACTGTTCGCTCAGCCCTTCACACCTGACAAGCCGAGGGTACCTGCTCTACTCTCTCCAGCTACGCGCACTGCACCTTGCCTTGCGCCGCACAATTCTACCTAGGTTCGGATACCTTGAGGGCTTTACCAATCTGCAGCAGACCCTCCTGTTCTATGTCATGAATGGGATGGAGTTTGACATTGTGGATATTCTCATCTGTGAGATGGAGGATGTTATCACCGATGGAGTTGGAATGATGAGGTAGCTTGTGTTCGGCCATTGGATCAGTCACCTCCTCTACCTGTTGCCTCCAGAGGGGTCAGCCGTGCATGACAGTCTCACCAACGAGAGTGTCACTAGTTTTGGACACTACCGTGCTCCAGCTCCTGGAGATCGCCGTCTTGGCCGCCCAGTTGACCGTCAGGTCCGAGCTCGCCTTTCAGAGGAAGATTGGTCAGACCTCGAGAAGGAAGATGAGATCCTAGCACAGTCTGAGGCTCAGGGAGGAGATCTGCAACACATCTGGTCAAAGAGTGACACTAGTGACAGTGTCGAGGAGTACTTCCCACCTCCTCCCTCACCTAGGCAGCACGACGCGGAGGCTAGAGGCTCGACTGTACCACCTCCTACTCCACCTCCGGTGTCCGAGGCACAAGTCTCTCAGCCATCCGAGCTAACTTCTCTACTTCAGCAGATGGTTGAGCAGCAACGATTGGATCGGCTTGCAGCTGAGCAGGCTGCACGTCTTTTGGAGCTCCAGCAGCAGCAGGAGGAGATGCAGCGTCAGATAGCCCACGAGAGGCGAGAGGACACTGACAGGCTCAATGGACTGATTGATCAGATGCATCAGCGTTCTCTTGACCAGTAGCAGCAGACGCAGCAGGCCATGATGGGAATCTTGGGGTTGATCACCAACCTCTACACTCAGACCGGGATTGCCCTGCCCTCACAACTTCCGGGTCTAGCTCCAGGTCTACCTGTCCTGGCACAAGTTTCATCTCCATTGTCGACCACGCCGATACTGACGATCAGCATGTCACCACTGCTTGCTCCAGGCGTACCGATTCACTCTCCCCTGTCGGCTTCGACACTCTTCCAGCAGACTCCGGCTTCGGTTGTCAGTGCCCCGCTACCAGCAGTCCAGGCTCAGCAGGCACCAACAGCAGCTCCCGCAGCACCCGTCACCTCCACTCCAGCCTCAGCAGCAGCAGGCAGCAGCTCCAACGATAGCACCCCCGACGGCGACCAGTTCATCATCGCCCCGAGCACTCAGGGTCCTTAGGCACTCGGCTTCCCTTTTTGGTTTCTTGATGCCAAAGGGGGAGAAGAGTTAGAGTCAGGGGGAGGATTAGCATAGAAGAGTTAGAGTCAGGGGGAGGATTAGCATAGAAATAGTTAGAGTCAGGGGGAGGATTAGCTTAGTCCTAGAGGGAGTCCTAGTTGTAGGAGGAGTATTTATTTTGGGAGCCTTTGTAATTTGGGAGATTTGCTACTCTTTTGCTATTCTTGAGCGTCTGCCACTTAATTCTCTCATATGTTATTGATCGTTTTTGAGCCTTCGAGTTTCATGTGCTGGACCTTGTACTTATTGCATATCCTTTTGAGTATCGTATTCTTAAATTCATTACTGTTATGCTTTACTCATTGTGTTGTCATCAATCACCAAAAAGGGGGAGATTGAAAGCATATAGGCCCCCATGAGGTATGGTTTCGGTGATTAATGACAACCGTTGGATATTACTAATGAGTTTGTGGATGCAAGGTCTCTCATATCACTCATCACACTTAATAAAATATATATGTATATCATCTACTGCTCATTGGATACAATTGGAGACCCCTCAACAAAATATTTTATGAGGCAAATCGATTTTTATGAAGACTAAAAGAAAAAGCACATATGTCAAAATTATTCCATCGAAATTGACAGCACTCAAGACTTGGTCATCATCTGAAGAACATTTCAAACCAATGTCTAAGAGGTCAGTCGAACAAATTCCAAAAGAATCACTTAGAACAACTCGAAGCAGACAAAATGAACTCACCGGATCATCCGATGTATCCAGAAAACACTACATCGGTCGAGTTGGCTCTGAGCAGAAGAAGACCTCAGCCTTAAGTATACACCGGATCATCCGATGATGAAGCAAGTGTTACATCGGTCGATCATTCCAGTAAGAAATTTCCCTGGACCAAGTGTAACACCGGATCATCCAATGTACAATTATGACACATCGGTCAATCATTCCAGTAAGCATTATTTCTGGACCATTCTGGATCAAGTGTCACCAGATCATCCGATGATGAGGTAAGTGTTACATCGGTCGATCAACGGTCATATCTGACACAATGACATCAGCTAATTTGAATTCGACCGATGACAACTGAAGGGAGAACATCGAATCATCCGATGTTTGTAGAACAGTGATGTCAGCTTACTTTTCCAACGACTATTTCGTGGAAGCTGGCTATTTATACCATTTCAACCAGTCATTTCGATAAGTCTTGATGCCCAGAGCTACTCTACACATTACCAAACATTTAAGACATTGAGAAACCAATTCCATATCATTTACACCACTTGTACACCAAGAGATAGGCTAGAACTTGCTAGAGATGATGCTTGTGTGCTTCCATTCTTGGTGATTGGAGTCTCTAGTCTAGTGAGAGTTGTAAGGGAGTGTCTCTCGGTGATTGCATTCACCGTGTAACAGTCGGTGATTGGAGAGAGCCTTTCGGAGCTTGCCAAGACGATTGTGGAATCCCGGAGGATCAAACTTGTACAAGACTTGAGCTCCACCTTGCTAGAGATGGCGAACGGAGAATTTTAGTGAAGATCCCTGGTCTCGGTGACTTGGGAGTGGCTATACCCTTTGGTGGGTGCCACAACGTGGATGTAGGAAGGTCTTGATGATCTTACCGAACCACGGGATAAATCACCGTGTCTTCGTGTCTCCTCGGGAGTTTGCACACTCTTCCTTTCCCGTTACACTTATGAATTTCATATACCGCAAAATTATTATTTAATTGAATGCATAGGTTGTTTGCATAGGGAACTGGGCTTTTAATAGTTAAGTTCTTATTGCTTTAATTTTTGAAAAGAAGCCCAATTCACCCCCCCTCTTGGGCATTCGATCCTTACAGCAAGTCATGTGCCTCTTTTAGTATTGTCTTTCGAATGTGCTTCATGTTGGGCACGACAATACTCTTCCCAAACCGTAGGGTACCATGTTCATCCTCATGAACCCTGAATTCTCTTCCCTCTTGGGTCCTTTCCTTGATTTCTTGGGTTTCCTCATCCTTTGTTTGGCCCTCTCGAATTTCTTGCTCCAAAGTCAGATTTAACTCCACCATCCCCATCTCAATGATGAATCCGAGTTTCAATCGTTCAATCTCCTTACATAACTCGGATGGCAGCCCTTGAACTGTGAGTTGATGACTTAGTCCTTTTCTACTTTAGGCATCAGCCGCTACATTGGCTTTCGCCCGGTGATAGTTAATTCCCACATCATAATCTTTGATGAGCTCCAACCATCTTTGTTGCCTCAAATTCAGGTCCGTTTGTGTGAAAATATACTTAAGACTCTTATGATCCGTATAAATTTCACACATATGTCCAAGGATATAGTGTATCCAAATCTTCAATGCGTGTACCATGGCTGCAAGTTCCAAATCATGCGTTGGATAATTATGCTCATGTTTCTTCAATTGCCTCGATGCGTAGGCGACCACTTGACCTTCTTGCATCAATACACATCCAAGTCCTTGTCTTGATGTATCACAATATATGTCAAAACTTTTGCTTACATCTAGCAATACCAAAACTAGGGCTGTGGTTAACCTCACCTTTAGCTCCTCAAAACTTTCTTGACAAGCTTGGGTCCATTGAAATGTTTTCCCCTTCATTAGCAGTTCCGTCATTGGTTTGGCTATTTTGGAGAAGTCCTTGATGAACTGACGGTAATATCCAGCCATTCCAGGAAAACTCCTTATTTCCTTTAAATTTTGTGGTGGCTCCCACTTTAGCACATCCCTCACTTTTCCGAGGTCAACCGATACTCCTCCTCCTGAGATGATATGACCCAAAAATGACACTTCTCTTAACCAATACTGACACTTGTTGAATTTGGCGTACAAGTGATGCTCCCTCAATTTTTGCAATGTAAGCCTCAAGTGTTCCTCGTTCTCCTTCTCATCCTTCGAGTAAATCATAATGTCATGAATGAACACCACAACAAACTTATCCATGTACTCCATGAAGACCTTATTCATGAGGTACATAAAGTACGCAGGTGCATTGGTCAATCAAAAGGACATCACGGTATACTCATAGGATCCATATCATGTCCTAAATGTTGTCTTGGGTATGTCCGATGGTCTAATCTTCATATGAAAGTATCCCGGCCTCAAATCAATTTTGGAGAAGAAACAAGCACCCTTCATCTGATCAAACAAGTCTTCTATACAGGGCAAGGTGTAATTTTTCTTGATTGTTACCTCGTTGAGAGCTCGGTATTCCACACACATCCTTTGCGACCCATCCTTCTTGTCGACAAATAGAACGGGCGCTCCCCAAGGTGAAGATCTTGGGCGAATAAAACCTTTCTCTAGTTGCTCATGAATCTGCTTCTTGAGCTCCGCTAATTCCTTAGGAGGCATCATATATGGCCACTTAGCTATGGGTGCAGTTCCAGGTATTAAATCAATAACAAACTCAATGTCTCGATCAGGTGGCATACCTAGCAACTCATCTGGAAACACGTCCAAAAATTTGCACACCACTGGAATCTCCTCAATTGCGGCACCGTCCATACGATTCAGCTCCAATTGCATCAGTGCATGTTGAGATGCTTCAAATTCTATGGTGATCCCTTCCTCATTGGTCAACTTCACCGTCTTCGTGGCACACTCAATAACTCCATTGTGCTTCGTCAACCAGTCCATACCAAGTATAATGTCTAATCCTTCAGAATCCAAAACAATGAGGTTGGCGGAGAAGTCTACCCCCCTTATTCTAAGGCTTACTTTTGGACATACTAAATTTGTCCTCATCTCTCCTCCAGGAGACTTAACCAATAGAGTAAACATCATATGAGAGATAGGCAAACTATACTTGGCAATATATTTTGATGCAATGAATGAATGTGATGCTCCAGAATCAAATAACATAGTCGTCGGGTTGGAGTTCGCGAGAAACATACCAATCACCGTGTCATCCGCTTGTGGAGCATTCTCCGTAGAGACATGGTTCATGTTGCCACGAGCAAAATTCTGCTATCCACGGTTTCCTTGCGGCTGTCCTCCATTGGGTCTTGGGTTTTGCCCCAGCGCATTGCTTTCCTGACCAAGGCCTGACTTAGGACATTGATGTGCAAAGTGTCCAGCTTCTCCACAAGTGTAGCACTTCTTTGCTGTACCAGGATTTGGACGGACTTGATTCTGCGCATTTGCACCAGGAAAGTTGGCACGAGGTGCATAAGGCATTGGAGGCCTAGGTGCTTGCTTGACAGGGCGCTGCTGCACAAACTGAGTTGGGCGATGTGCATAACCAGGGTGATGAGCAAGCGCAGAAGAACTGTAGTATGGCATATTAGGTGGTGCAAAGCGAGGGCGCACATTACTTTCTTGTTGTTGTCCTTGATACAACGCCTTCCTCTTGTTGTCTTTCTCCATCTCTCGGACCTTGTTCTCCACAACAATTGCTTCGCCCACAAGCTTCTGGAAGTTAGCATAGTCACAATTTAGCAATTGTACTTGGGTCTCATTGTTCAAGCCTCTCATGAACAAGTATTGCTTCTGGCTGTCCCGGCTCACATCCTCAGGCGCATACCTTGAGAGTTGAGTGAATTTGTTGTGATATTCACCCACACTAGATCTTCCTTGCCTCAGGTTCTCAAATTCTTGCCTCTTCAAAATCATAACACCTTCCGGCACATAATGAGAACGGAAACTCTACTTGAATTCCGCTCAGGTGATCCTTTCCTGATTCTCATGAGCATTGCAATAAGCATACCACCAATACGCAGCTCCTCCAACTAGTTGATGAGACGCAAATAGCACTTTTTCCTGGTCACTGCATTGGACAATAGCTAGCTTCTTCTCCACGGACTTGAGCCAATCATCAGCATCCATAGGGTCAGCAGCTTGAGCAAAAGTCAGTGGCCTAGTCCTCATAAATTCTCCCAACCGGTTATGAGGAGGTGGTGGTGGCGGTGGAGGCATGTGGGGATGATTGTTGATGTTACCAGCCTGCAGCTGTCTCATAGTCTGTATCATGGTCTGCATGAGCTGGTTCTGCATGGCCAATAGCTGCTCAATATTTATAGCTCCCTGAGTAGGTTCTTGTACATTGTTGTTTTGAGGTGCCCCATTGTTCTCCTCTTCATCATTGCCATCCCTCTGGTTGCGAGTCCTCACCATGTGAAGAAAAGCAAGAGATAAGAATTTAGAAACGTCCCCAACAATATGCATCAAGGGATATGGAACTAAGCAACTACCTATACTAGCCTATGTGGACATGGCAATGCTAAAGCACCCCAAAGTCCTCTATTAAGCACACAAGCAAACAATATATAGCAATCAGCACACCAAGCAAAAAAACACAGCGATTCCTGAGTGCTCCAATGTGCTCTAAAGTGTCCATTCTATCTAGGCTGAGTCCTACGGTCAACCTGTGGCTCTGATACCAATTTGTGACACCCGGTTCCAAAAATGAACCAAGTGAACGCATATGTGCGCCCAGGATGTTCAACACACATACACGAGTGCAATCACAAAAGGATATATAGAAAATTACCACAGAACAAGGTTAATTAACCATTTTTATTACACAATTCATATTATCCTCGAATACAAGCACTAATAAATATTAATGACAAGTTCAACTAATGCAGCGGAAATAAACTAAAATGAACAAACTAAGCAACTAAGCAGCATAAGCAAAAGGGTATAGCACAGCTCCAACACTCAACAAGCAAGCTGACGGCAGACACGGCCTAGAACTCCGCATTATCATCGTTAAACTCCCAATCCTGACCCGCAACTGTTGGTGGGGGAATTGCAAGGGTGAGTACATGTCATACTAAAGTATGACATGTAGCTGATTCAAATGACGAATATAATAATGACTAAGTGTTGAAAAGTACATTAAAACATTTGAAAAGCAACATAATATATGTATGTGAAGTAAAGACATCCTAAACCATAAATAATATCATAGTTCCAATCCATATTCCATTACCATCATCCATATACCAAATTTCACATTACCAATAACCATAATCAATACCATAATTTAATTCATAACCAGCCATAACCATTATTAACCATAACCATTACCAAAAACCATCCCAGTACCAAGTTTTCTCTAATCATGTGAGGGTCCAGGTTGCTCATAACCGGGAGCACGGCTATCATTATAGTTTTATTAGACTCTGCAGAGTTTGTACCACTTTATCCACGTGTTTGTGATTTCATCACCTTTCGATGACTATAGAATCTCAATTATGCCATCTCACACTTCCTAAGGTGTGTGGACAATAGATCACAAAATAGCTTTTACAAAGGGATTACTAGCCTATTTAGACCCCACTGAGGTTTCATCGGTGGTGATGCCTCCAACTGAGCAAATCTTCAAGCAAGGGCCCCCTCTTGAGCCATTCGGATCTCAGGGTAGTCCCACCAATCATCAACAAACCTAATCCGACTACCCCTTTCGTGAGAATCCTTAATGGTCCAAATAGCACTGGCAAAACCCTAATTAATCAGCTACACCGCACCCATGCTTGGCCTCGTGGTGGCACTGTAAATCCTGGATGGTCGCTCCACGAACCGGTCCTTAGATCTAAAGCAAACCAAACCACCATAACTTCCAACCCATCCACATATCATGCTTGCTTAGATGACCCATTAACATATCATATTAACCAGTTCATGATAATCATAATTTCATAAGTGCATAAGTAAGTTAAGTGGTATAGTTGTCTTCCCATCCCAATTAATTAAGCGAAGCAAAAAGGGTAAAAAAAGCCCATCCCGACTCTCTACCATAAGTTTCAGGTGACAAGGGTGGTCAAACAAATCTAGTAAACTTCCTATCATAGGATTCCCAACAAATTGACACAAGCATGCAGTTTTGCAAACAAAACATTTATTTTAAAAACAGGATCAATATGCTTCAAGGACACTTGCCTTGCTCTTGGGATTCTTTCGGGTCAAAGCCTTCAAACTCTTGGTGATGGAGATCCTCCGCGGCACTCTCTAGTGCAAATTGGTCTAATCCGCACAATAAACATACAAGACAAGAAACACAATCAAAGAGTGCACAAATACTACTCAATATGACATGACATGCATGATTGATGCAAATGCAAGGTAGAACTTGTTAATGTGTTGCTTTTAATGATCACTAACTAGTTCTAATAGCTTGTAACAAGTTATACAGGTTTGTAGTTGATTCGATCAAATCTTGGAATTAATTAAACACTATTTAACTAGGATAATCGGACTAGTTCGCTAGGGAGCGGACAAGTCCGCACTTTGCAGAACTGGTAAACTAGGGTTTTCTTGATCAACGTGAATTTGGAGATTTGAGGTTGAATTCATGTAAGGAAAAGAGAATAGAAGGTATACCAGGTGTTTAGGACTATAATGAATCAAGGATCTTGGAGGTAACACTTGGATCTTGACGTTATTGGGTTGATGAAGAACTTGATGGTGAATTGTTGACGAAGAGCGTGAAGTTTATGGAGATTTTGATCCTCTTTCGTTTCCTACTCTTCTTTTCTTGCTCTAGATCTCCTTCTCCCTCCTTGGTGGCGGCTATTCATGAGCTAGGGTTTGGGTGAGGTTGGAAAAGTGGCAAATAGATGTGAAGTCAAGGGGTGGGGTTGTTTATATAGAGGTGGAGGCTAGGGTTAGATGGATTTCGAGTTTGAGATGAATAGGGGTCAGTTTAGAGTCTCACGTTGGCTCTAAAAGAGTTAGGCACAATGACCCTAGGCCCACTTAACATCAAATCCAAGAAACAAGTCGTGAAACAAAAGATCAACTCGGAGTCACGATTTATGGGACAAGTCCGAAATGGGCCGGACTAGTCTGAAGTTGGACAGAGAGATATCGGACAAGTCCGGACTGGATATCGGACAAGTCAAAACTTATCTAGAGAGGAAAAATAGACAAGTATGGCTAAAAATCGGACAAGTCCGACTGTAGTCAGAGGGAAAAACGGACAAGTCCGCTGGAACACCGGACTAGTCTGGACATGTCCAGGGGCTTAGCAAAATTTCAAGCAATTTGAGATATCAGACTAGTCTGCAATGGGCCGGAAAAATCCGAAAATGTCCAGAGGGAAAAACAGACTAGTCCGCAGCAAAACAGACAAGTCCGTTCGAAGTCAGAGAGAAATAGGACTAGTCCGCACCAAAATCGGACTAGTCCGCACTTCCCAGAATTCTTAAGTGCGGCTTTGTTTCTAATTCATTTTAAACCTATTCCTTTTTATGTGGATTAATATTAGACATGTATATGAACTTATGCAATGCATGATGCATGAAAATGAGGGTGTTACAACTCGAGAGGAGTTCAACTGCATTGAAGGGTTGGATGTCGCAGAGGAAATATGGGACACCCTCAAGACGACTCATGAGAGCAACCGTGTCATACGGGAGGCAAAGATCGAGATGATTGAAGGAGAACTTGGGAGGTTCACTATCATGGATAGTGGGTCTCCCTAAGACATGTACAGCCACCTCAAGACCCTCACAACAAGAGTCGATCTTATGAAAGTACCCGGTGGACCGACCATGAAGTGGTAAAGAGGATGATTCGAGCATTCATGCCTCGAAATGTCACTCTTTGATCACTAATTCATGAGAGTCTGAGATGCCACAAGATGACTCCCGAAGAAGTACTAGGGAGGATCATCAATCATGAGATGATGGATCAAGAAGCCATGTTCTACAACGACCTTCAAAAACTCTCCTCCTCCAAGAAGAGAGATGTTGCATTCAAGGCAACATCCTCAAGACCTCAAGAAAAAGAAGAGAGTGATGAAGAGAGTCCTAACACCAATGAAGAAGAGGCACTCTTCATCAAAGACTTCAAGAGGATGATGAGGAGAAGGAGGAGCTACCATCATGAAGGCAAAAGTAGAGACAAGACCAAGACAAGATCAAAGAGGGCTTGCTACAATATTGGGGAGTATGGCCACTTCATTGTGGATTGCCCACATGAAGAAAACAAGAAGAAGAAGAAGAAGAAGGGCAAGTCCAAAAAAGAAGTACTTCAAGAAGAAGAAGCAATTGGGACAAGCCCACTTTGAGAAGGAGTTGGATTGAAATGAAGAATCTTCCTCCGATGGAGAAGAAAAATAGCAACTATTGCTATGAAGAAGACAACCATGGATAACATGCTCTTCCCCAACTTGGAGAACTCAAGGTAAACTTGCTTCAAGGTTAAATCTAAATCATCTTCTTCAATTTATTCGCATGATGATTTTGATAGTAGTACTGAAAATGAACATATGCTTAAAGATATGAGTAAGAGCACATTGAAAAGGTTAAAGTTGTTGATGGATGAGAAATTTGAGAAGGAAGAGCTCATTAATCGTCAAGAGGACATGCTCATCCAACAAAAGGAGAGATGTCAAGAGTTTGAGGAGCTCTAGGAGCTTGAAAGAGAGAGAAGCAATGCACTTGAGCGTGAACTCGATTTGAGCAGGAAAACTTGTTCAAACCTTGAGAACACTACAATTGTGCTTAAGGATGAACTTGTTAGCTTGAGAAAAGTTAACAAGATCCTTGAAACACAAGTGGATTCTCTCAAAGGCAATGCACCTTCTTCCTCTACAAGCTCACGGTCCACAAATATCAAATCCGAAACACCTCAACCTTGCAAATGCTCTAATTTAATTCCAATACTTAAAGATGAGCTCAAGTTGGTACAAAACAACCAAGCACCGAAAGTTGGAATTTTTGACAAGGAGAAGATGGCATATGCACGTAGTGCATAGACAAACACTAGACATCCTCTTTTCAAAGATGGTCTTGGCTATTCCAGGGAGAGGAGGCAAAACGCTAAAGCTCCCAAGAATGGCAAAGACTTGATTGTTTTTTGTCAAAGGAGGTTAACACAACAAAACAAAGAAAAGAACATCGCTACAACTCATAACATGCCTAAAAAGGAACCTCATCCATTGTTCCATGATTTTGATGCTTCATATGTGTTATTAAGGAACAAGTTTGATAAAGCTTATGCTAGGTATGTTAGGCCACACGGCAAGAGTCCTAAACCTTGTGTGTGAGTGCCCAATTGCCTCTTTACTAACATCAAAGGACCCAACACCGCTTGGGTACCTAAAGCTAAGGTTTAAGTCCTTTTTGTACGCATACTCCTCCTGTGGAACCAAGTGGGTTCTTGATTGCAGATGCACTAATCATATGATCGGAGAGAGGAAGATGTTTGTGGAGTATGAGGAAAATGAAGATCCAAGTGAAGGAATCTATTTTTGGGACAATAGCCAAGGAAAAATCGTTGGCACCGGTAAAATTACTATATCCCCTAATCATACTCTTTCAAATGTTTTACATGTTGATTCACTTGATTATAACCTCTTGTCCATATCACAACTATGTGATAAAGGTTATAATTGTTTATTAACTAATGAGGGTGTGACCGTCACAAGGAGAAGCAATTACTCAATTTCTTTTAAGGGTGTACTCAAGGGAAAGCTCTATCTTGTGGATTTCTTCGCGGATAAAGCCCAACTTGATACATGCTTAATTGCGAAAAATAACATAGGATGGCTTTGGCATAGAAGGCTAGCCCATGTTGGTATGAGGAATTTGCAAAAACTCCTTGAGGGCGAGCACATCCGAGGTTTGAAGAATGTTGTGTTTGAGAAGGATAGGCCATGTAGCGCATGCCAAGCCGGAAAGCAAGTTGGAGCCCAACATTCATCCAAGAACATCATGATGACAACAAGACCATTGGAGCTTCTACACATGGATATCCTCGGTCCAATCGCCGACATAAGCATCGGCGATAACAAATATGGTTTTGTAATTGTTGATGATTTTTCACGTTTCACTTCGGTGTTCTTTTTGCATGATAAAAGCGAGACTCAAGGTGTCCTCAAGAAGTTCTTGAGGAGAGCTCAAAATGAGTTCTCCATGAGGACCAAGACTATACGGAGTGATAATGGCACCGAATTCAAGAACACTCAAGTTAAAGAATTCTTGGATGAAGAAGGCATCAAGCATGAGTTCTCAGCCCCCTACTCCCCTCAACAAATGGGGTGGCCGAGAGGAAGAATAGAACTCTAATTGAGATGTCAATAACCATGCTTGATGAGTACAAGACATCGGACCGGTATTGAGCAAAAGCGGTTAACACCTCTTGCCATGCCATAAACCAGTTGTATCTTCACCGCATTCTTGAGAAGACGTCTTATGAGCTCCTAACCGGTAAGAAGCACAACATATTTTACTTTCGTGTTTTTTGGAGAAAATGCTATATTCTTAACAAGAAGCCTAGGACTTCGATGTTCGCTTCTAAGTCCGATGAGGGTTTCTTGCTTGGTTATGACTCAAACACTTACGTCTATCGTGTCTTCAACAAATCTTTCAAAATTGTTGAAGTAGCACGTGACGTAGTGTTTGGTGAAACTAATGGCTCCAAAGTGGAGAAAGTTGATCGTCATGTGCTAGATCAAGATGAAGCTCCACAAGTGGTGATAGGAAGGATGGCACATGGAGACTTTTGACCACAAGAACAATCTCAAGAACCAAGTGATCATTCCATGCACCAAGCCAGCTCTTCCTCAAACAATCAAGCTAAAGATCCTCAAGATGAGCTCCAACAAGATGAAAATGGAGGACAATGAAAGTGAGGAAGACGAAGATGAAGATTCAAGACCTCAAGAAACTCACCCAGGAGTGCATCAAAGCGTTCAACGGGAGCATCCCGTTGATAACATCATTGGAGACATCTCCAAGGGGGTAACTACTCGATCTCGTGTTGCAAACTTTTGTGAAAATTACTTTTTTGTTTCCTCTTTGGAGCCTCACAAGGTTGAAGAAGCACTACGAGATGCGGATTGGGTGATGGCCATGCAAGAAGAGCTCAGCAACTTTGAAAGAAATCAAGTGTGGGAGCTAGTGAAGAGGCCTAATGCGAATGTTGTGGGCACCAAGTGGGTGTTCCATAACAAGCAAGATGAATGTGGGGTGGTTACAAGGAACAAAGAACGACTGGTGGCCAAATGTTATTTGCAAGTTTAAGGTTTGGGTTTCAATGAAACCATTGCCCCCGTAGCTAGGCTTGAATCAATTCGTATATTACTCGCCTTTGCGACACACCATGATTTTAAGCTATACCAAATGGATGTCAAGAATGCATTTCTTAATGGTCCAATCAAAGAAGAGGTGTATGTCGAGCAACCCCTCGGATTTGAAGATCTAGAATTTCCAAACCATGTCTACAAATTGCGTAAGGCTCTTTATGGCACCAAACAAGCTCCTAGAGCTTGGTATGAGTGCCTTAAATACTTTCTAACTCAAAATTGTTTCAAAATTGGGAAGGAGGATTACACTTTATTCACTAAGCACTTCAATGATGATTTTTTTGTTTGCCAAATATATGTCAATGACATTATATTTGGTTCTACTAACAAAACTTTTTGTGATGTGTTTTACAAGATAAAGACCGAGAGGTTTGAGATGTCCATGATGGGGGAGTTGAAGTTCTTTTTAGGTTTTCAAGTGAAGCAACTCAAGGAAGGCACGTTCATTAGTCAAACAAAGTACACACAAGATATACTCAAGAAGTTTGACATGGATAAAGCCAACCCCATCAAGACTCCAATGGGAACCAATGGACACCTTGACCTTCATGAAGATGGTCCACGTGTGGACCAAAAGGTATATCGTTCCATGATAGGTTCATTACTTTACATATGTGCATCTAGGCCCGATATCATGCTAAGTATTTGTATGTGTGCTCGATTCCAAGCTGCTCCTAAGATGTGTAATTCGACTGCCGTTAAGAGAATTCTTAGATATTTGGTTCACACACTATCTCTAGGACTTTGGTACCTTAAAGGCTCTAAGTTTAACCTCATTGGATATTTTGATGCAGATTATGCAGGGTGCAAAGTTGATAGAAATAGCACCCCCGGAACTTGGCAATTCCTTGGTAGATCCCTAGTGTCTTGGTCCTCAAATAAACAAAACTCCATTGCACTTTCCATAGCCAAAGCGGAGTATGTCGCCGCCAGAAGTTGTTGTGCACAACTTCTTTGGATGCGACAAACTCTTAGGGACTATGGCACAAACTTGAACCATATTCCCCTCCTATGTGACAAAGAGAGTGCCATCAAAATATCCCACAACCCAGTTGGACACTCAAGGACCAAACACATCGATATCTGCCACAATTTCTTAACAAATCACTCCATCTAAGGAGAGAGCAATTTCCCATGTTAGAACCGAAAAGCAATTGGCCGATATTTTCACCAAGCCCCTAGATGAGAAAAGATTTTGTGAACTTAGGAGTGAGCTTAATATCTTAGATTCTCGAAATGTGGCTTGAGTCTTGCATATCTGATTGTTACATGTATTTGCTTCAAAATTCATACATATTTGCTAAAAACTCATTTTCCTCAATTTTCTACAAAACTATCTGAGATTATTGAATCTTTTTTAATTATGGTCATAGTTTCATTGTCGATTTTTTATTGACCATGTTTAGAAAGATTTTTTGTGAAAATATATTCCAAAAGGATCAAATCTCTTTGAAAACTCAATATATTTGAGTTTTCAGCCTTTGAACCGGACTAGTCCGCCCCTCTGGCCCTGTCCAGACCCTGTCCGTAGGACGGACAAGTCCTTGTCTCCAAGTGGACTAGTCTAGCCCCTGGGGACTTGAATTCCCCAGGAACCCCTCGAATGGTAACTTCTATTTGAAACACTCTCTCTCCTCAAAAACACATAAACCGCCCCCAAATCGACGATTTTCACTTCCCTTCACCAAAAATCATTTCCAATCCGTGGATTGAAGACGCTAAGGTGCGTTCGAACTCGTCCCCAAGCATCCAAGTCCAATTCTCAGCCACATTTCATCAATCTGAAGACTTGAAGATGTATTTTTGGTCTAACCTTAAATCCTCCAAAATTCAATTCTTTTAGGTCATTTGATGGAACCCTCTTCACAAAAGTTGTTCTATATGTCATTCTGATTACATACCTCGAATATTGTGGCTAGATCCGTAGATTTTGCAAAAATCCTCAATATTAGGGTTCTTGCTGTGTCAACCAGACTCGTCTGGCCGTAGGGCGAACAAGTCCGGCTTGCACGGACTAGTCCGACTCTTGGGCGGACATGTCCGTATTACACAGTGATAACCCTAACTTTGATTGTTTTTGTTAATTCTAACACAATATTCTACTTCTTTGGACTCATATACTCTCTTTGTACACCACTTCTCAGGCACGATGTCGGACCGCGACTACTCCCCTCTCTCCGATCCCGAGGACAAGGCAGTAAGGCAAGATGTCCATCGTCATGCTCGCGAGGGAGCGCAAACTTTCCATTGCCAACCTTGAATCCCAGTCGGAGGCAAGAAATGACAAGAAGAAGAAGGGAGGCGCACAACTCAGCTGCAGCCGAGGCAGCCCCAAGGAAGAAGAAGAGACTTGTCACCATGGGAGAGAAGACAAGGACTCAGGAGGCTCGGGGATTCGAGGATAAGGGAAAGGCATCAGTTGATGATGCGCTAAGAAAAGGGTTCTGGTAGCTAAGAAACCGGCAAACAAAGCCAAGAAGGGACCCTCTCAACCTATAGGGCCCTTAAGAATGTCTTCTCCTGCTAGGAACCCCAATCGCCAATCTTCTTTTGAAGCTAACATTTTCTAAAGCAATGGGGCTGAAAAGGCAAGGAAGTTAAGGATGGTCAACGTGTATCAATGGGATAGACAAAGTGCTGACCCTCAGTTTTGGTGTGGCTTCCACTGTGACTACTACCGGATTGTCTACATGACAAAGCAAACCCTAGTGACGGATGCCCAATGGATTGATTGGGACTACATGGCACAAAAGAATCATGTTGCATTGAATGTCGTGATTGAAGCTATTCAGCGACATGTTTTGAAGAAGCTTATGGCTTTTCAGTATGATTAGAATGAGGAAGTCGTAGTGCAGTTCTACTCTACAGCCTACTTCCACACCGATGGAGATTGTCGGATCACTTGGATGACCCATGGAGAGCAATATTCTACTACCTATTGGGAATTCGTTCTGTTTCTTGACTTGGAAGATCAACTTGAGAATGAGATCATCATTTCCAACCTCAAGCCAGTTGATCGAGATGTGTTGGGCTACATGTATCCAAGTCATGGAGTTCAATATGAGGCGGGACACATTCAGAACATAAAGCCCTTCTATAGTGTGCTTAACCGTGTGCTTTGAAAGACCATAGAACCAAAGGATGGAGATGCGGGCATCATCCAGGGCAGTTTGAGACATTTGATGGTGCTCATTGATGGAGATGTCGGTTTCAATGTTGTGGACTATATCTTCGATGACATCTTCAACATCTCTCACACACCCAACCGATCTTGTGGCTATGCTACCTACATTATGTTCATGATCGAAAAGGTGGCAAGGCTAACTCTCAAGAAGGACATCATTCATAGAAGACTCCATCCATAGATCCCTCCAGAGCCAGCTGCACCTCGAAGAAAGAATGCAGATCCTTCTACCTCATGCTCTCACTTCGTGGCTTCTCCACCTCCACCTCCTCCTCCACCAGCACAATCCGGCAGTGGCTTCTTGAAGTGCTTCAAGGCTATTTTCACCTCTTGCCAGAAGGTGGAAGTTCGACAACGTCGCATGGAGCGTCACCAAGAGAAGTATCTCAAGGCGATATGTGACAAGCTGGAAGTCCCCACATCTCCCACCGCGTAGAGTGATGGAGAGATGACTCCATTACCGGAGTTCACTGCCGAATGAATAGCTCAATTTGGTGATGTTAGCACCTCCACGGCGGCTCCATCCGAGGAAGAAGGCAAAGATGACAATGCCAATGATCCGAAGGCCACGGAGAGCGATAGTGAGCGGCACCAAGGCGGAGATGATGACGATGATGAAGAGTAGATCTTAGGGCTTGCCTTCTCTCTTTTCCTTTCTGGTGCCTTGATGCCAAAGGGGGAGAGATTTGAAGGGGGTACTTAGAGTTTTAATAGTCGTTGTCTCTTTTGATCCTCTATGGACTTGTACTCTATTTTAAAACTCTCTCTTTTCAATTGGTTTAAGACTTAATCTGTGTTTTACATGTACTATTCTCAATTGTGATGCTATGATTGAATTGCTTTATTTGTCTCGCATATTTATTGTCTTATCACAATTTATGAGCACATCACTTAGGCACCCCACCACAACATGTATATGTATGATAACTCTCTCAATTTCTCTTACTCTTGATGCATACATTGAGGTGGGGGGGGGTTACTTATACAAATACATGTTATGAAAACAAATTATTATCCTTTTTGTTGAAGCTTAATGTGTTGTCATCAATCACAAAAAAGGGAGAGATTCAAAGTGCATCGACGCATCTCTGTGGATTTTGAATGATTGATGACAACAATTAAGAGACTAATGAGTTGAGCTGATCTTAAGCACAAGTGTGATGATTGAAATAAGACAAATCCCTCAAAAAGGAAAAGGTTGAAATGGGCGTCAAAGACTCAAGCATAGAAATTAGGGTTTCTATTGTGTTGTGTTTAGACGAGCCGTATCATGTGAGAGGATGTGTGTATCATGTGCGTTGAGATCATCCAAGAGGGATCAAAGTGGTGGTTGAGAGAAAAACCTAAGTTAGAAGCCAAAATGAGAGAAAACATGTTGTGGCCGGACTTGTCCGGGCTCCAGGCGGGACTAGTCTGGTCGGCCAGAATAGCCCATTTTGGGTCAGACCAAATGTCTCTATTCGAGTTCAGACTTGTCCGTATGGGTACGGACTATTGCGTTCTTCCCTCGTGAGTATATTTGGAGCTAAGTCCTACGAGGCTGGACTTGTCCGCCATAGAGGCCGAACTAGTCCGGACCCCCCCCCCCCCCCCAAGTTTAGTCTGTTTTGGGATGGACCAAAACATTCTTTAGAACGGACTAGTCCGTTTGAGACTTAGTATGAGAAACCCAAGCCAAGTCCAAGAGGATGGACTTGTCCACCCCAGAGGTCGGACTTGTCTGCCCTAGAGGCTGGACTAGTCCGGGCCTACCCAGTTTAGTCTGTTTTCAGATGGACTAAACCATTCTGTTCCACTTCAGACTAGTCCATTGTTGACTGGACTAGTCTGGGTTGCCATGATCGTTTGAAATTCAAACGTTTGGCGTGCACGTCATCTGTGTGAAATTGCCGGTGGTCCCAAGAGGCCGGACTAGTCTGTGGTACAGGGCTGGACTAGTCTGGGTTTAGGCTGTTTTCAACGGCTAGTTGTCGGGACCCCTATAAAAAGGGGACTCCTAGCTTCTATTTGAAAAATCTGTAACCCTAGCGCTGCCATAACCAACCTAAAGCCTTCCAAAGTCTTCTAGTTCACCTTGTAGCCCTCTAAGATAATAATTTTATAGAGATTAGGGTTTGGGAAGGGGAGTGAAGGAAGATCATCGTGCTTTGGCTCTCGGTTTGATCTCTTGCACTTATTTTGTGTTTTGTGGCTTGTGTGAGTTGAGCTTCGTGTTCTCCTTGCTGTATTGATTCGTGGGAGCCTCAACTTGTGAGCAGCCCGAAGAAACTTGGTGATTACCCTTTGATATAGTGAAAACCAAGCCGGCCATTATGGTGTCTTGACGGGTGAAGGATCAAGTGAGACCCGGTCCTTGTGTGGACTTCTCAACGTGGATGTGGGCTTCTTTGTGGAGCTAAACCACGGCATAAATATTGTCTCACTTCTCACATTACTTTTCATAATCACTAGAACTGCTTTTAGGGTTCTTATCGTTCTTCGTATTGATCATCTTGAAATCTCGCAACCTAGTTGCTTTCATTGGTTAATGTAAGTTGTACTAGGTTGCTAGATATTGTATCTTTCATTCGTGAACTCAAACTCCGCAAATCACTTGTAGAAATCAAGTTTTTAAGTTTTAACCTTTAGCTGAGCGGACTAGTCCGACCCTGACCAGACAAGTCCAGCCTCAGCAATTTAATCTCGTTTGATTAAGCGATTTCAGCTCATATTGCCTATTCACCCCCCGTTAGGTGACTTTCACCGAACTAGTTCGGAGACGTGTGCGGACTAGTCCAGTGTTATTGCAACACCTACAAGAATCTACTTTTCTTTGGTTTTTTCTTTGAACAGTTAAGCAGCAGAATATGTAAATAACTTAAGAGTAGTAAGAAAATGTGTAGGATGATCAAGTTTCACGAGAATCACAAATTTAATTCCCGGTTGGAGATTTATCAATTTGTGCCCTAGCTAGTTGCAAGTATGAACGTAATAAATGAAAGGCACAAAACATGTCGATTTTTACCAAGGTACAATCCCTCAAATGGATCTACGTCCTCGTTGAGGAGCTCACACAGAGCCGTGTATCAACCAACCCTTTACCTCGCCAAGTCACCATAAAGGCCGACTTGATCTCCACTATCAACGGGGCAATCACCGAATCAATGGGGCAACTTTAGAAGCCAAGGGCTCCCACAAGATCACTATAAAAGAACAGATCAAAGACACTCGAAAGATGTACAAAAACCGCAAGATTGTGAGAGAGATCAAACCCCAAGGGCTCAAGATCGCGTAGACATCACTCTCCTTTTCCCAAATATCAATTCCCAAAAGATTGAACTTTTAGGGGCTTTAGATGTTAGGAGAAGAGTGTTTTCATGATCTTGGAAGGTGTGACGATGCTAGGGTTCTTGGTTACCTCTTATGGGGCCATGGATCACATATCTATAGACATTTAGAAAAGTTACCGTTGGGATTTTGAAGCCCGACTAGTCCACTACCCATAGCGGACTAGTCCGGTGTGCTGAGTGAATAATACGTGAAGTTGTGCAGCACACAAGAAAACTCTAACTTGTTTTTAGTGTACCGGGCTAGTCCGCATAGGACAGGAGTAGTCTGTTTTGTGTCCAGAGAAGAACCAGACTAGTCCAGATAATATCGGACTAGTCCGATGCAGTGTGAACTTGAATGGAAAATGACCAGTCTGTATTTGAGGACTTGTCTGTTTGAGCATCAGAGAGATATCAGACTAGATTGATCTTGCATATTGATATTTATATTGTATAGAAGCTCCCCCTTGATCATTGCTCTCCGGTTGTGGTACATTTTGTGCACTTGATTCTCGTGATGGTGGCTCGGGTGGAGATGAAGTTGGTTCAATAGGATTTTCATTATACTCCATGAATATTTTTCTCTCCTCCGGTCATGTGGTTGGTGCTTATCAAGCACCTCTTTGGATCCACCAGAGGGGGTACACCTACAAAACAGGATTATGACTCGGTTATAGGTACCTAGGATTGCTTATATCCTTTGATGTTAGTTACAAGACATTTGGGCACCCACATACAAGATTATGAACTCTTGTTGGGTGGCCCAACACACTTAGCATAAATGTGGCCAAGTTTGTTTTTTTCATAAGAACATATGAGTTATTGAAGTCATGAAACATGATGTTCGATCCATTTTTAGCTTTTTCATGTAAGGCAGGAACGTGTTTGGTGTTCTCAACTTGGTTTGATCCTTCCTTGACAAAAGCAATCGATTCCTTGTTATTCTTGTGATTTCTAGCATTTTGCTTTTCACCTCGAGAATATCCAAGGTCATCCTTGACATTATGAGCTCTAGTAACCGAGTATGCACTTCGCGCATACTTGATTTTCTCCTTGTCAAAAATGTCACCGTTAGGTGAATATTTACATTATTCCACCTTAAGCTCTTTTTTCAAGCTGAGAACCAAATTAGCACAATTACATGTTTTAAGTGGAATGGGCTCGACATTTAAGGAAGGCGAGCTCTTAAAGGAGGATGAGGCACATTGCTAGAGTGATTCAACTTGTACTTGAAGAGTCTCGTTAACTTTTGTCAAGTTAACAAGTTCACTTTAAGTACATCTCGTGGAGAGTTCCACCATCCTCAATGGAAAATCTCCCGAGCTCCCCCTCAATCATCTCAACTTTGGCTTCGCGGACGGAGCAATTCCCTTCATCGCCGTTTTGAGGGTGCACCATATGTCTTTGGCCACCTCGAGTCCATCAACCTTGTTGAACTCCTCTCGGCCCAGTGATGAGATGATCACTGCAGCAGCTTGTGCATTGCGGTGAGTAGCTTGAGGTTGTTCTGGGGTGAGTTCATCATTGGTGTATGGGATATCTATACCTGTGCACACAATATGCTAAAGACTAGGGTTTAAGGATATGAGATGCATTTTTATATTGAACTTCCACATTGTATAATCATTGTCATCAAAATATGGATGTCTCCCCATGGGGATAGAAATATAATGATTGTTAGAATTTAAACGTTTCTAATTAAAAGGATATTGGGAGTAGTCTTGATGACTGCTCCCTTTTGGCTTCTCATCTTCCTTTTTTGCTCTTTTGGCTCATGAGCTTCTTCCTTAGAGGTGCCTTGAGCTGGTGGACTTCTTCATCATCGTGTCTGTGCCCCTTGACACATCGAGCATCTTGGTCTCTTGATGATCTCTGTCAATGGGCATTTCTAGAATCATGTTTTGCTTGTCGTCGACCATTTGTCTCTCCGAGCGGTGAGTCTCTTGATGGAGAGTTCGGCTCCAATACCAATTGAATGTGGCCTAGAGGGGGTGAATAGGCGTTGAAACTTTTCCTGCGACACATAGCAAAGTTGTCAAATACCAGAAAGGTCGGACTAGTCCGATGATGTGTGGGGACTAGTCCTCTGTTATCGCAACACCTACAATAATCTACTTCTTGTTGGTATTTTTTTCGAATAGCTATACAGAAGAATATGTAAATTAACTTAATAGTAGTAAGAAAATAGATCAAGTTTCATGAGAATCACTATTTTAAAGCCAAGTTGGAGATTTATCAATTTTTGCCCTATCTAGTTGCAAGTATGAACGCAATAAACAAAAGGCACAAAACTGATGATTTTACCAAGGTTCAATCCCACAAAAGAGATCTACATCCTCATTGAGGAGCTCCATGGAGCCGGGTCTCAACCAACCATTTACTTCGCCAAGTCACCATGAAGGCCGACTTGATCTCCACTATGAATGGGGCAATCACCATGTCAATGGGGCAACCTCACAAACTGAGGGCTCCCACAAGATTACAATTAAATAACAGCTCAAACACACTCGAAAGATGTATAAGAACAGCAAGAGCGTGAGAGAGATCAAGTCCCAAGAGCTCAAGATTGCGTAGACGATGCTCTCCCTTTCGCAAATCTCAATTTCCAAAAGATTAAACTTTTTAGGGCTTTAGATGTGAGGAGAGAAGTGTTTTCATGCTCTTGGAAGGTGTGACGGCGCTATGGTTATTGGTTATCTATTATGGGGTGATGGGTCACATATTTATGGACATTTGGTAAAGTTACCGCAGGGATCCCAAAGCCCAGACTAGTCTGGTATGGGGACCAGACTAGTCTGGTGTGCTGAGTGAATAATATGTGAAGTTGTGCAGCACACAAGAAAACCATAACTTGGCTTTAGTGTATCGGACTAGTCCACATATGATCAGACTAGTCCGTTTTGTGTCCAAAGAAGAATCAGACTAGTCCGGATAAAATCGGACTAGTCCAGTGTAGTGCGAACTTGAAGGGGAAAGGACTAGTCCACATTTGAGGACTTGTCCATTTGAGCACCAGAGAGAAATCGGACTAGTCCGGAGAAGATCGGACTAGTCCATTTTCTACTCAGAGAGCAATCGGTCTAGTCCGCAAATTATCGGGTCTGGTGCTTGACTATGTTTTTCAATTAAGTGTTTAGCCCTTACTTGCTATGCAAAGGTTTGAGCTTTTGGGGTGTGTTCCTCACACACACCCTATACAATTTGAAGTACTTTGCGCTTCTATTTTTCCACTTGTGCTCTTCTCTTCTTGTTTCTCATTTTTCACCCTTTTTGTGCACCGCTACTTCCATTCTTCGAAACCTGCTCTCAACTTAACAAATCTCATTAGGATCTCGCTTTTTTGTCATCAATTGTTCAAAACACACAAGGGTGTTCCTAGATTCACTTTCAGACTCCTTTTTATGCACTCTCTTTATTGAAGGGATGAAGCATGGCTACTTTTCTTTTTTTTCCTTTTTCTCATGCCCATTGTGAAGAGCATGCTTTATTCTTTTTTTCGTAGCCATGCCTTCTACTCCATTTCTTTTCAAATAAAAATGAAAAGAGTTTTTGGCATTTAATATATGGAGTATCTTTTTGAAGGTGGAAAATAGAATGATGAATAATTAGCTAGCTTCCACTGTAGAAGTTTAGCACGTGCACGTGTGTAATCTTGATCATGGAAGTATGAAAAGATTCTCACATAGGTCTATATTAGTTTGACTAGGCTCAATGTGAAAACAAATTGCATATGCATGGGTTTTATCAAACTGAAATATCATATGGCTTTGGTAGGAAATTAAAATCAAGTGAGGAACTTCATTTTAAATCAAATAAGAAATTTCTCCGGAGATCAAGTTTCACTTTGATTAGGAAACTAGCAGCCCTATGTTCTATATCATATCTCACAACAACCTAGAATTGGATTATGCTTATTCTACCCACAATTTCTAAGTTCTAGGTGAAGTACTTAAAGCCAATAATCGCAATAGCTGAAGAATATTAAATAGTAACTTAAGTGCTAAAAAATAATAAAATAGAGCAACTATTCATCATTCCAACTTGTGAAGGAATCGAACATTCTTACCGCACATATTTTATTTTATTAAATCCTATCCTAAGTGTTTTTTAATGCAATGATGTGAAAAAGGGGAAATGAAATGCAAGGTGGGTTGTGATACAAGTTACCTCAAGTGGGGGTCCTCTCCCAAGCTTGTTCTTGGTCATGGTCCGCGATAGGGGTTGAAACCCTAACGGCGGGGGTAGGCCGTGAGGTTTGCCTAACCTTGTTGCAGCATGACTTTGACATTGGTGGGTTGAGTGTCGATTTTGTGTTGCCTCTTATGGGTGTCGTGAGTGTGGCCAAGGAGAGTGTTGTCGATACCACTCATCCACACCTCAAGGTCTCCCATGCATCGGGTGTCGTCCTTCATTCCTTAGCTAAGGTCATGATAACCTCTAACCACAGAGGAATAAGGTGCACCCATCATGTGTTGGGTGTGCTCCACCATTCCTTGGCTAAGGTCAAAATAACCATTATCCACAAAGGTACAACATGCACCCATCATGTGTTGGGTGTGATCCATCATTTCTTGGCTAAGGTTAAAATAACCTTTAGCCACAAAGGAACAATGTGCACCCAGCAATGGCGGCAACTCCCTTGAGCTTGAATGGTTGCTAAGAATAGTTGGAGCATAGTGATCCCACTTATTGAGAGCAGCCCATTGGTTGCCCATGGAAGGTTTCCATGTCAAACCTCCGACATCGTGAAACTATGATTGGCCCTCGAGATTAGATCTCGAAAGGTTTCAACCATGCTCAGTTACTCATTGGCCAAGAGATGTTGAAATGGTACCTCCAAATCTTCAACAATTGACTTCTTGTATGCCTAAATATAAACATTAATCCTACAAGTTACCCCCCCCTTGGATAGAGAGGGATGGTTAGCTCCCAGCACTTGTACAACTGAAACTCGGGTTAGATGACCGAATTCTATTTGTACATCCGGGGGAGAAAAGCAACAAAGATACGTCGGGTCCAATTTTGAGTGCATCTATAAACAATGTACTATTCATTGATATAAGAGTGGAGTCTTATAAAATAATCCATTTGCACATTTTCTAAAGCTCCTACTCATAGCAATGCAAGTGATAGGTGTACACTCTATGAGTCCCTTCATCTTGAATTTTCTAAACATCTTTATTACAAGAACAAGTATTTAATATTTGGATCTTCGCAAACAAGTTTCTCAATTTTATCCTCCTGAACATTTCTAATGTCTTTCCTAGGAATTTAAATCTAGTAATCAATGTATGAATGTGTCTCAAATCAAAATTATGAACATCACTATTCCTAGGTTGCTACATGCCAATTCAACCATTAAGTTATTCCATAAGATTTGTTTACTAAATATAGGCAGGAGATGTCTAAGTCAATTTAAACAATGCTTATGAAATTCTAGTTACTTGTTCAAATTTATTCCCATGTAAGGTAACATTCCTTTTGAAAACTCAAAAGGCAATACCGACACTTACGCTCGTGAGGATGCATAAGAATTGAATGCTGAGGAGGTGTAAACTTTCCTCACCATTGCAAGAAAAAAGCATTCAATCATATTGCAGTCCATACGACGGAAAATTTTAAATTCGTACCTCAATTGAAGAGCAGTTCGTGTTGAAGGTCGTTGTGTGTGAAATTCACGACCATGGATTTTGGTGTAGCCATCATGTTTGATTCTTTTGCCAAGTTGAGGTTGGAGTTGAATGAGCTTCATCTTGCTCCTCTGTCGGGCCATAATCTTGAGCATTCCTCCACCATGAACTCAAAATGAGATCGGTGGAGGGATATGCGCTTGAATCCTCCTGATGGTGTGTTGGGCTTGATGAGGCTCACACTCTTCTTTGCCAAAAGTCCTCTTCACAAATTTTGTCCTGACAGCTATTTAATCAAGAAAAAAACAACTCAAAATGGGTTATATTAGCACAAAAGCAAATTGAACCCTTTGTCAAATTGTTTTACCCAACTTGAAACAACTTGTAAATGCAATGAGGATCAAGGGAAATATTTTTGGTTTGAATTAAGACATTAAATTCAAGTGGTTATGCCCAAAGTTCATATCCAAATAATTTTTTCCTTAATTCAAAATTTTAGTTTTATGATGGTTGGAAATTTTACATTCCAACATGCAACTGTGAAAATTCAAACATGACAAATGGAAATGCAAGGTTTGATGAGAAATGCAATTGAGAAAATCATATATGAGATAACTACCAATTAACCTATTGGCAAGGACTCATCGAATTTTTGAAGTTCGATGAGCGGGGCTTACCTCTGTCCTTTTTATCATCATGATGTGTCGTCCACACCGGGAGATAAAGGCGTGGATGACTTCTCTTGATTGACATGCCAAACTTCCTTTGGTGTCATTTGGAAAAGTGGGGCGTGTGGTGGCCCCAACATCGTCATTACCTTGATGAAGACTTGTTGATGTTGCGATGACTATACCTTCTTGAAGATATTATTTCATGAACTTGGTGAGGCTTGTCCTTCTTCCACCATTTCCTTTTTGGCAGTTTAGTGGATTTGGGCCATTTGAATGGCCCTTGCTCCTCCGTCTTATTAGAATGTCATTGTGGATGACATAACGGAGTCTCCTTATTCCTCATAAAGTTAATGAGGACGCCCACTTATGGGGGGTGTTGCTCCGACCTTCAAGATATTCTTTTGACTCAACCCATGCTTGATCTAGAATCAAGTGGCTTCCTTGGGCATATAAACATGTGGACTCTACAATCAAACAAGAAACGCTTCATCCACAGTGTTGTTTTGCCCAAAGTTGCACAGGCTTGGTCGAAGTTTTTATGGTCCAACAAGTGATTGTGGAACCATTGGATATTGAATGCTCTTCAAAGTGGCTTGTCCTTGGCAAAAATGCTTCATGTTGTCATTAATTTATCCTTGTCCATGGACAAGATACTTCAAGGTAGGCTAGTTGAAGTTGAATTCATTGGAATTCAAATTCACATAGCCTCGTTGATTGTATTGATTCACTTTTGACCTCCTTGTTAGTGGTGGCCGTTGAAATTGTTTGCAAATGAACGATCCTCATGAGTCTTATGGAAATAAATCTCCCAAGTGTGCCATGTTGACATGGATATTCAAAAATCATGTGAAAGTCCATGACTTGGATCATCCAAACACTTCTCTGTTGGTTTGACCTTCTTGATCTTTTAATAGTAGGCCCAGTTCTGTGGCTAGCTAGCAAGTTCACCTTGTCAATGGTGTGCATGCCATGCAACCAGAACTAAAGCATTCATTGATTCACCCCTTAAATGTTGACCATATTCTTAATAAAATCTTAATCATGTCTCATCTTGAATAAGAAGAGGTCATCTCTAACTTCAACATGAATTTGATCACGGGTCGATGAAGTTGACCTGTTGTAGGAGTGTTGGACGATGAACCAAATATACGCCCCTATGGTGAAGGAAAACTAAGATATAATCTTGGAGCCTCCCCCAGGCTTTGGGGATAGATGCCTTTGGCTCCTGCTGGAAGCTGGAGAATCCTCTTGTTGTGGGAAATGATGTTTCCCAATGGGAAGAATTTGTCGAGGAACACCTTGAGATGCTTTTGCAGTTGAGCACTTGCATCCTCATTGGCTTTCCCATGAAATGGGCTAGCCAAACACTACCCTGTTTTAACACAACAGAGAAAATGAAGCAAGGGTAATATTCTCTAATAACTACTTGTACATATAGCTTAACCATAAGCGATACCTATCCTTCACTTCCTTTGCCTTCCCCTTCAACGGTGCCGAAAATGCTTGTTGGTATTTCCTGACACCACATATCATCCCCGACAATCGTTGTAGAATTTTACCTAAGAGTATTCCCAAAGGTATTGTATTTGTCCCAAAGGAAGGCGGTGAACTAAACAAAACACTATTCTTATGATCAAGACATAGGGTACTAAGTAATTTTCAGAACAGTGGTAAGATGATAATAGGAGTAGTGTGATACACACCTAAGCAATCTACTCTAGGGGTAAATAATGTCCTAGTGAAGGTCAAGTTAGAGATGAAGCTACTCCTATTGTGCTATAATTACTCGTATACATATCCTATTAGTGTACACATGTATGCTAACAATGAATACTAGGGCTTCGTGGTCCAACAAGTCAGGCATGGGTTTACCCCTGACAACATCAGAATGATTCCTACTTTGAGCCTCTGGCATAGCCGAACGTGGGGGATTACGAAGGACGGATAGGGCTGTCACCACCTGTCACCTACTCCTACAACCCGTGGGTCTACAAGACATCCAACGCTACTTAACTATCTAATCACCACACGTACATGTTAAGTAAATACCTTAAAAGCCCATGTACAACTATCATCCTAAGGCAATGACTAACCTAAACATTGTTGAACCAATGCTGGGACCAAGCATTAACATATTCATATTAACATAACCATGTTATTACCTAATTAGACTATAGTGGTGGTGTATGATGTTTATGATAACTTGATATGAGAATTATGACTCGACCATAATAACATCTACACCTAGCACATACATGGACTCCACAATCAAACAAGAAACGCTTTGCCCAAGTATATGAATAAAGAGAGACTAATAATAATATTATTATAATGCATAAAGTCAAATAGGGAAAGAAAGATACACGAGCCATACCTCCTAGGTCCTTAGTATCAAACAAGAAACGCTTTGCCCAAGTATATGAATAAAGAGAGACTAATAATAATGTTATTATAATGCATAAAGTCAAATAGGGAAAGAAAGATACACGAGCCATACCTTCCCCAATTTGGACTCCGGACTAGAAGCTTCTCTCTATAGCCTAACCTCCACTAAGGACCTAGGAGAACTAGTGTATACAGGAGAGAATGTTTGAGTGGTGTGTGAAGTGAGGCGAGGCCTCCCCCCTATTTGTACACGGAGTAGAGGCAGTTCTCACCACCAAAAGCATGCAAATCAGTCACCATCGCTACTAGCTCACCGAAAAGAGTTGAGACGTGGAAGTTTAACGTGTTTGACGCCACTACCAATGTGACACCCGGTTTTGAAAATGAACCAAGTGAACGTATATGTGTGCCCAGGACGTTCAACACACATACACGAGTGCAATCACAAACGAGTATACGGAAAATTACCATAGAACAAGATTAATTAAGTAATTTTATTACACAAACCATATTATCCTCGAATACAAGAACTAATGAATATTAATGACAAGTTTCAACTAATGCAGCGGAAATAACTAATTAAGAAACTAAGCAACTAAGCAAAGGGTATAGTGCAGCTCCAACACTCCACATGCAAAGCTGACGGTAGACACGACCTAGAACTCCGCATTATCATCGTTATACTCCCAATCCTCACCTGCAATTATTTGTGGGGGAATTGCAAGGGTGAGTACATGTCATCCTTAGCAAGTGTGGAAAGTATGACATGTAGCTGATTCAAATGACGAATATAATAATGGATAAGTGCTGAAAAGTACATTAAAATATTTGAAAAGCAATATATTATATTTATGTGAAATAAACCCATCATAAACCATGTAATCATCATAATACCAGTCCATATTCATTACAATTATCCATATTCCAGATTTTTCATTACCAATAACCATAATCAATATCAGAATTTAATTCATAACCAGCCATAACCATATTAACAACCATAACCATTACCAAACCATCCCAATACCAAGTTTCCTCTAATCATGTGAGGGTCCAAGTTGCTCATAACTGGGAGCATGGCTATCATGATAGTTTTAAGACACTCTACAAAGGTTGTACCACTTTACCCACGTGTTCGTGATTTCATCACCTTTCGATGACTATAGAATCTCAATTATTTTGTCTCACACTTCCTTAGGTGTGTGGCCAAGAGATCACAAAATAGCCTTCACAAAGGAATTACTACCCTATTTAGACTCCACTGAGGTTTCACCGGTGGTGATGTCTACTACAGAGCACATCATCAACCAAGGGCCCCCTCTTGAGCCATTTGGATCCCAGGGTAGTCCGACCAATCATCAACAAACCTAATCCGACTACCCCTTCCCCGAGCATCCTTAATGGTCTAAATAGCATTGGCAAAGCCCTAATTAATCAGCTATGCCACACCCATACTTGGCCTCGTGGTGGCACTATAATCCTGGATGGTCGCTCCACGAAGCGGTCCTTAGATCTAAAGCAAGTGAAACCACCATAACATCCAACCCATCCACATACCATGCCCTATTAGATCACCCTTCACCATATCATATTAACCAGCTCATATTAACCATAATCTCATTAATGCATAATTGAATAGTATAGTTGTTTTCCCATCCCAAGTAGTTAAGTGCAAAAGGGTAAAAAGCCCATCCTGACACTCTACCTTGAATTCCATGTGACAAGGGTGGTCAAACAAATCTAGTAAACTTCCAATCATAGGATTCCCATCAAATTGACACAAGCATGCAATTTTGTAGACAAAATATTTATTTTAAAAATAGGATCAGTATGTTCAAGGACAGTTACCTTGCTCTTGGGCTTGATTAGGATCAAGGACTTTAAACTCCTGGTGCTAGAGATCCTTCGCAGCACTCTCTAGCGCAAAATCGTCTAATCTGCACAACGAACATACAAGACAAGAATTATAGTAAAAAAGTGCACGAATATTACTCAATATGACATGACGTGCATGATTAATGCAAATGCGAAGAAAAACTAGTTAATGAGTTGCTTCTAATGATGTTTACCAACTAGTGCTAATAGCTTTTAACGAGTTTATACAGTTTTGGATTTGATTTGAAACAATTTTTAGAATTAATTCAACACAACTTAACCAGGAAAATCGGACTAGTCCGCTAGGGACCAAAAAAGTCCGCACTTCGCGGAGCTGGCGAGCTAGGGTTTTCTAGATCGACGTGAATTTGGAGATTTGGGGTTGAATCCACATAAGGAAAAGGAAGTAGAAGGTATACCAAGTGTCCAAGACTCCAAAGAATCAAGGGTATTGGAGGCAACACTTGGATCTTGATGATCTAGGGTTGATGATGAACTTGGAGGTGAATTGGCGATAGAGAATGAAACTTGATGGAGATCTTGATCATCTTTAATTTCCCCTTCTTTTTCTTGCTCTAGGTCTCCTTCTCCATCCTTGGTGGTGGCTATACAAGAGCTAGGGTTTGGGTGTGGTGGAAAAGTGGCAAATAGATGTAAAGCCAAGGGGTGGGGTTGTTTATATAGAGGTGGAGGGCTAGGGTTGGTGGATTTCGAGTTTGAGATGAGTAGGGGTCGGTTTAGAGTCCCACATGGGCTCTAAAGGAGTTAGGCACGACGTCCCTAGGCCCACTTAACATCAAACCCAAGAAACAAGTTGTGAAACAAAAGATCAACTCAGAGTCGCAATTTATCGGACAAGTCCGAAAAGGGTCAGACTAGTCCGAAGTTAGACAGAGAGAAATCGGACAAGTCCAGACTTATCCAGAGGGGAAAAACAGACAAGTCTGGCCAAAATTGAACAAGTCCGACTTTAGTCAGAGGGGAAAATGGACATGTCCGCTAGAATACCGGACTAATCCAGGGACTTAGCAAAATTTCAAGCAATTTGGGATATCGGACTAGTCCGCTATGGGCCGGACAAGTCCGAAAATGTCCAGGGGAAAAAAATACTAGTCCGCAGCTGTCGAGGTGTCTAAACTAAAACCTCCTCCGGACCTACTCGGGAGTAGTCTACAGAGGTTTGATGTATATTCGAGAGTCTAGTCCTAACAAGATCAAACTCAGAGAATGATGAACACGAGGGATTTACGTGGTTCGGGCCGCCTAAGCGTAATACCTTATTCCACGGTGGTTTGTGTGTTGTATTGCTTGAGTCTGAGAGAGCTTGACTGAATCCGTGGCTGCTCGGTCTTTTTATAGTCCAAGGTCGAGCGGCTTACAAGCGGGGCCCAAGTCCAGACAGGTGGCCCCGGGAGTGCCAAATCTGTCCTAAGATTTGGGAGTAAATGCTATCCCCTGACAACAGCTTCAATGTGTCGCATGGTCATACCTTGACACTGGGCTACAGATAGTCCATCATTACGGTTGGCGTGTCTTGTCTGTCTTGTCGCGGCTTCTCATTGGTCCGCCATACATAGTAGTTTGGCTCTGAACAGTCATGACAAGACCGGCCACTGACCTCTTGACTTATGAGAGCGCACTCCTGCTTACCTAGGGAACCAGCGCGTCCTTCTCACTTAGACACACTGAGCACATCCTCCTTTATTGCCTCTACTGCGGGATGGCATGGGTTCGGTGTTGCCTGGCACGTGGCAGCTCCGGTCTTCCCCTCGGCGGGGAGGTTAGGTCCGGGAGGTCGGACCCAGAGCTGCCGGGCACACAGCTGCACCGGACCTTCTCCCCTGGGGAGGGGGGGGGGGGGGGGTAGGTCTGGGCTGCTGACCTGGAGAACTCGCCGACCCTTCCCTTGGCAAGGGGGTGGTCCCAGCATTGCGGGACACTTGTTGCACAGATCTCCTTCTGAGGGAGGGTGACACACCTGGTGTTGCAGGCCATGTGGTAGCGCAGGGCCCTCCCTTGATGGGGATGTGTGGCTTTACCGCTTGCCGTGTCGCACCCCGGGTCCATGTCAGGCCTCACCTACGCTAGGCGGTGGGGCCCAACATGCTTTCTTTCCTGTACCGAGGGGTACCCGATTCGCCAGGCACCGACAGTGGCCCCCGGGCCCATCTCGGGGAGGAACATCCTTGGTAAGGTGGTTACATCCGAGGTGGGACCATTTTGAATCTTCGTGTCGCGGCCTTAAGGACTTTCCTTCAATGTTGCGGACAAAATCTTTGTCTGCGGATATTGTGCCATCAACTGGCGCTGGTTCCCAATACGAAATTCGTTTCGGTTCCGCGCGCCCATTAAGTCATCGCTCTTGAGCTTTGAACTCTCACCTACGAAAACGGCTACCTCAAGGTGGTTACTTGGCATTCCCGCCGCTTCAGACTCTTGACCAACCAGTCATAGCACGGGTAGCCCAGTATCTTGGTGCCTATGGTTTCCTCCCAAATGCCGCGGATCTATACTTAAGAAGGAGACTAGCACAGGTCACATACTCTTCACGCCTCCAGTTGCACCCACGCTTAAGTCCTTACTGCCTTCACACATCCTTCCACTTTGAGCTCTAGTTCTCCGCACATCCAACCTTTCCCTCTTCCATCTTGTTGCCATGGAGTTCGGTCTCCTCGCCAGCAAGATCAAGACCGAGAACGGGCTGAAGAAGGTCCGATCCTACATGGGATGGTCCCATGAGTCCTTCAACGGCAAGATCCTCATTGGCGAACTTCCTTTCGAGAAGAAGAACGCCAGCGACATGCTCTTCTTCCAAGGATACACCTTGGTGAGCCTGCTCCCCCCTTCTCGTCCTTCCTAATGACATTGCTGGAGTTCTACGGCATCCAGCTACACTTCCTCGGGCCCCACTCAGTTCTGCTGGTCGCTATCTTCGTCCACTTCTGCGAGATGTGGGTGGGGGTACGACCCAGTTTAGAACTCTTCCAGAATGGCTTCACCCTTTTCCTCCGGCAAATGGGATGATTGGAAGAAGGAGTGGGTGATCATCACTGTGGACTGGCACGAGAGGCTGGAGCTGCCAGAGAGCCTCTCGAACATGGACATGGACCTCTAGAACGATGTCCTGGAGCTGCCGCCGGTGTACAAGCCCATTGTGGCAAGGATCGAAGGCTGCGTAGATGGTGGAGTGATGCCCCAGATGGTCTTCGTGAACTTCTAGAGGAATAGGTGGGTGCCACTGTAGTTTAGGGAACATATGGCATGGACATTCACGCCGCGAGATGTTGACGCCCAAGTGAAGGATGAAGCAATGAAGGAGCTGCTGAAGAAGTTCCAGAGCAAGCCCAGTATCTCGCTTGAGTCCTTGGCGCCTCCAGCGTCCTTCCCACCCCTGAACCTGGCTCCTGAGTTCTGCTGGGAGCTCCAGAAGCTGATGCCAAGGTTGGATGACATCAGAGTCGTGACGAGGCAGGCTCCTCCAGCATCCACCGCTCCTGGGACCTCCGAGGGATCAGCCCCAGTTCCCCGAGGCTAGGGAGATGAAGTCGCCAGCTCCAGCAATGGCGAGGCTCCGGCGGAACCCTCCAACTGCAAGAGGAAACTGGTGCGGGGTGACGGAAGCCACGTCGGTACTTCCGGGGGGGCACCTCACCCAGCTCCGCGACCTCTAGTGGGCGCTGATTCCGGGGGCCACCTACCGCCATGGCGCCAAGTACTAGATCGAGCTTCGGAGGTCCCCCTCAAACAAGGGTCGCTCTGGCCAGGGAGGCTCAAGCTCTGGCTCCAGTCCAAGCTCCTGAGAGGCATGAGGCTCCGACCACATCGGGTCCTTCAGGCTCCACCTCCAGCCTTGCCCAGAAGCATCAGCCCAGCTCAGGAGTCAGCAGAAGCTCAGCCCCTGGTGCCAGGGGTCACCTAGGGATCGGCTTCCACGCCATCTTCCAAGGAGATTTCGGCGCCCCAGCCGGATCAGGAGTCGATGGGAGATCCACCCCCGGTGTCGGGGGCCTCCGAGGGATCGGCTCCCGCGCCATCTTCCGAGGGGATTCTGGTGCCCCGATCAGACATAGCTAAAGAGCTGGCCCCCATGCCAGACGTGGAAGAGTCTCCGGTTGGTGAGCCGGGAGTGGTCGAAGAGCCGGCCCCCACGCCAGCTACTCCAGAGGTTGAGGTGGCCGACCCGGCGATCATCGAAGTACCCACTCCCGCTCCAATGGTGGTGGAAGCTCCAGTGCCTCAGTCAGTAGTGTCCAGTGCGCCCGCTTTTGCACTTGAAGCCATGGGGGCTCCAGGCACATGTCCTGCTTCTCTGACGTCTGAGGCTGAGCCGGGAGCGCCAGGGGCTGGACCGGGAGCACCTGAGGTTGCACCGGAGGGTCCGGCGGAGGCCCCAGGCGTCTTGATCCCGTGAGTGCTACAGCCTTCGGGGGGTAGCCCCTCCCATGTAACAGTGGACGTCTTGGTGGCGACGGGGGAAGGAGCGCTCCTATGCGGCCCGACGCCCTTTCATTAGAACTGGCAATCAACAACGCTCGCTCCAGCTTGCAGCAGGTTTCCGTGTCCTTCGAGCACAGCCTCAAGGCTCTAGAGGAGGAGCGTAGAAGGCTCCGTCAACATGAAGAATAAGCCAAGGGTGAGCAAACCCGACTGGTCGAGCAAAGTGAGCTTCTCAAGGCGAGAGAGGCTACTCTCAAGGCTCTCGATGAGAAGGCGCGAGAGATCTACGAAGAAGCTGTGGAATGCCACAGAGCTGCAGACCAGTGCCAAGGTGGTTTGAATGCCTGGCATGAGACCCTCCAGAAGCGCCGCCAGGAGCTCGACTTGGAAGAGTCCGCCATCACCGAGAAGCTGGAGGACCTGAATCAGAGGGAGGAGGAGCTCTCCCGGAAGCTGTCGGCGGGTGGGCAGAGCTTGACTGACCGCCGCGAGCAGTTTGAAGTGTGGTGTAAGATTGAGGGAGATAGGCTCTGGAAACGGGGGCAAAGCCTCAACAAGCGGGAGACCGACGTATCTGCCAGGGAGAATACTGTCCGGGGCCAAGAAGAAGACTTGGCGGAGTGTCGGAACTGTATCTTTTTCAAGGAGTCGAAGCTCACTCACCTCGAGTTGCAGCTAGCCAAGAGCATCTAGCAGCACAGCAAGGAGGTCGAGCGCCTCGCAAAGGAGGGTGCAGAATTGGCGGCCACCAGGAGGACTCTGGAAGAGTTGCAGGGCTCAAGAACGGCCGAGTCCCATCGAGTGTGGGACATCCTGGGGTGGGCGGACGGAGTACTGGCACAGTCTGGCTTCAGCCCTGTATGTCCGGCCAACCCGGTGCCGGAGCTGCATGGCGCGCTGGCGGATCTTGGCTCTATTGGCAGCAAGTTTGACACAGTGGTTGAAGTCGTCACAGACCAGCTGGAGATGGAGGGGAGGTCCTTGACAAAGATTGTCGCCGAATACGTGCTAACGTGCTACCGGAGCCAGGACCCCCACTTCCCCCTGAGTCCAGCAGTTGAAGGGCCGATCTAGGCAGAGCTGGACACTGCCCGGAAGAGTGTTCAGGATGCCGCCGAAGCCGTTGCCTTAGCTATACGTAGGACTTAAGCCTTTCTTTCCTTGATCCCCCCAGTATGCCTCCAATTTTTTAAGATAATCTTTTAATGAATGGAGTCCTCTTAATCTTCGGTTCTTGATATTTTTGTGTCATGTTCCCTGTTACATGTACGCAATTCTAATTGTGTACATGTACTAAAAGGAGCTAGCACTTGCTTCGGGAACATTGGCCCCCTGCGGTTGTCGTAGCTCAGGAGCTCCGGCAACACTCGTGGTCTCCCTAGGAGATGCCACCGCCGGGCCCCCTGGGGTTGTCGGACCTTAGGAGCTCTGGCAATATCCATGGTCTTCTCAGGGGACGTCACCATCGGCCCCCTGGGATTGTTGGAGCTTAGGAGCTCCGATAACGCCCATGATCTTCGTAGGAGATGCCACACACCGTCTAGCCCCCTGTGGTTGTCGGAGCTTTGGGAGCTTCGACAACACCCATGATCTCGGTAGGACGTCGACGATGTGTCTCCTATAGTTGCTGAGGCTCAGGAACTCTGGCATCACATATTGTTGACGTAGAGGGCGCCAACGGTGGGCCCCCGAGCCTCCTCTAGGCGGATGGTCCGTTCTCAATCAGAATCACGGGCATGGCTTTATTTAGTGTTGTGCCTTAGGGACCTGCGCACATGACAGACAAAAGGTAATTCCGCTCTCCAGTCAACCTTTTTACCTACGCTCTGTTAGCGTTGCTTGTCTTACGATCCGTTGCCATTTTGGGGGGCTTTGAGCAAGTACCCTAAGTGACCCGTCGGCCAATAGACAGCAATGCTCCCACTATTGTAGAGACGAAGGGAAGATTAGCCGCACCCACGCTAGGTGAAGAGCTAATGGCAAATGCGTGACATTATTCATAAGAACTAAAGATAATTTCAAATGAACAAGGCATTTTAGGGTAGGGCAAACAACTTTTTCATTATGACACTCATAGGAGAGAACAAACTTTACTGGAGGAACGACCCAGCACAGGCGACAAGGAGCTTAGTGTACCTTCTCTAGGCACCGGACTGGGCCACGCAAGGCAGATAGTCGGAGCTCATTTCCCCAGCCTTAGTTAACCAAAGTGCTGTCTCTAGACACTATGCCGATTTTATAACAAAAAAGAAAAATAGAATGCCCTTCCACTGGTTATGGGTAGAAGTAGAACTTACGGAGCTGTTCGATATTCCATGGTTTGGGTACCAGTTGCCCATCATAGCTAGGCGAACACACCCTGGGCAACAAACCTCTGTAACCCGAAAGGGACCCTCCCACTTGGGGGAGAGTTTGTTTGTCCCTTCACGGGAAAGCAGACGTCGCAGGACCAGGTCGTTCACCTTGAGCTCCCTACTGCGCACGGTCCGCTGATGGTAGCGTTGGAGCGCTTGCCTATACCGTGCGTTTCGGAGGGCAGCTCGTACGCGTCCCTCGTCGACGAGGACCATATCTTCACGCCGAAACTGGTCCTGCGCGGCTTCGTCGTACATCTGGACACGGGGATGAACCCATGGTGATCTCTGGGGAAAGGACGGCCTCCGCCCCGTACACCAGGAAGTAGGGCGTTTCTCCCGTAGCCTGGCTTGTTGATGTCCGGCTAGCCCAAAGCGCATATGGCAGCTCATCCACCCAGTTTGCACCATGCTTCTCGAGGCTCGAGTATGTACGAGTCCGGAGGCCCTTGAGAATCTCAGTGTTCGCCCTCTGTACCTGCCCATTGCTCTCGGGATGGGCGATAGAGGCATAACAAACTTGGACCCCAAGGTCTTCCCAGTATTCTTAGAACGCCACACTCGTAAATTGGGTCCCGTTATCAGTGATGATTCTGCTCGGGACCCCGAACATGCAGACGATCGACTTGATGAACTTTACTGCAGACTGCATGTTAATGGTGATGACTGGGGTGGCTTCTGGCCATTTGGTGAACTTATCTACAACGACGTAGAGGTGCTGGAACCCTCCGACGGCTCTTGGGAAAGGTCCCAGGATGTCCAGTCCCCACACGGCGAATGGCCACGAGGGAGGGATCATCTGCAGCGCTTGAGCTGGTTTGTGGATCTGCTTAGCATGGAATTGGCACGCCTTGCATCTCTTAACCATGTCAGCGGCATCCTGGAGTGCTGTGGTCCAGTAAAATTCGTGCCGAAAGGCTTTACCGACCAGCGTACGGGCCAATGCGTGGTTCCCACACTCACCTCCATGGATTTCTGTGAGCAAGTCATAGCCCTCCTCCCGGGTAATGCAGTGCAGTAGGATGCCGTTGGCGCCACGCCTGTAGAGGTCCCCCTCTACCAGTTTGTATCTTTTAGACATCCGCACAATCTGTTCTGTCAGGGCATGTTCTTCGGGAAGGTAGTTGTCTTTCAAGTAGTCCCGGACCTCCGAGATCCATGCATCGGGACCTCCTTGAGCTTCTGGTTCTTGGGGGCCCAGCTGCTCGGAGCTGCTGGAGGCGCATAGGAACCTTGGCGGGCACCATGGTTGCAGAGTTGTCGGGGTTGCTAGCTTCGAGGTTTTAACTTCACCCCCTTCACCAGGTTCGGCAACTCGAGAGGTTGGTCGCGATAACGTCCTTGCAAAGACTCCTTTGGGCACTGGTGCCTCTGTGGAGGCCTTTGTTTACAGGTCGTTTGCGACTGAGTTGTCAGCTCGGAGTACATGGCACAGATCTAGGACCTCAAAATATTTCTCTAGCTTCCTGACATGCAGTAGGTATGCTGCCAGCTGGGTGTCGTTGCAGCTGCACTCCCCTTTGAGCTGCTTGACAACTAGCTGGGAATCACCTTTGGCAAGGAGTTGGCGGACGTTGAGGGTCAGTGCTGTCTTCAGCCTGTAGATGAGGGCCTCGTACTATGCCATGTTGTTGGTGTCCTTGAAGCCAAGATGCACCATATACTTGAACTGCTCCTCCGTCGGAGCTATGAGCACCACTCTGGCCCCGGCCCCCTGTTTCCGGGCGGAACCATCGAAGTAATGCGTCCACGAGGTTTCAGTGAAAACTGGTGCCTCAGACTCTGCGTCTTCGCTGACTGGCTTTCGGGGTTGCTAGACGATGGAGTCCACTCGGCCATGAAATCTGCCAGTGCCTTGCTTTTGATCGCATGCCGAGGAAGGAACTCGATATCAAACTCTGCTAGCTCAGCTGCCCACTTGGCGATGTTGCCGATAGCATTAGTACTGTGGAGGACTGTTCTCAGTGGAAAGGAGGTGACCACTGAGACCTTATGGCCCTGAAAGTAGTGTTGGAGCTTCCTCGATGCTATCAACACAGCGTACAACAGCTTATGTATCTCCTGATACCTTGTCTTTGCCTCATGGAGGACTTCGCTAATGTAGTAGACTGGCCTTTGAGTAGTCCGGACTCTGCCCGAGAGGTCTGGTGCTCCCATTGTTGGATCCAGGTCCTGGGGTTCCTGGCTCCCGGGACCCGCATCATACTTTGGGGGCCGGGGGCTGGTGATTTCTTGGCTCCCAAAGCCCTCCTAAGAGAAGTCCACGGCTTGGTCTGGGACTGGGGGCTTGGTGCTTGCGCTACAGACTCGTTCTGGTGCATGCTGCTGATGTGGTTCCGATCGCTTTGCGACCAGGACCATACTAACCACTTCGATCGTTGCAGTAACATATAGCAGCAGGGGCTCTCCGGGATCCGGTGCCACCATAATCGGGAGGGACGTCAGGTGCCTCTTGAGCTCTTGAAACATTGCTTCCGCTTCTTCTATCCAGGCAAAGGGACCTGCCTTCCGCAGAATCTTAAAGAAGGGAAGTGCCCATTCTGCCAACCTCGAGAAAAAGCGGCTAAGGGCCGCTAGGCAACCTGCGAGCTTCTGTACATCCTTGATACGTGCTGGGGGCCGCATCAGCTCTATTGCATTGATCTTCTCTGGATTGGCTTCAATCCCCGATGAGAAACCAGGAATCCCAGCAGCTTCCCAGAAGCAACCTCGAAGACACACTTTACGGGGTTCAGCATCGTGCGCGTAAGGCGCAACCTGCTGAAGACTTGCGCTAAGTTGTCCAGGAAGGACGTGCGGTCTTTGATTTTGATCACGATGTCATCGACATAGACCTCTACCAGGTCTCTAATGAGGTCTCCAAATGTTTTATGCATCACACGTACAAAGGTAGGGAGAGCATTCTTAATACCATAAGGCATGGAGACATAACAATACAGGCCATCTACTATTACAAAAGTAGTATGTTCCTCATCATCTCTAAACATAGGTATTTGGTGGAAATCGGGATACGCGTCTAGGAAACACAGCAGATCACAGCCTGACGTAGAGTCTACAATTTGATCTATCCTGGGGAGCGGGAATGGATCTTTTGGACATGCCATGTTTAGTTTGGTGTAGTCGATGCACATCCGAAGCTTCCCGCCAGCCTTGGGGATGACAACAGGGTTGGCCAACCACCGAGGGTGGTGGACCTCCAGGATGAAGCCTGCGTCGAGCAACTTCTTGATCTCCTCTCGGATGAAGTTTTGGCGCTCAACGGACTGCTTCTGGGGCTTCTGTTGTACCGGGCGGGCATCGGGGTAGATCTTCAGATGGTGCTTAATCACCTCCCTCGGGATCCTGGGCATCTGCGATGGTTACCTGGTGAACACATCGACATTGTCACGGGGGAAGGTGACAAGTGTGAATTCCTATTTGCTGTCCAGGTTACCCGCTATGCGGGTCGTCTGGGCAGCCTCGGAGCCGATCCTGATGACCTTCACTCGGACGTCATCTTCGGCAGGCAGCACGCGTGGAGCTGCGGTGGAGGTCTGTTGGGGTGGGCCTTGACTTGGTTGGCCTTCCCTTGCATCATTCAGGTTCGGGGTCCGCCCCGCAGTGAGTGCTTGGAGCTGCTCCAAGGTTGACACCGCTACGGTGCGATCCCCCCGGACCTTGAGGACTCCGGACGGCGTTGGCATCTTCAGGACCAGGTAGCCATAGTGAGCTACAGCCATGAACTGGTATAGTGTCGGCCCTCCGATGAGGGCATTGAAGGGAAGCTCAACATCCTCCACGTCGAATAGGATATTCTTCCGTGCGGTAGTTCTCCAGGGTACCAAAGGTGACCGGGATGTGGATACTACCACTCGGCACAATCCGCCCTGAGCCCACGCCTGAGAACGGGCTCGAAGGTGTGAGTCGATACATAGGTATCTGCAACTTCTGAATAGTTGCGGTGGAGATGAGGTTGAGGCTGGCCCCACCATTGATAAGCACGTAATGGAGCTTCACGTTGGCGATAGTTGGGGCCACGAGCAGTTGGAGCACTCCAGCTCCTGCCATGTTCTTCGGGCAGTCTGAAGTGTCAAAGCTGATAGCCGTGTTCATCCACTTGTTGTGGGGAGCCAGGCTTGGCACCAGGGCCACTGCCGCCACAGCGCGTCGCATGACTTTTACTGTGTCACGAGACATAGGGTCCGAGCGCCCCCCCCCCCCCCCCGTAGATGACATAGAGGAGATTTCGCCCCTCCTGGTCGCTGCTAGTGTCTGAGTCAGCACCCGCGAAGAGTGCTTTCACTGCTCTATGGGGCTCCTGGTACCCCATGTCCTCGTCTTTGTCTTCCACAGGGTCAATCTTCTGCTTACCCTCCCTCTGGCGGGAGGGCTCGCTCTCATGACGCTGCTGCTTCTATCGCTGCTCGCGGAAATGCTCCACGAGCTTCTTGACTTCCCGACACTCACTTGCACTGTGAACATTGGTCCGGTGCACCGGGCATCTGAAGTCAGCGTCATCTCTCTCAGGGGACGGGCGCGGGCGCTTATCCTGACGCGAGCTCCAGGCTTTGCCAGGTGCCGCAGCTGCCACCATAGGAAATCCGGGCCTCGGCTTACTCCTGTCGCAGCCCCCGTTCTTCTTCTTCCTGCCCCCACCTCTGGTAGCTGCCTCTGCTTCAGACTGTTAGGGCTCCCCACTATCCGAGGAGGTTCGAGCATGCCAGTTGCGCCTCTCTGCAGTCTTGGCACATCTATCTGCCAAGGCAAAAAGCTCGGAGACATCGCGCACATCATGCATGGCAAGCTTCTCGAGCATCTTCCTGTCCCTCACACCCTGACTAAACGCAACGATGACAGATGCATTCAAGATGTGGGGGATGGTGTTCCGTACCTGGGAGAATCGCTGGATGAAGGCTCAAAGCAGTTCTCCCGATCGCTGTCTAACAGCGTGGAGGTTGAGCTCCGTGCCGGGGCACTCATAGGAACTTCTAAAGCTCGCCACAAACTGTCGGCACAGCTCCTCTCAGAGGGTGAGGGATCCCTGAGGCAGGTTCATGAGCCATGACCAGGTTGGACCGGTCAGAACCACAGGGAAGTAGTTGGCCATGATGACCTCGTCGCCCCCAGTGGCCAGGAAGGAGGTGGAGTAGATCTGCAGGAACTCACTTGGGTTGACGCTTCCATAATACTTCTCCGGCGTGTGCGGCCGGAACTTGTGGGGCCACACCACCCTTCGTAGGTGGGGGGCTAAGGCTGCGCACCCTCCACCTGTACTTGTGGGATACAAGTTCGGTGTTGCATGGCCGTAATGAGCCGACTGCGCCGCGTATGCCGGTTGTTGAGGTATTGCGACCGGCGCTTGGTGCGGCGAAGGCACACCATATGCCTGCGGTGGGGGAGGTGCAACATACGCTTGGTGTGGAGGAGGCGTCATGTACGCCTGGTGCTGCACGGGAGGCGTCGCGTACGCCTGGCGCGGTGTCTAAACTGACACCTCCTCCGGACCTACTCGGGAGTAGTCTGCAGAGGTTCCATGTATATTCGAGAGGCTAGTCCTAACAAGATCAAACTCGGAGAATGACGAACACGAGGGATTTACGTGGTTCGGGCCGCCTAAGCGTAATACCCTATTCCACAGTGGTTTGTGTGTTGTATTGCTTGAGTATGAGAGAGCTTCACTGAATCCATCGCCGCTCGGTCTTTTTATAGTCCAAGGTCGAGCAGCTTACAAGCGGGGCCCAAGGCCAGACAGGTGGCCCCGGAAGTACCAAATCCGTCCTAAGATTTGGAAGTAAATGCTATCCCATGACAACAACTTCAATGTGTCGCATGGTCATACCTTGATACTAGGCTACAGATAGTCCATCATCATGGTCGGCACGTCTTGTATGTCTTATCGTGGCTTCTCATTTGTCCGCCGTACATAGTAGTTCGGATCTGACCAGTCATGACAAGACCGGCCACTGACCTCTTGACTTATGAGAGTGTGCTCCCACTTATTGAGGGAACGTGTGTTTCCTTCTCTCTTAGAAGCACTGAGCGCGTCCTCCTTTATTGCCTCTACTTGGTATTGCACGAGTTCGGCATTGCCTGGCTCGTGGCAGCTTCGGTCTTCCCCTTGGCGGGGAGGTCAGGTCCGAGAGGTCGGGCCCGGAGCTGCCGGGCACGCAGCTGCACCAGACCTTCTCCCCTTGGGGGGGGGGGGACAGGTGCGGGGCTGCTGACCTGGAGAACTCGCTAGCCCTTCCCTTGGCAAGAGGGCGGTCCCAGCACTGCGGGACACGTGTTGCACCGGATCTCCTTCTGAGGGAGGGTGACACACCTGGTGCCGTAGGCCACGTGGTAGCGTTGGGCCCTCCGTTGATGGGGATGTGTGGCTTTACCGCTTGTCGTGTGGCACCCCGGGTCCATGTCAGGCCTCACCTACGCTGGGCAGTGGGGCCCAACATGCTTTCTTTCCTGTACCCAGGGGTACCCGGTTCGCCAGGCACCGACAGCAGCAAAACAGACAAGTTCGACTGAAGTTAGAGAGAAATCGGACTAGTCCGCACCAGAACCGTACTAGTCCACACTTACTAGAATTCTTAAGTGCGGTTTTGTTTCTAATTCATTTTAAACTTGTTCCTTTTTATGTTTATCAATGTTAAACATATATTAGAATCTATGCAATGCATGATGGATGAAAATGAGGTTGTTACAAATCTACCCCCCTTAAAATGAATCTCGCCCTCGAGATTCGACGCGAAAGAGAAGATATAGGGAAATTCCGTCTTGAGATCATCCTACAACTTCCATGTTGCATTTGATTATGTATGATACTTCCATTGAACTTTACACCATATAATAATCTTGTTCCTTGTCACTCTTTCCTTGATTTCCAAGATTTTGACCGTGTCGGTACCCTAGAAACCGTACACCCCTTGAGGTTACAAAGATCTCAAAGGAAAGTCATCTACTTGATTTGAAGACCTTCGGAGGCCCACATGTTAGATATAACCGGACCCGCTTCTCCAGCATGGTTAATCCCAGGGGCGCTACGTGTACAATCAAACCGGAGCTACCGCCCACAAGGGGGAAGCTCCGGGCCATGTACCGAGATGGCACCTCCGGATTTAACCCCAGACCGAGAGAAGCTCCGGACCTGACACGTGTCAGGTAGCCCCGGAGCTGCCTGCTTCCCACAGTATGCTCCGGAGCTGCCACGTGTCCAACCGTCAGAGCTTCAACCTCTAACCTCCGGAAGACTCCATAACGGCTCCGGATCTTCAAAGAGGAATCAAGGACTTCAAGACCCGATTATGTGTCATTAATACCATATTAATAACACACGATCGGATGACCATAATTACCAGTAACGGTGCTGTCAAAGCCCATTACCCGGTCGTTAAGGACAATTAAATGTGTTGAATAAGTGTCAATACTAGTAACCACCGGGGCCACATGTCGGGCCAGGCTAACATGTAATGGCCTGCCCTTGTACTATAAAAGGACAGGCCGACGACGGACTCGACACGTTGAGTAAGGCCAGAGACACGCGCCATAGACGCTCAACACAAGCTCATACAGCTAATACAACACCAACACCCCGTGGAGTAGGGTATTACGCTCAGGCGGCCCGAACCACGTAAACTCCTATGTCTCCTGCATCATTTGCTATTCACCTTCTTGAATCTCCGCGCGCCCACACCGAACATCAAACTCCTCTGACACTTTAGTAGTGTCAGGAGATCTGCCGGTTCCAAACCACCGACAGCTGGAGCGCCAGGTAGGGGCACCTGAGATTTTGAGAATGGTGAACTCAGCTGCTGGATCATCCAACGGTCAACCTGCTGCTTAGGCTGTTGGGGGCAATCCCTCCAATATGCAGCCACCAGCAAGAGCCTCAGCACCAGCAGGAGTTACACTCCCACCACCACCGTCTCCACCAGCAAATCAAGTTGGGTAACGTGATGGTGCGCCAGCATCAATCACTGCATCGGCAAATCATAACAACCCGGAACACACGCTCCATGCAGTGCGTGCTCTTCTCCAACGCCCACCACCTCCGGATGCATACCGGGATACACTGGAACAGTGGAGGGCCGATGTGGAACATTTGGTTGCAGCAGCAGCCGAACGCCTCAGCAACCAGGGTCCTCCTCCTTCAGGACGAGCCCCGTCGCAGCGGCAGACTTTGTCTGGTAGACTTGGTCTGCACGTTTCCAATAGCAGGAGACGTGCTGCGTCACAACAAGTGACGTCATTGCCCTCCAGGGCACGACGCACTCACACGATATCCAGGCTTTCGATTCATGACCCCCGAGCGGAGCTTCATCGCCGATACCGCCAGCAGGACGGCGGAGTCCATATTGAGCGTGCTCGTGAGAGACGAGAAGCTCAGGATGTTCTTGCTCCTGAAGGAGTGGGAGGAGGCTATTCAGCCCTGGCCATGCATCTACGTATGGTCAGGTGGCCACAGAAGTTCCGGCCACACCTGCCGGAAAAATTCGACGGGACTGTCAATCCCGCCGAATTTCTTCAGATCTACTCCACTGCAATCTTGGCAGCTGGAAGAAACGAGGCCGTGATGGCCAATTATTTTCCAGTGGCCTTAATTGGGACCGCCAGGTCCTGGTTTATGAGCCTTCCACCCAACTCTATCAACAATTGGGAGGGGCTATGCCGACAGTTCACTGCCAACTTCGGGAGTTCATACACCCGGCCAGGCACTGAACTGGACCTTTTTGCAGTCGTGCAAAAAGGGGGAGAATCCCTGCGATCATTCATCCAGAGGTTCTCTCAGGTACGAAACACTATCCCTTCTATCTCTAGTGCCTCTATCATTGTGGCATTCACACAGGGTGTACGGGACAAGAAGATGCTGGAGAAACTGGCGATCAAGGAGATCACCAGCGTCACGGAACGCTTCAGCTTGGCTGACAAATGTGCCAGAGCTGTGGAGGGCCGTGAGATGCACTCCAAACCAACCCCAGAGGGTCACAAGAAATCCTCCAAAGAAGAAGCCTTTACCTCCGGGAACGGCAAGAAGAAGAAAAAGACCAACGGCAAGAAGAAGCCGTCGGCTGGTGCATCCAATGTTGCAGCTGCTGCAGCTCCGGGTGGCTGGGGGCCACGCCCCGAAAAATGACCTCGACTGTCTTTTGAAGACGGTAGCAAGCCCAAGGTGTGGTTCCCTATTCACAAAACGGGTAGCCACAGTTTGGAAGACTGCCGAGAGGTCCAAAACCTTGCCGAGCGCTACAACAAGCGCCGGGAAGAATCTCCTTTTCGACAGAGGGAAGGAAAGCAAAAAGTCGACGAAGCTCCTGCTGAAGAGGAGTTAGGATTTCAGGATCAAAAAAGGTCCTGAAGGCCGTTTACACCTCCGTCGATGATGATTCTGATGTCTCTGACAACGAGCGTCGGAAGATCATGAACACCATTTTTGGTGGATCATGGGACATCACCTCCCGCCGCGTCATCAAGACTATGTGTCGGGATATGGCCGCTGTAGCTCCCACAGTCAGGCCGGAACCTCATCGGAAGTGGATGGACAAAGCCATCACTTTTGATGCTTCGGACTACCCTCGGAGCATGGTTGGAGCAGGTCAGTTACCTTTGATGGTATCTCCTACCACCAACAACATCCAGCTCCACCACGTCATGGTAGACGGAGGTTTGGGGCTTAATCTCATAAGCTTCGAAGCTTTTACTAAGCTTCAACTTCGACCTTCGGATCTCCACCCCTCTCGACCTTTCTCCGGAGTAGGTCCGGGGGCCATTACCCCACTCGGAGCTATTACTCTCCCCATTACCTTCGGGACATGGGAGAAGTACCGCACCGAAAAGTTGGTCTTCGACGTCGCTCAGATCAACTTACCCTTCAATACCATCTTGGGTAGGCCTGCCCTGTACAAATTCATGGCAGCTGCTCATTATGGTTATCTGGTGTTGAAGACGCCAATGCTAGTAGGCGTTCTCTGGATCCGCGGAGATCGTACTGCCGGAGTAACTGCTCTGGAAGAACTCCATGCTCTCACCATGGCGCAAGGGGAGGACTCCAGGCAGGAGCAAGCTCCAAAACCCCCGAGCATTCGTCAACGAGGCTCGACTTCTGCACCTCGTGTGCAGCCAAGCGGCGACACTGACATTCCCGTATATCAGGGGGATTGAACAACAAATAGGAACTCGCGCTCATCACTTTCCTCCGGGCTAACGTCGACGTGTTTGCTTGGCAACCGTCACAAATGCCTGAGATCCCCAGGGAAGTGATTGAGCACAATCTGAAGATCTACCCCGACGCCCGGCCTGTCCATCAGAAGCCTCGGAAGCAATCCGTAGAGCGACAGAACTTCATCCGACAAGAAGTGAAGAAGTTACTCGAAGCTAGATTCATCCGAGAAGTCTTCCATCCAAAATGGCTGGCAAACCCAGTCGTTATGCCCAAGGCCGGCGGGAAGCTTGGATGTGCATCGACTACACCACACTAAATAAGGCATATCCAAAAGATCCATTCCCACTACCTAGAATAGATCAGATAGTGGATTCCACCTCCGGGTGTGAATTACTGTGTTTCCTAGACGCATATTCCGGGTATCATCAAATCAGGATGTCTAGGGAAGATGAAGAGCATACCTCATTCATCACAGTAGATGGAGTGTACTGTTATACAGCCATGCCCTTTGGTCTCAAGAATGCAGCTTCAACTTCTGTACGAGCTATGTACAAAACTTTTGAAGAACTCATTAGAGACATAGTGGAAGTGTACGTCGATGACATCGTAGTCAAGGTCAGGGACAAGGAGTCACTCCTTGACACCTTGCAGGCTGTCTTCGACAAGCTGCGGGCCACCCGCACAAAGCTAAACCCAGACAAGTGTGTCTTCGGGGTTAGCTCTGGAAAACTTCTCGGTTTCCTGGTAAGTCACCGGGGCATAGAAGCTAATCCGGTGAAGATCAAGGCCATTGAAGACATGCGGCCACCAACCCGCATCAAAGATGTCCAAAAGTTAACTGGATGTCTAGCATCCCTCAGCCGGTTCATTTCAAGACTGGCGGAACGGGCACTCCCCTTCTTCAAGTTATTGAGGAAGTCCGGACCATTCCAATGGTCCGAAGAAGCAGAGAAGACATTCCAGGAGCTGAAACAGTTCCTCACCACCCTACCAATTCTGGTAGCTCCGAACCTTGGTGAGCCTTTGTTGCTTTACATTTCAGCAACTGATGAAGTCGTCAGTATGGTTCTGGTCACGGAGAGACTAGAGCTACCTCATACTCAGGAATCCAGACCCCTTCGGGAGGGTCCGGAGGTAACTGAAAGCGAGTCTGGGTCCCAGCTCCCAAACTCGAATCCACAAGAAGTTACTTCAGGAGACCCAGGCCCCTCCGGGAGGGTCCAGGTCGCTTCTGAAGAAGCCTCGGGTTCCTCCAGCCAGGACCCGGAGGTCCGTGAAGGAAATCCGGATTCCTCCGAGAGGATCCGGGTCAATAAAGAGGAAGTTTCGGACCCCTCCGGGAGGGTCCAGACCATTCAGCGTCCAATGTACTTCATTAGTGAAGTACTACATGATGCCAAGACTCGATACCTAGAGGTGCATAAGCTGCTCTATGCAGTTCTTATTGCCTCCGGGAAGCTTCGCCATTACTTCCAAGCTCACAAAGTCTCAGCGGTGACCTCTTACCCACTTCGAGCAATTTTGCATAATCCCAATTCAACTGGGAATATTGCAAAGTGGGCAGCGGAATTGGCTGAATTTGATCTTGAATTTATTTCAAGGCAAGCAGTCAAGAGTCAAGCATTGGCAGATTTTGTGGTAGAATGGACTCCCTCTCCATCAAACACTGAGGGCCCCAGTGAGCAGAAGACGGAGCATCAAGCTACAGCCTTCACCGAGCCTCACTGGACCCTCTACTTCGACGGCTCCATGCAGAAGCAGGGGGCCGGAGCTAGAATCCTTCTCCTTGCACCGACCGGGGAGAAGGTGAAATACATGGTACACCTTGACTTCAAGGCGACCAACAACATGGCAGAGTACGAAGCGCTCATCTACGGACTAAAGGTGGCACTGTCATATGGTGTCAAGCAACTGCTGGTCAAGGGAGATTCGCAGCTCATCATTAAGCAGGTGAAGGGTGAATGTTCCTGCAATAATCTCCAGCTAGCTGCTTACCTCCTTGAAGTCCAGAGGCTTCAGAAGGACTTTGAAGTCTTAGATCTCCACCATGTTCAGCGTGCCCATAACGCTGAAGCTGACGAACTCTCGACGAAAGCATCAACCGGAGCTCCGGCTCCTGGCAGAATTTTTGTCCGGAGGTTGTCAAAACCAACAGCTCAGCCAGCCGAACTGAGCGAAGGGGGCGAGATCAGCATCTCGAAGCTGACGGTCCCGATGGCCCTGTTACCATGGCAGCCATCAAGGGTCGTAGGTGCTGCCGGAAGATCCGAACAACCCAGCACGCAAGACTCAAATGCTCAAGTTAGTTCCGATGCATGGATCTCAGAGATCCGGAACTACTTGAAAGACAACATCCTTCCTGACGATGATGTATCCGCTGACCGGGTAGTCAGATTGGCTAAAAGATACACGTTGGTAGAAGGGGATCTCTACCGGCGCGGTGCCAACGGCATCCTAATGCGGTGCATCACAAGGGAAGAAGGATGTGAGCTCCTCGCAGAAATCCATGGAGGCGAGTGTGGGAACCACGCGTCTTCCCGCACGCTGGTTGGTAAAGCCTTTCGGCATGGCTTCTACTGGCCTACAGCACTCCAGGATGCAACTGAGCTGGTGAAGAAATGCAAAGCATGTCAATTTCATGCAAAGCAAATTCACACACCGGCTCAGCCCCTACAAATGATACCTCCTACATGGCCTTTCGCTGTGTTGGAGATGGACATCTTGGGACCTTTCCCAAGAGCCGTCGGAGGTTACAAGTTCCTGTACGTCGCCATTGATAAGTTCACCAAGTGGCCGGAAGCAACTCCAGTTGTGACAATCAACAAGCAATCTACTATCAACTTTTTGCAGTACATTGTATGCAGATTTGGAGTCCCAAACAAAATCATCACTGATAATGGGACCCAATTCACAAGCTCTGCATTTCAAGGATATTGCGAAGACCTCGGCATTCAAGTTTGCTACGCCTCTGTAGCTCACCCAGCCAGCAATGGCCAAGCCGAGAGAGAAAATGCTGAAATCCTTAAAGGACTCAAAACACGCACCTATGAGCGCTTGAAAAAACATGGAGCCAACTGGATCGAAGAGCTTCCGCCCACCTTGTGGGCCAACAGGACATCTCCAAACCGGTCAACTGGAGAGACACCCTTCTTTCTGGTGTATGGAGCTGAAGCAATCCTTCCTCCGGAAATCACCTTGGGTTCACTCCGGGTCCGAACCTTCGACAAAGCCGCGCAGGACCAGCTCCGGCGTGAAGACCTAGACCTCCTTGAGGAGGGAAGGTGCATGGCAGCTGTTCGGAATGCCCGATACCGCCAAGCCCTTCGGCGCTATCATCAGCGGCATGTACACAACCGACAGCTCGAGGAAGGCGACCTGGTGCTACGGAGAATACAATCCAGAGAAGGGTTAAACAAACTCTCCCCCGGCTGGGAGGGACCCTTCCGAGTGATTAAAGTATCCTATCCCAGGAGCATTCGCTTGGCTACCGAGGATGGGCCACCTCTCCCAAATCCTTGGAACATCGAGCACCTCCGTAAGTTCTACACTTAATACCACGGAGGTGAGTTTTGAGTAACTTGAGGTGTATGTTATAGAGTCATTGTACAGAGTCGGGTAGTTCCTCTGGGAGAACAGCCGGACCTTTCCCGAAAGGTCCGCAAAGTTCATGCAACACTTGTCACAGTCTCAGGACTAAAAGTGTAGCTAGCTACCCTGGGTCAAACGAGAAATGAAACACGCTTAGCCTGGTTCCGTACCCTAAGAGTGTACTTGTTTCCCCTGTACCCTGGACCTATAATGAAAGACATCTTCATGTGAAACAGACTCCACGTGCATTTATTTTGTACAGGCTCAACATGTTTTATTTTTCTCTTTATTGTCTATAACAAAGACGTGCAATTCTTAAGAAATTTTAGTTCAACCGGTTTATATACGATACGAGTTGTATTGTCAATTCTTTTGGATTCAAATATTGTTCATGGCCAACTCACCTGAAAGCCGCCAAGCCAACCTAGGGCTGGAGTGTGCTATCGACTTAGCCTGGTCAAGCACCCTAAGTACGCCACTCCACCTACACCCCGGCAGGCCGAAGTAAGGCGGGTCCATGCACAGTTGGATCTGGAAGAAAAGACAATGCATTCGGTTGTATTTAGAATCGCGTTTGACTTCAAATCTTCTTGAGAATCGTAAGCCACGACGAAGTTATAGACAAGAAACGAATTTTACTATTTTTCTTGACTTCAGTGTGCAGGAAAAATAAAATCTACATTGATGGAGAAAAGCTGAAGCTAACAAAGCTCCGACTCCCCTAGGTGGCTTGTAATCGATGTTACGCATTGAAAACGAGCATCACCGGAGTAATCAAGCTCTGGTAAAGCTAGGGGGGCCAGCCGTCGACGCTGAATAAAAGATGGTGAGAAGACCCCGCAAACGGAGTCTGCTTCCAACAAACTAAGTGTTGGCAAAGGTCACTCCCGGAGCTACTAAGCTCCGACACCCCGGAGGACTAACTATCGATGCTCTACGCGTTGATAGAGACTATTACCGGAGCTACTAAGCTCCAGCGATAGACAATGCCGAAGTATCTAAGCTCCGACAACCTTAGGGGGCCTTCACTATCGAAGACTTCGGACCTAAATTCTACAAGTTCGGAGCAAATGAGTCTTCAACAAAACATAATATCCTCTTGGTACATGTTCACAATCAAATTGTGTACATCTACCAGGGGGCCAAGTGAAGACAAAAGTGTTGAAGACAAAAAGTGAAATTCACAAAAATTTGGGGATTTCATTTATCTGGAGACAAGGGATTACATCTGGAGACAAGGGATTACAAAATTGAGGAAGAAGAAGAGAAAGTACAAGTGAAAACTACAGAGATGATCCTAGACCCTATGGAAGAATTGGGTGACCTTCTGGGCAACCTCCGATACGTTGGCTCGGGTAGCTTCGCCTTCTCCTTCAACCGGACCTTCAAGCACCGGATCCAGAGGAAATGGGAGTTCTGACTGGTGTAGCACGTCAGCACATATTCTGCGACGTTCTTCGCTAGAGATTTCCCCTCAACCTCCAATTGGTCCGTGATGACAACGCCCACCTTGGAGAGTTTGCTGCCTGCCGAGCTCAACGCCTGCAACGCCAGGTCCGGCTCCGGCTCCGGCTCCGGATCATCCGGGCGCACGGGGCTGAAGCCCATCAGTGTCAACGCGTCGTTAGCCTTGTCCAGGAACTCCCAAATTTGTAGGGAGTCCGCTGTCCTCAAGCCCTTTATTTCTTCCAGTGATCTTCTAGCCGCCACCAGTTCAGAATTCTCGCGGGCGAGGCGCTCAACTTCTTTGGCGTTTTGCTGAATCTTTTCAGCAACCCGCTTTTCGAGTTTTCCGAGCTCCTCCTCCCGGAGGTGGATCTTGTTCTGGCGGTCGACCAGGTCCTTCTCTCTACCCCTCACTTTCTTCTCCCTGGCAGTAAGGGCACACTCTTGCTCGTAGAGTTCCTGCCCTCGCACCCAGGCCTTCTCCTCTTCCTCATGGCAGCACTCTTCCAATTTCTTGGCGCGCTCCTCGAGGCCCTTGTCAGCCAGAGCCACCTTCTCGGCGAGCTCCTCCTCCCTCCTCGGGACGTCATCCCGCAGCTCTAGGAGTTTCTGCTCTTCATCTTCGAGCCGTTTCTCCCTCTCTTCAAGTGCCTCTCGGCGCTTGATGAGTGTAGTGTTAATGGCATCAAGCCTTTCGTGGCGTTCATCGGTCGCACTATTGGCTGCTTTGGCCTGATCGTAGATCTCCCAGGATTGAGCGTCGAGAGCGCGAGTCAAACTCTCCCTGTCATCCAGTAACTTGCCCCAGTACTCCAGGCGGATCTTCTCCCGCTTGATCCACTCTTTGTCATCCGCTAGCCTCGACTGCGCCAGCTTGGTCTCGAAGTAGAGTCGGTTACGCCACCGCCTAAGGGTTTGGCGCTCCTCTTCAAGAGCCTTACTGTTGTGGAAGAAGGCCAGTTGGACTTGACGCAGACTGGAACATGCGTTGTCAATAGACAGTGACAACGGGATAGGTTCCAGACCTGCTGGGATCTCCTCCGCTGGTTCCAGCGGGTTTTCAGATACAAAAATTGGGTCCCACTCCACAAGAGTGGTCCCCTGAGTCTCCATGGCACTAGGGCTGTCCTCCGGGATGGCCTCAGTCGCCATCGAGGAAGGCCCTGCCGCCAGGTCTTCATTCACCCCCTCAGGCAGGCGGCCAGCGACTTCGCTTGGGCACTCCGGCTCGGCCGCGAGTACCTCCGACGTCATCACTTCCGGAGCAGGGGCCGCTTCTGGCTCCGGCCTTGGCACCTCCACCGATGGGGGCTCGAGCTCTGTCACCTCTTCAACAACCGGCTCGGGAGTCGGAAGCTCTCCAACATCGACCGGCCCTACGGCCGGAGCTTCAACAATGACCGGCTCTGCGGATGATGCTTCGGAGGTATCCGGCCCAACTACCGGAACTTCCTCAGCTTCCGGCACACACGCCGGGGCTTCAATCACCTCCGGCTCAATCGCCGAGGCTTCGACAATTTCCGGCTCAGAGGCCGGAATTATTGCTTCCTCCGGCTCAACTGTGGGAACTTCCATCATTTCAGCACCAGGACCCAGAGCTTCAGCCTCCGGGACAGGTGCCGCTGGCGCATCTTCTCTCCCGTGGTCCGGCGCTACCACGGGAGTCTCTGGGGATGAGTCGAGGTCCATGACCACGACAGCCGGCTCCGGAGCTGTCGCAGCTTCAGCCACCACTTGGGGCGGCACCGGGACAGGAGCAGAAGCCCCCGCCCTCACAGCTTCAGCCGTTGTAGCTGAGGGTGGAGCCTCACTCCTCTTCTTGGGAATGCTGCAGTTGATGGATGGAGAAACTTAAAAAATAGTTACTACAATTAAAACAATTATCCAAGGTAAAGATTAAAAATTACCATGGGAGGCTTCCGCACCAGCTTGCGCGGAACCTTTTCCCCGGGCGTTCTGGGCTGGTCATAGCTGGCGTGGAAGCTCCGGAAGGCCCCCCGGAACTCGTCGCGTCCACAGGTGTTTCCCGGGTCGAGGCCCCCCTTGATCGGGAAGAACCCCCGGACCTGGAGGCCTCCACCGGCCCAGGTGCTGGAGTCGCATGCCCGGAGCTAACACCCCGGGAGGACCCCACCGCGGGAACAGTCGTGCCCCGGGAGGACCCCACTACGGGAACAGTCGCCGCAGTTGTAGAAGACCTTCCCCTCCGAGGAGAAGGAGCCAGCGCAGAAGTAGCGGGCCTGACGGACCTTCCGTCGGCATACTGCAGCTTTCTCTTCCGGCTCACGGGTTCATCCGCCAGCTCCTTGCCCTTGCCGACGACCTCTTCCCTCGGCTTCGGAGCAGGGTCGGAGCCACCTTCGGACACTCCAGAGATCGCCACCCTGGTGGTTGATCTTCTCTCGACGACACCAAGGTCGTCAAGCATGGGCATCTTCCGCCGGAGCTCCCTACTGAACTCAACTTTCACGTTCAGAGGAAGAAAAGCCGATGGCAGAGTCAAATCGTCACCCTCGACGTCGATGTCGTGTTGGAACTTCTTGAGGTGGAACTCCAAGGTTTTCCCCACCATGTTGGACTTCAGCCCGGTCTCGACCCTGTCGTCGTCCATCACGCTGTTGAGGGCCCATGCGAGTTTCTCTTTCTTCTTCAGCGGTGCCCACATGTTGACCAGGAAGTTACAAAACACCGCTTGAGGGGTTAATCCCCCCTCCACGCACTATCGGATCCTGGTCAGAACAGGGTCGAAGGCGTCCGCCGGCACCGGAGCTTCATTCCAGATCGTCGTGTCAATGTTGGGGAGGCCTTCGGGCAGCTCCAGCCTCTCGTGCTCCTCCACCCGGATGACTATCCAGTCCTTCTTCCAGTCATCCCACTTCCCAGAGGGAAACGACCGGAGGTACTTGAATGGGCATTTCTTGCGCTTCACGAAGTAGTAGAAGCCAAGGTACTCATTGCTCCTACCGGTGGTATGGACGGTGAAGAAGGTCCGGAAGAGTTCAATGCAAGGGGGATGCCCACCCACATCTCATAGAAGTGGACGAAGATAGACACGAGGAGAATGGAGTGAGGGCCAAGGTGGTATAGCTGCAGACCATAAAAGTCCAGCAGCATCAAGAAAAAGGAAGAAAAAGGTGGGATCAACCCCACCATGGCATACGAGGAGAAGTACACCATTTCGCCGGCGCGCTCCTTCTCAAACGGGAGCTCTCCTCCGGTGCAGACCGAGCGGTTGAAGAAGTCCGAGGACCATCCCATGAGAGCCTAGACCTTCTTCTGGTCGCCGTCGGTCTTCAAGAGACTCTCGCGGAGACCCAACTCCATCGCGGCACGGCTAGGCAAGAGAGGAAAAGTGAGACAAAAGCTGGGAGTTTGAGCGCAAGAACAGATGAGAGGCGTAAAGAACTCTCGACGGTGCGTGCTTTCCTTCTTAAGTAAGCCCTCGCAACGCTTGGATGGAAACTGCAAGGAAGTCGAAGATACCATTCAAAAATTCCACCCAGCCGATGACAAGGGGGCCCGGGATCACCCCGACGATCAAGTCGAGGTTCTTACCCAGGCGAACGGTTGTCATCATGAGGCGGGAAGCCCAAAGGCGGCGGCTTGACAAGGTGCGCGGAACCGATACGGTTTTCGTATCGGGAACTGGCAACCTTCAATTGCGTGAGATCCGCACGCCAAAGATCTCATCTGCCGCACACGGGATACGCCACGCGGCGAGGATTTAACTCCAAATCCTCGCCAACGGCACCTCCGAAGACCTTTGAAGAATTAGTTCAAAAGTCGCGAGGATGGACCCACCTCCGGCGGAATGACTTCACCCCAGTGGTCTTCCCCGGAGGTAGGTCCAGGGGGCCACTGTCGGTACCCTAGAAACCGTACACCCCTTGAGGTTACAAAGATCTCAAAGGAAAGTCATCTACTTGATTTGAAGACCTTCGGAGGCCCACATGTCAGATATAACCGGACCCGCTTCTCCAGCATGGTTAATCCTAGGGGCACCATGTGTACAATCAAACCGGAGCTACCGCCCACAAGGGGGAAGCTCCGGGCCATGTACCGAGATGGCACCTCCAGATTTAACCCTAGACCGAGAGAAGCTCCGGACCTGACACGTGTCAGGTAGCCCCGGAGCTGCCTGCTTCCCACAGTATGCTCCGGAGCTGCCACGTGTCCAACCGTCGGAGCTTCAACCTCTAACCCTCGGAAGACTCCATAATGGCTCCGGATCTTCAAAGAGGAATCAAGGACTTCAAGACCCCATTATGTGTCATTAATACCATATTAATGACACACGATCGGATGACCTTAATTACCAGTAACGGTGTTGTCAAAGCCCATTACCCGGTCGTTAAGGACAATTAAATGTGTTGAATAAGTGTCAATACTAGTAACCGTTGTGGCCACATGTCGGGCCAGGCTAACTTGTAACGACATGCCCTTGTACTATAAAAGGACAGGCCGACGACGGACTCGACACATTGAGTAAGGCCAGAGACACGCGCCATAGACGCTCAACACAAGCTCATACAGCTAATACAACACCAACACCCCGTGGAGTAGGGTATTACGCTCAGGCGGCCCGAACCACGTAAACTCCTGTGTCTCCTGCATCATTAGCTATTCACCTTCTTGAATCTCCGCGCGCCCACACCAAACATCAAACTCCTCTGACACTTTAGTAGTGTTGGGAGATCTACCGGTTCCAAACCACCGACAGACCGGTTGCTCGACATAAGTCAAATCTACCTCTAATTCCAATTATTCCATTGGCACTTGCTCTTCTGGTACTCTTAAACACTTCTTGAGCTGGGAAACATGAAACACATCATGGACATCTGAAAGATGAGCTAGCACCTCCAACTTATACACTACTTCTCCTCTTTTGTCCAAAATCTTGAATGGCCCAATATAGAGAGGTGCTAGCCTGCCTCTTATGGTAAATCTCTTATGACCTCTCATTGGTGACACCTTGAGATATACAAAGTCTCCCACTTCAAAGGCTAGTTTCCTTCTCCTATTATCTGCATAGCCTTTTTGCCTTGATTGAGCAGCCCTCAAGTTTTCATGAATAATCTGAACTTGGTTTTCAGCTTCTAAGAACACATCCGGACCAAATACTTGAGTTTCTCCTGTCTCATTCCATAATAAAGGTGTCCTACACTTCCTTCCATATAGTGCTTCATTGGTAGCTATTGTTGTATGAAAATTTTTCCTATGTCAAGCTCTTGGCCCAACTCTTCCCATGCTTCAAAGCACAAGCTCTTAACATATCCTCCAAAATATGATTGGTCCTCTCACTTTGTCCATCTGTTTGAGGGTGATATGGTGAACTAAAATTTAACCTTGTTCCCAATGCTTCATGCAATTTTTACCAAAACCTGGAGATAAATTGAGAACCTCTATATGATACTATCTGCTTTGGTACCCCATGTCGACACACAATGTGATCCATGTATATTTCGACCAATTGTGAAGTTGTATACTTGGTCTTGACAGGGATGAAATGATCTGAATTGGTCAATAGATCCACCATTACCCATATTGAGTCATAACCGGCCTGAGTACATGGCAAACCGACTATGAAGTCCATTCGGATTTCTTCCTACTTCCATTCTGGAATCTCCAATGGTTGCAATAATCCAGTTGGCCTTTGATGTTCCGCCTTAACTCGTTGGCACACATCACACAAAGCTACATATTCAGCTATGTCCTTCATGCTAGCCCACCAATAACAAGTCTTCAAGTCTTTGTACATCTTGGTACAACCCGGGTGAATCGAGTATGGTGAGTCATGTGCCTCTTTTAATATTGTTTCTCGAATATGCTTCACATTAGGCACTATAATCCTCTTACCAAACCATAGAGTACCATGTGCGTCCTCATCAAACCTGAATTCCCATCCTTCCTGAGTCCTTTCCTTGATTTCTCAGATTTCCTCGTCCTTTGTTTGAGCTTCCCAAATTTCTTGCTCCAAGTTCAGATTTAACTCCATTATCCCCATCTCATTCACAAATCCGAGGTTCAACCGTTCAAACTCCTTACATAACTCGCATGAAATTCTCGAACCGCGAGTTGATGACTTACTCCTTTTCTACTCAATGTATCGGCCACAACATTAGCCTTCCCTGGATGATAATTGAATCCCACATCATAATCTTTGATGAGCTCCAAACATCTTCGTTGCCTCAAATTCAGGTCCGTTTGTGTGAATATGTACTTGAGACTCTTATGATTTGTATAAATTTCACACCTATCTCTAAGAATATAATGTCTCCAAATCTTCAATGCGTGTACAATGGCTGCAAGTTCCAAATCATGCGTTGGATAATTCTGCTCCTGTTTCTTCAATTGTCTTGATGCATATGCAACCACTTGACCTTCTTTCATGAGCACACATCTAAGTCCTTGCCTCGATGCATCATAATAGATATCAAAACTCTTGCTCACATTCAGCAGTATCAAGATTGGGGCTGTTGTTAACCTTTTCTTCAACTCCTCAAAACTTTCTTGACAAGCTTGGGTCCATTAGAAAGCCTTTCCCTTCAATAACAACAACGTCATTGGCTTGCCTATCTTGGAAAAGTCCTTGATGAATCGACGGTAATACCCAACCATCCCAAGAAAACTCCGGATATCCCTTACATTCTACGAGGGTTCCCATTTCAACACGTCCCTCACCATCTGAAGAAAAGCAACAGATAAGAATTTATAAAATGTCCCCAACTGTATGCATCAAGGGATATGAAACTAAGAAACTACCTACACTAGCCTACGTGGACATGGCAATGCTAAAGCATCCCAAAATCCTATACTAAGAACACAAGCAATCAATACAAAGAAAACAGCACGACAACAAAAACACATCGATTCTTGAGTGCTCCTATGTGCTCTAAAGTGTCCATTCTATCTAGGTTGCGTCCTACAGTCAACCTGTGGCTCTGATACCAATTTGTGACACCCGGTTCCAAAAATGATCCAAGTGAACACATATGTGTGCCCAGGACGTTCAGCACACATACACGAGTGCAATCACAAACGAGTATACAGAAAATTACCACAGAACAAGATTAATTAAGTACTTTTATTACACAAACCATATTATCCTCTAATCAAGAACTAATGAATATTAATAAAAAGTTTCAACTAATGCAGTGGAAATAACTAATTAAGCAACTAAGCAACTAAGCAAAGGGTATAGAACAGCTCCAACCCTCCACAGGCAAAGATGACTGTACACACGGCCTAGAACTCCGCATTATCATCGTTATACTCCCAATCTTGACATGCAACTGTTGATGGGGGAATGGCAACGGTGAGTACATGTCGTACTCAGCAAGTGTGGGAAGTATGACATGTAGCTGATTCAAATGACGAATATAATAATGTCTAAGTGCTAAAAAATACATTAAAACATTTGAAAAGCAATATATTATATGTATGTGAAATAAACCCATCATAAAATATGTAATCATCATAATACCAGTCCATATTCATTACCATCATTCATATTATAGATTTCTCATTGCCAATAACCATAATCAATATCAGAATTTAATTCATAACCAGTCATAACCATATTACCAACCATAACCATTACCAAACCATCCCAATACCAAGTTTCCTCTAATCATGTGAGGGTCCATGTTGCTCATAATCGGGAGCACAGCTATCATGATAGTTTTAAGACACTCGGCAGAGGTTGTACCACAATACTCACGTGTTTGTGATTTCATCATCTTTGGATGACTATAGAATCTCAATTATGCCGTCTCACACTTCCTTAGGTGTGTGGCCAAGAGATCACAAAATAGCCTTTACAAAGGGATTACTAGCCTATTTAGACCCCACTGAGGTTTCACCAGTGGCGATGTCTCCTACAGAGCACATCTCAACCAAGGGCTCCCTCTTGAGCCATTCGGATCCCAGGGTAGTCCCACCAATCATCAACAAACCCAATCTGACTACCCCTTCCCCGAGCATCCTTAGTGGTCCAAATAGCACTGGCAAATCCATAATTAATCAGCTACGCCACACCCATACTTGGCCTCGTGGTGGCACCGTATATCCTGGATGGTCGCTCCACAAATCATTCCTTAGATCTAAAGCAAGCGAAACCACCATAACATCCAACCCATCCACATACCAGGCTTGCTTAGATCACCTTTTACCATATCATATTAACCAGTTCATATTAATCATAATCTCATTAATGCATAATTGAATAGTATAGTTGTTTTCCCATCTCAAGTAGTTAAGCGTGGCAAAATGGTAAAACGCCCATCCCGACTCTCTACCATGAATTCCAGGTGACAAGGGTGGTCAAACAAATCTAGTAAACTTCCTATCATAGGATTCCCATCAAATTGACACAAGCATGCAGTTTTGTAAACAAAACATTTTTTTTAAAAAACAGGATCAATATGTTCAAGGATACTTGCCTTGCTCTTGGGCTTGATTAGGACCAAGAACTTCAAACTCCTGGTGCTGGAGATCCTCTGCAGCACTCTCTAGTTCAAATCCATCTAATCCGCACAACGAACATACAAGACAATAATTACAATCAAAAAGTGCATGAATATTACTCAATATGACATGACATGCATGATTAATGCAAATGCAAAGCAAAACTAGATAATAAGTTGCTTTTAATGATGTTTTCCAACTAGTTCTAATAGCTTTTAACGAGTTTATACAGGTTTGGATTTGATTCGAAACAATTTTTAGAATTAATTCAACAAAACTTAACCAGGAAAATTGAACTAGTCCGCTAGGGACCGAACAAGTCTGCACTTTGCAAAACTGGCAAGCTAGTGTTTTCTAGATCGACATGAATTTGGAAATTTGGGGTTGAATTCACGTAAGGAAAAGGAAGTAGAAGGTATAACATGTTCCCAAGACTCCAAAGAATCAAGGGTATTGGAGGCAACACTTGGATCTTAACAATCTAGGGTTGATGATGAACTTGGAGGTGAATTGGCGATGGAGAACGAAACTTGATGGAGATCTTGATCCTCTTTCTTTTCCTCCTCTTCTTCTTCTTGCTCTAGGTCTCTTTCTCCCTCCTTGGTGGCGGCTATCCACGAGCTAGGTTTTGGGTGTGGTGGAAAAGTGGCAAATAGATGTCAAGCCAAGGGGTGGGGTTGTTTATATAGAGGTGGAGTGCTAGGGTTGGGCGGATTTCGAGTTTGAGATGAGTAGGGGTCAGTTTAGAGTCCCACATGGGCTCTAAAGGAGTTAGGCACGATGTCCCTAGGCCCACATAATGTTAAACCCAAGAAACCAGTCGTGAAACAAAAAATCAACTCAGAGTCGCGATTTATCGGACAAGTCCGAAAAGGGCCAGACTAGTCCAAAGTGAGACAGAGAGAAATCAGACAAGTCCGGACTAGACATTGGACAAGTCAGAACTTATCCAGAGGGGAAAAACAGACAAGTATGGCAAAAATCGGACAAGTCCGACTTTAGTCAGAGGGGAAAACGGACAAGTCCGCTGGAATAGCGGACTAGTCCGGACAAGTCCAGGGACTTTGCAAAATTTCAAGCAATTTGGGATACCGGACTAGTCCGCTATGGGCCGGACAAGTCCGAAAATGTCAAGAGGAAAAACATACTAGTCCGTAGCAAAATGTACAAGTCCAATTGAAGTCAGAGAGAAATCCGACTAGTCCGCACCAGAATCGGACTAGTCCGCACTTCCCAGAATTCTTAAGTGTGGTTTTGTTTCTAATTCATTTTAAACTTCTTCGTTTTTATGTTGCTCAATGTTAAACATATATTAGAATATATTCAATGCATGATGGATGAAAATGAGGGTGTTACAACCAAGTCAGTCGAGTCACCAGACCGGCCGACCTGGTCAGGGGGTAGATGCGGTGTGCTTCCTCCAGGTATTTGATAGTTGGGTCCTGTAACCATTTCAAGGTGCTACGCCATTGGATGCCCTTGGATAATCCTGTAGGTGAGCCATTTGATCCATGTGCTACCACATGTCGGCATCCGATTGACTCGAAAGATATTCTTTATGATTCCTCCCATGGATTCACTTCATTTCTGCATAAAATATATGTATGCTCCATTTTCTCCAAGTACAAGTGGATCTAGGTTATTTATAAAAGCAATGCGTGTAAGAAATGTCCACTCCATCACATAATTGAGATATATTGAGGGTCAAACTTGGTACTTAACGACCGTCAACAGTTTCATGCATGCACAAATGGCTATCATAATTGCAAGACTGAAGAGAAGAAGATTTAGAGAATCAATGTGAGGGACAACTCTAGCAACCTTGAATCCCTTTACTTGGTGACGCTCTATCATCAACCTAATCTATATAGTCGATCCCTCACGCTGTAATGTTCTAATGATTTAGCTTTTGCAGCAATGGACTGTGGATGTTGGTTACTTGCTCTTCAAAGGTTATTCTCTTAGATACTTTTGAAGGCAATCCAATCACGTTCGCCAAAGGATAGAGCTTGTCGGTAAGAACACTACGAGATGAAAAACCTGACCATTTGCTATTAACCACAATTCTATATCCAAGTTGTGGTTAGAAGGTTTTGTGGAACTCTACATCAACTACAAGTTTAATCCCTCCAATCAATTGTATCCATTACGATAATCTAAAATGAATCTCATCATTCCTTGCCAACACCATTACCTTGAAATAATTGAACTCGGTCTAGACATGAAAGTAGCATTACTTGTTTAGCATCTTTCATGACCAAGTTATCTACATCTTGTGAAGTTTGAGATATTCCTTAATCGTGTTGAATTGTCTTACTCCTTCTTGCTCACAGCCTAAAATATGATGCACCATACATATTGCAGATCTTTGAGACTCACACAACCGAGCATAAGCAAAACCTTGTATGCACCATAATTGTGCACCATACATGTGCATATGCATTGCACCATACAACATGTGTTGCATAATGAAGCATCATTACTAATGAAATAAGAACAATATAATGCATGATTAATACAAAACATCTGAGCAAGATTGTGTACCTCTATTTAAACTATTAAGTTGTGTTTAATGACCTTGAGTATTTCACAATCCTTGTGTTATTTCCCAATTTGCATATTTCTTTCTCATTGAGTAATACAAGGGGAACCGATTACTTAACATCCCTTGTAGCTAAGCTAAAACTTGAACCTTCATCTTTGACTTCTTTAGATTTGAGTAGATTGAATGTTGAAACTATACATACTCAATCATGAGATCATCAATTAAATGATTAACCTCACAAAGTCCTTGACTTTATTTGTCCGTGAGTTTTCCATTTGATTGTCAACCTCGAGAGACTCCTCGAGTTCCATTGGAATTCTTGAATTGATATATGGTAACATTGATTCGTCAACAACCTTGTGGTTACCATATTTTTGAATCCTTTCTTATTTTTAAAACATATGGGCTACTGAACATTTAATCTTTGTATGCCACCGCAAAGAGTTTCGAACCTTCACTGACTTGTTGTGATACAAATTCATTCCAAGTTTAGTGATTCATTACTATTTTCATGAAACACATTGATTAATGTCTAGGAAATACTACGTTCAATTTATAAGGATCTGTGCAAAGCAAAGAAATGGATCAAGATTTGTTGCATTGTTATTTTGAAGTTGTCAATATGACCAAAAGAATCAAAGATTAAGTGTTGTTTTTCAAGTCAAGATTAAGACAGTGAAAGATATCATACTAGTGTAAGTTATATTGTTGCAAGATGTTGACGGAAGTTCGTTGAAACACATAAAATCTTTATGACGTGATATCACCATGTTGAGCACTCCATCAGACTAATCAACAAAGAGACTCCAGTCACTGCTTTCGAACATTGCGGTTTTACAAGGTGCACCAAAGTAGTCACTACCTCACAGAAGATGTTGCAATGGCTAGAAGATTTTCTTAAACCCAATTCTTCAAGGTCATCATCATCATCGACGACTCTCTTTTACCAATCATCCCCTGTCGATTTCTTTTTCCATTCATTAGAATCTCGGGGCGAGATTCCTTTAAGGGGGAAGGATTGTAAAAGCCCACATTTGAATAGAACAAGAATGCAAATTTTGAACTTAATTTTCTTTTAAAGTTGAATTGTAATGCAAACTCACATGAACTATGTATGAATGTGGCCTAGAGGAGGGGTGCATAGGCTTTGAAAATTTATTGCACACTTAATCAAATGATCAAATTCTTGATAGACCGGACTTGTCCGGTTGTATGTGCGGACTAGTCCAGTGTGTGAAATGTGTGTTCATTTGACTAAGTGTTGATTCAGGATTTTAAACTTTATTGCAGCGGAAATGTGAACAACTGGTAAGATCACTTGAATTAACAATCAATGTTGTGAAGTTACACGTGAAAAACAATTTGCAATTCAAGTTATAATATTGATCAACTATGTGCCCTAATCAATGAAAATGTAAAACAAGAAGCACACGAGACACGAATTTTTACCGAGGTTTGATCCCACCAAAGAGATCTACTCCTCGTTGAGGAAGCCCACACAGAGCCGAGTCACTTCAAACCCTTTCCCTCATCAAGTCACCACACAAGGCCGACTTGATTCCACTATCACGGGTAATCATCGAGTTTGTGGGGCAACCTCACACTTTGAGGGCTCCCACAAGAATTAAAACAAAAAGATGATCAAATACACTCAAAAAAATTATAAAGAAGAGCACGAGTGTAAAGAGATCAAACCTCAATAGCTCAACGATGTGTAGACAATGATCTCCCAACCCCAAATCTGAGTGTTCAATTGATTTTCACCTTTTTGCACTTTAGATGTGTGAGGAGATGTGTTTTTTGGCTCTTGTGACAAGTTGCGGCGCTAGGGTTTGAGTTTTGAACAGTAGAATATGTGTATTATGCTTGTGGGGCCGTGGATCTTCTATTTATATGGTTTCCCAAGAAGATACCGTTAGAGATCCTGACGACCGGACTAGTCCGTACTAGGGACTAGACTTGTCCTGTCTGCTATGTAAAAGTCGGCGTGAAATTAGCAGCACACTAGAAACCCTAATTGTGTAAGGTATACCGGACTAGTACGGATGGTGTCCGGACTTGTCCGGTGCCATGTGAAATTGAATTTCAGATAGTTGAACGGACTATTCCGATCCGAGAACGGACTTGTCCGATGCTATGTGTTATTGAACATCAGAGAGCTCAACGGACTAGTCCTGTCGTGGACGGACTTGTCCGGAGTGTAGTCAAAAGGGTTTACGGACTAGTTCGGTCCATGAACAGACTAGTCTGGTGCACGATGTTATTTGGTTCCCGAAAGTTTATCAGACTAGTCCGGTCCATGGTCGGACTAGTCCGGTGCACAGTGTATTTGAACGACAGAGAGTTGAACGGACTAGTCTGGTCCATGAACGGACTAGTTCCGTGCTTAGTGAATTTTTAGGTGTTTTTAACCCCTTACTCCAACGCAAAGACTTGAGCTCTTGGGATGTGTCTCTCACACACATCCTATACATTTAAATCTACTTTGCGCTTCAGTCGTCAGTTGGGCTTTTCTCTTTTGTACACCACTTCATTTTTCACCTTTTTGAGTGTACCAAACTATCTCATTTAGCTTAACCTGCAGTCATCTCAACAAGTTCATTAGGATCTCATTTGTTTGTCATCAATTGTCCAAAACCCACAAGGGATTACCTAGATGCACTTTCAATGTAAACTAATAAATGATGTTAAAAATAGGACTTCTAAAACTTCACATTAAATGAGACACTGTAAGGGTATGATTGCACTTAAGCAAGTAATTATAAAGAGAGGAAATTCCAAATGCAATTCAAAATAAATCAAAGTGAAACTTGAATGTACATCTAATTTAAATGCAAAGGCAAATCCATATGCTAGTTCTAATTCTGTTAGAAATCAAAGTTTGGCTGCAGAAAAATTGTCTCCATAGTTCTTAGAGTATTTCTGCAAAGTTGTGTAACTTTTGGATGTATTTAAAATCAAATCAATTATGGTGAATGTCAAATTCAAATTTAATTTCTGAATTCAGATTTGTTAAAATCCTAATTTCAATTCACCAATGTAATCCTCATATTTAAATTTGCAACCTTGCAAATTTTCATGAATTTTGGAGCAAGCTAGCTATTTTATTTTATTTTTGGAAACTTTCTGCCGTGAGGGTCTATGGGTCTATGGCGGGTGGGACCCACCTGTCGTCCATACATTGAAGTGCTCTGTTTCTGCTTCTATCCTATGCGTGCCACGCACGGGCAGGCAAAATTCCAGTGAGCTGCTTTCCAGCACATAGCAGTCGCCCTAATCATTCTCTTCACTCATCCTTACCCTCTCCTGGTAAGCAGAGGCGATATTTTGCTCTGTTATTCACCTCTCATGCAGGTAGTTCAGCTACCAACATTGTTCTTCATGAGCCGGCCAATTCAGCACCAAACAAAGGATTTCAATCCTTCTTTCTTTGTGCTTTATTCTTCACAAGTTTCTTGCGCAGCTTCATGACTAGTTTTGTTGGACAGCTCAAGCCTTCCCCGAGATGAACTTGGAGTTTTTTGTCGCCGACGAGCGTGGACCTTTATTCCCGGGCACTGCACCATCATCGTCCGGCCGTAGCCAAGACTTTCAACCCAAACTAGCGCGCCAGAAGGTTCACACAGCCCTTCTATTGCTCCCTGACGAGTGCCAACCTTGCTCCTGCTCCCTGTCACCCGAATCGAGTATTTCTTCTTAGAGCGCAGCCACCGCACCTCCATCCAGTCACCCTCGAAATTCTTTGCTCATGATGAACCCCGCCCGCGGTTTTCTTTTTCTACATCAACTGCTCTACTCCTATGCGCACCTTTCTGAGCTATTTTCTTGTGTCTTCCATCATCGAGGAGCTACAAAACGGAGTCGCCGTCACAACCGTCACTGTGCTGCCAAAGCAAGCACCACGGAGACAATGTCACCCGAGTACAGAAGTCTTCCATGCCCATTCTCTGCCACCATAAGGTCCGCACAGCTCTGTTGTTTATGCTCTTAAATCACTTGTCATTTTATCACGTATAGCTGTCGGATTTCATGTTTTGTCGCCGGCATTAAAAATAAGCTTCACGCGTTCACCGGAGAAATTCACCTTCCTCTGTGCAATTCACCTAATCTCCATTAGAGAATAGCTTCTAGAACCTATTGCGCACGTTCCTGTTCAAACGGATTGAAAAGTAGTGTAGCCGATAGACCGGACGCCAAGTTTTCCCCAATTCCGCCGCGTGTGACCAGGGTCACCGATGAACACCAAATTTCCACCATTTTCTTCACTTTTGTGATTCTGTTTCTTGATCCTCATCGTCATTCGTAGCTTTTCCATCAATTTCTGAGTTGGGTCATGCTTCTGCTAGCCCTAGCGAGCTCGTCGGAATTTTGCCGCCGTGTCCATCCATCGACGGCTATGTTCCTGCCGACGTCGAGCCGCTCTGACCATGGGAGCATGTGTATCGTGTGGCGGTGATTGTTTGTAATTAGAAACCATCACCGTTCCCTTCCCCGACGCGTCGCTGGCAAGCACGCCACCTTACTACGTAAGAAACATAAATGGGAGACAAAGATAAGAGACGAGCGCAAGACGATCATCACTGATATCGGTAAACAAGACGAGTCCGCCTCAGCGTGGATGCCGGTTCGCGAAAGAAAGCGTAAAAGGAGACGAGATACTATAAGGCGCATCTCATTTAATGAAATATCTGAGACGAGCCCGATTCTCTAACAAACCGGAGATGTTTGTCTATCAAAGCACGTCTCCTATTTGTGAAAGAAAAGATACGAACTTTATAAAAAGCATGTCTCCTTTGTCTTCAGTTACAGACAGACATGAACACATCGCTGAACGAATGTAGAGCACATTCACTTGATAACTATATAATCATTCCAATTTAGAGTACCTTCACTGTAGTATTTTAAATCCAAAAATAATAAAATCATTCCTTATGAATTGTCGTTCCTGAAGAACACGATGAACACATTTATTGATTTACAGTTGAGAACACAAGATAATATTCATTCACACAGATGAACACAGATAATACATTCATTCATTAACAATATATTACAAAACACAAGAAAAAAATACAAGATACAAAAAAAGAATAACAACATCAATTAAAAACAACAAAAGAAAACCTAAATTCTCCTCCTCCTCCTCCTCCTCCTCCTGCGGCGACCATTCGGCGCCGGTGCAATAGGAGTCCTAGCTGACTACTCCGCCAGTTGCTCCAGCTCGTCCGGATCCGATGGTCCAACCTCGCGACTGAGGTTCCTCGCCATCGCCGCCACCAGGTTACTGTGGACCTCGGCGCCGATCACCTCGGCCATCATCTCAAGCAACCTCTGGAACTTGTCGAACAGCATCTCGAGCACCTGGGCCATCATCTCGAGCAGCTCGGTGTTGAGCCTCTCGGGGGAGCAGCATCACTATTTCTTGCAGGGGGGCTCCCTTAGCGGGCTTGGCGGTGGAATATTGGCCATGGTGGGTTGTCTGCGCGGAGAACGAACAAAGAGAGGAGGAGAGACTGATGGCGCCTTATACAAGGTATGTGCGGAGATGCAAAATGCAGACGCTCTTAGCAGCGAAGTGCGTCTCCTATGCTTGATGCCTCCCTCTCCTCTGCTAAAAGGGAGACACGCATAACTAAAAAGTGTGTCTCCTATTCACCATGTCTCCTTTAGCTTCATGATTTTCTCTATTTTGCTTTGGTTCACTATTGATATCACACATCACTAAACTTAGAGTACATTCATTTGATAACTAAATCATTCATTTGTATAGAAAATAATCAAATCCTTCCTTATGATTCCTCAGGAACACGATGAACACACAACACATTCATTCATTCACACAGTTGAAAAAACAAGATAATATTCATTCACATAGATAAATTTCATTCATTGGCACAATATATCACAAAACACAAGAAAAAAGTATAAGAATACACAAGAAAAGAAAAAAATCAACTAAAAACAACAAAGAAAAACTAAATCCTACTCCTCCTCCTCCTCCTCCTCCTCCTCCTCCAGCGGTGACTCTGGTGGCAGTGCAATAGGAGCCTGGGCTGGCTGCATCGGTTGCCCCGGGTGCATCGGCGGTGCAACCCCACAATCGAGGTTCCTCTCAGTCGCTGCCACCAGGTTACTGTGGCCCTCGACGCCAACCACCTGGTCCATCGTCTCGAACAGAATGTCAAGACGATAGGCCACTCCTGTGAGGGCATAGACGTAGTGGTCGATGGTACCCATTCTAGTAAACTCTGGAAGGGTACCCAGACCCAATGAACTCATGGTGTCATATGTACAATTGCACGCCTCTTGCGCCATAACGAGGCGTTGCATGATGTTGAGCCTCTCGAGAGAGCTGCAACACAGTTTCTTGCAGGGTGGCTCCCTCGGCGGGCTTAGCGACGGAACGTTGGCCATGGTGGTGGTGGTTCGTCGGTGCGGAGAAGATGATGAAGAAGAAACAGATGCAAAAGAGACGCGCTTGTGGAGAACTGACGGGTGATGGTGCATCTTATGTAAGTTCTATGCGGAGTCGATGATGGAGCGGTTGGTTTCACACGCATTGATGGAACGATATACGCATTGATACTGCCTCGGGGAAACGAAAGGTATTGCACGTCGGTCGCATGTGTCTCTGCACCACCGCCGCCAAAATTGAGTTCTCCGCAGTCCTCGTGTTGTGCGTCTCTCTTTCAACAGTGGAAGACGCGCTTTCATATCTCGCGTGTCTCGCTTTGGTCTCGCTCATCTCGTGTTTATCTCTCGCGTCTCTTCGCCTCTGGTGCTCCTTTACAAATTGAAACTCCAGTGCAACCACCGCCTCTGTTCGATCAACTCTAGTGCGACCGCCGCCTCTGTTCGCCACGCCATCGTCGTCGTCGCCGTCCTCGTCGTCGTCATCATTGTACATGGATATTTGGTTCTAATGTTGATATTTCTTAGGGTTGGTGGTCTGGTTTTAGAATCAAAACTATACTACTTGAAGTTTAGTGCTTGCCTCATCAGCCAAATGCGCCTCATGTTGGAAATGATTGCTATAATCTACTTATCAATGTTAGTAACTTTGTGTTAGTGACCAATGTAGGTTATATATCATTCCTCATTTGAGATTTGTTAATTTAAAGAATGTCAATATTTTTAGGATCCAGGGGAATATAAGAGACGTGTTCGGGAGCAAGCTGGAAGGTACAATTTAGATTGATTGATGGGAGCTTCATAGAAATAAGTTTAGAATCAAAATGTATAGTTTAGAGGGCATGCAGTGTGTATGAACTATGAAATTCATGGAGTTGCAAATTAGCTCTGAATTCCAATGTCATTGCATTTGTTTATCCTTGAATTCCAATTACATCCCTAAATTCCAATGTCATTGTGTTTTTATCCCTGAAATTAGGATGCTTACGATGTTAACTCTGCGCGCGAGTGGCAACAAACGCTCACGGTGTCGTGCGAGTGGCAAAAGGGAGACGAGCACATGAGAGACAAACATTAAACAGGAGCGTCTCTGATTTTTGACCTCCGGCAAAAGGAAGACGAGTTGTTTTAAGTCCCGTGGGAGATGAGCTAATGTGAGACGCGCCTTTGTATGGATCGAATGCCCAAGAGGGGGGGTGAATTGGGCTTCTTTTCAAAAATTAAAGCAATAAAAACTTAACAACTAAAAGCCAAATTCCCTATGCAAACAACTTATGCATTCAAGTGAACAGTAAGATTGCGGTATATGAAATGCATAAGTGTAATGGGAGAGGAAGAAAGCGCAAACTCCCAAGGAGACACGAAGACACGGTGATTTATCCCGTGGTTCGGCAAGATCGTCAAGATCTTCCTACATCCACGTTGTGGCACCGACCAAAGTGTATAGCTACTCCAAAGTCACCGAGACTAGGGATCTTCACTAAACATCTCCGTTCGCCAACCTCGGTAAGGTGGAGCTCAAGCCTTGTACAAATTGGATCCTCCGGGCTTCCACAACCGTCTTGGCAAGCTCTGGAAGGCTCTCTCCAATCACCGACTCTTACATAGTGAGTACAATCACCAAGAGACACTCCCTTACAGCTCTCACTATACTAGAGACTCCAATCACCAAGAATGGAAGCACACAAGCACTATCTCTAGCAAGTTCTAGCCTATGGCTTGGTGTACAAGTGGTGTAAATGATGTAGAAGTGGTAGCTCAATGTCTTGAATGCTTGGGAATGTGTAGAGTAGCTCTGGGTATCAAGACTTATCAAAATGACTGGTTGAAAGGGTATAAATAGCCAGCCTCCACAAAATAGCCGTTGGAAAAGTAGGCTGACATCACTGTTCTGCAAACATCGGATGATCCGATGCGCTCCCTGTGACGCCCGGTTCCGAAAATGAACCAAGCTAGCGCATATGTGTGCCCAGGATGTTCAACACACATACACGAGTGATTCACAAATGATAAACAGATAATTACCACAGAACAAGATTAATTAACCAAATTTTATTACACAAACCGGATTATCCTCGAATATAAGCTCTAATGAATATTAATGATAAGTTCAACTAATGCAGCAGAAATAAACTAATTAAGCGACTAAGAAAACTAAGCATAAGGGATAGCGCAGTTCCATGCAACACCACAGGCAAAGCTGACGGTACACACGGCCTAGATCTCCACATTATCGCCATTAAACTCATAATTCTGACCTGCAACTGTTGGGGGGGATTGCAAGAGTGAGTACATGTCGTACTCAGCAAGTGTGGAAAGTATGACATGTGGCTTATTCAAATGACGACAATAATAATGGCAAAGTGCTGAAAAGTACAGTAAAACATTTGAAAAGCAATATATTATATGTATGTGAAGTAAACCCATCATAATCATAAATAATATCATAATACCCGTCCATAATTCACCATCCTCATCAATAATTCCAGATTTCACCATTGCCAATAACCATATTCAATACCAGAAATAAATCCATAACCATCCATAACCATCACCATAACCATTACCATAACCATTACCAAACCATAACCATTCCAATACCAAATACCCTCTAATCATGGAAGTTGTCCAGGTGCTCATACTCGGGAGTACGGCTATCATGATAGTTTAGTTAACTCTGCAGAGTTTGTACCTCTTTACCCACGTGTTTGTGATTTCATCACCCGTCGGCGACTAAAGAACCTCCCTTATGTTACACTTCCTTTGGTGTATGGCCAAGAGATCACAAAATAGCCTTTACAAAGGGATTACTAGCCTATTTAGACCCCACTGAGGTTTCACTGGTGGCGATGCCTCCAACTGAGCACATCTTCAACCAAGGGCCCCCTCTTGAGCCATTCGGATCCCAGGGTAGTCCCACCAATCATCAACAAACCCAATCCGACTACCCCTTCCCCGAGCATCCACAATGGTCCAAATAGCACTAGCAAAGCCCTAATTAATCAGCTACACCGCACCCATACTTGGCCTCGTGGTGGCACTGTAGTCCTGGCCTATTCTCGCATGAACCGGTCCTTAGATCTAAAGCAAGCAAACCACCATAACATCCAACCCATCCACATACCAGGCTTGCTTAGATCACCCATTACCAAACCGTATCGACCAGTTCACATTAACCAGAATAACATTAATACATAATTTAATATGTAGTGTTGTTTTCCCATCCCAATTAATTAAGCGAATCAAAAAGGTAAAAATCCCTTCCCGACTCTCTACCATATATCCCAGGTGACAAGGGTGGTCGAACAAAACTAGTAAACTTCCTACCATAGGATTACCATCAATTTGACACAAGCATGCAGTTTTGCAAACAAAATATTTATTTTAAAAACAGGATCAATATGCTTCAAGGACACTTGCCTTGCTCCGGCGTATGGGGTTGCTCAAGCGCTTCAAAGTCTTGATTTTGGAAATCCTCGTATGCGGCCTCTTGAGCACGTTTCTCTACGCGTGATCATACATACAAGAATATACATACAAATCAACATGATGCACACCCATTAATCAACATGCGATGATATGCATGCATGCAAAGTACAATAATTAATTAACTACGATTGTTTATTAATTAGAAGCAACTAGTTCATACGTGTTCATATGAGTTTATGGGGGTTTTAGCGAGAATTAATGCTGCTGAAATTAAAAAGGCGATGCAACAAAAATCAATTCACGTCTATTAGATTCAATACGGTCGCTAAAATTCGCATCGGGAACGAATCCTACCGTAGATGTAACTTCTTGACGATCGCGGAACGAATGCGACGCGTAGACGAAGTGGATGGCGCAGCAGTCCTCCGGCGGCACGACGATGGCGACACGATGGCGACGACGGTCTCCGACGAACTGTGGTGCCCTCCTCTTTTTCCCCTCCTTTTTCTCCCTTTTCTTCATTGCGGCACAGCTCCTGGTGCTTCTTTTTCCCTTAACCCGGCGGCTAGGGTTTTCTTTTCTGGGATCAGGAGACTTTACGGAAGCTGGGTCGGTATTTATAGGCGGGGGACGCGATCTGCAGTCTTCCGATCGGTTGCAGTTAACGCCGGGCGCGCGAGGCGTCGGGAGCGACCGGGAGTCGGGCGCATCGGGCGAGCGGCATCGGGCGTGCGGGGCCCAGCGCGTGCGGGAGTGCGCGTGATGCGTCGGGGTGGCTGCGGTGCCGTGTCGGCCGGGGGCCAGGCGGCGGTGGGGCCCAGCGCGGGGCGCGCTGCGCTTAGGCGCTGCGGGCTGGTGGGAGTCGGGGCGTGGGACCCAGGGGGCGGCGCCTGGTCGGCGGCTCGCACGGGAGCGGGAGGCGGCGCGGGGCCCAGGGGGCATGGCGCGCGCGGGAGGGCACGCGCGGGAGCGCCAGCGGCGGGCGGTGCGGGGCCCAGCGTGGCAGCGCGAGCGGGGCCGGGGCCAGGCGCTGGGGGCCAGCGCGCGTGGGCGCGTAGGTGCGTGGCATGGCGCGCGAGGGTGGGGCCCGGGAGCGCGGGATTCGCGCGGGGTTGCTGGGTGCGTGGCTGGCTGGGCCGGCTCGGCCGCCTGGCCAGCGGAGCCCTTTTTCCTTTTTTTTACTTCTTTTCTTCTCTTTTTATTTTATTTTATTATATATTTTACTTTTTTATATATTTTATTTTATTATTATTTTTTATACAGTTATTATATATATATATTTATTATTATATAATTTATTTATATATATTTCTTGTTATATATTATTATTTTATTATTGATATTTATTCCCTAATACATGTTTTAGGCTATAATTATTATTTTCTATTTCTTCTTTTGCTACATACATTTGTATATATATGCTCCACCTTTTATGTTTTATTATTTTTCTTTTATCCTACTAATGTTTAATGCATGATCATGTATGTAATGCTTGATGCGAAAATTTAGGGTGTTACAAATCTACCCCCCTTAATGTGAATCTCGCCCTCGAGATTCGATAGCGTGGAGAAAAGGTGAGGGAATTCTGCCTTCAAGTCTTCTTCATGTTCCCACGTAGCTTCAGCTTCTGTATGGTGTTTCCATTGCACTTTGCACCAACGGATCCTCTTATTCCTTGTGAATCCGAAACAATGAGGTTAGCGGAGAAGTCTACCCCCCTTATTCTAAGGCTTACTTTTGGACATACTATGTTTGTCCTCATCTCTCCTCCAGGAGACTTAACCAACAGAGTAAACTTCATATGAGAGATAGGCAAACTATACTTGGCAACATACTTCGATGCAATGAATGAATGTGATGCTCGAGAATCAAATAATATAGTCGCGGGGTTGGAGTTGGCGAGAAACATACCAATGACCACATCATCCGCTTGTTGAGCATCCTCCGTAGAGACATGGTTCACGTTGCCACGAGCAAAATTCTGCTGTCCACGGCTCCCTTGTGGTTGTCCTCCATTGGGTCTTGGGTTTTGCCTCGGCGCATTGCTTCCTTGACCAAGGTCTGACTTAGGACATTGATTGGCGAAGTGTCCAGCTTCTCCAAAGGTATAACACTTCTTAACTCCACCAGAATTATTGGGACGAGCTTGGTTTTGAACATTGGTTCCAGGAAAATCAGCACGAGGCGCATAAGGCATTGCTTGCATAACAGGGCGCTGCTGCACAAACTGAGTTGGGCGCGGTGCATAATCAGGGCGCTGAGCAGGAATAGAGGAGCTGTAATAGGGTGCATTGGGTGGTGCAAGGCGAGGGCGCACATTACTTCCTTGTTGTTGTCCTTGATATGGCGCCTTCCTCTTGATTTCTTGCTCCATCTCACGGATCTTGTCCTCAACCACAATTGATTTGTCCACAAGTTTCTGAAAATTGGCATAACCGCAGTTGAGTAGTTGCACTCGGATCTCATTGTTCAAGCCTCTCATGAACAAATATTGTTTTCGGCTGTCCCGCCTAACATCCTCAGGCGCATATTTTGAGAGTTGAGTGAACTTATTGAGATATTCACTCACACTTGATTTTCCTTGCCTCAAATTCTCAAATTCTTGCCTCTTCAAGAGCATAACACCTACCGGCACATAATGAGAACGAAAACTCTCCTTGAATTCCGCCGAGGTGATCCTCTCTTGATCCTCATGAGCATTGCATAGTGAATCCCACCAATCGGCAGCTGCTCCAACGAGTTGATGAGAAGCAAATAGGACCTTCTCTCGATCACTGCATTGGACGATAGCAAGTTTCTTCTCCACGGACTTGAGCCAATCATCAGCATCCATAGGGTCAGCAGCTTGAGCAAAGGTTGGCGGCCTAGTCCTCATGAACTCTCCCAATCGGTTATGAGGAGGTGGGGGTGGCGGTGGAGGCATGTGGGGTTGATTGTTGATGTTATTGCCAGCTTGCAGCTGTCCCATAGTTTGTATCATGGTCTGCATGAGCTGGTTTTGCATAGCTAGTAGCTTCTCGATATTGATGGCTCCATGAGCAGGTCCTTGTCCCTTGTTGTTCTGAGGCACTCCATTGTTCTCCTCCTCATCATTGGCATCCCTCTGGTCGCGAGTCATCACCATCTAGAGAAAAGCAATAGGTAAGAATTTAGAAACGTCCCCAACTATATGCATCAAGGGATATGAAGCTAACCAACTAGCTATACTAGCCTAGGTGGACATGGCAATGCTAAAGCATCCCAAAATCCTCTATTAAGCACACAAGCAAATAATATATATAGCAAACAGCACTCCAAGCAAAACACATCGATTCCTGAGTGCTCCTATGTGCTCTAAAGTGTCCATTCTATCTAGGCTGCGTCCTACGATCAACCTGTGGCTCTGATACCAATCTGTGACGCCCAGTTCCGAAAATGAACCAAGCTAGCGCATATGTGTGCCCAGGATGTTCAACACACATACACGAGTGATTCACAAATGATAAACAGATAATTACCACAGAACAAGATTAATTAACCAAATTTTATTACACAAACCGGATTATCCTCGAATATAAGCTCTAATGAATATTAATGACAAGTTCAACTAATGCAGCAGAAATAAACTAATTAAGCGACTAAGCAAACTAAGCATAAGGGATAGCGCAGCTCCATGCAACACCACAGGCAAAGCTGACTGTAGACACGGCCTAGATCTCCACATTATCGCCATTAAACTCATAATTCTGACCTGCAACTGTTGGGGGGGATCGCAAGAGTGAGTACATGTCGTACTCAGCAAGTGTGGAAAGTATGACATGTGGCTTATTCAAATGACGACAATAATAATGGCAAAGTGCTGAAAAGTACAGTAAAACATTTGAAAAGCAATATATTATATGTATGTGAAGTAAACCCACCATAATCATAAATAATATTATAATACCAGTCCATAATTCACCATCCTCGTCAATAATTCCAGATTTCACCATTGCCAATAACCATATTCAATACCAGAAATAAATCCATAACCATCCATAACCATCACCATAACCATAACCATTACCATAACCATTACCAAACCATAACCATTCCAATACCAAATACCCCCTAATCATGGAAGTTGTCCAGGTGCTCATAACCGGGAGCACGACTATCATGATAGTTTTAGTTAACTCTGCAGAGTTTGTACCTCTTTACCCACGTGTTTGTGATTTCATCACCCGTCGGCGACTAAAGAACCTCCCTTATGCCAATTACACTTCCTTTGGTGTATGGCCAAGAGATCACAAAATAGCCTTTACAAAGGGATTACTAGCCTATTTAGACCCCACTGAGGTTTCACCGGTGGTGATGCCTCCAACTGAGCACATCTTCAACCAAGGGCCCCCTCTTGAGCCATTCGGATCCAAGGGTAGTCCCACCAATCATCAACAAACCCAATCCGACTACCCCTTCACCGAGCATCCACAATGGTCCAAACAGCACTAGCAAAGCCCTAATTAATCAGCTATGCCGCACCCATACTTGGCCTCGTGGTGACACTGTAGTCCTGGCCTATTCTCGCATGAACCGGTCCTTAGATCTAAAGCAAGCAAACCACCATAACATCCAACCCATCCACATACCAGGCTTGCTTAGATCACCCATTACCAAACCGTATCGACCAGTTCACATTAACCAGAATATCATTAATACATAATTTAATATGTAGTGTTGTTTTTCCATCCCAATTAATTAAGCGAAGCAAAAAGGTAAAAAGCCCTTCCCGACTCTCTACCATATATCCTAGGTGACAAGGGTGGTCGAACAAAACTAGTAAACTTCCTACCATAGGATTCCCATCAATTTGACACAAGCATGCAGTTTTGCAAACAAAACATTTATTTTAAAAACAGGATCAATATGCTTCAAGGACACTTGCCTTGCTCCGGCGGATGGGGTTGCTCAAGCGCTTCAAAGTCTTGATTTTGGAAATCCTCGTATGCGGCCTCTTGAGCACGTTCCTCTACGCGTGATCATACATACAAGAATATACATACAAATCAACATGATGCACACCCATTAATCAACATGCGATGATATGCATGCATGCAAAGTACAATAATTAATTAACTACGGTTGTTTATTAATTAGATGCAACTAGTTCATACGTGTTCATATGAGTTTACGGGGGTTTTAGCGAGAATTAATGCTGCTGAAAATAAAAAGGCGATGCAACAAAAACCAATTCACGTCTATTAGATTCAATACGGTTGCTAAAATTCGCATCGGGAACGAATCCTACCGTAGATGTGACGGCTTGACGATTGCGGAACGAATGCGACGCGTAGACGAAGTGGATGGCGCAGCAGTCCTCCGGCGGCACGACGATGGCGACACGATGGCGACGACGGTCTCCGGCGAACTGTGGCACCCTCCTCTTTTTCCCCTCCTTTTTCTCCCTTTTCTTCCCTGCGGCACAGCTCCTGGTGCTTCTTTTTCCCTTAACCCGACGGCTAGGGTTTTCTTTTCTGGGATCAGGAGACTTTACGGAAGCTGGGTCGGTATTTATAGGCGGGGGACGCGATCGGCAGTCTTCCGATCGGTTGCAGTCAACGCCGGGCGCGCGAGGCATCAGGACCGACCAGGAGTCGGGCGCATCGGGCGAGCGGCATCGGGGCGTGCGGGGCCCAGCGCATGCAGGAGTGCGTGTGATGCGTCGGGGTGGCTGCGGTGCCGTGTTGGCCGGGGGCCAGGCGGCGGTGGGGCCCAGCGCGGGGCGCGCTGCGCCGGGGCGCTGCGGGCTGGTGGGAGTCGGGGCGTGGGACCCAGGGGGCGGCGCGTGGCAGGCGGCTCGCGCGGGAGCGGGAGGCAGCGCGGGGCCCAGGGGGCATGGCGCGCGCGGGGAGGGCAGGCGCGGTAGCGCCAGCGACGGGCGGTGCGGGGCCCAGCGTGGCAGAGCGAGCGGGGCCGGGGGCCTGGCGCTGGGGGCCAGCGCGCGTGGGCACGTCGGTCCGTGGCACGGCGCGCGAGGGTGGGGCCCGGAAGCGCGGGATTCGCGCGGGGTTGCCGGGGTGCGCGGTTGGCTAGGCCGGCTCGGCCGCCTGGCCAGCGGAGCCCTTTTTCCTTTTTTTTACTTCTTTTCTTTTTATTTTATTTTATTTTATTATATATTTTACTTTTTTTATATATTTTATTTTATTATTATTTTTTTATACAGTTATTATATATATATTTTTATTATTATATAATTTATTTATATATATTTCTTTTTATATATTATTATTTTATTATTGATATTTATTCCCTAATACATGTTTTAGGCTATAATTATTATTTTCTATTTCTTCTTTTGCTACATACATTTGTATATATATGCTCCATCTTTTATGTTTTATTATTTTTCTTTTATCCCACTAATGTTTAATGCATGATCATGTATGTAATGCTTGATGCGAAAATTTAGGGTGTTACACTCCCTTCAGTTGTCATCGGTCAAATCCAAATTAGCTGATGTCACTGTGTCATATATGACCGTTGATAGACCGATGTTACACTTGCCTTATCATCGGATGATCCGGTGACACTTCATCTAGGATTGGTCTAGAAATAATGCTTACTAGAGTGATTGACCGATGTGTTATAGTTGTACGTCGGATGATCTGTTGTTACACTTGGTCCAGGGTAATTGCTTACTTTATTGATCGACCGACGTAACACTTTCTTCATCATCGGATGATCCGGTGAGTACTCAGTTTTAAGGTCTTTTTGTTCTGTTAAACCAACTCGACCTATGTATTGTTTTCTGGAAACATCGGTTGATACGGTGAATTGATTTTGTGTGCTTCGAGTTGTTCTAAGTGATTCTTTTTGAATTTGCTCGAGCGACTTCTTATACATTGGTTTGAAATATTCTTCTGATGATTACCAAGTCTTGGGTGTTGTCAATTTTGATGGAATAACCTTGACATATGAGCTTTTTCTTTTAGTCTTCATAATAATCGATTGACCTCATGAAATAGTTTGTTTAGGGGTCTCCAATTATATCCAATGAGCAATAGATGATATATGTGTAGAGTCCATTAAGTGTGATGAGTGATATGAGAGACCTTGCATCCAGAAATTCATTAGTAATATCCAACGGCTGTCATTAATCACCGAAACCATACCTCATGGGGGCCTAGATGCTTTCAATCTCCCCCTTTTTGGTGATTGATGACAACACAACAAGTAAAGCATAATAGTAATGAATTTAAGAATACGATACTCAAGAGGATATGCAATAAGTACAAAATCCATCATATGAAACTCGAAGGCTCAAAAAGCGATCAATAACACATGAGAGAATTAAGAGTCATACGAATACTCAATGAATTGCAAAAGAGTAGGAAATCTCCCAAATTACAAAAGGACTCCCAAAAAGATATACTCCCCCTACAACTAGGACTCCCCCTGGGACTAAGCTATCCCTCCCCCTGACTCTTCTCCCCCTTTGGCATCAAGACACCTAAAAGGGAAGCTGAGTGCCTAAGGATCCTGGGTGCTCGGGGCGATAACGAACTGGTCGCCGTCGAGGGTGCTGTCGTCGGAGCTGCTGCCTGCTGCTGTTGAGGGAGGAGTGGAAGTGACGGGTGCTGCGGGAGATGCTGTCAGTGCCTGCTGAGTCTAGACTGCTGGTAATGGGGCACTGACAACGGATGCTGAAGTATGCTAGAAAAGAGTCGTAGCCGGCAGGGGAGAGTGGATAGGTGCGCCTGGAGCTAACAGTGGTGACATGATGATTGTCAAAATCGGCGTAGTCGGCACTGGTGCTGAGACTGGTGCTAGAACAGGCGGACCTGGAGCTAGACCCGGAAGCTGTGAAGGCAGGGCAATCCCGATCTGAGTGTAGAGGTTGGTGATCAACCCCAGGATGCCCATCATAGCCTGCTGCGTCTGCTGCTGCTGGTCAAGAGAACACCGATGCATCTGATCAATCAGCCCAGTCATCCTGTCAGTGTCCTCTCGCCTCTTGCGGGCTATCTGTCGCTCCATCTCCTGTTGCTGCTGCTGGAGCTTCAAGAGACGCGCAGCCTGCTCAGCTCTGGCCTACTCAGCTGCAAGCCTATCCAGTCGCTGCTGCTCAACCATCTGCTGAAGTAGGGAAGTGAGCTCAGATGGTTGAGAGACTTGTGCCTCGGACACCGGGAGTAGGTGGTTGTGCAGTCGAGCCTCCAGCCTCCGCGTCATGCTGCCTAGGTGAGGGAGGAGGTGGGAAGTACTCCTCAACACTGTCACTGGTGTCACTCTCGGACCAGATGTGCTATAGATCCCCACCCTGAGCCTCAACCTGTGCTAGTATCTCATCTTCCTTCTCAAGGTCTAACCAATCTTCTTCAGATAGACGAGCACGGACCTGACGCTCAACTGGACGGCCAAGGCGGCAGTCTCCAGGAGCTGGAGCACGGTAGTGCCCGTGACGCTCTCGCCGGTGAGACTGTCACGCACGGTGGACCCCTCTGGAGCTATCAGGTAGAGGAGGTGACTGATCTAGTGGCCAAACACAAGCTGCCTCATCATCCCAACTCCATCAGTGATGACGTCCTCCATATCACAAATAAGGATATCCACAGTGTCGAACTCCATCCCATTCATGACATAGAATAGGAGTGTCTGCTACAGACTGGTAAACCCCTCAAGGTATCCGGACCTCAATAGAAGTGTGCGGCACAAGGCAAGGTGCACAGTGCCCGCAGCTGGAGTGAGTAGAGTCGGTACCCTCGGCTGGTCTGGAGAGAAGGGCTAAGCGAACAGTGATCATATCTCCTCAAACGGTGGTGCCATACCTCCAATGAGTGGCCTCCTCGGTGGGTCAGCCTGTCCATATACTCTCTCATGCAGGCAGGTGTCATGGAGATCCACTCCTAGCAGCTGTCCCAAGGTCTATCTGGTCAGGTGGTGATGCTGGCCCATAAACATGAAGTCAATGGATCTGCGGCCCTCAGAGACGTATAGTGTGGCATAGAACACTCGGACCCAATCCTCCACAAAGGCACCCCGCTGGTAAGACATCAGCTCCACTAGACCTCTGTACCTCTCAAAGTAAGGGCGTATCTCAGTCCCGGCTGCAAGTGCGAGCTGATCCCAGTCAAGAAAGTTATGCTGAAAGAGCTTATGGCCCTGACGTCTGTAAGTCGCGTACAGCGATGCATGTGTCAGGGTCCAGAAGCGGCTATCCACAAGTGACTCTCTGGGCTGCGGGAACCACTCCTCAAGTAGAATGCTCCATCTGAGCTTCCTGAGCTGCTTAGCCTTCAATTTCCTATAGTCGGTCAGGCAGACACCCTCACCAACATGGACATTGGTGTCCATCTCATAGATGGCTCTCTGGGCCGCCCTGTCCTCCTGAAGCTGAGCTGCAGAGGGTCTCGGTCTCAAGGCTGCAGCTGGATGACCCCCACGGGTCCTGACTGAGCGCCGGCGAACAAGCGGCACCTCAGGCTCCTCTTCCTCCTCTGGCTCCTCAGGCACCGGAGGCTGCCTCTATCGGGCCTTCCGGATCCTCAGCGATCCTCCTCGGCCATGTTCTCGCTCCTCAGCAACGCGAGCGGCCATCAAGGCTTTCTTCTCTTCCTTCGACAACTTCTACTTCTTAGCTGCCGACTCCTCAATAGCTTTTCCCTTTCCCTTCTTGTCACGACCCATGACGACGACGAAGATGAGGGCGTGGGACACAAAGACGATCGCACGAGATGGCGACGCAAGGAACAACGCGACCGGCGAACCCTAGCGGCGGTGCGACGGAGAGCACGGCGTCCGGAGGGCAGCAGCACGATGGCGTAGAGGGCGGCGACACAGCGCCTAGGACGGCAGCGCAGGGCTGCGGCGGCGCTGCGTGGGGCCGTGGCGGCGGTGGTGGTGCTGCGTGGGGCGCAGGGTGAGCGGCAGTGGCGGCGGCGGCCGGAGGGCAGCGGCAGGGCGAGCGCACAGAGCGGCGGCGACGGAGCAAGGGCAGTGGAGGTGCGGGTCGGGGAGAGAGAAGATGAACTGAAGTGGCGCGCTAAATAGGTGGGGCCCGAACCCTAGCTCAAATTTCAACATCGGATGAACCGACGTTAGTTGGGAGGAGCATCGGTCGAACGGTACAGTAAGGGTGTTCCAGAGGCACCATTGGCATCGGATGATCCGACGAGGAAAGAATAAGCATCGGTTGATTTTGGCACAACTCCAGAAATGTGAACATCAGATGCTCCGATGTTTCTCAGAATGAACTCGTCGGTTGATTTGACTTTCTGACTGAGCTGACCCTTGAATTTAAGCACAAACTGATGCGATGAAGGTTTTGCCCAAAGCATCGGATAATCCGATGACTACAAAACAGCAACATCCCATATATGTCCTTTGACTTAAACACACAACAAGAAACACAAGTCTTAGGACTTTTTTGGGCAACCCCTTACCCCTCAAAAAACTAGTTGCCAATAACTTGGCTAAGCCCTAAATCAAATAGCACACCAAAAAATCAAGGAAGAAAACATCCAAATAAAATGTAAGGCCCATGCTTTGTGAGCTAGAGGATGAAGACTTCTATCTCTTTAAAGCATGTTCCTTTAGGAATTAACACACCTAACACTTTGTTCTTTCCACATCATATGAGTTGAGATATTGCATTTCAAACAAGTCTCTTTCTCATGAGGTGGGTTCCCCTTTGTGACAAACTACCGTATGCAATGCCAAACAGTTTAATGCAGGAAATTAAACATGATTGCAAGTCTATATGGCAGGCATCATGCAAGACGTAAATTAAATCTATCTTGCAAAATGTGAACCTTTCAAAGGCTTCTTCAGGGGGAGCCACTCTCCAAGCCTTGGGGAAACCCAAAAGAACCTCCATAAAGCTAACCCTTGCTCGTCCCTATCCTTTGAAAGTTAGACAAGACCTATATGTGATGCATTCTTACATGACCATGGCAACTTACATGACGTTCGATGCATCTAGCACATTTAATTCACTTCTTAGTCTAGAAAAAGTTTTCTCATCAAGTAGTTTAGTGAAGATATCCTCCAATTGTTCTTCGGACCTAACACCTCGCAAGGAGATGTCTCCCTTAGCTTCATGGTTCCGCAAGAAATGATGGGGAATATGTAACACCCTCATTTTCATGCATCATGCCCCACATACACTCATATACATGTTTAACATTAACCCACAACAAGAGGAATGAGTTTAAAATTTATTTGGAGCATTTAAAATTGATTTGGAACAAAATCGCACTTAAAATGCAGGAAAGTGCGGACTAGTCCGATTTTACTGAGGACTTTTCCGATTTCTCTCTGACTAAAAACGGACTTGTCCATTTTTTCTGCGGACTAGTCCGATTTTGCCTCTGACCTTCGGACTTGTCCGATTTTGTGCGGACTACTCCGATATTCCAAGAATCCTTGAAAATTTCCTAAGACCCTGGACTTTTCCGGACTAGTCCGGTGTTCCAGCGGACTTGTCTGATTTCCTCTCTGTTTAAAGTCGGACTTGTCCGATTTTTGGCCACACTTGTCCGATTTTCTCTCTGGACGACTTCGGACTAGTCCGGTCCTTTCTGGACTTGTCCGATATTTTGCGACTCCGAGTTGATCTTTTGTTTTACGACTTGTTTCTTGGGTTTCACGTTAAGTGGGCCTAGGTACGTCGTGTCTAACTCTTTTAGAGCCCACGTGGGACTCTAAACCGGCCTCTACTCATCTCAAACTCGAAATCCATCTAACCCTAGCCTCCACCTCTATATAAACAACCCCACCCCTTGGTTTGACATCTATTTGCCACTTTTCCACCCCACCCAAACCCTAGTTCGTGGAGAGCCACCATCAAGGAGGGAGGAGAAGATCCCAAGCAAGAAGGAGAGGAGGAAACGAAGGAGGATCAAGATCTCCACCAAGCTACCGTTCTTCATCACCAATTCATCTCCAAGTTCATCACCAACACTAGATCATCAAGATCCAAGTGTTACCTCCAAGTTTCTTGATTCATTGGAGTCCTAAACACCTGGTATACCTTCTATTCTCTTTTCCTTACGAGAATTCAACCCCTAATATCCAGATTTACGTCGATCTACAAAACCCTAATCTGCTGATCTCGCAAAGTGCGGACTTGTCCAGTCCCTAGCGGACTAGTCCGGTCTTCCTGGTGAAATGTGTTGAATTGATTCTAAAATTTGACCCAATCAACTCCAAAGCTGTATAAACTTGTTAAAAGCTATTAGAACTAGTTATTGACCATTAAAGCAATCTATTAGCAAGTTCTACCTTGCATTTGCATTAATCATGCATGTCATGTCATATTGAGTAATATTTTTGCACTCTTGGATTGTGTTTCTTGTCTTGTATGTTTATTGTGTGGATTAGACGGATTTGCGCTAGAGAGTGCCGCGGAGGATCTACAGCACCAAGAGTTTGAAGGCTTTGACCCTAATCAACCGCAGGAGCAATGCAAGTGTCCTTGAAGCATATTGATCCTGTTTTTAAAATAAATGTTTTGTTTGCAAACTACATGCTGTGTCAATTTGATGGAATCCTATGGTAGGAAGTTTACTAGATTTGTTTTACCACCCTTGTCACCTGGAATTATGGTAGAGAGTCGGGATGGGATTTTTACCTTTTTGCTTCGCTTAATCAACTGGGATGGGAAACAACTATACCGCTCAATTTAATTATGCATGGATGAGATTATGGTTAACATGAACTGGTTAAATATGATATGGTAATGGGTGATCTAAGCAAGTCGGTATGTGGATGGGTTGGATGTTATGGTGGTTTACTTGCTTTAGGTCTAAGGACCGGTTCATGCGAGAATAAGCCAGGACTACAGTGCCACCACGAGGCCAAGTATGGGTGCGGCGTAGCTGATTAATTAGGGTTTTGCCAATGCTATTTGGACCATTAAGGATGCTCGGGGAAGGGGTAGTCGGATTGGGTTTGTTGATGATTGGTGGGACTACCCTGGGATCCGAATGGCTCAAGAGGGGGCCCTTGGTTGAAGATGTGCTCAGTTGGAGACATCGCCACCGGTGAAACCTCAGTGGGGTCTAAATAGGCTAGTAATCCCTTTGTAAAGGCTATTTTGTGATCTCTTGGCCACACACCGACGGAAGTGTGAGACGGCATAGTAGAGGTTCTAGTCATCGAAAGGTGATGAAATCACAAACACGTGGGTAAAGTGGTACAACCTCTGCAGAGTGTGTCTAATAAACTATCATGATAGCCGTGCTCCCGGTTATGAGCACCTGGACAACTTCCATGATTAGAGGGAAATTGGGATTTGGGATGGTTATGGTTGGTATTATGGTTATGGATTAATTTCTGGTATTGAATATGGTTATTGGCAAATGGTGAAATCTGGAATTATTGATGAGGATGGTGAATTGTGGACTCGTATTATAATATTACTTATGATTATGATGGGTTTGATTCATATACATATAATATATTGCTTTTCAAATGTTTTAATGTACTTTTCAGCACTTTGCCATTATTATTGTCGTCATTTGAATCAGCCACATGTCATACTTTCCACACTTGCTGAGTATGATATGTACTCAATCTTGCAATCACCCCCCAATAGTTGCAGGTCAGGATGTGGAGTTTAATGGTGATAATGCGGAGTTCTAGGCCGTGTCTACCGTCAGCTTTGCCTGTGGTGTTGATTGGAGCTGCGCTATCCCTTATGCTTAGTTTGCTTAGTCGCTTAATTAGTTTATTTCTGCTGCATTAGTTGAACTTGTCATAAATATTCATTAGAGGTTGTATTCAAGGATAATATGGTTTGCGTAATAAGATTTGGTTAATTAATCTTGTCTTGTGGTAATTTTCTGTATACTCTTTTGTGAATACACTCGTGTATGTGTGTTGAACATCCTGGGCACACATATGCGTTAGCTTGGTTCATTTTTCAGAACCGGGCGTCACAGATTGGTATCAGAGCCAGGTTGAACTAGGATGCAGCCTAGATAGAATGGACACTTTAGAGCACATAGGAGCACTCAGGAATCGATGTATTTTGGTTGGTGTGTTGTTTGCTATATATTGGTTGCTTGTGTGTTTAATAGAGGATTTTGGGATGCTTTAGCATTGTCATGTCCACCTAGGCTAGTGTAGCTAGCCGTTTAGTTTCATATCCCTTGATGCATATAGTTGGGGACGTTTTCTAATTCTTACCTATTGCTTTTCTTCAGATGGTGAGGACTCGCAACCAGAGGGATGGCAATGGTGAGGAGGAGAACAATGGAGTGCCTCAGAACAACATTGGACAAAGATCTACTCAGGGAGCTATCAACATTGAGGAGCTATTGGCTATGCAAAACTAGCTCATGCAGACCATGATAAAAACAATGGGACAGCTACAGGCTGGTAACATCAACAATCAGCCTCACATGCCTCCACTGCCACCCCCACCTCCTCATAACCGGTTGGCAGACTTTATGAGGACTAGGCCGCCAACCTTTGCTCAAGCTGCTGACCCTATGGATGTGGACGATTGGCTCAAGTCCGTGGAGAAGAAGCTAGCTATTGTCCAATCCAGTGATCGGGAGAAGGTCTTGTTTGCTTCTCATCAACTAGTTGGAGCAGCTACAGATTGGTGGGATTCTTATTGCAATGCTCATGAGAACCAAGAGAGAATTACTTGGGCCGAATTTAAGGAGAATTTTCGTTCTCATTATGTTCCGGAAGAAGTTATGATTTTGAAAAGGCAAGAATTTGAGAACTTAAGGCAAGGATGATCAAGCGTGAGTGAATATCTCAATAAGTTCACTCAACTCTCAAGGTATGCACCTGAAAATGTTAGTTGGGACAGTCGGAAGCAATACTTGTTCATGAGAGGCTTGAACAATGAAATCCAAGTGCAATTGCTCAATTGTGATTATGCCAATTTTCAGAAGCTTGTGGACAAAGCAATTGTTGTTGAGAACAAGATTCGTGAGATGGAGCAAGACAACAAGAGGAAGGCGCCATATCAAGGACATCAACAAGTAAGTAATGTGCGCCCTCGCCTTGCACCACCCAATGCGCCCTATTACAGCTCCTCTATTCCTGCTCAACGCCTTGGATTTGCACCGCGCCCAACTCAGTTTGTGCAGCAGCGCCCTCTCATGCAAGCACCTAGGCCTCCAATGCCTTATGCACCTAGTGCTAACTTTCCTACTGCAAGTGCTTGAAACCAAGCTCGTCCCAATAATTCTTGTGGAGTTAAGAAGTGTTATACTTGTGGAGAAGCTGGACACTTTGCGCATCAATGTCCTAAGTCAGGCCTTGGTCAAGGAAGCAATGCATCGAGGCAAAACCCAAGACCCAATGGAGGACAGCCACAAGGGAACTGTGGACAGCAGAATTTTGCTCGTGGCAATGTGAACCATGTCTCTACGGAGGATGCTCAACAAGCGGATGACATGGTCATTGGTATGTTTCTTGCCAACTCCAACCCCGCGACTATGTTATTTGATTCCGGAGTATCGCATTCATTCATTGCATCAAAGTATGTTGCCAAGTATAGTTTGCCTATCTCTCATATGAAGTTTACTCTATTGGTTAAGTCTCCTGGAGGAGAGATGAGTACAAATATAGTATGTACAAAAGTAAGCCTTAGAATAAGGGGGTAGACTTCTTCGCCAACCTCATTGTTTTGGATTCTCAAGGATTGGACATTATACTTGGTATGGACTGGTTGAGGAAGCACAATGGAGTTATTGAGTGTGCCACGAAGACGGTGAAGTTGACCAATGAGGAAGGGATCACCATAGAATTTGAAGCATCTCAAACCGCACTGAAGCAATTGGAGTTGAAACATGTGGATGGTGCCGCAATTGAGGAGATTCCGGTGGTGTGTGAATTTTTGGATGTTTTTCCGGACAGTTGCCAGGTATGCCACCTGATCGAGACATTGAGTTTGTTATCGATTTAATACCTGGAACTGCACCTATAGCTAAGAGGCCGTATAGGATGCCTCCTTTGGAATAAGCGGAGCTCAAGAAACAAATTCAAGAGCAACTAGAGAAAGGTTTTATTCACCCTAGTTCTTCACCTTGGGGAGCGCCCGTGCTGTTTGTGGACAAGAAGGATGGATCTCAAAGGATGTGCATGGATTACCGAGCTCTCAACAAGGTGACAATCAAGAACAAGTACACCTTGCCACGCATAGAAGACTTGTTTGATCATATGAATGGTGCTTGTGTCTTCTCTAAGATTGATTTGAGGTTGGGATATTTTCAAATGAAGACTAGACCATCGAACATACCCAAGACAGCTTTTAGAACACGATATGGATCTTATGAGTACACCGTGATGTCATTTGGATTGACAAATGCGCCTGCCTACTTTATGTACCTCATGAATAAGGTCTTCATGGAGTACTTGGACAAGTTCGTTGTGGTATTTATTGATGATATTATGATCTACTCGAAGGATGAGAAGGAACATGAGGAACCCTTGAGGCCTACGTTGCAGAAACTGAGGGAGCATCGATTGTATGCCAAGTTCAACAAGTGTCAGTTTTGGTTGAAAGAGGTGCCATTTTTGGGTCATATCATCTCAGGAGGAGGAGTATCGGTTGACCCCAAAAAAGTGAGAGACGTGTTGAAGTGGGAACCACCGCAAACTGTCAAGGAAATAAGAAGTTTTCTTGGGATGTCTGGATATTACCGTCAGTTCATCAAGGACTTTTCCAAGATATCCAAGCCTATGACGGAGTTGCTAATGAAGGAAAAGGCTTTCCAATGGACTCAAGCTTGTCAAAATAGTTTTGAGGAGTTGAAAAAGAGGTTAACAACAACCCCAGTTTTGGTACTGCCAGATGTGAGCAAGAGTTTTGATATTTATTGCGATGCATCGAGGCAAGGACTTGGATGTGTATTGATGCAATAAGGTCAAGTGGTCACCTATGCATCAAGAAAATTGAAGAAACATGAGCAGAATTACCCCACGCATGATTTGGAACTCGCGGCCGTGGTACACGCATTGAAGATTTGGAGATACTATATCCTTGGACATAGGTGTGAAATTTATACGGATCACAAGAGTCTCAAGTATATTTTCACACAAACGGATCTGAATTTGAGGCAACGGAGATGGTTGGAGCTCATCAAAGATTATGATTTGGGGATCAACTATCATCTGGGAAAAGCCAATGTAGTGGCCGATGCATTGAGTAGGAAGGGAGTAAGTCATCAACTCACAGTTCGAGAGTTACCATCATGTAAGGAGTTTGAACGGTTGAACCTCGGGTTTGTAAATGAGATGGAGATGATGGAGTTAAATCCAACCTTGGAGCATGAAATTCGAGAAGCACAAACCACAGATGAGGAGATCAAGGAAATCAAGGAAAGGACCGAAGAAGGGAGAGAATTCAGATTTGACAAGGATGAACATGGTACCTTATGGCTTGGAAAAAGGATTGTCGTGCCTAATGTGAATCATATTCGGGAGACAATACTAAAGGAGGCACATGACTCGCCATACTCGATTCACCCGGTTGTACGAAGATGTACAAAGACTTGAAGGCTTGCTATTGGTGGGATAGCATGAAAAAGGACATAGCCGAATATGTGGCATTGTGTGATGTGTGTCAACGAGTCAAGGCAGAACATCGAAGGCCAGCTGGATTATTGCAACCATTGAAGATCCCGGAATGGAAGTGGGAAGAAATCGGAATGGACTTCATAGTTGGGTTACCACATACTCAGTCCGAGTATGACTCAATTTGGGTAATTGTGAATCGCTTAACCAAGTCAGCTCATTTTGTCCCTGTGAAGACCAAATATACAGCTACACGATTGGCCGAAATATGCATGGAGCATATTGTGTGTCGACATGGAGTACCGAAGAAGATAGTCTCGGATAGGGGTTCTCAATTTACCTCCAGATTTTGGCAAAAATTGCATGAAGCTTTGGGAACAAGGTTGAATTTTAGTTTAGCGTATCATCGTCAAACGGATGGACAAATCGAGAGGACCAATCAAATTTTAGAGGACATGTTAAGAGCTTGTGCTTTAAAGCATGGGAAAAATTGGGACAAAAGTTTGCCATATGCGGAATTTTCATACAACAATAGTTACCAAGCAAGCTTGAAAATGTCACCATATGAAGCTCTTTATGGGAGGAAGTGTAGGACACCTTTATTCTGGAATGAGGTAGGAGAAACTCAAGTATTTGGTTCGGATGTGTTGCAAGAAGCCGAAAAGCAAGTCCAAATAATTCGTGAAAACTTGAGGGCAGCCCAATCAAGACAAAAAGGGCTATGCGTACAATAGGAGAAGGAAATTAACCTTTGAAGTGGGAGATTTTGTTTACCTCAAGGTGTCGCTGATGAGAAGTCATAAGAGGTTTAACATAAGAGGAAAGCTAGCACCTCGCTATATTGGACCGTTCAAGATTTTGGACAAAAGAGGAGAAGTAGCGTATAAGTTGGAGATGCCAGCTCATCTTTCGGATGTCCATGATGTCTTTCATGTTTCCCAGCTCAAGAAGTGCTTGCGAGTACCGGAAGAACAAGTGCCAATGGAAGGATTAGAACTAGAGGAAGATTTGACTTATACCGAACAACCGATCAAAATCTTGGAAACCAAGTAGAGAGTCACAAGGAACAAGGTTATTAGATGGTGTAAAGTTCAATGGAAGCACCACACAGAAAAAGAAGCGACGTGGGAATTGGAGGATGATCTCAAGAAGGAATTTCCCTATCTCTTCTCTTCCGCGTCGAATCTCGAGGGCGAGATTCATTTTAAGGGGGGTAGGTTTGTAACACCTTTATTTTCATGCATCATGCCCCACATACACTTGTATACATGTTTAACATTAACCCACAACAAGAGGAACGAGTTTAAAATTTATTTGGAGCATTTAAAATTGATTTGGAACAAAACCGCACTTAAAATGTAGGAAAGTGCGGACTAGTCCGATTTTACTGAGGACTAGTCTGATTTCTCTCTGACTAAAAATGGACTTGTCCATTTTTGCTGTGGACTAATCTGATTTTGCCTCTGGAAACCTTCGGACTTGTCCGATTTTGTGCAGACTACTCCAATATTCCAAGAATCCTTGAAAATTTGCTAAGTCCCTGGACCTTTCCAGACTAGTCTGGTGTTCCAGCAGACTTGTCCGATTTCCTCTCTGTTTAAAGTCGGACTTGTCCGATTTTTGGCCAGACTTGTCTGATTTTCTATCTGGACGACTTCGGACTAGTCCGGTCCTTTCCGGACTTGTCCGATATTTCGCGACTCCGAGTTGATCTTTTGTTTTACGACTTGCTTCTTGGGTTTCACGTTAAGTGGGCCTAAGGACGTCGTGCCTAACTCTTTTAGAGCCAATGAGGGACTCTAAACTGGCCTCTACTCATCTCAAACTTGAAATCTATCTAACCCTAGCCTCCACCTCTATATAAACAACCCCACCCCTTGGTTTGACATCTATTTGCCACTTTTCCACCCCACCCAAACCCTAGTTCGTGGAGAGCCACCATCAAGGAGGGAGGAGAAGATCCCAAGCAAGAAGGAGAGGAGGAAACGAAGGAGGATCAAGATCTCCACCAAGCTATCGTTCTTCATCACTAATTCATCTCCAAGTTCATCACCAACCCTAGATCATCAAGATCCATGTGTTACCTCCAAGTTTCTTGATTCATTGGAGTCCTAAACACCAGGTATACCTTCTATTCTCTTTTCCTTACGAGAATTCAACCCCTAATCTCCATATTTACGTCGATCTAGAAAACCCTAATCTGCTGATCTCGCAAAGTGCGCACTTGTCCGGTCCCTAGCAGACTAGTCCGGTCTTCCTGGTTAAATTGTGTTGAATTGATTCTAAAATTTGACCTAATCAACTCCAAACCTGTATAAACTTGTTAAAAGCTATTAGAACTAGTTATTGACCATTAAAGCAATCTATTAACAAGTTCTACCTTGCATCTGCATTAATCATGCATGTCATGTCATATTGAGTAATATTTTTGCACTCTTTGATTGTGTTTCTTGTCTTGTATGTTAATTGTGTGGATTAGACGGATTTGCGCTAGAGAGTGCCGTGGAGGATCTACAGCACCAAGAGTTTGAAGGCTTTGACCCTAATCAACCATAAGAGCAAGGCAAGTGTCCTTGAAGCATATTGATCCTGTTTTAAAAATAAATGTTTTGTTTGCAAATTGCATGCTGTGTCAATTTGATGGCAATCCTATGGTAGGAAGTTTACTAGATTTGTTTAACCACCCTTGTCAATTGGAATTATGGTAGAGAGTCGGGATCGGCTTTTTACCTTTTTGCTTCGCTTAATCAACTGGGATGGGAAATAACTATACCTCTCAACTTAATTATGCATGGATGAGATTATGGTTAACATGAACTGGTTAAATATGATATGGTAATGGGTGATCTAAGCAAGCCGGTATGTGCATGGGTTGGATGTTATGGTGGTTTGCTTGCTTTAGATCTAAGGACCGGTTCATGCGAGAATAAGCCGGGACTACAGTGCCACCACGAGGCCACGTATGGGTGCGGCGTAGCTGATTAATTAGGGCTTTGCCAGTGCTATTTGGACCATTAAGGATGCTTAGGGAAGGGGTAGTCGGATTGGGTTTGTTGATGATTGGTGGGACTACCCTGGGATCCGAATGGCTCAAGAGGGGGCCCTTGGTTGAAGATGTGCTCAGTTGGAGACATCGCCACTGGTGAAACCTCAGTGGGTTCTAAATAGGCTAGTAGTCCCTTTGTAAAGGCTATTTTGTGATCTCTTGGCCACACACCGACGAAAGTGTGAGACGGCATAATAGAGATTCTAGTCATCGAAAGGTGATGAAATCACAAACACGTGGGTAAAGTGGTACAACCTCTGTAGAGTGTGTCTAATAAACTATCATGATAACCGTGCTCCCGGTTATGAGCACCTGTAGAACTTCCATGATTAGAAGGAAATTGGGATTTGGGATGGTTAAGATTGGTATTATGGTTATGGATTAATTTCTGGTATTGAATATGGTTATTGGCAAATGGTGAAATCTGGAATTATTGATGAGGATGGTGAATTGTGGACTGGTATTATGATATTACTTACGATTATGATGGGTTTGATTCATATACATATAATATATTGCTTTTCAATTGTTTTAATGTATTTTTCAACAATTTGCCATTATTATTATCGTCATTTGAATCAACCACATGTCATACTTTCCACACTTGCTGAGTACGACATGTACTCACTCTTGCAATCCCCCCCCCAATAGTTGCAGGTCAGGATTGGGAGTTTAATGGCAATAATGCGGAGTTCTAGGCCATGTCTACCGTCAGCTTTGCCTGTGGTGTTGATTGGAGCTGCGCTATCCCTTATGCTTAGCTTGCTTAGTCGCTTAATTAGTTTATTTCCGCTGCATCAGTTGAGCTTGTCATAAATATTCATTAGAGGTTGTATTCGAGGATAATATGGTTTGTGTAATAAAATTTGGTTAATTAATCTTGTCTTGTGGTAATTTTCTGTATACTCTTTTGTGAATGCACTCGTGTATGTCTGTTGAACATCCTGGGCACACATATGCGTTAGCTTAGTTCATTTTTCGGAACCGGGCATCACAGAATATCAATGTGCTTAGTGCGGGAGTGTTGAACGGGGTTTTTAGCAATCTTAACCGCACTTTCATTGTCACAAAGGAGAGGCACACAACCAAGTTTAATACCAAAGTCCAAAAGGGTTTGCTTCATATAGAGGATTTTGGCACAACATGCACCGGCCGCTATATATTTCACTTCCGCAGTGGACAAAGCAACGGAATTTTGTTTCTTGCTAGACCAAGATACTAGGGAACGCCCAAGCAAGTGGCACCCACCGGAGGTACTCTTGCGATCCACACGGCATCCGGCAAAGTCCGAATCCGAGTAACCCAAGAGATGGAATTTAGCACCTTTAGGGTACCACAGGCCTACACTTGGGGTATGCTTGAGATACCGAAGTATCCTAAAGACCGCCTTTCGATGCGATTCTTTAGGTGCCGCTTGAAAGTGAGCACACAAGCATACACTAAACATGATATCGGGTCTAGATGCGGTAAGATAAAGCAATGAACCAATAATAGAACGGTAATTAGATTGGTCCACAGGTTTACCGTCCTTATCTGCCAATCATAGAACAGTAATTAGATTGGTCCACAGGTTTACCATCCTTATCTGCGTCGAGATGAAAATTTGTTGCCATTGGAGTACTTTTTGAGCTACAATCTCCCATCTCAAATTTCTTCAAGAGGTCCTTGGTATACTTTTCTTGATAGATGAAGGTCCCCTATCGAAGTTGCTTGATTTGAAATCCAAGGAAGAAGTTGAGCTCTCCAATCATCGACATCTCGAATTCCCTAGACATCATTTTGCCAAACTCATGGCTAAGAGCTTCATTAGTTGAACCAAAAATAATATCATCGACATAAATTTGACAAATAAATAGTTCTCCGTCGATGTATTTGGTGAAGAGTGTAGTGTCCACCCTCCCGATCTTGAATCCTTGCATGATCAAGAAATCTCGTAGTCGTTCATACCATGCCCTAGGTGCTTGCTTGAGCCCGTAGAGCGCCTTGTGCAACCTAAACACATGATTAGGATTCCTCAGATCTTTGAACCCAGGAGGTTGTCCAACATAAACAAGCTCGTTAATATAACCATTAAGAAAGGTACTGTTCACATCCATTTGATAAAGCTTTATGTTGTCATGTGATGCAAAAGCAAGAATTATACGGATAGCTTCTAGTCGAGCGACCGGAGCAAATGTCTCTCAAAATTCTAGTCCTTCAACTTGCGAGAAACCCTTGGCCACAAGTCTTGCCTTGTTGCGGATCACAACACCGTTCTCGACTTGTTTGTTGCGGTACACCCACTTTGTCCCGATGATGTTCTTGTCCTTGGGTCGCTCCTCCAATACCCAAACTTCATTGCGGATGAAGTTGTTAAGTTCTTCTTGCATGGCCATCACCCAATTTGGATCTTTGAGTGCTTCCTCAATATGAGTGTGTTCTACACATGAAACAAATGTGTAGTGCTCACAAAACGTAGCGAAATGGCGAGAACGTGTACTTACTCCCCTTGACTTACTTCCGATGATTTGATCAATCGGATGCGCCTTGGAGATGCGTCCATGCCTCATGAGTGGTTTTGAAGCACTTGGCGGTGGTGATGCGTGTTGCTCTTCTTGTGGTTGGACTTGATCATGGACCTGTTCTTCTTCTTGATGTTGTGTGGCTTGTGAATCTTGTGTTGGCAATGGATCATCTTTATCTTTTTCGTCAACTTGAGGTACCATAGATGTGTTGATGTTGGAACTTGAAGCTCCCCCTTGATCATGACTCTCCTCAACTTTAGGCTTGATGTCTCCAATGGTCATGTTCTTCATAGCTTCTCGTAGAGGCTCATCATCTATTTCATCATGACCAAAACTCTCCTCTTGGGAGCCATTAGTTTCATCAAACTCAACTTCACAACTTTCCTCAACTAAACCGGAGGTTTGGTTGAATACTCGATATGATTTTGAGTTTGATGCATAACCAAGAAAGATACCAACATCACATCTTCTTTCAAACTTACCAAACCTTTTCTTGCGGTAGATGTAGCACTTGCACCCCAAGACTCGGAAATAGGAGATGTTGGGATTTCTCCCAACGAGAAGTTCGTACGGGGTCTTTTGAAGTAGTCGATGTAGGTAGACCCGATTTGCGGCATGGCACGTCGTGTTGATTGCTTTGGACCAAAACTTCTCGGACGTGCCATAGTCATCAAGCATTGCTTGCGCAAGAGTGATGAGAGTCTTGTTCTTCCTTTCAACTGCACCATTTTGTTGAGGAGTGTATGCGGCCGAAAACTCATGCTTCATGCCTTCACGATCACACCACTCCCCAATGTTGTAGTTCTTGAATTCGGTGCCGTTGTCACTACAGACCTTGATGATGGGAAGTTGAAATTCCCTTTGAGCGCGGTTAGCGAAGGTCTTGAACACTTCCGGAGTTTCACTCTTGTCACCTAGAAACAAAGTCCATGCATAGCGAGAGTAGACATCAACTATAACAAGACAATAGAGGTTACCACCAAGACTTTGATATGTGGACAGTCCGAAGAGGTCCATGTGGAGCAACTCAAGTGGCTTGGAGGTTGACACTATTGTCTTCATCGGGTGGTGTGAAGCAACTTGTTTCCCAGCTTTACAAGCGCTACAAAGCTTGTTCTTCTCAAATGTGACATCCTTCACGCCGGTCACCATCCTGAGCTTGAATGACTTCTTGAGCTTTCGCATTCCAATGTGAGCTATGCGTCGATGCCATAGCCAACCCAAACTCGTCTTGGTGAAAAGACAAGTGGTTAAGCTAGCATCCTTGTTGGAGAAGTCTACTAGGTAGAGATGTCCATGCCGAAACCCTTTGAAGATTAGTTCTTGGCTTGTTTCACTAGTCACAACAACATCATTCTTGCTAAAGGTTCACGTTAGTCCAAGATCACATAATTGTGCAATAGAAAGCAAATTGAAACTAAGTGACTTAACATACAATACATTGGAAATAGATAAATCATTTGAAATTGCAATTTTACCTAACTCAATTACCTTCCCCTTAGAGTTATCACCAAAGGTGACTTGTTAATGATTTTCGGGGTTCTCTATGGTGGTGAACATACCATCGTTGTCGGTCATATGTTGAGTGCACCCTCTATCGAGTACCCAATGCTTTCCTCCGGCTTTGTAGTTCACCTACACACATGAATTCAATTTTTGACTTTAGGCACCCAAGAAAACTTAGGTCCTTGTATGTGTGATACAATTGTTTTTCGGACCCAAAGTTTCTTGTGGAGCTTCCCCTTCATGCCCTTCATTTTCTTGCCAATGAACCTTGCCTTCACCTTGCCATATACTTTACTCAAGAGATAATAATGATCATTGAAAGTAGAATTGTAGTTAGAAGGCAAATTTGTAGAAGGCCGGTTAGGAAGAGGACACTCCCTTGTATGGTGAACGGTGACCTCACAATGTTGGCAATAGGAACGAACTTCCTTGATGAAGCTTGTTCTAAGCTCCGGTGAGGGCACCTTTCCTTTGTTAGGAACCGGGAAGGACCAAGTCCTCTCTTGTTGAAGGCCCTTTGTTGTTGTAAGAGGATTTCCTTGTGCTTGACTTCTCCCTTAGATAGTCTTGCCACACTAGTGCGGAGACTTCCAATTTATTCCAACAAGTCCTTCTCCCTAGCATTCTCTTTCAAAGGCAAAGACTTATGCAAGACATTAGTGGCATGAGAAGTAATAGATACCTTATCATTAAGGGTTTCTTTCTTTATGGTTTTCAATTCTTGATCAAGAACTTCATAAGCAAGGTTAAGTACTTGATGCTCTTGGATTAACTCATTGTGCTTTCCCAAGAGTGCTTGGTGTGCTACGTCAAGCTCATGATGATCTAGCTTGATTTGAGCCATATCCTCCTCAATTTGCTTGACATGAGATTTGAGTGTGTCATGCTCCTTATGTATGCTTTCATACTTGCCAAGCAAATCGAGGTTAGAACTCTCAAGCTTAGCACAAGTTTCTTCAAGAGCCTTGACCTTACTCTTTTCCCTCTTAATGATAGTGTGGTATTCATTTATTAATGAAGCTAAGTCATCGGGGGAAAGCTCATCATCGCTAGAGTCATCACATACCTTGGTGTTACCTTTAGCCATGAGGCACATGGGAGGTGATTGAAGAGATGAATCATCATTGTTGGCAATGGCAAGGCCAGCCAAGCTTTCTTCTTCCGCTTCTCTTCATCACTTGATTCTTCGTCGGTGATCCATTCATTTGCCTCACACATGAACACCTTTTGTGGACCTTTTCTCTTCTTTGGGAAGAGTTTTGCCTTTTTGCCTTTGTCATGTTTCTTCTTCCCAAAGAATCTTGGTTTGGGCTTGTCCTCTTCATCATCCTCACTATCTTCAAGCTTGCGATGCTTGCCCTTGTGGTTATCTCTTCATTTGTCTAGTTTTGGATAATCATAGGAGATGTGGCCTTGATCACCACAATTATAGCAAGTCTTGTTGTCATCTCTCCTTGGTAGAAAAGCTTTATTCTTGGGATCAAAGGTGTATCCCTTCTTGGTAATCTTGGAGTTCAAGCGAGAGAACTTTCTCATCATCAATGCAAGCTCATCATCTTCATCTTCACTTGATGCTTGCTCTTCTTCACTTGAGCTAGGCTCAACCACTTTCTTTTTCTTGAGACTTGTTTTCTTGGTGGAAGTCTTTAGAGGAATTGTCTTTGAAGATGATTCCTCCATCATCCCAGGTACACTCATCTCATGAGCGTGAATCTCTCCAATAAGTTTCAAAACTTCAATGTGATCAAGAGATTCTTTTTGAAGCATGGAGTTGATGATGTTGTACTTTGGCTTAGGAAGAAGCATAAGAATCTTGTGGTTGATGAGTCCCTTTCCAAGAGAAGCAATATCAAGAGCATTAATTTCCTCAATAAGGACATTCAAGCGAGAAAACATTTCATTGACATTTTCATGAGGTAGCATTTTGAATTCATCATATTTGGCCCGCGGAGTTAGTAGTTTGGTTGTGGGCGCGCGGAGATTCAGAACAGGATGATGATAGACACGAGGATTTACGTGGTTCGGGCCGCCTAAGCGTAATACCCTACTCCACGGGTGCGTGTTGTTGTTGTATTGGGCGTCTGAGCGCTTGTGGGCGTGTGTCAGAGCAGAGTGTGGAAATCTCTCCTGTGTATCGCTCGGTCAGTCCTTTTATAGTACAAGGACTGACCGTTACATCATCAGCCTGGCCCGACATGTGGCCCTGGCGGTTACTGATGCTTAATACATAATTAATGTATTTAATTACCCTTAATAGCATATTAACGCGCCTTGACAGTGGCTTACTGGTATTAAGGGCCCTCCGATCGTGTGCCATTAATATAGCATTAATTACACTTAATCGGGTCTTGAGGTCTTTAATTTTCCCTTGAAGGTCCGTGCCGTTGGAGGTCCACCAGTCTGCTTGTTGAAGTTGAAGGTCCGGCGGTTGGACGCGTGGCAGCTTCGGAAGTTACCGCTTTGGACGAGTAGGTCCGGTGCTGTTGTACACGTGTCGGTACCGGAGCTTCCCTCTGTCGGGGGTTAGGTCCGGGGATGCCACACGGGTATTTAGTCCGGAGCTTTCCCGTGTAGGGAATGTAGCTCCGGTTTAACGATACACGTGGAGGCACTACGACTAACCATAGAAGGGAGGCAGATCCGGTTCCGTATGACACGTGGGACCTTCGGAGGTCTTCAACTCAGTTATGTGGAGTTCCTTAGCATTCTTTGCAGTCCCAAAGGGTATCCGGTACATAGGGTACCGACAGTTACCATTAAATTTCACGTCATAAAGCATTTGAAATTGGTCAGAACATAAAAAAACAAATAACAATTGTTATTTGTCATTTTTCTATCTTGATGAATATAATGATTTTTTTCATTTAGTTTTTCAATGGACCTTTATAGTCAACATACCAACCTCTATGATTTTTTTTCAGATTTTTTTAAATTTTTTTAATCAATGTGTGTTCAAAATTTGATGAATGCCTCATATGTATATGAGCATTTGGTTAGAATGATGGATAATTTGAATTTTGACATGTTGGGATGCTTTAAAAAAATTAACAAAATTTATACATGTATAAATAATACAAATATGTTCATACAAACAAATTTCAGTGAAGAATCCCGTTTTTTAGGAGATACACAAATGTGAATAATATGTGAGTATAAATTAATTTGATATTTACCAAAACATTACAATGTTAGCTATACAAGTTTTAAAATATTTGGTCCAGGTGGTAGATGTTAAATTTTGAAAATATAAAAGAAAGAATCATCGAATTTGGACTCAATTTGCAGAATCTATACATGTTTGAGTATTTATATTAGAATCTAAATAAAAAAGAAGCAAGGGAAAAGAAAACTGAAGAACATGCTCAGGCAATTATACCAGGCGGTTGGTAAGTAATACCCGCCTGAGATAAGAATCTTCTCAGACGGTTATTCAGTACCAACCGTCTGAAAAGATCTTTATGTAAGCTTAATTAATATTCTTGATTAAATGTGGGGCTTTTTAAAATCACAAATTCCAATTTCTTGTAATATGCTTGAGTATTAAAGGTTACCATTAAATTTCACTTCATAAAGCCTTTGAAATTGGTCAGAACGTAAAAAAAATAACAATTGCTATATGTCATTTTTTTATCTTGATGAATATAATGATTTTTTTCATTTAGTTTTTCAATGGACCTTTTTAGTCATCATACCAACCTCTGTGATTTTTTAAGATTTTTTTAAATTTTTTTTGAATCAATGTGTGTTCGAAATTTGATGAATGTCTCATATGTATATGAGCATTTGGTTAGAATGATGGATAATTTGAATTTTTACATGTTGGAATGCTTTAAAAAGTTAACAAAATTCATACATGCATAAATAATACAAATATGTTCATACAGACCAATTTCAGTGAAGGATCTCTCTTTTTTAAGAGATACACAAATGTGAATAATATGTGAGTATAAATTAATTTGATATTTACCAAAACATTATAATGTTAGCTATACAAGTTTTAAAATATTTGGTCCTGGTGGTAGATGTTAATTCTTAAAAAATATAGAAGAAAGAATAATCGAATTTGGACTCAATTTGTAGAATCTATACATGTTTGAGTATTTATATTGAAATCTAAATAAAAAAGAAGCAAGGGAAAAGAAAACTGAAGAACAGGCCCGGGCCATTATCTCAAGCGGTTGTTAAGTAAGACCCGCCTGAGATAAGCATCTTCTCAGGCGGTTATTCAGTACCAACCACCTGTGAAGCAGTTAAAAATTTCCTGAAAAAACCGCCTGGACTTTATTAATTTTTATCATAGGCGCTTGTTTAGTTAAACACCGCTTATGAAAACCGACGCCTATATAAATACCCCTCGAGCACCATAGAAAACCTAACCCTGGAAATTTTCCATCGATGCCTCTAGGCTGCCAAAATTTTCCATCGTGCGCGAGCCGGTACTGCATTCATCAGTTTATCAAGCTTCGAACTGAGAAAAGGTTAGACGAGACCTCTTTTTCACTGTCATGTTTTCAATTTGTTCTGTTTTCAGTTTCTTTTTGTTGAGTTTGCATATGCCTCCACCCATCTCCCCCCCCACCACCACCACCACTTGAGATTTTAGTAGATTTGAAGGATTAAAGGTTGAAAGATGTAGTTGAGTCTCCTCTTGAGCTCACCCATGAATTTTACAGAACAAGAAGTAGATTTGGAGGATTAAAGGTTGAAGATGAATACAAGCACATCATGTGTTCGATGAAATGTTTCAATGAATAAGACTAACTTAAAAATCCATTATGGCCACTAGGAAGCTGAGAAAATTATGAAACAAATTTTCTTGGAACCCTTATAAACAGGCCTACATGATACCAGTATTCACTCATATGATACAGGCTTGTTATGTCTCTATAAATTCATTTTATAGAAGACCATTAGAGAATATCTGTGGCCAAATTTTGTAAATCTTACAAAAAATATGTTATTGAAGCATGGACCGTCGAGCGTGGATGTATAACATGCCAAGACTCGATCCTATGTACATTCATAATATTGCAAATTTTATTAAAGCATCCAAGAGACATGCGGAGTTGCAAAAGATAGATGACATATTATGTCCATGTATCGACTGCAAAAATAAGATTGCTTGGATAGATACTATAGTAATAAAATCTCATTTGGTGAAAAGAGGTTTAAAAAAACTACATAATATGGACAGAGCATGGTGAGTTAGATACACATGAAGTGGATAAAGATGATGAGAGAGGTTCAGATGACGATAATGTTCATATCGATGATGGTAGTGACAATCAAGATGGTGATGATAATGATGAGTTCGATTGTGAGGAGATGTTGCGTCACATTGAACCATATGTATTGAATTCTATGGGAGCAAGTAAAGGTTTATGTAAAATGGAGACATTGCAGAATGCGGTGCCTGAGCTTTTATATGATGAATCAAACGGTTGTGATAAAAAGTTTACTACATTGCGTGCAGTCCTAGAACTACTAAAGTTGAAAGCCACACACAGATGGTCCGATTGTAGTTTCTCTGATCTTTTGAATCTTATGGCAGAAATTCTTCCAAATCCAAATAAATTGCCCAGGAGCACTTATAAAGCGAATAAACTTATTTGCCCGATGGTACTAGGTGTGACAAAAATACACGCTTCTGTGAACCATTGTATTCTGTATCGCAAAGAGCATGAGCTTGCAACTATATGCCCCATCTGTGGTGTCAGTAGATATATGAAGGACTACAATCACAAGTATGTTACCAACATGAAAAAGTCTCAGAAGAATAAGCATTTTATTCTTGGTCCTGAAGGTGACGATGACGATACTTCTGGTGATGCAGACGGGAAGAATAAGAGAAATTTTTTTGCCTTTGTGATGTGGTACCTTCCGGTAATTGATCACTTGAAGCGTTTGTTCTCAAACCCTAGGGAGGCTGAACTTATGCGTCGGCATTCCGAGCAGCGCAAGAAGAATGAAAAACATATTCGACACCCTAGCGATGCAACACAGTGGAAAATTTTTGATATTCTTTATCCAGAATTTGTAAAGGAAATCAGAAATGTAAGGTTTGCCTTGGGTACAGATGGAATGAATCCGTTTGGTGAAAATAGGAGCATACACATCACATGGCCCGTGGTCTTAACGATGTACAACCTACCGACATGGTTGTGTCACAAAAGGAAATATATCTTGTTATCTGTTCTTATCCAAGGTTCAAAACAACCCGGCGTCGAAATTGATGTGTTCTTGGAACCTTCAATGGAAGATATGGTGAAATTGTGGAATGAAGGGGTACGTACATGGGATGAGTACAAGCAGGAGTATATTACACTAAGAGCAATGATATTCGTTACCGTGCATGATTATCCCAGACTGTTTACATTATCGGGACAAATGAAAGGGAAGAAAGGTTGTGTAAGATGTGTGGATAGAACTGGATTTCTATACCTCACTTCATCCAAAAATACGGTGTACATGAGACCGGCGGTTCTTGACATATGCACACAAGTATACAAAGATGAAAGAACAATTTGATAACAAAATCGAAAAAGATACTGCACCAAAACCTTATAGTGGAAAACTCTGTTCGCAATGGTCAAGAACATTCATATTGCTTTCGGTAAGGGGAAAAATGTAAAAGAACAAAGAGAAAGAAAAGTACATCTCCGGGTGATACAACTGACATGGCTTTCAAAAAACAATCAATTTTTATCAAGTATCTTTCGTATTAGAAGAATCTAAAATTTTGCATAGTATTGATTTGATGCACGTTACAAAGAATTTATTTGAGAGCATCATTGGGACCTTGCTAGACATGCCGGGGAAAACAAAGGATGGATTAAATTCACGTATGGACCTAGTAAAGCTTGATATGAGACCAGAACTTCATCCAGTAGAAAAGGCGAACGGGAAACATTACATTCCCCCAACCCGCTACAACTTGACACTAGAAGAGAAAAAACAATTTGCGGATGCTTGCGTGGGATCAAAGTTCCCACGAGTTTCTCATCCAATATCCGCAAACTAGTCTTGATGAAAGACTTGTCTTAATTCGGCTATAATTCTCACGACTGTCACATGATGATGACAGTATTCCTTGCCATTGCAATAAGAGTCATCAAACCCGAGCATATAAAATTTGTCATCACACGTTTGTGTTATTTCTTCAATGCCATATCACAAAAGGTGATAGCATGTGAAGATTTAGACTATCTTAAAACATACATCGTCGATACTATGTGAAAGTTTGAGATGTGTTTCCCATCATCCTTTTTTGATATGCAAGTATACCTAATCATACATCTTGTTGGTCAGATAAAAGCATTGGGTCCACTATATTTACATCATATGTTTTCGTTGGAGAGATATTTAGAAGTATTAAAAGGTTATGTGCGGAACCGTGCTCACCCAGAGGGTTCAACTATAGAAGGATACACCACTGAAGAAGTGATTCAGGGTTGCGTTGATTATATCAAAGATGTAAAACCGATAGGTGTGCCTATACTAGTACATGAGGGTAGACTACGTGGGAGAGGCAAAGTGGGTATGAAAACTTTCATTGTTCAAGATTATAAGAATCTACATCGTGCACATTTTGGTGTACTACAAAAGCTCGCAATAGCCGAGTCGTACATCGAGGAACACCCAATTGAGCTTCGCAAAAAAAACCAAGACCGCACAGAGGACTGGATCATGAAAGAGCACAGAAGATGTTTCACTGAATGGTTAATGGACAAAAATATACCATACGGAAACTCTATAGAAGAGGCAGCAATGAAGAAGTTAGCTTCTGGCCCATCTGCTTTGGTGACATCATGGCAAGCATATGACATCAATTGTTACATATTTTATACTAAAGAAAAAGACGGTAAGAGTGTTGCACAAAATAGTGGTGATCGTATTGAGGCTTATGATTCACATGGGCAGAAGACCACATACTTCGGGTTCATAGAGGAAATATGGGAACTCGATTATGGCGAAAGAACGGTAATGTCCGTATTTAAGTGCCAATGGGTCAAACATCCTGATGGTGTAAAAGTGTACAATTACGGGCTGACACTGGTAGAGTTGAATAAAGTGGGTTATAAAGATGACCTGTGGGTTCTCGCCGATCGTGTTGCACAAGTTTTTTATGTACAAGATCTAGAAACTGAGAAGATGCACGTGGTTGTTTCTGGAAAGCAAAATAGTTGAGAATGTGGGAGATAATGAAGAGAAATATAATCAGTATGAAGCGATGTACCTTTTCACCGAACCAGAAAACATCAAGCGCGTAGAGAGAAGCATTAAAAAGGATTTGAAATCCTATATGAGAGAAGAGGTCAATGCTAGAAAAATGTATGATATATATTGTATATATTTGTATCATCTGAAATCAACTTAGAACAATGCTCTATTTCAGCTTTAGATAGCATGTTTTGAACATTATTAAGTTTAGCTTCTGTAGAGAAGACTAATTTGGACAAGTGATCCTTTTTGGCTTGTTGACTATCATATTTATCACCTTCACCTGTTCCATAAGTTATCAAATTGTATGTGTATATAAATTTCTTCTGACCAGTATGATCATCAGGCTTGCCTTCCAACAGCTTGGTTCCAAACAACATCTAGAAGCACAACTCTTGAAGCTCCTGTCAAGCTAATCCCTTCACAGCAAGCTCTTGTAGATGCAAGTAACACCCGGGACTCATCATTTGGATAGTTAAAAGCTTCAATTGAAGTCTAACGATACTTCCCATCCATTTGAGGGCTTGTTTGGATGGGAGTGGATCCACTTCAATATAAGTGGATTGAGGTGGATTAAGGAGAAAATTAATTCATTCTTCACTCCAATCCACTTCAATCCAATTAGATTGAGTAACCCAAACAATCTCTGGAAGATTTCTTTCTCTTCTCTCCATTTTGAAACCTACGAAGATGCTACTTTATCAGTTCTAATGGCTGAATTTATTGACTACAAATCAGTACCATCTCTCTTAGTACTTCACACAAGCGACGAAGCGAACAACTTCAATCACAAATCTTTTTACCCTTTCCATAGGAATTTGACCTTAATCTTTCAATCACAGATTTATCAATAAGTTAAGCTTCCTCATCAAACATGTTAATGGTAGTTGCAAGAGAAGGGTGTGTTGAAGCTAATAAAATCTCAACGGGACTGAAGACAAAGAGATGTTGTATATTAGTGACAATGTCCAGGTTAGACAACATGAAGCTATGATGGTAGCCTTCAACAACATGACAAGTGATGCCAAGCACTACAGGAAACGCGACAATAGACGACGGCCGCATTAATTGATGACGGGGCTATCGTCGTTTACCTTATTGACGACGGTCCTTTTCAGCCGTCGTCAATTCTGCTGTAATTGACGACGGTTGTGCAAGTACCATCACCAATTAATTAAAGACGACGGTTGACCATCGTCGATTACGGCCCGTCGCCAATGTGGGCCGAAACCCAGCCCACCTGAGCCTGTTATTGACGACGGTTAACCTAGTACCATCGTCAGTTAATTAAAGATGATGGTTGACCGTCGTCAGTAAATGACCGTCGTCAATAATAGCTGAAACCTGGCCCACCTGAGCGGTTATAGACGACAGCTAGGTAATACCGTCGTCAATAAGTCCATAATTGATGACGGTGCTCATGATACCGTCGTCTATAAGAGTTAGGGATTATTTGCCCGGCCGCACCTCTTCGTTTTCATTTACGCTCCTCTTCGTTGCCGCTGCTGCCCCCGCTCCTCGCCGCGCCGCCGCTCCCGCTCCTCGCCGTGCTACGCCGCCGCCCTTGCTCCTCGCCGTGCCGCACCGCCGCCCTTGCTCCTCGCCGTGCCGCGCCGCCGCCCCCGCTCCTCGCCGTGTCGCGCCGCCGCCCTTGCTCCTCGCCGTGCCGCGCCGCCGCCCCCGCTCCTCGCCGTGCCGCGCCGCCGCCCTTGCTCCTCGCCGTGCCGCGCCGCCGCCCCCGCTCCTCGCCACGTCGCGCCGCCGCCCCCGCTCCTCGCCGCACCGCGCCAGCGCCCCCGCTCCGCGCTGCCGCCTCCGCTCTGCACCGAGTCGCGCCACCATCACACCGCCGGCTCCCGACAACTAGGTATGTCGCATTTTTGCTGCATTTTTTAATGAGTTAATAATGGTATACCTTGTAATAATTATTTGTCAAACATTATTTGGATGAATCCTTCTCTCTTAACTTTTTCATGTATACATGTTTAGGATAAACTTAATGCATGTTTGACATACAATGGTGACAACTAATGAAACTGCGCTATCCTCTTGGTTTTACTATCAAAAGTATCCTCTCGGTTTCTCTATTGAAAATTTGTCAGCGAGCTTGGGCTTCAAGACCATGTTTAACCACTTTAGTGGCCCCTTTTTTTTTAAGATGCCACTTTTCTTGCATAGATATATATAATGATCTTACAAAGAGAATCCTTCAAATTTTCTATTGGTGAAAGTTGAACTATGGTGTGCAGCAATGACACAGGTCCTCCAGGGCCTGTGGTCAGGCTTGAACTAAGTTTTTTTTCTTTTTACGGCTAAGTGTAGTCGGTGGTCATTTTAATCTTTGTGTGGCCTGCATGTTTTAGTATGTTGCACTCTTTCTTGTTAGCTTTGTCTTCTATACCGTCAACAAAACAACATATAGCACTCATGATCTGAGGCATTCAGTTTTTTGTGGATGTCAATTTTTTCTTTTCATTGACGTGCCACAAGTAGACGAGGCAGCCTCATATATTCAAAATATAACTTAAAATCCAATCCAACTGATACTTACAGTGCAGGCAGGGTATGTCACACCATCCCTGGTCTCCTTCCAACATCCCCTGTTGTTAATTTAACAACATCCAGATCCCGAAGCTAGAATAACAAAAGAACAATAAATCAGAAAGGGTCTAGTAACAAATGTTGATTCCAATCTTCCTATGTTATACAACACTAACAAACATTAAACGGCGAATAAAAGATCAAAAACATAAATTATTAGTCCCTTTGTACTGTACCTTCACAGTGAGAGTAGCTAAGAGTACACTATTCTTTTGAAGTTCTAATTCACTAGTCAAACTGCAATTATTAGTTTATTATGTAATTGTTAGTTTATTATGTCATTCATCAATAATTGTTTATTATTTGTAATTCTTTATTAGTTGGTTTGTTTATTAATATGTAAATATACGGGTTTTGGGCTGGCCCGACCCAATACAACATGACACGGAATAAATACGTCCGTGCCATATAGACAGTTGTAGTTGTAATGTATGCGTCGAGATGACTCGGAGGCGAACGACGATGGTGAGGAAGTCAATCACCCGCGATTGTGCAGACGGTGGATCCGGACGTGGAATTGTCATCTAAGACCAACTTTCCTCCTCTTTCTCTCGTTCTTTCCTCTTGTAAATGACTTAACAATGAAAATGAGGCACGTAACCTATAGCAATGCGTCACCCGTTTCGGATCGGCACGTCTCACATGCTATTGGCATGTGAAACGTGAAGGTTCAGAATTGTCCCTTTTTGGACAGCCTGGGAGTGACCGAGGGGGCGTGGCTTGTGACGAGACGCGGGTCTGGATCTGGACGAGATTTCAACGGCATAACCCTGTTGTTCTCTACTGCACCATTTTCGGGCATGAAGTGGAGAACAACGGGGTTATGCTGCCGAAATTTCGTCCGGATCCAGACCGCGCGTCCTGTCATGAGCACGCTCCGCTCGGTCACTCTTGGGTGGGTTTAGGACCTATCTGCCTAGTTATAGGGCCGTGATATAACATAACGATGAAACTAATAATGATTTATCTGCTTTGAAGGTATACCCTCAAACATGGCTGAAGATCGCACTTGGATGTATACTGGTTGGAAAAAGGATGGGAGTCACTCAGATGAGTGGTTCACCAAGACGGATGCTTTCATACAACGAGCTTTTTCGTTGTCAACAGCAAGGTGCGGTGCCCATGTATCAAATGTCAAAATGCAAAGTGTTTCGACAAAGTGACATTGACGTTCCACTTGTGTTGAAATGGTTTTATGCAACGTTATGAGTTATGGACCTTTCACGGCGAGACACCTTCTCAAGCTGTAGAAGATCGACATGGGGATGATAGCACTGGTGTCAATAGGATGGACGAGATGCTTGAAGCCATAAATCCTGAATTGACGGAGGATTCTCCTACAACTGAGGCAAAGGAGTTCTTCGAGCATCTCAAGACATCAGAACAACCGGTGCATGAACACACCAAAATGACGGTCCTCAATTTCATGACTATATTTATGGCAATTAAGTCTAAGTATTTCTTCTCCAATAATTGCTACAATGACCTCATCAAATTGATGAGCGATGTCCTTCCGCAGCCCCATAAATTGCCTAAGGATATGTATCATTCTAAGAAATTGATTTCTGATCTTGGTATGAACTATGAGAAGATTGATATGTGTCCAGACCACTGCATCCTTTTCTGGAAAGAGCATGCCAACAAGAACAAGTGCTTAAAATGTGATAAGGCGAGATTTGTCGAAGTTATTAATGAAGACGGTACAAAAGTAATGACTGAAGTTGCACAGAAGCAACTTCGCTACTTGTCTGTCACACCTAGGTTGAAGCACTTGTTTCTCTCAAAGAAAACAGCCAGACACATGAGGTGGCACAAAGAAGGTGTACGCGAGAATGACGAAATGATGGTGCACCCGTCCGACGGTGAGGCATGGAAAGCACTTGACCGCTTTGATCCAGATTTCACCAATGACGCGAGAAATGTTCGCATCGGGTTGGCGACAGATGGCTTTTCACCGTTCAGTACAAACGCAACACCATACTCTTGTTGGCCCGTGTTCGCTATTCCGTACAACTTACCACCATCTCTTTGTATGAAGTACGAGTTCATGTTCCTTTGCCTTATTGTACCTGGACCGGATCATACCGGTTCACGACTAAACATGATGTTGAAGCCGTTGATTGAAGAGTTGAAAATTTTATGGACAGGAATTGAAGCGTACGACTGCTACAAAAAACAGAAATTCAACCTTCGAGCTGCATACTTGTGGTCTGTCCATGATTTCCCAGCTTACGGCATGGTTTCTGGCTGGAGCACTCATGGTCGTTTGACATGTCCAATATGTGCTTCGGACACGGAATGTTTTCGTTTAAACCATGGTGGCAAGATTTGCTACTTTGATTGCCACAGACGTTGGTTACCGCCCAATCACGTATTTTGGCAACAGAGAAATGCCTTCAGGAAGGACACCATTGTCAAAAAAGGACCACCGCAACGTCTAAAGGGGTCGGAGATTGTTGAACAGTTGAACAACTTAGTGCCAGATGAAGATCGTCCTGGATATTTTGTTGGTTACGAAGAGGACCACAATTAGACTCATATATGTGCACTATGGGAGCCACCGTATGTTAAGTCCTTAATCTTAATGCATAACATTGATGTCATGCATCAGGAACGTAACATGGGCGAATGCATCATAAGCACATGCTTCGATGTGACTGGCAGAACAAAAGACAATATAAAGGCTCATAAGGATTTGGCAGAGGTTTGTAATCGTCCAACTCTTGAGCTATCTGAAGCTGGTGGCAAACCGCGTGCTTCTTTCTGTCTTCGACCAAAAGAAAAGAAAGAAGTCTTTGAGTGGTTGAAAAGTTTGAAATTCCCAGACGGTTATGCTGCTAGCCTGAGACGAGCCGTAAATGTTAAGACTGGAAATCTCACAGGGTTGAAGAGTCATGATTATCACATAATTATGGAAAGACTACTACCAGTTATGTTTCGAGGCTACATTGACGATGCGGTGTGGAAGGTGTTAGCCGAGCTTAGCTACTTTTATAGACAACTTTGTGCTAAAGAAATCACAAGGGAAATGATGGAGAAGTTGGAAAGGGAGATACCAGTGCTTTTAAGTAAGATGGAAAAAGTTTTCCCTCCAGGGTTCTTCAATCAATTGCAACATCTCCTAATTCATCTTCCGTATGAAGCTAAAGTGGGAGGCCCTGCGCAATATAGGTGGATGTATCACGTTGAAAGAGCACTCAGGTGTCTTAAACCAATGGTTCGCAATCGGGCAAGGGTTGAAGGATGCATCGCCGAAGCATATGCCATTCAAGAGATAGGATACTTTTGAAGTGTATATTTTGCAGAAGAAAACAATGTTAATGCATCCACGTTGCGGTACAATATGGATGAAGCACTCCCTTGTAGCAACCTCTCAATTTTTCAAACGAGAGGCACTACTGTTGGTAGCGGCACGAGCTACGATATTGAAACAGATGACAAGACGGCTGCTTTGCTATACATGTACGCTAATATAGAGGGGATGGAAGAATATTTTCAGTAAGTATTTGTTCAACATCTATAATAATTAGCGTGTTGTGTTATACATCTATGCTAATTATTCTGTTTTTTCCTTATTTAGTGAGTTCGATCAACAAAATTGGAAATCGAAGCAGCAACCTACGCTTCGACAAATACAATCAATGCGATATTATGGAGTACAAGGAGGGCCTAACTTCATATCCTGGTTTCATGCACAAGTAACGTGTTCATGTTTTGTTTCTCTTAGTAATTACATGTATAACATAAAATAGTCTTCTAACTTCGTATGTTAAATTAAAAGTTACGGTCAATACGACATCAATGGGTTCCGATTTCGTTCCACTCAATTTGAAACTCAACGTCCTTTCAGGGCAACATGTAACACCGGAGTTGTGACGAGGGTAGTTGACGCCGAAGGACGTGAAACTAATTATTATGGGATCATTAAAAATATCCTTGAATTCAGTTTTGCGGGGAATAAGGTCCTTAAAGTAATCTTCTTTGACTGCGATTGGTTTGATCATAATCATGGAACTCGACAAAACCAATTTGGCATGGTAGAAGTAAAACACAAGGACCGGCTACAAGGCTGCGACACCTTCGTCCTTGCACACCAAGTCGAGAAAGTGTATTATCTAAATTATCCATGCGAAAAGCTTAATGCTTGGTGGGTTGTACACAAGGTGAATCCTCGTGAGCGGTTATATACACCAGACAATGATGGATACCTTGATGATGAGGTTGATGTTGTTTACCAAGAACAAGAGTTGCCAAACTCTTTTGTTGTCGAACCTGGTTTAGGACTCGATGACTTAGTTGGAGATGCAGAAGATGTAGAAACTCCTAAGATGCGAAAATGAAAACGAAAACAGGCAACTTCCACGACGGAAGATCGATGGTCCGGTTTACAGAGTAGAGTACATGAGCGTGATGCTGATGAATTTTAAAATTGAGTACAAGTAACGTTTGCTTCATCTCTTCTTTCTTCTTCTATATTGCACATTACATTCTTTAACAATTTTTTATTAAACAGGATGTCGTCGAGGAGCAGCAGACGACGAGGGACAGAGGCACGGAGCTTTCTGTCACCGAGAGCCACAAGAGGAGACGAGGTCTTCCAGGGCAGTCAGCTTAGCGGGTAGACGGGCTCAGTTGGTGAGCCATCTGCCGCAGTCGTCAGGTGGCCAGGTAAAGAACACTTAATTACATAAATTATATAATTAATTCTTTATTCTCTAATATGAATCTTTGAAATTGTCAGGACGACTCTATGTCCGAGGACTCATAGGCTAGGATGCCTCTTTCGGTGCCTGCTTTGGAGCCTCCTTCTTCGGTGCCTGCTTCAGAGCCTTCTTCTTCGGTGCCTGCTTCAGAGCCTTCTTCTTCGGTGCCACCTTGTTCAGAGCCAGTGCAGTCGGGTGACCCCACTTCTGGGTCACCTGATGTGGAGCCAGCTGCACAGCGATGGACTAGGAGGAGCCACTACATGGCTCCTCCTTTGGCTCCTACAAACCCAAACGATCGGATTGTTATTCGTCCTATTGGCGAGAAGTAAGTAAATCTTTAACAATTCAGATATTTAAAGGCTTATATATATACTAATTGAGAATCATATATCAGGGCTTGGGAGGATTGTTCGTTCACAGGGCAGGGACACCACAAGCATGTGAATTTGGTCTTGGGCAGTCTAGTCCGTTTGCACTACCCCGGTGTAGTGAACGGACAGCCTGCCACGTCTTGGGACCATTACGCTACGGCCCAGGACCTTGCTTATGGCAACCATCAGGAGGCTGTGTGGCACGACTTTATGGTAAGTATGAACAAATATTTGTGTAATACATATTTGTTATAAATTAAATATATTTACTTGTATATTTGTTCTTCCAGGCACGGTACCATTTGGAGAACGAGGCCGAGCAGACGGATCAAGCTCGTCTCGTCTTCCATAACTGCGCCAGGAAGCTCGTGACTCAGTCACTATCGACGGCTCGCATTCAAGCTACGAAGGCGTATTTCAAGTTGCATCCGGAGGAGGGTGAGCCGGGGAAGTACAGGGAAGGGGCTGACAAGTACTTGACGGAGGTGCAGTACGCAGAGGTAAAGTGTTTATTGTTCTTTACTTCATTATATAATTGTGATCAATGCTTTCATTTAATAATAAAATGTGTGCAGGTCGGTGTAGCGTGGCTTGACAGCCGTCCGGACGCGTACCGTGCCTTGTGTGCTCATTGGGGGAGCCAAAACTTCCAGGGCGTGTCTAAAACCCGTCGAGAGAGTAGAGGGACGGACGGAAAACACCGTATGGGTGGGGACGGCTACATACGTCTCGCTAAACGGATGGTAAGTGTGACTTGAATTCTATTTAAGTAATTTTATAATCTTTCATTGTGCTAACATGTATCGATAGGAGCACGAGAGGGGTCAGGAGCCGTCACCTATTGAGGTGTGGAAGAGGGGTCACTTGGGAAGTGACCCGTCGCAGCCTGAGCAGCTGTCTTCTCAGATGGCGACTCAGATGTTGGTGAGTTATTTCGTTAACTTAACTGAATTTTCTTTAATAGTTTTAATAATGTTATTTTACTGTGTTTCCAAGCAAAGTACGGGCAGGAGGCGCGGAGGCTTCGAGGCGAAGAGTTCGATTGGCAGAGCGCGCCAATTGTACCTGAAGCCGCGTATGCAATCAGTGGCGGGAAACCTCACGAACGGTGAGTTTTGTTAATTTTAATTTACTGTCACGAACTTTGAGTTACAAAAATTTAATCATCTTACTTCATTGTGCAGGTTGGCCATCTTTGATGGAGTGGTCGACTCGAGGCAGGCGCGGGCTTCCTCGAGAGCCTCTTCATCGCAGCAGGGCGGGTCCAGCAGCAGCCGTACGGGACGAGATCTGGAGCTCCAGAGTCTTCGGGAGGAGGTCCAGAGGACGCAAGAAGCGCTCCGGACTAGGGACGAGATGCAGGCAGCGGCGCTCCGGACTAGGGACGAGATGCAGGCAGCGGCGCTTAGGGCTAGGGACGAGTATCAAAACTCGTACATGCTACAGTGGCAAGCTGCCTTCCTGGTAAGTTCTGAATGTTGTACTTAACATTTGTAATATACAAATGACAATTATAATGATTTGATTTGTATTCGCGGGCTATGAGCGCAGGACAACCGGCCGTGTTTCCGCAGTGGGCGCCGCCATCAACGGAGCTACCATTGGTGCCGACGACAGGAGCACAGATACAAAATTATTCAAAATAACTGGAACTAGTTAAACTTGTTCAAATTTAGTAAAATATGCATTTTTATACTTATAACTTGTCTAACCACACTTGCATATCCCAGGGATCAGGGACGGAAGCTCAAACTCCGTCGCCCCAGATTCCAGTGCTTGGACGACTGCCAGAGGAAGATTTTCTGAACTCCGGCGGCAGCGGACGGGGTAGCGTGTGACAGCCAGGTTAGCCGATTTGAAATCTATTTGCATCCTTTTTCAATTGTAATACACTTGCTGTAATATTCATTTTCCCAAAGCCAACAACTCCAAATGAAAGAAAAACAACTATGCACAGAAATTTAGAGCACTCAAATGGCATTGCAAGAAATTTAGATCAATCTTATGCAGTAGCAACATAGCTTATTCAGCTTACAGTTATAAAGGTGTTTCCTCAATACAACTTGATTTCAAACAGATAGGCAAGCATAGAAACAGGGAGTAATTGCCCACTTTGCTTCATATTGATATTAAGAAGGTACATCCAAATGGCCAAGTATGTTGCATCACAAAAATTTTAATACTTAATCTAAAGGTACATAACAGGAGTGATTCTTTTAATACATTCGTTCTGTACTCTCGTCTGTTAATCTACAAAGGCTTAAGTTCAGACTACGGAGCTTAACAAGAACAGAATGCAGTACAGACAACAGAGCTTAACAAGAATAAAACTTAATCTACATAAAGATCAAAGAATCATGAATCATCCCTACAGAGGCTTAAGTACAGACTACAGATTACAGAAGCATTAACAGATAAGAAAATAACAGAGAGAATAATAAAAGAAGATATAAACAGATGCCTAGAAAACAGAGGAAGCGAGGAAACAGATGCCTAGAAATCACATTTCCTGTAAGTTTTACTCAAACACTTGAGCCTGCTGATTCTTCTTTTGTGGTGTGTGACCAGTGTTGCTTCCTTGGAGCACTCGGAGGCCGGGATGGCAATCTCGTGGGACGACGCGCTGCGGTCAGGGACGAGGCACTTCTAGCACTTCTTGTGAACTCTTATATGTGAAATTTGTGATGTGTGAACTATATGTGAAATCTGTGATCTGTACTGTGATCTTGTGAACTCTTATACTGTGATTCTGAATTCTGTAAATCTGTACTGTGATATCTGTGTAATATCTATTTTCAATTTTTTTAAGCAAAACTTATAGATGACGGTTTTACAAACACCGTCGTCTATAAGGAACCCTTATAGACGACGGGCAAAAGAAACCATCGTCACTTGGAGCCCTAATGGACGACGGTTTTTCTTGTGACCGTCGTCAATAGTGGACCTTATAGACGACGGTTCCCCGGCGGCCGTCGTCTATATTGTTTCCACGCTGCCACGTGGCTGAGCTGACTTATTGACGACAGCTAAGTCCGGCCGTCGTCAATAAACTTTTTGATGACGGTTACCGTCGTCTATAAGGTTACAGATGACAAATTATCATAGACGGTCAGGAACCGTCGTCTATAAGTGTATACCGTCGTCTATAAGTTATAGACGACAGTAGTGTCCTTATAGACGATGGTTCTTGGCCGTCGTCTATTATCGTGATTCCTGTAGTGAAGGTTATGCTTGCATCAACCAAGACATGTTGTGAGGGCATAACACTTGTTAGAGCATCACGGTTATGCTTGCCCCAACAAGTGTTATACCCTCACAACATGCCTTGGTTGATGCAAGCATAACCTTAACATCACTTTTCATGTTATTGAAGGTTGCCATCATAGCTTCACTTTGTCTAACCTGGACATTGCCACCCATATGCAGGATCTCTTTATCTTCAGTCCAATTCAGATTTCGTTAGCTTCGGCACATCCTTCGCTTATAACTTCCATTAACATGTGTGAAAAGGAAGCTTCATTTATTGATAAATCTATGCTTGAAATATTAATGTCAAATCCCTATGAAAGGGTAAAAACAAAATTTGTGATTGAAGTTGTTCGCTTCCTCGCTTGTGTGAAGCACTAAGAGAGTAGGAACTGATTTTTAGTCAATATATTTAGGCATTAAAACTGAGAAAAGATCATTGTCCTAAGTTTTTAAATGGATAGGAGGGAAAGAAATCCTTCAAATGGATGGGAAAATCCTTCCAATGATCGGTAGGCTTCAATTGAGGATTTCAACAATCCAAATGATGAGCCACGAGTGTTACTTGCAGCTACAAGAGCTTGCTGTGTAGGGATTGGCTTGACAGGAGCTTATCAGCATCACAGGCGGTTCTTAACTAACAAGCAGCCTGTGAAAACAATAACTTTCCCCAGACGGTTGTTCAACAAAAACCGCTTGTGATGATTGAACCAGTACATACTGTTCTTAAACAATTATCGCCCGTGAAAATCATGTATTTATCCAGGCGGTGGTTAATTAAGAACCGCATGTGAAGTCTGCTAGAGTACAGGCGGTTCTTAATTAATAGTCGCTTAGGAAAATCATGTATTTAATCAGGCGGTTGTTTTTTAAAATCCGTCTATGATGGTCTTTCATCACGGGCGGTTATTGTATCATTCGTCATCACAGTTACATTTTTTATGAACCGTCTGTGTTTGAAAAATCGAGGCGCATGTGAAAATGCTTTTCGTATTAGTGTGCTGATGATGGCAGATTCTCAGAAAGTAGTTCGTTGGGGCGTGGAGAGCTTGGTACAAGTGAAAACCTAGTATGGATGGAAAGTCAGGCCGATAACAGCGGCACGTGCGGGCGTCATAAGTACTGTTGACGTGTTGTCCAGGTACCCCTCCCTGTAGATTCTCTAGGTGAAAAACTAGTTAGCGACATCGACGTCTATATGTCGTATCTCTCCTTGGAGGCAACATTTTTGGAAGAAGGGCACTGTATGGAATTTTCTTGTTACCTCTAACCATCAGCTAGGTCCATAGCGAGTTGTTTTTCCTTACGTTTTCACGGTATCATTGGTGTTTGGATCACCAGTTGGAGGATGTGTTATCCTCTATGTTGTACGGTTTTCGGGTTAGATTTTCCATATAAACTGAGTCATTTTTCTTCTTATATACGTGGAAGCTCCTCCTTCCGAGCTTTCATAAAAAAGTTACATCCTCGAGTAGAGAGCGATAGGAGACCCTTGTATCAAATTGGTTTAATTGCTAGTTAACAAAGTGGCATTAAACATGCATCAAAATGACAAACATCAATAGCATAAATGTTCCCATATACGGTTTGCCACTTTCAAGGGATGTTATAAAAAGCATTGCTATGAGATCATCTTTCATTGTAGAGAATGCAAAAAATCCGGAGAAATTGTCCCATTTTGACACAAAATTATAAATATTTATATTCTAAGTATTCAGAATACTGCATAGGTTCTGTCGTTGTCCTGCCCCGACAATGTGAGTACCAGTTTACAATGATTTAGTATGCTACATTTGCTTCTAAATTATATGCATTGAAGAAAATTTAAGAGAATACTTTCTCATATCTATTTTTAAAATTTTGAATATTTGTTATGTGGAGAAGGCTGGCACAGTGGAAGGAGTCTCTGATACATTGAATTTCTGTATTGCTTTGTCCATTACAAAATAATAACAAGGGAAATACTTTTTTAGATGATGGGTAAAGTCCCGATCTTCTCGTTCAATGAGGTTATGATCAATTTATTACAAGTGAGTACAAATGCAAACATTCACAACCTATTATCTAGAACAGGATGGCGATAACTGGATGGCTAAGTACACGACCGTGGATCGGACTTAGTAGACTAACATTATGATACATTCATCCCATCATATTTTTTGTAAGTGCACCCAGATCCAACGTCTATGACTACGTCTGTAGAGTACTTGCATTTAGTATTGTGAAATTCAGCCTGAAATTCGGTTCCATCGAAAATCAAACTAAGAAGCTAAGATGTGCTATATGTTGAGAGTATATAACAAGAGAAATAATACTGTGGGGGCACTGACACTTGTTTGTTTTGGCCACAAGACATTCCAAACCAATATTCCCCGTTAGGCACTGAGAAATGGTGACAATATCTACTGGACATGGTACGCAGGGAAAAAAGGCTACTATAAACATTTGTATTTAAATATAAAAAATACATTACAATTTGTTCAATTAATCAACAACTCTGTGGTTAAAATAGTAGTCAGTATTATAGTAGTACGTCTCGATCGCTGCATTTAATTAACCCCTTGCCCCATTTGGCGTACGCCAGAAGTCCTGGAAAGTCCAATAAAACAGCAGTCCACAATAGAACGCCAGCCATAACTAAAGGGTCGTTCTCAGATCAGTTGTGCCGTATGAGCTGGTAAGCAAAAGAACTTCACGGCAACGCAGGTTGCTTTTTCTATGGAATACATCGTACAAGCACCGTATCCCTTACTTGCTTTTACACCACTAGACAGTAGACAGTAACTATATAAACTTAAGCATGAACCTAGCTCCATTCACCAAACAAAAGTATACAGCACAGACGCAGAGTATAGTAGAAACCAATTGATTGTCCTGATCAACTATGGCCATCTCCAGGGCTTTGTTCCTTGCCGTCGTGGGATGTGCCTTCTTCCGCAGCGCTGTTTTAGCCGCTCGAGAGCTCAGTGAGAACTTGGCCGTGGTGGAGAGGCACGAGCAGTGGATGGTGCATTAAGGTCGCGTGTACAAGGATGCTGCCGAGAAGGGTACGACGGTTCGAGGTGTTCAAGGCCAACAAGTTCATCGACTCATTCAACACCGAGAATCACAAGTTCTGGCTTGGCGTCAACCAGTTCGCCGACCTCACCAGCCATGAGTGCAGGGCAACCAAGACTAACAAGGGGTTCAAACCAAGCATGGTGAAGGTTCCTACAGGATTTAGGTATGAAAATATTAGCGTCGATGCAGTTCTAGCAAGCATTGTCTGGAGGACCAAGGCCCATCAAGGATCAAGGACAATGTGGTACTGCAATTTAGAACAATTCACATTTTAAACATTTGATTTGAGACGGCATCGTTTCATGCCATATATATGCATCCTGTTTCAAACAATGCAGGCTGTTGCTGGGCCTTCTCAGCCGTGGCTGCCGTGGAGGGCATAGTCAAGCTTAATACCGGCAAGCTCATCTCACTATCGGAGCAAGAATTGGTCGATTGTGATGTCCATAGTCAGGATCAAGGCTGCGAGGGTGGCTTGATGGACGATGCCTTCAAGTTCGTCATCAAGAATGGTGCCTGACTACCCTTACACAAGATGTTGGGATTTGACCCATTTGGTGTAGAATATTTATGGGCTCATTTATTTAGCCCAACAACTCTAGTGGAAAGCCAAGGTGGTGTGCAGAGGTGGATGGGATGTTTAGTCCCACATTGCCCAACTAGATGAGTGTTTCCCAATATATATAGTGGCCCTTGTACAGGTTCTCAACATGATAATAATGAGAGATGAAGGTTGCTGCTATGGACACAAAGACACACGCACGCACGCACGCGCGTTTTGCGATTTTACGCTTGACTTGTGAATTGTGACGTTGCGCGTTTGCGTCGTGACGAGTTGTGTTCTACCAAGCAGTTATTTTTTCAACCACTTATATAAAAGAGAATATTTCGTCACACCTAGACTGTCAGGTCAACATGAGGAGTAATTTAAGGCATAATTGCAGGTGCACATTTAATGTGCACGAATACCCATAACTGCTCCCATTAGTTGCACGTTGAGGGATTTCAGGAGGCGGTTTCCTGAAATTATGACAGGTCGCATCTGAGGCGATTGGAGACTCGAGTATATAAGGAGACGTCATGTATACTGGAGGCACATATACACACAACACAGAACGCCTCTCTCGCTAACTGCCCTACGCTGCCGTGTTTTTGCCTTGTCGTCCCTTTGTCCGTCGTGCATCAGATTGAGGGAGAGCGGTGTCTCCGAACCAACATCGGCGATCTGAAGACCTGCACGGGTGCCAGCGATCAGGTTTCTGGAAAGTGTGTTTGCACGGCCGCTCGCTGCACTTTCATCTTCCTCAACAGCTTCATCGTCTACTTCATAGCAGGGCGATCTGTAAGTGGATCACTCGATCTATGGCTAAATCAACTTATTCGATGAGCGATTTATTCGCATTTGTTTTAGTTCTGATTTATGTAGTACTAGCACTGTTTATGTTGGCTGCTGGTAGATCTGCTCTAGTCATTTTGACGTTTCGAATCATCAAATTAATTGCATGCCATGTGTATTTTCCAACAATCATGAAACCTGAAAGAATTGAAATGGTTGGACTTACTGATGCGTTGAAACCCAAGCGATTTGCCGGAGGTGACAATTTTAAGAGATGGCAGACACAGGTCAAGTTCTGGCTCAT